>CM035428.1:174242319-174919819 GCA_020310875.1 Ceratopteris richardii | reverse complement strand
GTAGTTAAACACATTGATTCTAGCATGTCATACAACTGCCAATAGATAAATGTACAACCCTTAAAGTGATCATATTAGACACATACATGTCCAAAATCAAAACGGGTATTCATACCATCACAGTTACAATCAGCATACACATTCCTTTTCAATCAGATCGAGAACCACAAATCCATCAAATTGTTTAATGAAAGTGCACCAAAGTGACACTGAACCTAAAAGTACAAAATTATGGCACCAAATGTTGTAGCCTAACTCGAAAAGTCCACTCAAAAAACATGTATCAAATCAAGTCCTCCGTATACTCTAAGAACGCACAATAAATAAAAAAATGTCATATATTTTCAGATACTAAATGCTTGATCATGATACTTTTGATCCATAAATCAAATATGCAATTTATCAAAACAATTTTTTTTCATGTACCATATCTGTAATACAACCATTAGATTCCTGAGGTTAAGCTCAAACACATCAAATATCAGATCTGTGACAAACATTTTCCATAATCTTGAGTGAAAAAAGAAAGCCAGATCACACAATCGCACAATCATAGGTGTGCATATTCATCTAGGCAGCATAACCAAAGGAAGATAAAATGAACTACAAGGTATTACCATTAAACCACCACCCACAATGAAGGTAGAAAGCCAAAAACTTGCAGACAATACATGGGCATCTAAGGCTTTGAGATAAATCAAACACTATAAAATAGGATAGAGGAGGAAGAAATAGGTATTATCACCCAAAAGAGGTGGGATTCAGGACTAACAATCTGGATAGATATCACCAGACTCTCCTAGCCTCCTCCAAAAAACATAAACTAGAGCTAAACAATTGTGATTGTGAACCACTTTAACTCTCTATTACAAAAAATCATCTACCTAGAAGTGGTACTATCATCTATAAATTATACACCTATACAGGAAGTCCATGTATCTATGTAGGACACTATATCTCAACAACACATGTAGGAAAGTGAGTAGCAACCAACAAATAAACAATTCTGTAGGACAATGTGTACTTGTATATTTCAAAACATTAACATGTGTAGTGGAACTAGATAGGTATGTATGAGTGTATGTATGTATGCATGCATATATGTATGTATGGATGTATGTATGGATGTATGTATGTACATGTGTGTATGTATATCTCTTTGTATGAAGGCATGTATGCATGTATGTATGCATGTAAGTATGCATCTATGTATGTATTTATGTATGCATGTATGCATGTATGTATGTATGTATGTATGTATGTATGTATGTATGTATGTATGTATGTATGCATGCATGCATGCATGCATGCATGCATGTATGTATGTATGTATGTATGTATGTATGTATGTATGTATGTATGTATGTATGTATGTATGTATGCATGCATGTATGTATGTGTGTATGTATGTATGCATGTTTTTGTGTACGTGTGTATATATTTACTATATGTACATATGAATTTATGTATGTATGTACTCCATGCATGTATGTATGTACATATGTGTATATGAATGTATGTCTATAAGAATGTTTGTGTGTATGTATCTATGTATGTGTGTATGTATGTATGTGTGTGTATATGTATATGTGTATGTATGTGTCCGTGTACTATGTAATCATGTATGTATGTGTGTATTTATGTATATATGTATATATGTACTATACATATGGGTATGTGTGTGTTTTCTATGTGCATGTACCTATGTGCACACACACAGACAATCAAGGATACAAAAGGAATGGTAATTATGCTAGTACTTCAGCAAATTCAGAAAATGAGAACTTGCTTATGATGTATGGGTCAAGTGAAAGAGTGAATTCAGATTTTACATGGTACATTGATAGTGGTTGTAGCAACCATATGAGTTGCAATAAAGATGTTTTCTTTAATTTACACTCACCCATCACTCAAGGAAATGTAGAGACAGGGGATGACACTGAGCACAAGATTACACATGTGGGAGATGTTGCATTGAATGGATCTCAAAGTTCAAAGGTGTTCAAGGATGTGTTGCATGTGCCAACCATCACAGAGAACTTGGTTTCAGTAGGTCAAATGGTTGAAAGAGGTTATGAGGTGAGGTTCAATGATCAAGGATGTTTTGTTGAAGACCCCATGTAGGACTACAAGCTCATAGCAAAAGGAAAGAAGCAAGGAAGACTCCACCATGGAGGTAAAGCCATCAACCCCTCACACTGTCTACTTGTCAATTGGAAATAAACAGATTGCAAAAATCGACTTATGGCATAAAAGAATTGGACACATAAACTTACAAAGGATGAAGGACATGAAAAGGAAGGGCTTGATGAGTGTTCTACCTGATCTTACATCTCAGAATATGCAACATTTGTGCCATGCTTGTCAATCATGGAAACAAAGTAGATTTCCATTCAAGAAGGGAGCACATGTGAGCAATGAAGTGTTCAATCTCATACACACAGATGTATGGGGACCTACAAGGGAGCCATCCATTGGAGGTAATAGATATTTTGTCACATTTATAGATGATCATTCAAGGTTTGTTTGGATGTATTGCATGAAGTCAAAGTTAGAGGTGTTTTACCACTTCAAGAGGTTCAAAAACCTGGTGAAGAAGCATTGAGGACAATGATTGAACAAGGGGGGAAGATTCCTCAGGATCATTGGAAGGATGTAGCTTAATTGGGAGATAAGTACTTTACAAGTTGATGTTTTCATTTCAATATTTGCTTTCTCTATGATTTCATTGAAGTAGGGAAGGAATCTTCAATTTTGAAAGCATTTTATGCAATTTAATGAAAGCAAAATAGAAGAGCATAAAAGTATGGAAACACTTATCAAGCATAAGTATGCATCTATGAAATACGTTGGTGCTTTCTCCTTTTCAAAGAATGTTTTCATGCACAAAACATGTTTTCTTCTTTCTTGAAAAGATAGTGAATGCTCAAGTTTATGCACATGAACGATTATATCTTTTTAAAAAGCTAGCAAGTAGAATGTTTGTGCATGGATGATTGGGAACATGCATTATCAAGCTCAAGAATCACTTGATTTTAGTTTCGCGCATGAAAGGAGAATGCAAACATGTGCATGCACTCACATGCATTTGCATGCAAGAACAGGCATTCGCATATCCATGATTGTTTGTTAAGTAGTTGAATACTTATATTTTTGTTACCTCCTTTTTCTAACTCGAGTTAGATAGTTAGGAAAAATAGCAAACTAGGTAGTTGCAAGGCTCCTAGCTGCCATTGAACTTAGGTAACTAGTTTGTTTTTACCAAACGTGATATTTAGGTATCACAAATAAGGAGTTTTGATTAGAAAAAGTAGGCCATTCGAAATTCAAGTGTTCTATTTCTTTGCTCATTCAAATGGCAAGAAAATAGAACTCCTTGCAAATAGGATGGTTTGGAAATGCTTTTATTTGACTCTATCACAAGACGTGATATCAATCAAATAACTTGAATTGGAACTTAGACGAATTGCAATTTTAAAGTTCAAAAGATAGTTGAGATGTTCCAAATTTGTAAAGCCATAGAGTTTTTGAAGTTTTCACTTTGAATTCATCCCATGGAGTGATGAAAATTAGAGAACTGCTTAAAGCTTAGCACCAATTGAGCTTTGATGTTCAATAGGTGGACGATAGGTTCCATGATTGCATCTCTAGCAATGATGCAACTTGCTAAGCAAACTTTCAAAACTTTAAGAAGAACTCTTCCTTTTAGAAGGATTAGAGTGTTAAGTTTTGGTTTCATTTAGGCTAATTGAAACTTCAAGAGGAAACCAAAGCAAGAGATCTTTAGGAAATGAGATAAAATCCTAACGACATGAATCGATTTGTGAAATTTTCATTTAGGAATACAAAGTTCCAAGATATGGATCTCCGATCCATGAACTTTTCTTAAACAAGTTATAAAGTTCAAAGTTATGTGTTCATAGTAGCATTATTTATTATTGTATCAATCATCAAAAGATGATTGGACTTCAAACATAATTTTGATTGTCAAAATATGTTTAAAGTACTCTAGTAACATCTAAAGGTTGAACAATAATAATAAATCTTGTATCAAACTCAAGAACAAGAATCAATATCACATAAATGGAAGTTCAAGTCAAACTTTCATAGTGGAATGGGAAACCATATCCTAGAGGTGATATTTATCCTCTAGTTTGATACTCAGGAAATGAACACATCTAAATTAGTAAGGCTTCTAGATATTGTTTGAAAGTCTAAGAATTTCTTTCAAATATCCTTTCCGTACTGCAAAAGATTCCAAGATGAATCATTTTCACAGGTTATTTGATTCCCTAGAATGAATCTCAAGACCTTGAAGAATAAGATTCTCCCAAGTAGTGAGAATGAAATTCTTCAAACTCTTTTGACAACAAGTAGTTCCCCAAAAATCCTAGAAGTGGTATTTAAGATTCCAATGGTTGATATCACTTGGAGGTGTATCAAAGATTCTTAGCTTTAGAATCTAAAAGGCATTAGTACATGCTTGGACTTGAGTTGGGGAAAGATCTCTCGAATCCCATGGGTAAGCAAAGATGTTTTCAATAGTTCTTGTCGCAAGGTCAACTAGATTTGATTAAACTTGGCAATGTTTGTCCAAGAACTTGTGATTGGAACTACTTTGAAGTTTCTCCCGATATTGGCACTCAAATTCCTTTTGCAAATTTTCACTCAAGATACATTTATCAATGGAAATTGCGAAAAGAGTAAGCTATTCCAAGTTTGAATAAAGTGAAAACATTCCAAGTATGTAGTCTGGAATCACGTCAACACCATTTAAGTATGGGGAAGGTATAACATAAAGTTTACCTATCCTTAAAGGGATTTCTTAAAGGTGAAATCCAACAACATGAGCGGATGCTTAGACTTAAGGAATAAAGAGATTTCTATATAAAGTCCCCGAGGTAGCTACTTAAAGCTTTATTCAAAAAGAAATCTAAAGACAAGAAGTGAAACCCTCTTGTTGCTATAAATTGGTCAAGTATAACCAATTAGACTTGAATTTGATAAATTTAAGAACGTGGGATGATAATTGGTTTTTCTTTTGAAAACCCTAGTAAAGAAGAATGGATATTCTATAAAAGGTTTGCAAGTTTCCTATGAAAAACACAAGATCGTGAAACGATCATGAAGAGGAATCAAAATTTAGAATATCAACTTAGAGGTAATGCCTAAAAACTTTAAACTCTTGAAGTAAGAAGGTACTCTATCAAGAGATGTTTAGACTTTAGGATAAGCATCACTCACCCATCAATGTGAATATAAAATGGGGTGGTATGGGACATCATATTTTCTACTCAGATTAATTTAGGAAAGATGGTATGGGACATGGGACCATGGGATGATAATTATCTTTTAATCCTAGAATAAATGTTTAAGTTAGATCTGATCCTCAAGGGAATTGAGGACTTCAACGAAGAAGTTTAAGTTCAAGGAAGATAATATAATGATCTCAAGATACTTCAAGATCAAGGAAGCAGAAGATATGAAGTTGGTAACTTTGAAAATCTTCTTTTTCAAATAAAGACTTGCTCTTATTTGAAATATGAAACACTTCAAGATAAAAGTGTTGTTGATTTAGAAATATTTCATAAATGTTTGAAGAAGTACGATTTTGACATTGAAATGATTTTTCAATTGAGGAATAAAGTGACTAAGTCAAGCACCAAGTTCCTAGTGTAACTCACTAGATTCAATCCTTTGACTCAAAGAAATCCTCAAGAATTACATTCCTAGTAAAGAGTCATAAACATTGAATATCGGCATGAACTTAGTCTCAAGTGAAGTATTATTTGAGTAAAAATGCATCAACACAACCTCAGTGGGTCGATACATTAATGTGGGATACCACACTAGAATCTTGTGGTTGGATGATGTTTAGATTTACTCTATGAATCATTTTGAGAATCCAATTTATTTCTCTCAAAGATAGTAAAAATGCTTCACTACCTTGTTGAAATAGATTGTTAAGTAGTTAAAGTCTTAGGTCATCAAGTATTTGACTCATAGCAAGTTTATATCTTAGAAGTTTGAACTAGTTATACAAAGTTCTAGTTTTTTTTTTTTTGCTTTCCAAATCTTTTGAAATTGACTAAAATATGGTATCACATTCCTTTTGCAAAAGTCTAGGGTTAGCCGATTGGAGCTAGATAATTAAATCAAACATCCTAGATAGGTGTTTTGTATAAGAACTTATTCAATCTTCAAAAGATGAAAAGTTCAATATTGACTTATTCATTTGGGTTTGCTTCTAGTTACTAACATAACTCTGATGACATTTTTTTGAGTCCAGTATACTCTAGAATAGATAAGTTAAGAATCGCTTATCAGATTGACAATTCCCAAGAACTTTGAGCTAAAGTCTTTGAGAAAAGTATCCTATGTTGGATAGATTTTCATTTTGAATTTGACGTGGTCAAGATATAGTAAGGTTGATGCAAAGCAAATGGAAAACTTTCTCCTACATTTTACACAAGATTTCTAAGCCTGTTAGGACCAAGTAGTCCTTTAGCCGGGTGAAAAAAGCAAGTAACTGTTGGATGGGAGTAAACCATTTTACAAACATCCAAATTAGATATTTGGATCAATCAAACTTCAAGTTTTCCAAATAAAATTCAAGTGAATCAAGATTTCTCAAAGTCTTGAGTGGGATAAAAATCTGACCTCAGTTACTAAATTCATGCACCAATTATGCCCAAAAATGGACTAATAATTGGAATCCATCCATTTCATATGTTTGTGCCTAGATTTCACATTGAGAAACAATGAAGTGGCTGGGGATATTTTTAGATCCACCCTTATAATTCATTCACTACTTTGTGCTTTGACCATTTTATCAAAGTGCAAAGCTAGACAGTGTTTTGAATCATTTGGCAGGGATCCCACCAGAGAGATGAGACATGTTCTTCTAGTTTTAGAACATGACCATGTTCTTCTAGTTTAAGAACATGAGGCTTGGGGGATGCCTATGGTTACTATATAGCTTTATTTTCAAGGATGAAGATCTTTCCCAAGGGGGAAGAATGTAATAAAGTAAGACTATGATCTAAGGGTCCGACCGGTTCAAACAGATCTTGAATCAGACACTGTTTGGTCACTCGTGTGTATGACCAAAGACCTTGAGAACAGTCTTAAGGATAAGTTCATGTGGTCTCTTAAACAAGTGATTCACTTAGCCTAGTGGTTAAGTCTCAAGGTTGTGAAGGAGGAGGTCTTGGGTTCAAACCCATGGAGAGCATGGGGAGAGAGTTTTTCCCAAAGAGCTCTAGAGCCTTCTATCTCAAGTGAACATGAGTTAACTTGAGTCTAGTGAGAATTAACTTGAGTGGTGAGTATACCAACCACTAGAGGACTCTAGTGGAAGGTACTAAAGCAGTGGCCAAAATCACTCCAACCACTAGTAGACTCTAGTGGAAGATATGAAAGGAGTGTAGGGGATTGCACATGCACTTGTGGACTCTAGGTACATTTGTGATCTCCTTGATTCGAGCATATATATATAAAGGCATAAGGTTGGGAGGAGAGTCATCTCTCTAGCACATGGTGGCCGTGATCCTTAGTTTCTTGCATTAAATGTTATAAACTAAGTCTATGATCTAAGGGTATGGCCAGTTCACATAGATAAAAAATCCTACATTGTTTGGTCACTCATGTGTATGGCCAAAGACCTCGAGATTAGACTTAAGCATAAGTTCATGTGCTCTCTTAAACAAGTGATCCACTTAACCTAGTGGTTAAGGCTCAAGGTTGTGAAGGAGGAGGTCTTGGGTTCAAACCCTCATGGGAAGCATAGGGAGAGAGTTTTGCCCAAGGAGCTCTAGAGCCTTCTAACTCAAGTTAAGGTGAGTTAACTTGAGTACAATGAGACTTAAGTGCAAGTACACCAACCACTAGTGGACTCCAATTGACTCTAGTGGAAGGTAGTAAAGCATTGGTCGAGATCACTCCAACCACTAGTAGAGTCTAGTGAAAGATATGAAAGGAGTGGAGGAGATTGCACATGCACTTGTGGAATCTAGTTACATTTGTGTTCCTCGTTGATTCGAGTAGCTATATATGTAGGCATAAGGTTGGGAGGAGAGTCATCTCTCTAGCATGTCATGGCCCTAATTCTTAGTTTCTTGCATTGGTATCAGAGCAATGAATAGGATAGGAATAAATTTTGAAGTTAGATTTGATCCTCAAGGGAATTGAAGACTTCAACGAAGAAGTTTAAGTTCAAGGAGGATAATATGATGATCTCAAGAAACTTCAAGATCAAGGAAGCAGAAGATATGAAGTTGGTAACTTTGAAGATCTTTTTTTCAAATCAAGACATGCTCTTATTTGAAATATGGAACACTTCAAGATAAAAGTATTGTTGATTCAAAAATATTTCATAAATTTCTGAAGAAGTAAGACTTTGACATTGAAATGATTTTTCAACTAAGGAGTAAAGTGACTCAGACAAGCACCAAGTTCCTAGTGTAACTCAGTTGATTCAATCATTTGACTGAAAACAATGCTCAAGAATTGCATTGTGTATGTATGAGTTCCTTGTGCTCTGCTTGTCACTATTATGTGTATGTAGCTAGAAAATTCTTTTTCTTTCTCCCTATTACTCTCTCACCATCCTCGACAAGTGTCATGCTACCCTACATGAGTGATCAATCACAAATTTGATAATTCCATAGTGTAGTTCTCATGTCAACAAGACTCCTCCACTTCTTGATGCTAGAAACTTGGTAAAATCTGGCTTCTAAGTGATGCAAGGTGTGGGATACAAGTCCTCTAGAGTACTCCACGATACTTCTAGAGAACAAGTGACTAGGAATGCAATGAAATTTGGTTTTTACTCTCTCACTGAGGTGAGAACTCAAGAAGAAAGAAAAATGAAATTTCTTTTGTGAAATTATTTTGGGAACTGAGTGTTTACTTTATTTCCAAATTCTCTTTCCTACCTACTATCTCTAACTCCTCCACTCTTGACCTAATGCTAAAAACTTGTCACACACACATCGAGTATATGAAGCAACAAGTGTAGGGAAATTATGAGTTTCCAAGCTATTGAATTCACTTCTTCATGCTCAATACCTTCACAAAAATGATTTGACCATCATGTAGGCACCTTGATGTAAGCCCGATTCCTTAGCAACAGTGCAAAAAACATGTGTTCCTAAGCTCACAATTTCTTAAGGGCTTTCCATGAATGAGACGAACTCTCTATCATCAAGCAAGTGTACAAAGTGGTGGCATTGATACACTCATTTAATTATCGATACTTGAGTTCAAGACATGTGCACACATGATAGTCATTTAAGGAAAGGGAAAAGTAATGCATGCAAATTAGGAGAATCTACCTCACATGACACCCTATTACACAATGATGTGTATAACAATACTTGGTGTAGTAGTAGATACAAATCGAGCAATGTCTCTCAACTCTGATACACAAATTTACTCAATACCAGATTCTTTTTGAGGATCTTGATGAGATGCATCCAATGATTGTATTTTCACCTCGATCGGACCAGTGTGCCTCAAGCTATGACAAAAAAAGAGAGTGTGAGAAACACCTACTCTCACTTCTATGCTTCTAAAAATTCATACACACACCACAATAGTGAAAAGAGATGGGGAAGGATAGACAACACCTCTAGACACACATTCCATGCATCAAACACACATACAAGCTCACGAAGAAGAAGATAGAGAGACAAAAATTCAAAATTTCTCCACGTCAACTCTTCAAAATGGCAAAAAGTCTTTACAAAAGAGTCACAAGTGACTTATATACATGTGTGCTAGTTTTGGTTTTCTCACATGAGAGATTGACACTTTCTCTATAAATCACTAAGTTCCTACTATTGTACAATTGTAATGTTACATTCTTTAGGGATCATGCATCTAGAAGAGTCTTCTAGAGCAATTACAATGCTTCTCATAGTTTTACAATGAATTTGGGAAAAGAAAAGTCACCATCTCTCAAAAATTTTGGGGCCTGCTTTTTTTTCTTTACTTCTTTCTCTTGCATCCTTATCTTTAGTCCTCTGCAACACTTGGCAATCCATCTTTCCTTCCAAATTTCTAGAGGGTATGATCTCACATTGATGAGGGCTAATGAGCATCAGATCACCTCACCATGTAGAGCTTGCTTGTAATTGATTGGTTGATCAAATTTGAGGATTTTTCAAACTTCCTTCCAAACACATGATGTTGGATATGAGAGAAAAGAGGTGTACAATGTCTTCCCTCCCATTAAAACAACCTTTTACACCATGGAGGGGGACTATAAATCTTGTTGGCTCTATTGCTTTCTTCTGCTTTGCCAACAGATACCAAATCTCTTAGAATTTGGATTCTCACTTGATCCACGGCTAGGTGCACTATTTTTAAATTTAGAATGCATTGAAATTATAGTTTTCTCTTGACTCCCTATATGTCCTTTAATGTGTTGACATTGCTCCAATTCAGCTCCATTTGGTGCATGTCATCCTAACAAATCCAAGGTCGACTCTTCCATTCTTCCATGCCTTGATCCAGTTTCTCAAAAGGCATCAATCATTGTACTCCAACTTGAGAGTAGAGTCGGGATCTTATTTATTTTAACCTTTTTTTCAAAAGGAAGTTCGTCTATAGCCTATTCTAACTTGGTTCCATGGTGCTTCCACTTACAAGAACTGCTAGACTGGAGTTTCTTGGTTTTTTTTAAGAAACATGAAATTTAATTAATGGAGGAATGTACAACCTGTGCAAAGGGCAAGAGACACACACAATTACAGATATAGAGCCATGTGAAGTCTCTGAGCAGAATACAAAGAGGAGATATATTTCCTCCAACTAGAGAATTTACTTGCGGCCATCAACTCAAAAATGTTAACTATGGAACTAGGGGCTTGATACATGTTTTGAAAACAATTAGAAGAGGATTTTTTCAAAACTATAGGAAGGGACTTGAGGAAATTTTTTCTTCCTTTATAGAAAATTGCATTGTTCCTACTTAGCTTTGTGCTTTTTCAACAAGGAGAACATGTGTTTATTGTTTCTATCCATCTTCCCACTCCAAAATTCTTTAGAAGAGGCAAGAGAGTAGCTAGCTTCAAGATATTTCTCTTTGCACAATCTCATATGAGTGTCTTATGACTCATGAGAATTAACATCCAGAGTGCTTAACCTATCCACAAGGGAATTTCTTCTCTTGGCCCTATTATCCTTAGCATACTTCTTTAAGTGAGCAAACAGACTTTGAATATCTCTAACAGAATTATTTCAAGCTTTGCATGGGAAAAGGCAACTACTAAAGTGAGAAGATGATCTTTTTAGTTTGGGCCAAAACACTAAGCAACTTAAGCAGATTACAATCTATATGCGTCCAACCATCTCTATAGGCAAGGAACCCTTTTTTAAACGAGATCAAAAGGGGTTTACGATCAGACATGAGAAGGGAGTGATCAACAAGGGCACTAATGTCCCAACAATCTTGCACAAAAGAAATATTGGCATAGCATCTGTCAAGCCTAGCAGCAGTATAAGAATTACCAACTTTTTTATTAGAACAAGTAAAACCAGTAGATTGAGAAATATCCACAAGATCATGAACATCGCAAAGATCAAACCAGGCCTTCTTCTCATCCCCTGTAATGACATTACCCTTTCCCTCCCATCTATCTTTACTAGAAGTGACCATGTTAAAGTCCCCTATGACAATCAAAGGACCTTGAATATTACTGATTTCTTTCCAACAGGTCATCCTTCCTTGATTATGATTAGCAACATAAATAGAAATAATGGAGATGTCAAAGGGATTACACAACTTGATGGTACACCATTGGTTAGTAGGACTTGAGGACCAAGAAATTAAAGAGTGAGAGAGGCTGGAGGACAACCCAATAGCAGTACCGCCTTTACTATCAACATGATTGGTGAAGGACCACTTATACCTGGAAGAGAGAGTGTTAAGATTGAATAGGAGAGAATCTCCCCCAATTTTAACTTCCTAGAGACAAATAATATCAGGCAATTTAGGAAGAGAGGCAAGCCACTTATTGAACATTTTGGGTCTCACTGGGTGAGTGAGCCCTTTAATATTAATGGAGCAAATATAAATGTCAACCATAAACAAACAACATGAGTTATTTTATACTATTTTAAGAAGGCTTGAAAGCCAACTGAGAGGACCTCATAACTTCTTTCCTTTTAGGTTTAGTAATAATACTGATACCATTTGGAAGGTCCACTTCTTGGAACATGGGCACTGTCTCAAAGATTTCAACATCCTCCTCCATTTGATCAATCTTTTATTGATCCATGTTGTTTAGTTCACTAGGGAAGTCTTCAACCTATGAAACAAGGATTTCATTCAAATTAGATAATGGCATATTAGACCTTTTGGCATCATCCTTACCAATACTCTTGATAGGGGGAGAAATGATTCTGTTCTTTTTCCCCACCACATTCCATTCTGAGACTAAGTTACCTTGAACATTATCCACCCTATTTTCCTTATTGTCATCTGCATTCAAGACCACATCATTAGTTGAATTATTTATTGGGTTACTAATTCCCACATTGGTACCCTTATCATCAAAGGGGTTAGTGATCTCCTCCAAAAGGATATTGTACATGTTTTCAGACTGTAAACCTTTCCTCTTAGGTTTATAATTAAACTTTCTACTCTATTGAGGGTGGGTGTTGCTCCCTTCCTTACCCCCATTCTTTTCTAAAGGAGCTTCTTGAATTTCTTGTTTAGCGATCATGGGACGTTCTTTGATTAGGTGACCCTGTTTATAACAATTGTAACAAGTATTAGGCAGGTTCCTGTAAAGAACTTTTTGAGTATGCAATTTTTTACCATGCGAGTCTTTAATGACAATGTGCATTTTAATTTCTTTGGCCAAGTCTACTTCGATTAAGATTTGGGGATCCCATTTGGGAATTATTATATTGTTCCTAGATTTCTGACCTAAGACTTTGCCCAACATTTTTCCCAAGTTTTCAACCCATAAAAAGTCTATAAGAAGCTGAAGAAACTCAACCCATACTCAAATTTCTGTAGGTTTAGGACCTTTAGGGTTAAATCCAATATGCCATTTAAAAAAAGAAACTGGTATATTTCTTATAAGCCACTGCCCCTCATTGGTAACATGTAAAGCATTGTTCACATCTTCAAAGAAAAATAGAAAGTGAAGTAATTCGATGGCAATGCACCACAGTGCATTCTCCTTCTCGAGAGCTTCAGGATGATATCCTCAGAGTAGACAACTGAGCTCCTAATACCGCACACAGTACTCTGCACAAAGGGCTATAGAATATGCAAGAAAAAACACAGTACATAGAGAGCACGAAGACATACTATTTGGGTATTACAAATACGGTCAAACTTACAGTCTGTGACTGACCAGGCCACTATATGTTTTATTAAAGAACATATACAAAGAAGTGTCTAGTGGCCATTTGGCCTTTCACATAGACGGTAACGGTAACAAGCTCCCATTAAAGGCCAATATGGCCAAAGTAACTATGGGAGAAAAATAAAGAATGATAAAGAATACCTGAGTATAATTATACAAACTATACCCTCACCTGATGGGCATGTTACACAATATACAAGTGACTGTGTAAGATCATGAATCAAGTAACCCCCATCAAGTGACAGCAGTGTCGAAAGCTATCCTGTGGTAGAGTTTTAGTCAAAGCATCTGCAGTATTGTCTCGAGTGTGAACCTTCTCAAGAATAATGCGCTTAGTGGCTAAGCAATCTCTAATGAAGTGATACCTCACCTTAATGTGCTTGGTCTTTGCATGATAGACTGGATTCTTAGCCAAAGCAATGGCACTCTGACTGTCACTAAGCAAACGAGGTACATGCTCACCCATATCACAAGCAAGATGAGAAAGCCACAATGCTTCCTTACATGCCTCACTTGCTGCAACATACTCTGCTTCTGTGGTGGAAAGAGCTATACATTCTTGAAGATGAGATCTCCAAGAGATAGCACCTCCAACAAAATGAAAAATGTATCCTGATGTAGACTTACGATTTTCTACACAACCAGCATAGTTAGAATCTGTGTAACCAATAATGGATGCTTTCCCTCTACCTAAGCATAGACACTTGTTTTTAGTGCTAGTCAGATATCTCAAAATCATCTTGACTACTTCCCAATGTTTCTTGCCAGGATTAGACATATATCTGCTCACAACTCCCACTGCAAATGCAATGTCTGGTCTCGTAGCTACCTTAGCATACATGAGACTACCAACAACAGACTGACATAGAATTTTGGTCATGAATTCCTTTTCCTCATCTGATTTGGGGCAATCATCCTTGCTCAATTTCACATATGCGGGTAAAGGTGTACTCAATGCTTTTCCACCCGAGATATTGAATCTGTGAAGTACTTTGGATATGCACTCACTTTGAGACAAGTATATGCATCTTTTACTCCTATCACGAGTAATGTGCATGCCAAGAGTATGTTTGGCATCCCCTAAATCCTTCATATCAAATGTCTGACTCAACTTCCTTTTGAGAATTGACAAGTCATAGGAGGACTTCCCAGCAATCAACATATCATCCACATAAAGTATCAAGCATATCAAGCTGCCATCTAAGAATCTCTTTATGTAGAGACAATGATGCTCATTGCTTCGAGAATAGCCTTGGGACTTCATAAAATCATCAAACTTTTGGTACCATTGTCTAGGAGACTGTTTAAGTCCATACAAGCTCTTCTTGAGCTTACAAACTAGAATTTCCTTGCCAGGAACTACATAACCCTCTGGTTGTTCCATATAGATCTCATCTGTAAGATCTCCATGCAAGAAAGCAGTTTTCACATCCATTTGGACTAGCTCTAATTCCTCCATTGCAACGAATCCAAGCAACATGCACAAAGTAGTCATCTTGACCACTCGAGAGAAGATTTCCTGAAAATCAACACCATGTTGTTGCTTAAAACCCTTTGCAACAAGTCACGCTTTATATTTTGGAGAAGCACTATCTTACGTGAATTTCAGCTTATATACCCATTTACATGGTAAAGCTTTCCTGCCCTTTGGCAAAGGTACTAAATCCCAAGTACCATTCTTGTGAATAGAATCAAGCTCACTCTTCATGGCACGCTCCCATTTGACATGATCCTCTGTCTGCATAGCCACTTTGTAGCAAGAAGGCTCACCAGCATCTATTAGCATAACAAAATCTAAACCTGGAACATATCTATCAAGTGGATGTGAGACACGTGCAAAACATCTCAATGATCGCTGAACAGGAACATGTGCAAACTTATCTGAATGGACATTCTCTTGAACATCCCTATGTGCAACATTTTTACACATGCTAACCAGAGGACTAGTATCCTCAAACACCACTCTTCTCACTTCAACCTCCTTAATGGGATGTTTATGCATCTTAGACTCATTAAAAATGACATCACTACTTCTGATCACTGACCGTGTTTCAGGATCCCATAAGCGATATCCAAATTGTCCTTCTCGACCATATCCAAGCAAAATGCATTTCTTTGACTTATGGTCCAACTTTTTTCTAAGATTCTTGGGTATATGAACATATGTTTCACACCCAAAAACTCGAAGATAATCACAATATGATGGCTTCCCTGTCCATAACTCTTGTGCCACTTTCATACCTTTGGCAGTACTAGGTGAAAGGTTAATCACATGAACTGCAGTCAATACTGCTTCTATGCAAAAACCTTGTGAGAGGTTTGCATGATGCAATGTAGAGATTACTCTATCTTGAATAGTTCTATTCATCCTCTGATCAGCTACACCATTCTGTACTGGGGTATAAGGAGCTGTAAACTCTCTACGAATCCCTCTAGACTAACAGAAAAGACTGAATTCATGTGAGGTATATTCACCCCCATTATCTGAACATAAAGCCTTAAGCTTAGATCCTTTTTCAGTCTCAATTGAAGCAAGCCATTTTTTGAAAGTAGGGAATACCTCATCCTTTGATTTGATAGGATATACCCAGACTTTTCTAGTAGCATCATCTATGAAAGTGACGAAGATTCAATGTGCGTTCTATGCACATTTCTGGTTTGCTTTCCATATTGATAATGCTCACAAAATAAAAAATTATAGAAAGATAACACAGGTAAGTAGTCAGAACAAGAAAGATTTTCCATTCCACTACGAGATATATGGCCCAAACGACCATGCCAAATACAAGCAATAGGTTGTTTAGTAAAAACTAACAAGTGTTCTTTCTGTGATACAAATAAAGGATAAAGTGAGCCAACTTTGCTTCCTTTTGCAATAACCATATTGCCCTTTGATATACGAAAGGACTGAGCATAGAAGACCACCTTGTAACCAAGGTCATCAAGTTGACCAACTGACATCAAACTGCATGATAACTAAGGTACATGGCATACATTATGCATAGTAAATTTTGAACCATCAATGAACTGCACAATCACATCTCCAATCCCCACAACATCGCACTGGTAAGAGTCACCAAGTCTCATGGTACCAAGAGACTTTGCTGCATAATTAAAGAACCATTCTCTATATGGTGTCACATGAAAAGAAGCACCAAAATCTAGCAGCCACATGTGGGAAAGAGAATCATCCATAAGCACCTCAGTTGGCACAGTACTATCAAGTATCAACACATCAGCATCATCAGAAATAGCATTAATTTCTTCAATCTTCACAGTCGAAGTAGATGGTGCAGGTAACTGTTTAACATGCCCATCAACATTCTGTCCTTTATCTTTGGCATTCTTTAATGCATAATAGTCTTTCTTCATATGTTCTTTCAATAATGGCATTCAATATCCCTCTTCCTTGATTTACTTCTACTCTTATTCCATTGACCATTCTTTTCCTTGTTCTTGCTTTGCCACATTGCTGATTCTTTCCTTGGTAGGAATCATAAACATTATATGCATCTCCACTCTGAGTGCCAACCATAGGTTTTCTACAAATCTCCTCATTCAAGAGTGCTCCACATATGTCATCATAGATGAGTTTACCACCAAGTGCACTATTGCTAATAGCTATGCAAAATGTATCCCATGATGATGGCAAGGTGCATAACAACAATACCACTTTCATTTCATTATCCATATTCATTTTCTAAGCTTTTAACTGGGAGAATATACCATGAAACTCATTCAGATGAGCAGCAACACTATCTGTGTCCTTCATACAAAGGTCATATAATTTTCTCATCAGATACACTTTACTTGATGCCATCTCTTTTTCATATGTATTGCATAACTTCTTCCAAAGCTCTTCTGCACTTTCACAGTCTAATAATGTAAAGTAAACATTATCTTCTAGGTGCAGGCGAATGGTAGACCTAGCCATTTCATCTAACTCATCCCAATCATCTTCATCCATGTCATCACGCTTCTTTGAAATTCCATTTATTGGCTTCCGTTGCCTCCTTTGAATCAGCACATCTTTAATCTGATTCTTCCATAGAGCAAAGTTTGTGCCATCAAATTTTCGGATCTCAAAATGGTCTTTGCCCTGCAAGTTATAGCTCCTCCTCGGAACACTGGCACTAGACCCTGATCCACAAGATGTGCCTGAGACCTCTGATGCCATGATGGTAGAGAACTGAGTAGAATGATAATGGAGCTAGAAGAGTCCAAACACCAACAAATAAGTGTACCAAGCAGTAAATCGGCCACTATATAGTTGACTAGACCAGAAATCTGGAAAAATTTTTCCAGAGTATCCTCTGCAAAATGAGCATATGAACAGTGTCAAAAGATCATAAAACTGCAAGTACTGCCATGTTTATCTGCATAGTGAATCACTGACTCCACTGCATATAATCAGTTACCCAATAGAAGCCAACTAGGCTTATCGAGCACCTATGAACAACTATCATACATCTCCTATGGTGAGGCTGGGTAAGTCTTCCACCAGCATCACCGAAGAGATCCCAACATTTGGGTATCTCCCAGTTAAGAAAACCTCACCAAGACCCTCTTTTTTGAATGTAAAAGGCTTTATGCAAAAACATAACCACTATATCAATGACCACATGGACGTACATAAGCAGTATCCATAGCTCAATGTATGCAAATGATACTAAAAGGCTGAATGCACAACCCAGAAACTTGCCAGCAACAGCTGCAAGTGTCTGTCAACTCTGATGTTTAGGCCCAAAAACCTACATAAATTAGGAGCCATTGCTCCCACCAAAACTGGAAACCTTTTGAGAAACCTGTAGTTTTAGAAGTGTAGCTGAAAACACACCCCAAAGTTGATATTTGTTGTCGGAGAATTACAAAGAACACTCTTCTTAATGTTCTTGGACCTGTATGAAGAGAACTATGTGCAAAAGTACTCCAAAATTGCTCCAAAAGACACCCCAAATATGCTTCAGAAATAGGCTTTGAAAGCAAAGAATGAAGCTTTGAGGGACCAAAACATGTTCAAGGTAATGTTAATCTTAGTCTTTCCCCTTCTTCTGACACCACAAGAGTGTAGCTTAGCGGCAAGAGATTGCCACGGTTAAGCAAGCTCTGGGGGGAACAGTACTAGGATGGGTGACCTCCCGAGAAGTACCGGGAACCTCTATCTTCCTTGATTGTTGAGGTCCTCCCTTGTACACAACCAAGGGCACCAACGATGACTTCAGTGACTCAGATGACAAGGTATGCCGAGGTCTATGCCTTGGTCATCGCCTTAGTCATAAGCCTTGGAGAAATCTAGGAGGGGAGGGGGGGTGCTCACTTCGCTGGCACACAAGGAACAAAGCTTTTGCCTCGAAATGCTCTGATACCAGTGAAGTAATTCGATGGCAATGCACCACAGTGCGTTCTCCTTCTTGAGAGCTTCAAGATGATATCCTTGGAGTAGACAACTAAGCTACTACGACCACACATAGTACTCTGCACAGAGGACTGCAGAATACGTAGGAAAAAACACAGTACACAGAGAGCACGAACACAAACTTCTTAGGTATTACAAATGCGGTCGAACTTAGAGTCTGTGAGTGACCAGGCCACTATGTGTTTTATTAAAGAACATATAGAAAGAAGTGTCCAGTGGCCATTTTGCCTTTCACATGGACACTAACATTAACAAAAAGTAATTATTAGGATAGTACTAAATGTGTTTAACTAGAACTCCTCTAGGTTCCCAATGTGTTTTCAACCAAACTTTGAGCACTTCTTGGGGTGGTCTTTGACCATGACACAAGCCTATCACAACCCTATTAGTTAGGTGGTCTTGTCAACTATCAAGAGAGCATCTGTCTATTATGAGCACTTCATCATCATCTTCACTACCGTCACTATCAACACAGAGTTCATGAGGATTATCTACCATAACAGACTTACCTTTCACAGGTAGAGGAAGGATTTTCGAGTTACCTGGATGACTTTTAAAAAACTAGAGTGCACCTTGAAGATTGCTACCCTGTCGAATGGAGTCGGCATACAATTTCGGGGATGAGAGCGGAGTTCCAGGGCTCTTTGCAGCAGCGTTCACCATTTTTAAGAGTGTGTGCCTTGCTAGAAGCTTGGTTCATGTTCCCTCCTCGTCCGCCATAGCAAGGATATCATCACACAGGCCTTCTAGTGCTTTCCCCTGAGGAGAAGATGGACCACATTCTGAAAGCCGACCAGCGATATTGCTTTCGTAGGTAGTAAGGCATTACGCAGTGCCTCGAAAAGTGCCATGCACAGAGGAACCCCCCCAGGCAAGGGGGGAAGGGAGAAAGGACGCAGAGCGCAGAGACCACGGAGAGAGAGCTAGAAAAGCCCTAAACATGAGTACACCTGACGAGTCCTGTTTCTTGGCTTTTTGAATGTTCTCATTCTCAACTTGTACAGATCCAAACCCTTTTTTTTTTTAATGGAGGTTCGGCCGAGGCCTACTCCCCTGGACTTTAACTTTGAAATTGCAACTGTACAAGGAAGGGCATAGTACCCATGGGACCCCCCTTATCCCACAAGAGCAGGGGTTTACAAGACTGGGTTGAACGGCGGTCACAACTACTGCAGAGATGATCAAACGGTGGCCAACAGCCACATACAACAGTTTCTGGGATTCATATGTCCCTACATGTTGCTGCCAGGGGTTGAACCCTCGCCCCCGCCTCAAGAGGCGAGAGGCCCAACCACCAGGCCAGCGAACCGGGACAAGATCCAAACCCTTGAGAAAGTATTTGAGTGGGGCATTGCCATTGAACCTCTCACTTCGAGGTCAGCTATGACTTGAAATGTTGAGTCAGCGAGAACTTGACACCTTGGAACACGTCCATTTTACAGTATACTGATCAGTGATAGAGAAGAAGCTTTTACCTCAAACAGAGAAGACGAGTTCAGCGGTCATTGGCCCAATCCTCTGAATCGTTGACACGCTATCAGAAAAGTGGTTCTGCGCCAGAATTCAATCTCCCGGAAGATCATTGGAAGACTGACAAGCAGCAGGAGCTGAACGTCATCGTATCTACAGACCAGATCAACTAATTCTGCGCTCAAGTGGTCCCCATATTGCAAGTACTGCGCCATCTTCGCCATCAGCAGACAAGATTTTCCGAATCCCATGGTAGAAGAAGACCTTTGCTGGACATCCGCCAGCGACAATTAGTCTGCGTCTGCTACAGTCCCAATGTCCCATCCCATGGGTGTCGGGAGAGAAGACATTAATCGGCCAGACCCTACGACGGTGAAAAGCGCATATGAGTCCCAGTTCGTTGGCCTAGTGGTTGGGTCTCTCACCTCTTGATGCGGGGGCGAGGGTTCAATCCCTGGCAACAACATGTAAGGGACATGTAATCTGGAAAAATGTTGCATTGTGGCTGAGTGCCACCGTTTGTCTATCCCTCTGGTAGTGTTGACCGCCGTTTAACCCAGTCTTGTAAACCCCTGTTCTTGTGAGATAAGGGGGGTCCCATGGGTACTATGCCCTTCCTTGTATAGTTGCAATTTCAAAGTTAAAGTCCGGAGGAGTAGGCCTCGGCCGAACCTCCATTAAAAAAAAAAAAAAAAAAAGCGCATATGCGACATAAGACGAGCCGGCATCTCACGCATGTGGACAAACGTATAGCGATCTACATTACTTTCATAGTGAACAACGATCTCCTGACGCCGATGCTACTTTTACGGCCGTAACGGTAAACTCTTCCGACATTATTGTTGCTTTTACTGGCCATCGATGATCTGCCGTCTGCAAACAAACAAGGACTTTTTTTTTCTGAAGAAACAAGAAAATATAAATTGATGGAGGAAAGTTACATCAGTGCAGAGGGCAAGAGCACCTCAGAAGAACCAAGTTACAATGAGTAATACATGGCAAATCTTTGCCCATAATACAATTGAGCTAACATCAACTTCCAACAGGAGTACTTGTTTTCATACAACAGAGAGCTGATGCTCTGAGGAGACTGAGAAGGCTTAGAAATACTTTTTATGCAGTGATAAGCAACTTTCTTAAGGGTCCTGGGGAGGGAAATGAGGAAGTTCCTCCTCACATGAACAAAACCCTATTATTTCTGCTAAGCCAGATGGACCACAGGATGTGACCTCTCCACTTGTTCCATAATAAAATATCCATATTTCTGCAACACCCGAGAAGAACCTCCAGCTTTTGAAGTTTGGGGGCTTGGATATTCTGCAAATAATTTTCAACAGGGAACAACCCAAAGACCTTGATGAATAATCAGCCATTGTAAAAAGGAATGTTTGCTGCAGTCAGGGTAAGCCCACAGAGATTTAAATCTGAAAGACAATTGAGAAGAGGACCAATTGACACTCCAAATTCTGTTCAGCTTAGGAACGATGAGGTTCATAGAACCCTTTTTTCTTTTGAAGTTGCAGAAAATCATATCAACCACATAACTGAGCTTGAGCCTCTCACATCTGCAATGAGACAACTGCTCTTCTAACATGCCCTTATGCTGGAGTAGAACCTGCATACAAGAGAGGGAGAAATTAGGCAAGTTTAACAGGTCCTGATCTTCTAAGAAACCTCCATTGGACATAAAATCTCCACAGGATTTGAAGGAGAGCTTATGGCACTTATGCTCCTTAAGTGCTAAGTTGCAGTTGTTCCAATGAGCCAACCAGCCAAGCCAGGGGGACTCCTGCACATAAAAATCAGAAATAAGCCTCAATTTAGCTGGTGGGACAAACCCAGATTTAGCTTTAAAACAAGCCTTCCAGATCTTGCAGACCAAAGGGCTACCAATGGGAGAAATGGGATGGGGGCAACAGATGATATCCCACAGATTTAAGTTTTGCCAAGACCTGTAGTTAGCCAGATAAAATTTAGAAACATTTCTATGAATGAGAATAGACCAGATATCATTACACTTGAGACTTCTAAGAACCCATTTGGCAGCCATGTTGTCAGCCATCTTGGCAGGACAAAGTAACCCCAGACCACCTTTTTCTTTAGGCACACAGCACACTTCCCAGGAGACTTTAGCAATTTTTTCCTTATTATCAGAGCCACCCCAAAGGAACCTTTTTGCCAGAGATAAAACTTGACCCAACTGTTTTTTGGAGGGAGACCAGCATGAGAGGAAAAAAACCAGTTTGGGAAGCAAAAAATGATTCAAAATGAAAGATCTGTGAGGTAAAGAACTGTTAGCATCATACCAGAGAGACAATTTTTTTTTTGAATTTTTCAACCACCCAATCCCACTTTTGAGCAAAGGAAACATTAAACCCATAGGGATACCTAAAAGTCTAAAAACTTCCCCATCCTTAATAAGATTGCATCCCACTTGGACAATTTTACCTGGAATGATATTATTAGAAGCCTTAAAGCCAGTCTTTCCATGATTGACCTTAGAACCACTAGCCAGACAAAAGATATCCAGGCATTCCAAGAATTTTTCCAGAGATTTATCATCAGCCTTGAGGACAGCATTGGTATCATCAGCATACATTTGAAGACATAAAGGGGAGGGGGAGTTAGGGATAACAATACCATCCATAAGATCTTTGGAAATAGCATCATTAACCAACAAGCACAAAGCATCACTAGCTATAGCAAACAACAGGGGAGCTAGGGGACAGCCTTGCCTTATAGATCTGACAAGTTTAAAGGGTTCAGAAACTTGGCCATTAACAGACACTCTAGAGTAAGCATTCCCAAATAAAGAACTAACATATTTAATGAATCTTCTTCCAAGACCCATATCCTGAAGAGACTGAAGAATGAAGTCCCCACTCAATCCTATCATAGGCCTTGTCAAAGTCAATTTTGAAAAAGAAGTAGTCTTGACCAGACTCACTAGCATAGTCCATCCCTTCCCACAAAGATATGATAGTATCTAAGATGAATCTGCCTTTGATGAAACCTTTCTGCTCAGGAAGAATGAGGACATCATAGGACTGAGCCTCCTAGCAAGAGAAGAAGCAAAGATTTTATAGATGGTATTTAGACAGGTAATAGGCCTCCAGTTGTTAAGATCCTCTTTGGGACCTCTCTTATGAATAAGCTTAATAACCCCAGTGTTAATGTTACGAGGAAGAAATCCTTTGCTAACAACATCTTCCCATATCAAAAGAATGAAAGGAGTGAGAAAATCCTTTAAGATGATAAAAAATTCATTTGGAAAACCATCCAATCCAGGAGACTTGCAGGGTTTCAATTTATTGATGGTTTCTTTGATCTCACCAGCAATGAGGGGCAGGTCCAGAATAGGAACCAGGCTCTGAGGAATCATTTTTTTCCTTTTCATGGCAATGGTAGCTCTGGCCTTCTGGATGTCCTTCCCCCACTTGGGAGACACAGAGAAAACATCCATAAAGAAATTTTTTGCCTCCTGCAGAGTCTCTTCAGTGTTCAAGGTGAAACCACCATCCTTCTTCTTAATCGAAGGCACAAAATCCCGAATTTTCCTTTTCTTCATGAGAGAAAACATATGTTTGTTATTTTTGTCCATATTCTCACTCCAAAATTCCCTGGATATAGAAAGAGAGTTCCTAGCTTCAAGATATCTTTCCTTACGCAACCTCAAGGAGAAGTCAAGGTACTCTTGAGAGTTAACAGCTAGGGAATTCAACTTCTTCATAAAGGAGTTCCTTCTTTGAGTTCTCAACTCCAAGGCCATCTTCCTATGAGTGGTAAAAAGCTTTTGGATATCAGTAACCGCGTGCTCCCAAGCAAGGGAAGGGGAAGTACTATTACCAAAATGATAAGAGATGATGTCCTTAGTTTTAGACATTATGTAGGGCATCCTAAGAAGGCTGTAATCTAAGTGAGGCCAACCTGACTTGTAAGAGGAACTACCCTTTCTGAAAGACAAGCAAAGGGGCTTATGGTCAGAAACAAGGAGCGAAAGATCAATCTTGGCACTGGTGTTCCAACAACTCTGAATAAAATCAATAGTAGCATAACACCTATCCAATCTAGCCGCCCTGTAATTAGTGCCTGCCTGCTTGTTGGACCACGAGAAACCAGTGTTCTGAGAGATGTCAGCCAAGTCATGGTGATTACACAGATTAAACCAAGACAACTTTTCAGAACCACTAATACAATTGCCTTTACCCTCCCAACGATCATTAATCCTAGTAACCATATTGAAATCACCCGTGAAAATCACTGGACCATTAATGGAACAAAGCTCATTCCAACACACTTTTCTATCACAGCTTAAGTTAGAAGCATAAATAGACACAATGGAACAATTATAAGGAGCATCCAGCTTAACAGCACACCATTGGTGAGTTTGGCTATAAGAGACAGAACAAACAGAGTGAGCAATAGTGTTGGAAATACCAATCACAACTCCCCCTTTACCACTGTTGTGGTTGGTGAAATACCAAGCATAGTTGGAAGCAAGGATATTAAGATGCATCAGGAGAGAGGCCCCACCCAGCTTGACTTCCTATAAGCAGACAATCTTAGGGTTATTAGGCAAAAGCTTAAACCAATTATGGATCATTTTAGGTCTAACTGCATCAGTCAGACCCTTAACATTTAAAGAGATAATATTAATGTCAACCATGGGAAACAAGAGACAGTTACGTCCTGCTACTCTTAGTCGGCTTCAGAACTGAAATGGACGACCTAATTGTCTCTTTCCTTTTAGGTTTAGAGGATTTGGTGTGTTCAATTGTATTTGTCATGTCTTGCGACATGGGAACAACGTCACACTGGTCCCCATCCCCATCCATATTTTCTATAGAATCCTAATCCATAGCATCAAGCTCTTGAACAAAATTTTCCAGAGAAAGGGGGGACACCTTATTTAACTGCTGAGGAAAGCATGAGTTAACTTGATGCCTGGCAGTCTCTTGTATAACCTTGTTTTTCTTCCCAACAGTTTTCCAGTCCTTGTTCAGGATAATATTCTCCGAAGTACTATCCTTGGAGGCCGAGGAAGTAAAACCTGTGCAGGACTTGTTAGGGATACCATTTTCTGCCTGCTCATAAGGATTAGAGGAAACTTCTGCAGTTATTTGTCCCCAAAAGGGTTAGAGATGTCTTTCAATAATATGTCAAAAAGATTTTTAGACTTAAAATTTTTATTTTTATTTTTTTGAGTCTGTTTCTTTCCTGCCAGACTAGTTTTATTATTGTTTGGGGGGGAACATTATTTTTTTCCAGGTCACTAGACTCCTCTTGAGGATGAAGGAGGGGACAGTCTTTGATTATGTGGCCTTGCTTATAGCAATGGTAGCAAGCATTTGGGAGATTTCTGTAGACTAACTTCTGGGTATGCAGCTTTAAACCTTGAGAATCCTTAATCACGATTTGAGTCTTTATTTCTCTGGACACATCTACTTCGATCAACACCTGAGGGTCCCATTTAGGGTTAATGATGCTATTCCTAGATCTCTGCCCTAAGACTCTACCCACCATATTGCCTAAATGTTCAATCCATGGGTAAAAATCAATAGGGAGCTCAGGGAACTCTACCCATACCGAAATCTTTGTGGGCTTAGGACCCTTCGGATTAAAGCCAATATACCATTTAAAAAAGGATAA
Source organism: Ceratopteris richardii (assembly GCA_020310875.1). Taxonomy (NCBI): domain Eukaryota; kingdom Viridiplantae; phylum Streptophyta; class Polypodiopsida; order Polypodiales; family Pteridaceae; genus Ceratopteris; species Ceratopteris richardii. The sequence continues at coordinate 174,893,899 of CM035428.1, read as the reverse complement.
AGGAGTATTCCTAATTAATCATTGCCCTTCACTTATAACATGCAAGGCACTATTCACTTCCTCAAATGTGTTTAACAAATAGACCCCTAATTTCCCAGTGGTTCTTAATCCATGATTTTAGCACCTCATGGGGAGGTCTAGGGCCATGACAAAGACCAATAACCACCCGACCAGAAAGATGTTCATGCCAACTGCCCAAAGAAGTACGGTCAATAACGAATACTTCTTCCTCTGAGTCACTGTCAAACTCATCAACCAGCAGCGTATGAGGGTGATCGTTTCTCTCCATATTTCCTTTGACTTCTAAGTTGACATGCGACTTGGAGCCATGGTCAACAGCAAAAGGGGAGGGCATACCTGAAGCTTTTGTTGTTTCATCGTAGGTTTTGGGAGGAGAAGAGTTACCAGTAGGCGAGTACATTCCATTATTGAAAACTGAAGGACCTGCACCATCTGCACCGCTTACAGCTCCTACCGTCGGGGCTCCATTCTGCATAACAGGCGACACTGGAGCAAATCCAGAATCGGCACCGGCATGAGGCTCCTCTAGCACAGACAGTCCGTTCCTCAGGGCTTCGAATAAGGCCATGTAGAAACGAAAGGGGCACACACACGAAGAAGACGATGCACAGACTCACCGGCACCCCCCCAACGAAGGGGAGGGACGCAGAGAGAAGAGAGCACGAACCAGTCTAGGGTTTCTGCATGCTCTTGAATAAGGGTTTCACATCGAGAGAGAACTAAATTATTGGCTGGAGAAAAACAAGGACATTTGATGGAGGAGCTCAATACAATTTCTTCTGTGGAAACGCATTCGCTCGAGGAACTCAACACAAATTCTGAGCCAGTGAAAGAGAGTAATGTGTTAGCTAATTAAGCCAATAGCGATCGTGCAGATTAACAGAGTCGTGCAAGTTAACAGCCAAAGTAGCTTGACACGGATCTATCTAAACGTTCTTGATTGTTACAAAAGACTTGAGGCGCGCATCTTCTGTTACATTTGCGCGTCTCTTCTCTAGCGATCAGCTCATTCTGTGTGCTTCGAGTTTTCCACTATTTCTATTCTCACTGTCTGTCTGCTACAATATCGTTGCATATACTCTCTCGATGAGCGTGGTACATGAGGAACTGGTATACAGCACGGTCCGGTTAATCAGGAGGAATAACCTGGAGCGCAAACTTGTATGGATCTTTTTCAGCAGAGTATGGTGGAAAGCATTCCTTTGAAGATAACATGGCGATTCGCATCTGCGCTATCTGTTTTTCTGTGTTGAAACTTTTTTTTTTTTGAGTAAACACAAAAGGAAAAATGTATTAATGATGGTATGTGCTAAAGTACAAAGGGCAGGATCCCAGAAAGAGGAGATCTGCAATCAAGCATACAACATGAGGAAACAGATACAACAATAGAGCTCATTAGGCCATCATATACAACTGAATATCATGTCAAATCTGTTACTAGAGTACAATGAAAGAACATAATTCCTCCATTGACTGGGAGGAGTGCTTTTGAAGATGCGAGAGCTCTGAAAATCTTCAATGGGAGCAGTCCTGACAGCCATCAAACATTTGTTGGCAATATTTTCAAGTCCTTGATAGAAGGAAAACCAGAAAGATTGGTTATTGTTGTTGAGAGCAGCTTGATTTCTGTTTTTCCATATATACGAGAGAATGTGGGACCTCCAAAGATTCCATAAGGCAATATCCATTTTCAGGCAAGACCCAAAGAGGAATTCCTTGTAGCTCAGGGAGATGTTCAGCTTAGAACAGTATGACAAAAGCACACTCCAATAGAGCTTTGCATGCTTGCAATTGAAGAACAAGTGAGGCAAATCCTCCACTTTGTCACAAAAAGCACATATACCATCATTAATGCCAATTTTCTTGGCCCTGGATCCACACCAAATTCCATTACATATGATGAGCCAGAGAAGAAAGGATTGCTTAATGTTGATGGGGAAGGCTCACAATCAAAGAAATCTATGTTTTCATTGATTGGCATTCCAAAGCAAAGCCCATCTTTTGGTCATTTTATGGACAATTTTGTGAACAATGCCTCTATTTCTCTTGAACTTTCTTAACATACCGTGAGCAACGATAGCCAAAGAAATAGGTTTGTAGGAAGTACATTGCTGAAGTCTGTAAGAAGAAGATAATTCAATAGAACCCAAAATAGTAGTATATTGTATGATCTCACCATTAATAGAAAGATCCCTCTAGTAGGAAAACCTTCGTTTTTTGCATTTATGTTCTCTTATATCAATATTACAATTATTTCACAGAGAGAGCCATCCTATCCATATATATGCTTTCTTGCAAGAAAAAATCAAAGTGCAGCATGAAGTGATCACTAGCTGAGAAAACTTTTTTGACCTCCATCCAAGCATTCTAGATCCTACAACAGATGGTGCTGCCAACAGGAGAAAAGGGATGAGGAGAGAGAGTCCAAGCATTCTAGATACTTTTATTGGGTCTATTGAAGGTTTTGTGCCCAAAAAGCTTTTGAGGAGGAGAGAATACCACTACCCTCAAGATAGTCTTCATATTTTAATCTTTCTTGAAGAAACAAATATCTGTTCATATTTCTATGGTTGGACTCTAGAGAGGAGAAGAGCTGAGAAAGCTCATAGGAGATAAGCTTCCTTCTATTAGCTCTAATTTTCTTCTTAAGGTTTCTATAGTGGGTGAAGAGGGACTGAGTGTCTTTAATTGCTCTAGCCCAAGCAATAAAAGGGTTTGGGTAGACACTAAAATGTTGGGAGAAGATGGCTTTGGTTTGCTCAACCACACAGGGAATCCTCACGAGAGGTGGGCCCAGGTGAGGCCATCAAGATCTAACCATAGGAAAAATACTCTTGAAAGAAATGGTCAGGGGAAAATGATTAAAAATGGATAAGGAGTAATCCAAAGAACTATGCGCATGCCAAAATTTTTGGAGGATAGGAATGTTAAGGTAACATTTATCTAGTGTAGTCGCCATGTGACGATCACCTCTCTATTTATTGTTCCAAGATAAGCAAGTACTAAAGGAGATATTAGTGAGGTCATGGGTGGTGATGAGGTTCAACAAGGAAACACCTACCCACTAGTAGTATTCCCTTTTTTACAATATCTATCATTGGTAGACATGACCATATTAAATCCCCAATAAGGATGATGGGACGAATGATGTCTTTAATCTTATCCCAACATTTAGCCCTAAGAGTAGAGTAGTTAGCAGCATAGACATTGATCATATTACAATCAAAAGGCTTGTTGAGGGTAAGACCAATCCATTGGTGTGTGGGGCTATTGTGAACCGATTGGATCATGTGACAAATGGAGTTAGAGACTCCAATGGCAGTACCATCTCTCCCATGATTATGGTCAGTAAAGAACCATTTATGCTCATTGGAGGCTATATAAGATGAATAGGCAGTTTATTCCCACAAATCTTAATCTCTCGAAGATAGAGAATGCCAAGCCGAGTAGAGAGATAAAAAATCCACTTAGAAAAAAACTTAGTCCTAACCCGATGAGAGATCCCTTTTGTATTAAAGGAAATCAAATTGAAAGAATTCATAGTTAAAAAAGTAGGAGAAATCTCAAACTCAAAATACAACAGAAAGATCATTTCTTAAAGTTCTTGGTCAGCTTGTTCAGAGTCACCAAATTTCTTAGATTCTCTTTTCTTTTAGGTTTAGAGTTACCCTGAGCAACAAGAGAATCATCTTCTTTTTGTGTCATTAGACTATCCTCCAAACATTGAGCATTTTGTTTTAAATCCTCATTGTCTTTCTTGTCTTGTTGGTTCAGTTCCTTTGAAAACCTTTTGACAACCGTGTAAGATGAGTCAACATTGTTATGAGGACTAACTACATTATCTTTACAACGTCTTCTTGAACATTTTGTTTTTTTACAATAGTAGTCCATCCTTCTATTGATATATTTAGGTAGTGATGTGTGTGAACACACTAGGACCGCTAGGGCACTTTTTTCCCTCTTTAGGAGGTTTTTTTCCCTTGGCTTGTATATACACCTATAACCCTAATGGGTTACTTATCTTTGTGCATTCTAGTGGTAATACATTCAGTATTGTGTGTTGTGCTCCAAGCTTCTTCTTCTTCCTTATGTTTTTCACATGCTTCCGTAGACCTCGAACTCCAATGATTGGTATTAGAGTATGTCGCCGCTTCATCTAGGATGTCTTCAACACCCCTTCGGTCACAGTCTCAGAATCGCATGAAATTTGGTGACCATACTCAAGATGATTAGGAGATCAAAACGGCTTCACTCTGTCTTATAGAAATCACAATCTGAGCTCGTTTTGGCCTCGAAATGCACTATCACAATGCTTATGTAGGCTATTTCATCTCTTTATGCCAAAGACATATACAGGTTTTGGTTCACCAGTATAAGCATCTCAAAGTCTGCTATAGGTTTAGCAGAACGCATCAGGGTAGTTCTGTTCAACTTTTTTGGATACAATCACTTTTCTGCATCAGGGTATTTTAGTTAGTGGCCATGGCTGAAAGTAGTGATGTATTCCGTATGTTGGATGTTGAGGATAAGTTGGACGGTACCAATTATCCATTGTGGGCTTATATGATGCAACATGTATTGGTTGCAAAAGGGTTGTGGAACATTGTGTAGGGTGTTGAAAAACGTCCTATTACACCTCCAAATACAGGTATGAAAGCTGATGTAGATGGCATTGAAGATGGTGATATTCTTCAGATTCCTATTCATGCTACGGTTTCTATTGCACCTACTGTAGAGCAAATTTATGGCAGAGATGCTCAGGCACATGCATTGATAGCCTTGTCTTCCAAACGTGCCATTATTCCTCACATTCGCTCTTTAAGAACAACTAAGGATGCTTGGGATACACATATCACATTGTACCAGGCTAGGAATGAGGCTCGTGTTTCTTACCTCTGAAAACATTTGGAAAGTGAGCATATGAATGAAGGTGATTCTATGGATATTCTTCTAACAAAGATCAAAGACTTGAAGGAGCAGTTGATTTCTATTAATGAAGTTACACCAAATAGCTCACTTGTGTAGACCGTTCTGAATGGTCTTCCTGATTCATATAAGAGTTTTGCTTATACTCTTCATTTGATGAGGAAAGGCAATCCACATGCCATGTCATTTGAGGAGTTAGTCTCTGTTCTGCTGCAAGAAGATTAGTCTACGCAGAACAGGTCCATTACGCATGTTGCAGATCAAGCTTTCTTGGCTAGTCAGAAGGGCAAAGGTAAATGGAGCTCATCTACTAATAAGCAGAAATCTGTAAATGTTGCACATTCGAAGAAGGAAGACAAAGATGAGAAGAAATCCAAAAAGCAGAAATTCTTTTGTAAGTATTGTAAAGGAAACAATTATGTCATAAAGAACTGTCCAAAATTGGTTGCAAAAGAGGCAAAGAAAAAAGAGGGTGAAATGGTTGTTGCAGAGGCCTCTACACCAAAAATAGAGTCTGTTAATCTTGTGCAGAATGAAGAATGGGCATTTACTACTATTTGCAGTTTTGACCCATCTTTTGTTGAACAGTGTATGTCTAGAGTAGACTCAAATGTTTGGTACTTTGATAGTGGGGAAACCAAACATATTACCTCGCAGCGTAGTTTCTTCACTTCACTAAAGCCTGCTTCTACACGAAATACTGCCACATGCACCAACAACTCCTCTTATCCTGTTATTCGAGTTGGTAAGATCATTTTGACTACTACTGATGGTAGTACTTTCACTTTGTCAGATGCTTTATTTGTGCCACGGATCAAGAAAAATATGTTACCAATTTTTGCATTAGCCAAGATTTTCTTGGTTGTGAAATTTGTTGATAACAAGTGTATAGTTTATGATATGTCTAATGGCAACATGATTATTGCTTTTGGCATTTTATGTCATGAGCGGATAAGCTCATAGACTATGAAAAGTCTATGAATGATTCAACATGTGCAGTACATGATTCTCACGCTATGTCAGACGCAAATTAAGCTTTGGCATGCATGCTTTGGTCATCTGAATTTTGCTAGTTCCCTATGCCTATAGAAATCTGAAATGTCGTCCTCTTAGTCCAAACTTGAGGCACCCAGAAAACATGTGTGAAGGTTGTATTTTGGGCAAAATGTATCATTCCTCCTTTCCAAAAGATGGTTTAGTTGGAGCTACTCAGAAATTGTAGCTTTTTCACAGTGATGCCTGTGGTCCTATGTAGACACCTTCTTTTGGAAACTATCTTTACTTCGTGACTTTCATTGATGACTTTTCCAGGCATGTATGGGTATATCCATTGAAAGAAAAGTCCGAAGTGTTCATGTGCTTCAAACTATTTTTGGTTTTGGCAAAAAATATGTCAGCATGTATAATGGGCACCCTCCATTCTAATCGAGGGGGGGAATATACGTATTCTGACTTTAATGCATTTCTGGCTAAAGGTGGGATAAAACATTAGTGTACAATGCCCCACTTGTTGATGAAAGTGATGAGAGAGCTGATATTGAGGAGGCAAAAACTACGCCAAAATGGCTAGTGCAAACTTTACGTGACACCAAATTAGATGCACCTCTATCATATCGTACTCGTTTAGGCTCTCATAATGCATCTTTTCATAACATTGCTATGCTATGGCTGCCTCTAGTGTCTGTGATGAGACTGAGCCCATTTCATTTGATGAAGCACAAATTTATGAACATTGGATGGTTGCAATCCAATCTAAATATGATGCTATCATGAAAAATGGTACCTGGTCTTTATGTGACTTGCCTCCTTGCAAGAAGTCCATTGGCACTAAGTGGATATACAAGTTGAAGTGTAAACTTGATGGAACAATTAACAGGTATAAGGCTAGCCTTGTTGCAAAGGGTTATGCATAGGAAAAAGGCATTAATTTTAACGAAAGCTTTGCACCTACATGCCAAATGACTATTGTTCATAGCATCTATGCACTTGCAGCTCATAATGGTTGGAATGTACATCAGTTCGACATTAAAACAACATTTCTAAATGGTGACTTACATGAAGAAGTGATGTTTCTTAGCCCCATGGATTTGTGAAGAAAGGGCATGAAAACCAGGTGTGCAAATTAAAGAAGGCATTATATGGTTTAAAGCAAGCACCACATGCTTGGTATGAAAAGATACATGCCTATCTGATTGCACATGGTTTTGAGAATAGTCCAACTGAAAGCACCTTATATGTTAAGTGTGCTAATGATGTGCTTCTCATCATTGTTGTGTATCTTGATGACATGTTGCTCACTAGCCCTCATGAGAAGCATATTGCTGATTTCAAGGCTGATTTGCATGCCTCATTTGAGATGTCTGATTTAGGGTATTTGCATCATTATTTGGGCATTCAGTTTATGCAAGTTGATGGCGGAATCATATTATGTCAAAAAAAATATATTGACAAATTATTGGAGCGTTTGGCCTTGAAGACTATAAACCTATTGCTAGTCCTATGGAGACATGTTTATGATTGAGTCTTCATGATTTTGGAGATGCATTTTGATGATGTTTTCTATCAGCAGGCTGTTGGATGCTTGATTTACTTATGCATTACTTGGCCAAATATTCAGTTTGTTGTCTCACATATGAGCACACTTATTCATTGCTTAGATGTCAAGCATTGGTAGGTGGTTAAGCACATCTTTTGCTACTTGAGTGGTACCCGACTACTTGGGTTGTCTTATCCCAAGGGGGGATCACTACCGTCAGATTTGCATGCTTTTTTGTTGACTAGGCTGGTTGCTATGACACTTGTGTGTCCACTAGTGGTTTTTGCTTCATGCTTGGTAGCTCATGCATATCTTGGCTGAGCAAGAAGCAGCTTACTATGGCTACTTCTAGTTGTGGGGCTGAGTATAGGACAACTTTCATAGCGACTGTTGAGTGTGTGTGGCTTAGATGCCTTATGGCTGATTTGGGTGTTGGTCAGTCTTTTGCCACCACCATCTTCACTGACAGTCAGAGCACATTGGTAGTTGTGAGAAACCCTCTATTCCATGCTCGCACTAAGCACGTTGAGGTGCATTATCATTATGTTAGGGAGAGCTTCTCTGTTGGAGTGATCAGCTTGGCATATGTGCCCATGCAGGCAAACATTGCATACCTTTTCACAAAGGCTCTGTCTAGCGAGAAATTTGAAGCTTTCTGAAAAGCTTTGGGCTTACTTCTTTTTGTGGATTGATCCACATTGCTTGGCACTTCCTTATACATGAGTGCCAGCTCCTTGTTCACTACATCACTCTGAGGGGGGATTTGTTGTTATATTTAGGTTGTAATATGTGTGAACACACTAGGACCATCGGGGCACTTTTTTCCCTCTTTAGGAGGTTTTTTGCCCCTGGCTTGTATATACACCCATAGCTCTAACAAGCTACCTTTGTACATTATAGTGGTAATACATCCGTTATTGTGTGTTGTGATCCAAGCTTCTTCTTCTTCCTTGTGCTTTTCACGTGCTTTTGCAGATGTCCAACTCCAACACCTTCATCATTATTGTGACTAATTTCCTTTGTCTCTCTTTGTTTAGGGGTTTGATCAATTTCCATGCGAGAGGAAGACTCCAGGTTGTTTGGAGAAAAATTTCTTTATTATAGTGGAGCTCAAAGACATCAAGAAGATCACTAACTTCTTTTTTTCTTTAGTTTTACCTCCTCCTTTCTTACGAGTTGGGGTAGAGTTGGCCTTGAAGGTTGAGTTTTTAGTAAGAGGTTTGTCTTTTGGCACCTCTGCATTCTCAAATGAGGAAAGGCTACTCCTTAATCAAGTGGCCTAGCCTCTAGTAATTGAAGTAAGCATTGGGAAAATTCCTATAAGTGACCTTTTGTTCATAAAGACACCTACCATCAGAGTCTTTTATTTTCAGGAAGGTCTTAATGGGCTTGGCAATGTACACTTGAATGATCACCTCAGGATCCCACTTGGGGTTAATGCCTGTTCACTCACCCAAAACTTTACCAATCAAAGAGCTAAGACTTGTTAATGCTACTCTTTGTTCTTGTCTTGCATGCATGTATGTGTGTATGTGTGTGCACGTCATTGTGCTTCTCACTCATGAAATTTTGCATTGCTATCACTTAGGGTCATCATATTATCCTCACATCTCTATGGATTTACATCTAAGAGGTGCATCTTAACTTTGGTGGTATTCCTTTTGTGCTAGAGTGACAATGACCAAGTTAATCAAAGATGTTGAACCCTCTTGTTTTGAAGATGCAATTGGAAATGCAGAATGGGAGAAAGCTATGGATGAGGAGATGACTGCACTTTACTATGGATATGAAACATGGAAGTAGGTGCCATTTTCACAAGGAAAGAGACATATAGCCTACAAATGGGTTTACAAAGTGAAACATAATGTTGATGGTAGCATAAGCACGTATAAAGCACAACTTTTAGAAAAAGAAGGTGCACAAACATATGGTAGCGATTATGAGGAAAATTTTAGATTTGTGGCTAAAACGGCTATTATTAGGGCACTTATTGCATTGCCTACAACAAATGGATTGATTTTGCATTAGATGGATGTGAAGAAAATTCTTTTCTACATGTGAGCTATAGGAAGAAGTATACATGGACCGACCATAAGGGTATGAGGATTCAAAGAATGCAAAATACTTTTGCAGGCTAAAAAATGCTTTGTATGGGCTTAAACAAGCCCCTCATGCTTGCCATGCAAGGACTGAGATTATTTAACGTCCATTGGGTTTCCTATGTGTGATTGACATCACTCATTATATATAAGGAAGGGTGATGATGGCATCACAATTATGGCTATTTATGTGGATAAATTGATTGTAGGTGGTGATAATGAAGAAGGCATTGAAGAGATAAAGCAACTCCTTAAGCATGAATTCGACATGAAGGTGTCTACAATACTTTTTGAGCATTGAGTTTATACATACAAAAACATGTATATGGATCTTCCAAAGGCAATATGAATTGAGTATTCCACCAAAGTATGGTATGGCTGATTTTAAGTCAATTTCTATGCCATTATATCAAAATTTGAATTTGGATACTACATCAAGTGAAACATTGGATAATCTTACTATGTACAAGAAAATTGTGGGAAGTTTGATACATGTCACAATTACAAAGCCTCATCTAAGGTACATAGTATGACTTGAAAGTCAATTTATGAAGGTCCTAGTAAACCTCATTTAGATGCATTGAGACATACTCTATGTTATCAGAGTGCAACTTTGGATTATGTGTTGTTTTTTGAAGTTGGTGCCTAGTTATAGATTCATGGATACATTGATACAGATTGGGATAGTAGTGTTCCAAATAGAAGTTCTATTAGTTACTTTTAATTCTCAGTTGGGAATGTTGTTGTTACATGGAGCAGAAAAAGACAGCCCACTATTGATTTGTCATGTATAGAGGCTTAGTTTAGAGGTGTAGCAATGGCAGCAATAAGACATCATGGCTAGAGATACTACTTATAGATTTAGGTGTGGAAGTGTAGAAGCTAATCATCATTTATTGTGATAATCTTTGTAGCATACAATTATCATGATCCTTTCAACACAAGAAGAACTCAAGAGAACTCACCTCATTGGCTAGGTTTTCGATCCTAGGCCCCCGTTGGATACTGTATGCCAGTGGTTTGCAAAGAGTGGTTCCCTCGTGGCTTAGTAGTGAGTAAGTGCCAATTCCTTCCAGCCAGACACCTCTTGCTAGTTTTTGAGAATGAAGAAATGGCACTACATGCCCTTAGTGTTAGGTTTTGGAAAGTCAGGCATGCCACCCTGTGCCTCTTCAAATGGGCCCCCGATTTTGTGCCCGACAACTCGAAATCCCTTCGGTACCCTCTCTAGGTCAAGCTCCCCAATCTCCCTTACTTCTTTTACGGCTTTTTGTGGGATATTGTCTCCCTGATTGGCAAGCCACTGGCCTCGTGCAGAGATGTTGGGGGTTTCATATATGAGGGCACAAGACACACGTTTAATGCTTGTTGGCATCCTCAAATGTGTGTGGAAGCAGACCTTAGTAGGCCTCTCCCCTCAAAAATTATTGTCGACTTGGGTGAAGGGGAATCTTGGGTTCAGGAGATCACTTTTAAAAATCTACCCAATGCTTGCTTTCAATGTGGTCAACAAGGCCATAGAATTAAATATTGCCCCCCTGAAGCAGAAGAATAAGCAAGAAACACCCAACAAAGCCCAAACACTCAAGGGGAAGCAAGTCAGCTCAACCTTTGAAGAGAAAGACAAGATGAACAAATCTCAAAAACTGACTCAGAAGGGTTTACAAAGGTTAGAAGAAGAAGAAAAGCTATCCCTAGGAGAATCTCAATCCCAAGGAGACTTTCAAAGAAGACCCACACACCAGAAAGGTCACTCAATAACTTATACTGCAACCTCGAGAAGGAGGTTAATGAGTTGGATTATCCGGGAGGGATCCGAGACTTTGCAGGCACAAGTAACTTACCCTTGGAGTGGCCCCCCTCTAATGAGGTCAATCAAGAGGAATACATAACTAGCAAAGAAGACGAATTCACCACAAGTAATGAGGACAATATGGACAGTGAAAGTTCCATCATTGGAACAACAATACTAGAAACTGCCTCTCCATCTCCCCCAGAGGAGGCTTCTCGCAAGGGGAAACAATTGGCAGGTATGCCCTGGAAAATCCCCCTTAAACTGAAGGTGCATGGTCAGGACCATCCCCTCTCAAGAAAGAAGGAAGACTCTAAGAGGAAAAAAGAGAAGTCCCACCCTCGAAATGAGGGAAGTGCAGGAAAATGATCATCGCTTCACTAAACACTAGGGGGCTAACTGACCCCACAAGAGCCACCATTATTGGTCAATGGATTCGTGACATAAGCTTAAACCTGGATTTCATTTGTCCTCAAGAGATAAAAAATTGAAGGAGAAGAGCTTCGAAAAAGACTTAAGGGCGTCTCTCAGTCCCATGTGTGGTTTTCCACAACCCATCAGTGTGGTTCTAGTGGAACTGCCATCGGTATCAATCACTTCTGGGATAATAAGCTTGACTATACCAACGAAGACAGAAATCATAGGTGGTTGGCGGTTACATTCAACACCCCCTTTCAATTCTCCCTGATCTCTATGTATGCTCCAAATGAGGATTGATACTTGGTCCTCCTTGGACTTGTTTTCTCATAATATCATGATTAATGGTGACTTCAATATGGTGGAAGACCCCTCTGATAGGTGGAACAACAAGGGCCGCATCATTGATGTTCAGGAGAAAGAAACATGGGACCAAACCAAACTGTTTTTGGATCTAGTTGAAGTCAAGGACTCGAATGGTTTTTCTTGGTCCAATCTTCAATTGGGTAAGGACTTGAGGAAAGCAAGACTCGATAGAAGCTACATTTCACAGAATCTCGTCCATCAATGGGGTCCTCCCACCCTAACGCAACGTATCGACCTCACCATCTCAGACCATTACCCAATGGTGCTCACCTTCCCCCCTCTATCTAAAAGTCACAAGGCACCTTGGTTTCACAGTTTGTCTTCTCGCTCCCCTCTATCCATCAAGAAATCACTAATGCTTGGCTTGAGGCCTTCGTCGTCTGCACCTCTCTAGCTAAGTGTTGGAGAAACGCAGTGGAAAAGTCTCATCAGATCTTGAATAGGACCATGAAGGTTCTCAAAACCATCCACCGAAGGCGTAGAGAAAACCTATACCGCGGCTCCGGAGACTCAAAGAAGAAGTTAATAAAGGGAAGATTCAATCGGAGAAGGGACTCCAGAACATCTGAGGAAGATTAAGATATGAGGAGGAGATCAAAAGGAAAAATCTTCAAATTTATTTTAAGGAATAATGGGCTAGTAAGGCAGATAGACCTTCCAAAGAGATGTGCAATATTCTCAGAAGAAAACAAATTAGAGACGAGATCCCACTACTGCTTGATAAGAATGGGGTGGAATGTAAGACAGAGAATGAGAACATTGGCATTATAGAAGGACACTTCACGAGTCTCTTGGGTGGTGCTTGCCCCCTCTCCCCACATAGATGGGATTGCATGGCCACCATCTCTCAGACTTCCTCGCATAGAATCCCATGCAACTTGAGTGCTCTGCTTGATGCCACCATTTTCGAACAAGAGATCCTTGAAGTTATTGATTTGCTTCGGAACGGCAAGAGCTCGGGGCCTGATGGGCTCACTAATGAGTTCTTTAAATCATTCAAATATGTGGTGGCCACCTCCTTGCATCTTGTCTGGCTTGAGGCACTCGAGTTTGGTGCCCTTCCCGCTTGTCTCAACAACAGCATCATCAAACTTATTCATAAAAAAGGGGGGAAAAATAAAATTGAGAACTAGAGAGCTATCACAATGCTCCAAACCGGATATAAGAGTCTTGCTAAAGTCATTGCCAATAGGATATCGTGCCATTTAGACCAGTGGCTTAGCAAAGACCAAAAAGGCTTCATTAAGGGAAGGTCAATATTGGAAGCCATCATTGATATCTGGGAAGGTTTGGAGTTCGCCGAAGAATCTAATCAGGACATTGTCTTCCTCAAGATTGACTTTGACAAAGCCTACGACAGATTGGAATGGGAATTTATTTTACAATCGTTGAAAGACCTCAGGTGTAGTCAGAGATTCCTCAGGATGATCATCACTCTCCTTGGTAATGCCTCGACCAAAGTCAATGTCAATGTGCAACTTTCAAAGGCAATCAAATCGAAATGATCCATCGGGCAAGGTTTCCCATTGGCCCCGCTGCTCTTCGCCATCGCCACAGAAGGACTTAGTCGACTTGTGGAGCGACAGATGGAGCTTGGTCGCATAAGAGGCATCACTTTGCCACATAACTCTGGGAAAATGACCATGAGGCTATTTGCGGACGACACAAATGCCTTTGTTCACAATGACTATACCAGCCTGGAAACCTTTTGGTGGTGCCTCGACACTTTTTGCAAGGCCTTTGGGTCCAAAATTAACCATTCCAAGACTGTGTTCAGGGCTATCAAAGGGAATCAACTCAATCTCATCACTATGTAGGGATGCCAAAGCATTCAATCAGGCCATGTCATTCGCATTCTTGGTATCCCCATGGGATTCGGTGTTACTCTAGAACAAAGGTGGGCTTGGGTCCTCGCCAAACTTAATAATAAACTTAAGTATTGGCGGGGTTTGCACAATAATCTTATTGGCCGGGCCATGGTGATCAACACATTCCTCATATCCTCAATCATATACTTTCTCTCTTGCTGGAGGCCGAAGGATCAAGAATTAGCCAAATTGGAAAGTACTTGTAGGAACTTTCTCTGGACTGGGGACCATAACAGGAGGGAAGTGCCTAAAATCAAATGGTTCATATGCACTAGCCGAAAGGAGAGTGGAGGTCTCTGTATTATGGACATTGGCAGCATGGCCAATAAACTTGTGGCAAAGTGGATGATTAAGGCCTAGTGCAACAAAGATTCCTCTTGGGCTACATTAATTTTCAAAAACACGAATGCGATTACTCTGGTGGGCTACCCGGGATGGAAAAACCTCGACATCCTCACTCTTTTATTCTCTCTGATTTTGGTCTCACTCAAAGGATCGATCCTGGTAAGATCCTTGTGGTTGAGTTGGAACAGATTCAAACCTCACATCAGAATCAGTGAAGATTGGAAGTCGGCTACAGGTATAAGACAAAATGATTTTATTTGGTTCTTGATCAAAGGCATGCGAAACGTGGAGCCTTGGAATGTCTTAAGTGTCAAGAGACTCTGGAATTATGGATTCAAACAATGGAAGAACCTCTAGAAATAGGACACGAACAGATGGGTGGACTTTGAGGACCTTGAGCCTAGTGCTGCAGTCACATATGAGGAATGGAATATTTTATTGAGCAGATGCCATGCTTGGACCGCTCTAAAATCTGACTACTTATGGGACAGGATGCTCCGGACCCAATGGGCTTTAAATGGTATAATGGTAATCGCCTCTCCAAGCTTCCATATGTCAAAGCTCGCAATGACATTCACATTAGTTTCAACAAGAAATGGTGTCTCAACTAGACATGACTTTGTTGGGATATGAAATTTATGTCTATCTGGCACTCTCTCATTGAAAACAAAAAGTCGGTCCTCCTATGGCAAATTTTACACCGTGGAATATGGACCAATGCAAAAGCTAACAAGATCTGTGGTGTTCTGCCCTGGTGCAAGCGATGTTGCCATAACAAGGAGGATATTGGCCACCTGTTCTTTGCTTGTCCTAAATCCCTTCGGTTATGGAAGGTCCTTGGTCGTTCTCTGGAACTCCAAGAACAAATCAACTGGATGCAAGCCCTCATTGGCGAAGCAATCAGTTGCTCTACGGCGTTGTGGAATGTGATCAGGGGAGAGATCCTTTGGAAGATTTGGTGGGAAATATGCACTCATAACTTTGGCAATACCCCCAAGGATTGGTCCATCGAGAAGTCCCTATTCCTTCTCGGCAAACGAATTGCTAACTATAAGAAACCCCCCCCCCCCCTTCAGACATCACAAAGAGCTACAGTATGTCAACAATAAGCTTAAAACCAAGTGGGCTCCGCATTATGGGGATGCAAGGTTTATCAACCTCCTCTATAACTTCATGTAAGCTTTGTAAGGTCTACCATGAAGGCTCGAAAAGAGAATTAGACTTCGGAAACATATCTGTTGGAAGCAAGCTCTGCTGGGAGAAGCGATCGATTGCTTCATGACTCTCTCAAACGCCATCAGAGTGGAGGTCCTATGGAAGATTTGGCGGGAAAGAGGTGCTCATAACTTTGGTGACTCCCACAAAGAGTGATCGATTGAGAAATCACTGTTCCTCCTTGGCAAAAGGATCGCTAATTGTAGGAAATCCCCCCCTTTAGGCATCATCGAGTGCTCCTTTTGATCAACAACAAGCTTAAACCCATGTGGGCCCCATATGCGGGTGATGAGAGGGTGATTAACCTTCTATGTAATCCCATCTAAACTCTGTAAAAGCTACCCCTGCTCTATGGGATTCGGGGGATCCCGTGGGCACTAGTCCCCTTCTCTTGTACTTTTCTGTTAATTAATTCAAGTCCAGGAGAGTAGGCTAAGGCCGAAATTCCTTTATTTAAAAAAAAAATCATCATGAAATCTTGTTTTTCATGCTAGAACAAAGCACATCGAGGTACATTATCATTTTATAAAGGAAAATGTATAAGTAGGTGACACTGATCTTGTTTATGTGAGAATAGATGAGCAAAGCTGCTAATATTTTCACTGAAGCACTTGGAGTAGAGTAGCTCAAGAAGTTTCGGAAGATGCTTGGATTATGCGATATGACGTTGAGGTTGAGGGGAAGTGTTGAGATATCAAGCTCAACTTGTGATGATCAAGGATGGCATGTACCACTTTTCATTTCTCTGACCTGTATAATGACTATGATGATATATGTCAAGGATAATTTTAGTTATCTTTACCAGATTTATCTACCAAGCATGATGACACATTTGTTTCTTCCCACCTCACTCATTCGTGCACACTAATGTTTTACTTTATGTATTGTTGTTTATATATTATACTAGTCATCTTGTTGTATTATGTCATTCTTGTATATTCTCTTTATGTAATAGAAGAAGTAGAAGAAGATTCTTCTTCTGTGCCTCAATTTGTGTGTGATCCTCTCTTCGTGTGTGAGAGTGTGTGAGAGCTCTCTTTTAAAAGATCCGAATTAGCTCCTTGCCACTCTCCTCCCAACCTTAAATAGCCCTTGCCCTTGACGCATCTAGAGTCTTCTCTAAGTTCCAAACACTCCTCATATGGCCACTATGAGGAGATGGAATAGCCTTGAAGTGTCATGCTAGAGCCTTGGCTCCCCAGAGCTCTAGTCCTTGACCGGGCTAGGATCCTCAACCAAATGCAAGTAGAGCAATGGTAGACCATGGAGATCGAAATAAATTTAGCATCTTCCTTATCTCCTTTCTCTTCGCAATAGTTTCATTTGAAAAATCAAAATAACAACTTTTTATTTATGTATATTCAAAAGATCGTGAATATTTTTGCATGATTCGGTAATATTCTATTATCCCATTGAATAAATGCAACATAGTCTAAAACCAAAAAATACATTATTTTATTATTCACTTTTTGTGGAAATTCACCTTTTGTTTTTAGTCTTGGGATTTCAACAATCTTGTTGCCATCGTTCCACTTAAGTGATGTCAACAATCTTGTAGCCATCGTTCCACTTAAGCCTCTTGATAGAGGAGTGCTTGGTGTTTTAGATCGATGGTTAGTTGTCTGAGGGCACAGGCTAAACCATCGGAAACCTCCTGACATAGACGGTACTCTGTATAGAGGTCTCACGACAGTAAAGTACCACTCGCAACATCCGGAGTCGTGACTCACCACCTTAACGGAGCACGTCTTCCTTCAGATTCCGATATATATATATATATATATATATATATATATATATATATATATAAAGAGAGAGAGAGAGAGAGAGAGAGAGAGAGAGAGAGAGAGATAGGAGCTCTACCAAGTTACCAACTCTGCGAGGGGATTGAGATTTCTGCGTCATTTGGAGGAATGCCGCAGAACGACGTTTCTGGCAACGCGTCAGAAGGTCGATACTCGAGACAACGGCCACTCAAGTTTCAACTCAACAGACATTTCTGTTAGCTTGCGATAGACAGAACGTACCAGTTTCGTTCCATCGATGGTAGGGGAGTACACGGTGATGAAGTCGACAGGTATCAAGTGGTTGCCGTCGTCGTACTACGGCTAGGAGAGAGGGACGGCTGACTTCTGAACTCTCATTACTTTCTTTAAGGTCTTTTTCTTGTAAATTTTTTGAACAGCTTAAAACTTAGTGACAACCCTTTTTAGACGGAGGTCAATGGCGAATGTTGAATGTGCATTAATCCTCTGCATTAACCTTTGATCCTCTGCATTAACCTTTGAATGTGAGGAACAAAGGAAGTCCGTTGACTTGTGTGTGCATTGATCAATTCAAGGCCCATCCTTTGTTGATTTTGGTATGAAATTTCACCCTTCCATGAGGTCAAGGGACATGCCTTATCGGAGAACCCTCTTCTCAACCCGATCTTTAGGCTTAGGCCTCAATTCTTAATTTCATTGATTTGATATCTTTCCTCCCCTATGCCAAGTAACATAAGGAGGATCCAATCATCATAGCTTAGCCTTGAGTCCAAGTCTTTCAATTGGCTCCATGCATTGGACCCCTTTGAAGATCCGATCATCATAGCTTAGCCTTGAATCCAAGTCTTTCAATTGGCTCCATGCATTGGACCCCTTTGAAGAGAATTTCTTAGATGCATTGAGACACGCTCTACGTTATGAGTGCTACTTTGGATTATGTATTGTTTTGTGAAGTTGGTGTATAATTGCAACTTCATGGATAAATTGATGCAGACTGGGTTGGTAATGTTTCGAGTAGAAGTTCGATTTGTGGATTTTTAGTCTCTATAGGGAATGTTATTGTTATGTGGAGCACTAAGAAACAACCCACTATTGTTTTGTCAAGTATATAGGCTGAGTATAGAGGTGTAGCAATGACAACATGTGAGGCATCATGGCTAGGATACTACTACAAATTTAGGTGTGGAAGTGCAGAAGCATATCATCATTTACTGTGATAATATTCACAACATACAATTATCATGAAATCTTTTTTTTCATGTCAGAACAAATCACATCGAGGTACATGATCATTTTATCAAGGAAAAGGTATAAGTAGGTGATACTAATCTTGTTTATGTGAGAATAGATGAGCAGGCTGTTGATATTTTCACTAAAGCACTTGGAGTAGAGTAGCTCAAGAAGTTTCAAAAGATGCTAGGATTATAGGATATGATGTTGAGCTCGAGGGAGAGTGCAGATATCAAGCTCAACTTGTGATGATCGAGGATGACATGTATCACTTTTCATTTCTTTGACATGTATGATGGTTATGTTGATACATGCCAAAGCTTTACTTAGTGACTTTCATTGATGATTTCTCTAGATAGGCATGTGTATATCATTGAGAGCAAAGTCCAAAGTGTTTATGTGCTTCAATTAATTTCTATTTTTGACTAAAAATCTGGCAGCATGTAAAATGGGCACCCTTCATTCTGATCGAGGGGGAAAATATATGTCTTCTAATGTTAATGTATTTCTAGCTGAACATGGGATAAAACATCAATTTATAATGCCATATACAACTCAACAGAATGGAGTTGCAAAAAGGAAGAATACGTCACTCATGGAGATGGCAATGTTTATGCTTAAGACTCAGACTTTACCACATAGTTTCTGGCTTGAGGCTATTATGTGTGCAACATATGTACTTAATAGGTGTCCCACTAAAGCATTTTCATCTATCACTCCATATGAGGCTTAGCATGGTCACAAGGCATCTGTCACCTGCATATCATCAGTTGTCTGGCATATGCATCAGTGCTTGAACAACAATGCAAGAAACTGGATGATAAAGCAATGAAATGTATTTTTTTGGTACAGTTCTAAAAGCAAAGACTATCATTTGTATCATTCAAATAATAAATGCATTTTGGTTAGCAATGATGTTTTTTTTTGTTGAAGATGCAATTCAGCCATAACTTTCATGTACTAAGAAGACATCAGGTAGCTCCAAAGATATGTATGACACTTTGCTGCCTCCTTTTATGGGTGGACAGTCTAGTGCTGGTCCAAATGAGGCAATTTCTTAACCTTTGGAGGTTCCACATGATGATTTAAATCATTCCATTGTTATGCAGATTTACAAGATGCACTTGTTGATGAGAGGTCTGATATAGAGGAGGTAAAAACCATGCCTAAATGGCTAGTGCACACTTTGCGAGATAGTAAATTAGATGCACCTTTATTATATCATACTTGTTTAAGCTCTCATAGTTCTTTTTCATTAGATTGCTATGCTATGGCTGCCTCTAGTCTTTATGATGAGACAAGCTTGTTTCATTTGGTGGAGCACAAAATTCAAAAAACTGGATGGTTCATATGCAATCATAATATGATACTATTATCAAAAATGGTACTTGAACTTTATGTGACTTGCCTAATGGCAAGAAGACTAGTAGTAGGTATACAAGTTGAAGTGTAAGCCTGATCGATTTTGATACAACCTTTGCTCCTACATTTCGAATGACTGCTGCTCGTAGCATGTGTGCACTTGCAACTCATCATGGTTGGAATGTACATCACTTGGACATTAAAACTGCATTTTTGAATGATGAATTGCATGTAGAAGTGTATGTTTTTCATTTTCATGGTGTTGTGCACAAAGGGCACGAAAACAAATTGTGTAGGTTGAAAAAGTCATTATATGTTTGAAGCAAGAACCATGTGCTTGGTATGAAAAGATACATGCCTATTTGGTTGCACACAGGCCAACTAAGAGCACCTTATATGTTAAGCATGCAAATGATGTGCTTCTGATAATTGATGTCTATATTGATGACACATTGCTCGTTGGTCATAATAAGAAGCATATAGTTGGTTTTAAGGCTGATTTGCATGCCTCATTTGAGATGTCAGATTTAGAGCATTTACATCATTATTTGGGCATTCAGTTTATGCAAGTTGATGGTGGATGGTGGAATAGCTTTGTGTCAATCAAAATATATTGAAAAAATATTGCAATATTTTGGTCTTGAAGACTACAAACCTATTGCCACTCCTTTATGGTTGAGTCTTCATAATGTTGGAGATGCATCTCATGTTGTTCTCTATCAACACATTGTTGGATGCTTGATTTACTTATGCATTACTCATCCAGATATTTAGTTTGCTGTCTCACAAATGAGTAGGTTTATGCATGTACTAGGGGTCAAGCATTGGTAGATGGTTAAGCCCATCTTTCTATACTTGAGTGGTGTCTGGATACTTGGATTGTTTTATCCCAAGGGGGATCACTACCACCATATTTTCATGCTTTTTTTTACTTTGATTGGGCTAGTTTCTATGATACTCTTGTGTCCACTAGTCGTTCTTGCTTCATGTTTGGTAGCTCATGCATATCTTGCTTGAGAAAGAAGCATCCTATCGTGGCCACTTCTAGTTGTGAGGTTGTAATAAAGTAAGCCTATGATTTGAGGGTCTGGCTAGTTCAGAAAGAAAAAATCCAACACCGTTTGGTCACTCATGTATGGCCAAAGATCTCGAGACTACTTAAACAAGTGATCCACTTAGCCTAGTGGTTAAGTCTCAAGGTTGTGAAGGAGAAGGTCTTGGGTTCAACCCCCATGGGGAGCATGGGGAGAGAGTTTTGCCCAAGGAGCTTTAGAGCCTTCTAACTCAAGTTAAGGTGAGTTAACTTGAGTTCAGAGAGACTTAACTGGAGTGGTGAGTACACCAACCACTAGTGGACTCTAGTGGAAGGTACTAAAGCAGTGGTCGAGATCTCTTCAACCACTAGTAGACTCTAGTGGAAGTTATGAAAGGAGTGGAGGAGATTGCACATGCACTTGTAGACTCTAGTTACATTTGTGGTCCTCGTTGATTTGAGCAACTATATATACAGGCATAAGGTTGGGAGGAGAGTCATCTCTCTAGCAGGTGGTGGTCGTAATTCTTAGTTTATTGTATTGTTATTAGGGCTCTAGGCAAGCTCCCATGGTGACCTTTATGGCTCATCATCTTCTTCATTAGATCCCATGGAGACCTCCACATGATTTTCATCACCCTCATTAGTCATTGGTTCTCTTGAAGAATTATTGAGCATCTTAATTCTCCTTAATTCTGTGTAACTGAGAGAGATGGCTCATAGCTTGATTTGGTAAACCATTCTTGTGGTCCATGGCTTCTCTTTGGCGTTCTTCTTGCAAGAGGCATATTTCAATCTAAACATTGCCAAAAAGAAGAAGCTTTCTACATATGATGCCAAGTGGGGCTTGAACCCATGACATCAAGGAGAGGAGGCCTCTCATCTATCCACCAGAGCAAGCGATGTTGTATTTTGGAATAGATATTTTTTGCTAGCTTTCTTGCTGCAAAACTTTCAACATCTGAAATGAAGAAGAAAAGGACACTAACTTTCTCAGGTGGATGCAAACCGTATTGAAACTCTCAACCTATGTGACAACTATTCATGGCATAACCAGGCAAATGATCACACATTTTTGTCTGTGGCTTGCTCCTACAAAAATATTCTATACTCTTGTGCTAGTCAGACGAGAAATTCGAGCTCTCAACCTCCTGTATGAGCAGTGTATGTCCTATTCACAATGGCAAGGAGGCATCATGGCAATACAACATGTAATATCCAACATATTCATAGGCTTCATAGCATGCAAGCTTCGAACTTAGCACCTTGATGATAACAAAAAGGAAGGCAATAGAAAAAGGCCCCGGTGGTTTTATCTCATATGTGCAAGAAAGAAAATCAAACTCACGACCTTTCAGTTCTCACCATCATCTCATTTGGTTTGTATCAAAGTTATAATGATCAGAATAGACAAGCTATCTTATCGAGGGGTGCATCCATCTTAGCCATCAGAGAATGACTCCAAGCTATTCCACTAATGACTCCAATCTATTTGACTTGTGATGCCTCATACGATGGACATGTTCTGCTCTCAACCATTTAAATCATGTTGTGCTCTCACCCATTTAAATAGTTATAAGCCAATGTATTCAATAACCATGAGAAAAAGGTTGTGTGGATATAGCCTTGCACTTTGTCCACAGGTCTTAATCATGCACAATAGTCAAGTCGATCCAATTTAGGACCCATGTCCTCGTGAACGATGAAAGGAGCGGAGGAGATTGCACATGCACTTGTGGACCCTAGTTACATTTGTGTTCCTCATTGATTCGAGTAGCTATATATACAAGCATAAGTTTGGGAGGATAGTCATCTCTCTAGCACGTGGTGGTCATAATCCTCAGGCCCTTTGAAAGTCAAGTGTTCAATTTTCTTGCTCAATGGAATGGCAAGAAAATAGGGTTGCTTGAAAATTTCCATGATGACTCTAAGTTTAGGAGTAAACTTAGAGAATCCTAACAACAAGCCTAGACATAGTCATTAGCTTGGATTTGATAAATCATGCATCCAAGTAGGTTGGAAAAGTTTCCTTTGGAAGTTTTATGTGATTCTATCCCTAGAAGTGATAGCAATCAAATGAAATTCATTGGGACTTAAACTAATTGAATTTTTAAAGTCCCTACATAGTTGAGATGTTCGAAATTTGTAAAAAAGCCATAAAGTTTTTGAAGTTTTCACTTTGAATTCATCCCAAGGAGTGATGAAAATCTGAGAAGTGCTTAAAGCTTAGCAATAAGTGAACTTTGACGTTCAATAGTTGGATGTTGAGGTCCATGATTACATCTCTGGTAATGATGTAACTTTCTAAGCAAGCATGGAAACATGAGAGAACTCTTTGTTGTAGATAGATTGGAGAGTTAATTTTTGGTTTCATTTAAGCTAATTGAAACTTCAAGAGGAAACCAAAGCAAGCGATCTTTAGGAAATGAAATAAGTTCCTAAAGACATGAATCAATTTGTGAACTTTTCATTTAGGAATACAAAAGTTCCAAGATATGGATCTCCAATCCATGAAATGTTTCTAAATAAGATATCAAGCTCAAAGTTATGTGTTCATAGTAGCATTATTTATGATTGAATCAATCATCAAAAGATCCTTGGACTTTAAACATAATTTTGATTGTCGAAATATTTTTAAAGTACTCTAGTCACATCTAAAGATTGAACAATAATAATAAACCTTGTATCAAACTCAAGAGCAGGAATCAATATTACATAAATGGAAGTTCAAGTCAAACTTTCATAGTGGAATGGGAAACCATATCCTAGAGGTGATATTTATCCTCTAGTTTGATACTCAAGAAATGAACACATCTAAATCAGTAAAGCTTCTGGATATTGTTTGAAAGTCTACGAATTTCTTTCAAATATCATTTTCGCATTGCAAAAGATTCCAAGATGAATCATTTGCTCAGGTTATTGATTCCCTAGAATGAATGTGAAGTCCTTCAAGAATAACATTGTCCCAAGTAGTGAGAATGAAATTCTTCAAGCTCTTTTCACAGCAAGTAGTTCCCCAGAGGTCCCAAACTAGTAAAAGTGGGATTTAAAAGTCCAATGGTTGATATCACCTGGAGGTGTATCAAAGATTCTTAGCTTTAGAATTTGAAAAGCATTAGTACATGCTTGGACTTGAGTTGGGGAAAGATCTCTCCAATCCCATGGGTAATTAAATATGCTTTCAATGGTTCAAGAGATCTTAAACTTAAAGACTCAATCTTTATTCTTGTCGCAAGGTCAACAAGATTTGATTAAACTTGGTAATCTTTGTCCAAGAACTTGCGATTGGAACTACTCTGAAGTTTTCCGTAGTATTGGCAATGAAATTGCTTTTGGAATTTTTCACTCAAGTTCCATTTATCCAAGGAAAAGTGTGAAAAGAGTAAGTTGTTCCAAGTTTGAACAAAGTAAAGTTCCAAGTATATAGCATGTAATCGTGATAATGATAATTAAGTCTGGGGAAGGTATAGTGTAAAGCTTACCTATCCTTAAAGGGATTTCTTAAAGGTGACATCCAACAGCATGAGCAGATGCTTAGACTTAAGCAGTAGAGAGATTCTTATATAAAGTCCCCAAGGTAGCTACTTAAAGCTTTATTTAAAAAGGAATTTAAAGACAAGAAGTGAAAAGCTCTTGTTGCTTCAACTTGGTCAAGTATAACCAATTATACTTGAATTTGATAAATTCAAGAACCTAGAATGATAATTGGTTTTTCTTTTGAAAAGCCTATTAAAGAAGAATGTATATTCTATCAAAGGTTTTCAAGTATCCTATGAAAAACACGAGATCATGAAATGATCATGTAGAGGAATCAAAACCTGTAATATCAAGTTGGAGGTAATGCTTAAAACTTCAAAACTCTTGAAGTAAGAAGGTACTCTATCGAGAGATGTTTGGACTTTAGGATAAGTATCACTCACCCATCAATGTGAATATAAAATAGGGTGGTACGGGATACCAGATTTTATACTCAGGTTGATGTAGGAAAGATGGTATGGGACATCGGACTGTGGGATGATAATTATCTTTCAGTCCTAGAATAAATTTTGAAGTAAGACCTGATCCTCAAGGGAATTTAAGACTTCAATGAAGAATTTTAAGTTCAAGGAGGATAATATAATGATCCAAAGATTCTTCAAGATCAAGGAAGCCGATGATATGAAGTTGGTAACTTCAAAGATCTTCTTTTTCAAATAAAGACTTGCTCTTATTTGAAATATGGAACACTTCAAGATAAAAGTGTTGTTGATTCAGAAATATTTCATAAATTTCTAAAGAAGTAAGACTTTGACATTGAAATGATTTTTCAACTAAGGAATAGAGTGACTAAGTCAAGCACCAAGTTCCTAGTGTAACTCGGTACATTCAATCCTTTGACTCAAAGCAATGCTCAAGAATTGCATTCCTAGTAAACAGTCATGAAGATTGAATGTAGGCATGAACTTAGTCTCAAGTGAAGTATTATTTGAGTAAAAATGCATCAATAGAACTTTTGTGGGTCAACGCGCTGATGTTGGATACAACACTAGTATCTTGTGGTTGGAGGATGTTTAGATTTACTCTATGAATCTTTTTGAGAATCCACTTTATTTCTCTTAAAGATAGTAAAAATGCTTCAATACCTTGTTAAAACAGATTGTTAAGCAATTGAAGTCTTGGGTCATCAAGTACTCGACTCATAGCAAGTTTATGTCTTAGAAGTTTGAACTAGTTATATAGAGTTTTAGTTATTTCCTTGTGCTTTCCAAAGCTTTTGAAATTGACTTAGATCTGGTATCTGATTCCTTCTCCAAAATTCTAGGGTTAGTTGATTGGAACTAGGTAACTAAATTAAACATCCTAGATAGATGTTCTGTATAAGAACTTATTCAATCTTCAAAAGATGAAAAGTCCAAGATTGAATTATTCATTTGGGTTTGCTTCTAGTTACTAGCAAAAATCTCATGACTTTCTAGAGTGTAGTATACTCTAGGATAGATAAGTTAGCAATTGCTCATCATATTGATAGTTCCAAGAACTTTGAGCTAAAGTCTTTGAGAAAAGTATCCTAAGTTGGATAGATTTTCATTTTGAATTTGACCTGCTCAAGATATAGTAAGGTTGATCCAAAGTAAATGAAAAACTTTCTCCTACATTTTACACAAGATTTTCAAGCCGATTAGGACCAAGTAGTTCTCTAGTCGAGTGAAAGAATCAAGTAACTATTGGATGGGAGTAAACCATTATATAAACATCCAACTTAGATGTTTGCATCAATCAAACTTCAAGTTTTCCAAATCAAATTTAAGTGAATCAAGAGTTCTCAAAGTCTTGATTGGGATAAAAATCCCACCTTAGTTACTAAATCCATGCACCAATTATGCCTAGAAATGGACTAGTAATTGGAATCCATCCATTTCATATGTTTGTGCCTAGATCGCATATCAAGAAACAATGAAGCGGATGGGGATATTTTTAGATCCACCCTTATAATTCACTATTACTTTGTACATTGACTAGTTTATCAAAGTGCATTTGGTCAAGGATCCCACCACAAAGATGAGACATGTTCTTCTAGTTTTAGAACATGACCATGTTCTTCCGGTTTAAGAACATGAGGCTTGGGAGTTACTATATAGCTTTATTCTCAAGGACAAAAATATTTCCCAAGGGGGAAAGAATGTAATAAAGGAAGCCTATGATCTAAGGGTCTGGCCAATTTAGACAGATCTGAAATCGGACACCGTTTGGTCACTCATGTGTATGGCCAAAGATCTCGAGAATAGACTTAAGGATAAGTTCATGTGGTCTCTTAAACAAGTGATCCACTTAGCCTAGTGGTTAAGTCTTAAGGTTGTGAAGGAGGATGTCTTGGGTTCAAACCCCATGGGGAGCATGGAGAGAGAGTTTGGCGTAAAGACCTCTAGAGCCTTCTAACTCAAGCTAACGTGAGTTGACTTGAGTCTAGTGGCACTTAACTCAATTGGCGAGTATACCAACCACTAGTGGACTCTAGTGGAAGGTATTAAAGCGGTGGTTGAGATCACTCCAACCACTAATAGACTCTCTTGGAAGATATGAAAGGAGTGGAGAGGATTGCACATGCACATGTGGACTCTAGTTACATTTTTGGTCCTTGTTGATTTGATTAGCTATACATATAGGCATAAGATTGGGAGGAGAGTCATCTCTATTGCACGTGGTAGTCAAAGCCTAGGACGTAGGACTGGGAGAGGTGGATTGACTCGATGCCCTCTAAAAAAGGTGCTTGGGCATCCTCTATATGAAAGGGTACAAAGTAGCACACGTCGCTTTCACAAGTTAGCCTAATAAAGATTGAGGTGTATCTCTCAATCCATAGGTCAAAATTGAGGCATGTAAGATATCGTCCAAAAGCTCTCGTAATGAACATTCCAAATCAAATGAAATAGCTAGAAAATTCAAAGCCCTTGGGAAACCATGGGTGGCACTTGATTGAGGGTTCAAGATACCAAACATGGGTGAGAACAAGGTTCACCAAGTATCGTGATCGATTGAGTAGGGTATCGTGATATCAAGCCCCTATGCATCACAACACTTGGTAGGTATTGTGTATCATTGATACCTTGCTCCCAAAGTATCCCAATACCTAGGTATCATGTATAGTGTGGTCAAGTATCATGACTACCTAATATCATGTATCGCTGATACTTTTTAAAGTATCATGTATCACAAGTTGGGCTTGTATCGTGTATCATTTGTGACTTGTGTCATGTATCACCGATACCTTCCCGAGTATCATGCATCGTGAAACACACAAGTATTGCATCATGCTCTACCCAATATCATGTATGGAGGGCATAGCAAGTATCATATATCATGAAATCGTGTATTGTGGGTATTGAAATATCATTTATCATCTGAATAGAGATATCATATCATGGACATTCAATATCATGTATTGTGAGGATCCAATTATGCTATCATGCCTTGTAAGTATCGAGTATCATGTATCGTCCATACACTGTATTGTGTATCGTGCACTATAGTATCATATATCATGAACATATCAAGTATCGTGTATCAAAAAACTTCAAGTATCGTGTATTGTGGGAAATCGGAAACAAATCTTAATTAGATTGGAACTTAAATTTTTGAGGAATTCTAACACCCAAACACTAGTCCAACCATTTCCAAGACCTCATAGGATAATAGAAGAATAGATTGAAGAAAGTAAAGAGCATAGAAACCAACCTAGGCCTAGGTTTGTGAATGAACATCGGATGTGGAAGTATTCTAGGGAGTCGCAGAAACATAATATTATCTTGAGCAGGGAGTGTAATTCAAAAGAGTATTCACTCCACCTACTGTGACGCCTCTAGTGACTTAGAGGAAGAATCTATTATGGCCTTGAAGATATGCATAGCTCTATCCATTCAGAGGAACTCATGTCAACAATAGAAGAAGAGTATAGGACTTGTTGTATGTCTCTACAAACTTGCATAGAGTTCCTCTATACTTGGATGGACTCAATAGGTCACTAGCAAGACTTAGAAATTCCACGGAATCAAAAGTTTTACATAGACCATCTTTGAAATTTGAGGGAGGATTTTACCTGAACAAGTGAGGGCAAGTATAT
The DNA here is from genome assembly GCA_020310875.1 of Ceratopteris richardii. Classification (NCBI taxonomy): domain Eukaryota; kingdom Viridiplantae; phylum Streptophyta; class Polypodiopsida; order Polypodiales; family Pteridaceae; genus Ceratopteris; species Ceratopteris richardii. The sequence continues at coordinate 174,865,326 of CM035428.1, read as the reverse complement.
TTAGTGGCTGAACATCCCAAGACAATCAATGAAAGAGGAGAACTAGAGGACCCTGTTAACCCTAGCTGGATAGATAATAGAGAAGCAATATATATTTCAAGAGGAAGATCGATAGTAGGAGTCATTTGGAGATGGGATAGAATCTCTCAAGATGATTACTTAATGGACTTTTACTTGATAGCTCGGACTGAAAAATTGTTGCAAGCCACTTCACCCTTCATTAGGGGAAAAAATGAACCCTACATGGGCCTTCTAGATTAAGGAGTGATTAGTGATGGACCAATCAGAAGAGGGTGGTGGCCACAATCGATGCCCTATAAAATACTAGGCTAAAGGGGGGAGAGGGGACATATTTCTCCCTTATTTAATGAGCTGCCTCTAGAGATAGAATGAATCTCATAACTTAGTTGGGCCCAAAAATTCAAAATTTCTAAAAAGTTAAAAAACTCATCATAACACCTGAGAATGGACCCCCCATTACTTTTTAGGGTCAAAAGTACCCTTTTTGACCCCAAATTCAAAATCCGTGCATGTTTTGAGCTGAAAAATTTGGCTTTTTTCAAAAATATTCAGAAAAGAGTTATTTCTCTCCTAAACCTCACATTTTCATACCCAGGTCCCAACACACCATCTTTTCCCACTACTTTCCCTATGTAGCACACCATTGAAGCTCTTGTTTCTACATTCCAACCTACCTACATCTCCTATCTCAAACTACTGTTGTAACTTGAAGACCTTTAGCTTCAATGGAAACATCTAAAGCTTATAGGCGACCAAAAGATGAAATCCTCACATTAAGATGTCACAATATCAAAGCTACAGATGGACAATGGCTATCACATGAGTCATCCAAAGGTGCATGGGTGTACATGCAACCCTCTAGAGTTGGGCCTCATGGAGTTAGAGATCGTGGAAACTTGGATCTTCATTGGAAGGGAAAGTTATTTGGCTTCAATAAGCACAAAGACAATGGGATGGTTGCTATTGTACAACATGTTTTAACAATGGCAACTGTGAAACTTGAAAACTCTATTAGAATGAGATATCCTATGAATTGTAAGTATTACTCAATAACATTGTCTGTTTTATAATGTTGAATATATTTCTAAACTATTTAGATATGATTTTGTTTGTTTTAGATATATTTCCTTCTACTTTGGTGGAAGAGCAACCACTTCATAGTCTTATAGGTACTTTCCAGGCATTGCATGCAGATAATGGTGCACTAGTCTTTCCAGAAATATCTCTTGCTCAACTTTACCATGATAGAGTTTTCTTTTACACACATAGATATGTTGTACCCTCTACAATGAATGGTTTTGGAAGGTTAGAGAGAATTGAAGTACATTCTCTTCTTAGCTTGGAGTAGCCAAAACCTGATATATGGTCTGAATCATCTTTGAACCACAAGATGGTAATGGCTATGCACAACTCTTTGAAATTCACAAAAGCATCTAGATCTGTAAATTTGCATTGGGCTTTTCCCATCCATTGTTTTGTATATTTATTCCAAGGATTCTCATTCCAAGAGACTTCCACCGTGTTCATGTGTAAAAATATCACATATGAGCAAGTCGAAAGTCTTCTTTCTAAAAATTGGGATTTGATAGAAGGAATTGCAAAAGGTGATAAATATCGTTGTAAAATAGGTGGAATTGGGATAAGATTTCAATATTTGAAACAACGTACTTCATTATACATTAGATTCTACTATGATTGTTGGATGTGCAAACTTAGTGAATGGATACCATTTCAAAGTTTAGAGGGATCTTTTGTAACATTCATTTGAAATAAAGCTTAGATTGCCCAACAATGAAATAAAAACTATTTTAGTGAATCATCATTGGACCTTGGCTACTCTGAGAGAACACTTGGTGATTATGGGGTTTGAAGGACTAACTCAATCCAAATCCAAAATACAAAGAAATAAGGTGAGAAATGTTTTGTGCTTTTGTTAAAGTAATCTTTTCATTATTTCTTATTTTAGTTTTACAACTTCAATTTCTTGCAAATTGATTACAGGTGGGAAGAAGATTAGAATACAAAATGAAAGTCCCTATACATTGGAGAAAAGATGGAACTAAACTCTCATTGTCATAGTTCTTTTGCAACCTGATACTGTCACTTTTTGGGTCCTAGCCATTGCATCTCATGGTTTTTGCACTTTCAAGAAACTTGTAAAAAGTAGGACAAACAATTCATGTTACATATTGTATATACCTTCTTATTTGCAATGGTAATTTCAAAACTTTTGGAATGTCAAAAGTCTATGTTCACTACTTTGAAATGTGGTGGGTCATGTTTTTTGTTGTGTTATGTTTAAACATTTGCTTTGATGCAAAAAAAAAATCATATCATTTGCTGTTCTCTGCATTATTTTGTCATCAAAAAATCATTTGTTTAACTTTCACTATTTTATTATGTACTTTTAAAAGTGGGCCCAATCACTTTAAAAATTTGAAACTACTATAAAAGTGGGTTTTATGCTCTCATTTCTCACATTTGCACTCACAAAGAGCTAGAAAGCACACATGAGCCAATAGAATTCTTGCGCACAAGCAATGGCGGCGAGCACTTCCACTCCCATCAAATCTCCTCGAGATCTATTCATGGAGTTCTTGGATACTACAGAATACAATGATCATACGAATTTATATGACCTAGACTGTAGAGTCCCTAATCTTGAAAGGACACTAGCCATAAACTCTGTAGCTCAGTGATGAGTAGCACCTCCTTTAATGTCAATCCGGGAAGACATGAGGATGGTATGAAGACCTCGAGCAAGTGAAGGCACAAATGTGAGAGTGAGAAGCACACAAACATGCACACACATACACACACACGTGCACACACGGCAAGAACAAAGAGAGTAAGACAATGGAATCACATCTATTATAAACAAGTTCTCATACAAGCTCAAAACTACAAGAAGCTACCCCAAAAATGAGCTCTCTAGCTCTATTTACAGTTTTTGACTAGCTTTGGCCTTGTCTAGACCTAGTGTCCGACCTATTTAAAAATTAGGTTCCAGGGCTTATTTGAGGGCTCAGACAAAGTCTAAAAAATATGAAAATTGGTAGGCACTTACTTCTAAGGCTCCTCAAGCTCGAGGACTCCTCAGCTTGCACAAAATGGAGCTACAAAAAGGTGAAACGATATTTACAAGGGTTTCTAGTGATGAGAATCACTTTTAAAATGATGTAAGGCTTGGAAAAATTGTAATGGGTTGCCTCAGTGCTAGATCTGCATGTATGCCTGTACCTGCTTCTTCCTGTATGATGCCAACACTCTCCCCCCCCTAGCGTCTATCGTCTCTGACAGACCTTTGCTCGGCAGTTTGATCAATGTAGTGCTGTAGTATGTCAGTTGCCACCTCTTGTTCTCTGATCCGTAGTCCGTTGACTAGGTCTCTTTGCAAGGCATCCCAATTAACTATGCGAGGCATGTCAGGTTGTGGCATGGTGTAGAGCTCTGAATGCATTGTTTGTTCGCGCACAAATAAGTGTAGCAGATGAGTTGGGCGTGGCGCGAACACTTCTGAGTGTGATTCCCAGAACCCCGTGGTGAACATGTCATCAAACATTTGCTTGTAGCAAGCAGGGAGATATCTTATTCGTGCATGCCATGCATAAGCCACTCGGATACTCGGGGTCGTGCTCATATCATAAAGTAAGTCATAATTACCATTAATGAAGCCCAGAATTGGCGGCTGGATGTGACGTACATTGCGGAAAGTCTTTAACACTACTTGCATCATGTCCAGTATCTTGAGCATCATCTGCGCAACGATGTCAGGCATGGGGTGGAGGCGTGCACAATGTCTGATGGTCGCCATCATGTAAGCTACAATAGGTGTGCCGGTTGGGGGTGCAATGGCGGGGTAATTGAGCCATTCTTTGCATTTGGCATTGCTCTTAACTTTTATGGCAAATGCCTTCCATGATCTTCTTCGTTGCATTGGCCCGTAGCAGTTGTTATACTTCAAGTGCATGGGTGCATGATCCCATGTTCATAGCATCTCCGGATAGGTCTCCAGTAATTACATCTGGTTCATCACTGTTAGTTGGGCTGGCCATGTGAACATCTTCTTGAGTGGAGGTAGGGAGTGAGGTAGAGACTTCCATTTGAATCATTTTTCCCCTTCGTGGTCGCGTATCCAGCCTTCGTTGATCATATTGAGGAGGGTTGCGATGTAACATGATCCGCATAGCTTCTATAATCCCATATGTCTCAGCTAAGAGGTTCAATGATTCAACAAAGTGGGGGTCCGCGTTCTCTACTTGAAGCATTTGATTCACCATCGCTCTATTGGACTCTTCTGATAGCTTATGGCTCTTTTGTACCTGCTTGATCGTTTTGTAGAGCCGTTTGAGCTGTGCGGTGTAAGCAGGGGCTTCCTCCTCACTCTCCTCTGATTCATTCCTCTACATCTCCTCTTGTTCATGTGTGCCTCCCGCCTGAGTGTGTTGTGCCTCATCTTCCCAATGTACCCTTCTTGCATCACTTTGTGGCCGTCCTGTCTGGGATGATGATCAGGGGCCGTCAGTGTTTGAGAAGAACTCACTCTCACATAACTGTGATGTTTGCAAGAATCTCTCGAAGTCAAAGGATGTATCTTCTGCCAATGTAGCCATTGAGGCAAACTCAGCATCGGTGGGTAGTGGAGGGGCTGAAGGAGTTGGTTGTACCACACCCTCTGATTGTGGTCTTTGGAGATGGATCGTGAATGGGGCTACTTGTTCTTCTTCTCTGAGGGAAGCTTCTGTGGTGACCTCACGAGGAATTAGAACCTGTGAAAGTGATCCACGCATTCTTTTCGCGGGTTGAACCCTTGACTTCCGCCCCTGGAAGAATTGCAATTGTGAGTACTTAAGGGCCCGTGCGATTGGCACATCATAAGCGAGGCATCTGTAGATGATTCTTGTAATGGCACAGCAGCCATTCAAAGTAGGCTTCCTCACTCCTCGTTTGCCTGCTTCATACAACTGGTCAAGGATCCACACTGGCATTTTAATAGGTAAGCTCTCAGTCTCCGCTAGGTATAACCCATAACACATCTTCTTATGAGGCTGTGTGAATCGGTCTTGCGCTGGAAATGCAAAATGTTGAAGACACATTCACAATGGTATAGCAATATTCGGGGTGAGGGCACACATTTCTTTCAACTTCTTGAGTTTATTGTTCTTCATAGACTCCAGTATCAAAGGATCTCGATCGGAGGGTACATGGGTGCCATACATCTGAAGGGCCTCCCTGATTAAGGTGATGTTCAACTCAAACTTTTTCATTTCCTCTTGGTTTGATAAAGAGGGCACCAGGAATGTGCCTGAATGATCTTTGTCTCCTGTCGCTTTCAAAGAGGAAATCAAGTAATAGCACCTAAGGAAATCAGGTTTAGGCAGAGATGCACTAAAATAATCCTGTAACCCCGCCTTCTGCCAGATATCTTGAAGAGAAGCTACATTTTGTAATGCTTCAAATTCTCGTGTGAAGAAGTGAAAGGTCCACCAAACTCCTCCGAATTCCTACTTGGACTCCCAGATATGATCTGCATCTCCCAAATCTCCTGGCATCTCATTGAACCAGTGAGAATGTCCTTTCACTCTTTCTGTTGGGCCACTCGGTGGATCCGAGATGGGAATTCTTCACACATTCAGGAACTCTTCAGGCCTCGTTGTCAGTGGAGCCTCCACAAGCATGGTATCCCAATTGCTTTGAGTACTAGTGCCTGCCTGGGAGCTTGTTCCTGCTGCTGCTGCTGCCATGAGACTTCTGATGCTTATCTGCTAGAAGAAGAATGGCACATTAGTGTTGCATAGGAAAGAGGATGTAATGGTGTTCCCTCCACAATACTAACATGACAATCCAGATGGTTAGTGGTTAGAGGTGAAGTGTTTGTGATAGATGTGAGTGGTGGTTAGTGGTTAGTGTCATCCTAGATGCATGCTTTGGATATGCAATGTACTCAGAATGCACCTACATCAGAGTGGATCTATTTACAAAATTGGGTCGGGGGTTTGATACACGGTTTATGTCTCCAAGCTTTGATAGAGGATTCGTAGCTCTTAGAGCTGATGACAGGGAAAGACTTATGAACTAGATTGTGCTGGATTTGGGACCTTTTGGGCACCCATTTCTAGACATGTCTAGGTTCGACTGAAGGTGTAGCAGTGAGAGGTGTTGGTATCTTCCTTGAGTTATTTGCCAAGGGTACTTGTGAGTGTTGATTTACGTTAGTGACTGGAGGTGAAGTTATTTGGGCTTGTAAGCAGGCCTTGGGTACCCATATCCGTCTAGCATTAGGGATAGCCTTCATTGACCTCTTAGGGACCCAAATAGAAATGGTAGAGCTAGGGTGTTGCCTAGGGAACTCTTTCATTTTGGTCCTTGATGGTGTGGCTCGCTTGATGCTTTTTTGAGAGCTTGTCTCTGGAGCCGTGGTTTTTTCCTTCTTGCGTATCCAGATCTGCTTCATGCCACGAGGTACTCCGTATTGCACAGGTTGGTGCTCCTGCTTCTTGATCATCGGTCTCCTTAGTGTCATGTGATGCTCAGCCTGCCTTTTTGGAATCTTCTTTGGAACAACTGGGAACTCCTTATTGACTTCTGTTCCTTCGGTAAGAGTGACAACCCTCTGCACCATAGAACTTTGGACAAGTACAACATTGTTATCTTTATGTGGGTTCCTGGAAGGACCAGGAGTCGGTGCCTCTTCTAGTGGTCTGAGTGATTGATTTTCTAATTCAATCGTGAGGGGGTTTTGGCCTACCCAAGCCTGAACAAGTCGACTTCTTAGTTTGAGGTTGGCTGCATGATCATAGATCCAGTCTTGGCCCAAGACAAGAGGTTCGGTAAGATCCTCGTCTTCACATACTAGCACCTTTGCTGACATTAGGGTCTCTTGAATGTAGAGGGGAAGTTCCACCTCTCCCATGCAAGGAGTTTCAACTCCTCCTAATCCTATCAGATATGCCTCTATAGGTTGTACCTTCAATTGTAGTTGTTGGCAGTAAGAAAGTCGAACTGCACTAGTGGCTGCACGTGAATCAATTAAAGCTCTCACAGTTGTTGTACTCTCTCCTTGTCCTAATTCTAGGGTTACGAAAGGTCGTCGATCGACTATTCTATGGGAATGTTTACGACTCGCACATGGCCATGTGATAACCTAAAACTTCTTGAGACTCAGACCTGGGCTGATCTCTACCTTGTCTTCTAAAGCTTCTGCCTGTGCTTCCTCTCGAACTCGCTTTTCTTCTTCCTTGCGTTTCTTGGTAGTGTTGAGTCGATTTAGCATCTCTTCAGTCAGGGGTTCTTGATATAACTTGACTCTGCATCCGCTTATGTAACTTGGTAGGATGTCACCTTCTAGAGTGGCTAATTGTACTGCTCCACTTGTGGAGATTCTATTGATTATCATAGGTCCATAGCCTCTCTTCTCTAATTTCTGTGCATGTTGCTTCAATGTGTAGACTAGGATTAGGTCTCTTGCTTTCAAGCCTTTATCCTTCACATGTGTATCAAAATACGCCTTTTGCCTCTTCTTGGCTGCATAGATTCCTGCTGCAGCTCTCAATCGTGTCTCACCTAAACGTTCAAGATCAAAGATTCTAGAGGAGAGTTCATGGCCTGTCCAATCATGCTCTTATGCTACTCTCAATGTAGGTATCAAAAAATCCAATGGTAACACTACATTCTGGCCAAACACCATCTGAAAGGGTATGGCTTGGAGTACCGTTTTATAGGTAACTCGATATGCCCAAACAGTGTGGTGTAGTTGTTTGTCCCAATCAGAGCGTTTGTTATTCACCAATTTAGTCAGCACATTTCATAAGATCTTATTTGTGCTCTCAGCCTGGCCATTAGCTTGTGGATGATAAGGGGTAGACTTCTTATGTATCACCAAGAATTCTTGGAGAAGGTTTTCTATGAATTCATTTAAGAAGTGTGTGCCTCTATCACTCACCAATTCTACTGGCAATCCGTATCGAGTGAACACATTTTCAAATAGGAACTTGGCAGTGATTTGTGCGTCGTTCTTCATTGTAGCTTTCACTTCTACCCACTTGGTTAGATAGTCTGTGGCCACAATGATGTATTCAGCATGTGAACCCTTAGCTGGGGGATTAATAGGACCTACAAAGTCTATTCCCCACTTAGAGAATGCGCGTCCACCCATCATAGGTTTTAATGGCATCTCATCTTTTCATATAGGGTATTGGGTTCGTTGACAAACATCACACCTCTTCACATAGGTATGTGCATCCATGTGAAGGGTTGGCCACCAAAACCTTGCAAATTGTATTGCCTTGATCACCCGATCTGGACCAAAGTGTCCTCCTGCTACACCTTGGTGAGTAGTCTCTAATATCTTGAGGTATTTTCTCTCATGGATACACAGTCTTAGGTAACCATCTTTACCACGTTTGTATAAATTATCACCAATGAGTGCGTAATCTAAGGCTTCTTGTTCCAAAATCCTTTGTCTAGCCAATGTCATATCTTGAGGGAATGTTTTCGTCCTCAGGAAGGCTACCAATGGTTCACTCCAATCTGGTACTAAAGATATTCGATAAAGAGTAGCATGTTCCACTGGTGGGTTAATGCGACAGATTGGGCATTCTTTGCACATTCTATGGACATCAACTTCCATGGTTGGCCAATGCACTCCTAGTCTCCTCAGTGTGTGTAGGGTTCGTTGTTTTGAGTAGTGTTGCTCTAATGCACCTACATGTGCTAATTGCAACCATTTAGCGTACTCGTCCTCTTCCACACAAGAGGCTAATACTCCTTGCTCCGTATGTTTGTACATGCTTCCTGCCAATATATGATACTTTTGAGCTTTTACTATCTCTCTATCTTCTGTGTGCATTACCGGGTGATTAGGACCGTATGTCAATACTGGCACTAATGGCTTAGCCCACTGAGGTACAACTTCGAAATTAAACAAGTAAGCGTCAGGTAAGTCATCTGACACTCCTTGTGGGGCCTCTCCTGATGTGAGCCTTGAGAGATGATGTGCTCTCAGGTGAGTCTTGCCCTTCCTCACCACTACCTCAAAGTCATATTCCATTAGTAAGAGAAACCATCTTACTAATCTGCCTGTATTGCATGGCTTGTTTACCAGGTACAGTAGAGCTTGGTGATCAGTAAAAACTTTAAACTTGTTTGCAAGCAAATAGTGTCTAAACTTTTTAACCGCATATACCATGCTTAATCCTTCTCGTTCCGTGGTGGTATAATTTCGTTCAGCTGCATTCATCTGTCTACTCGCATAAGCAATTGGAAGATCCATATTACCTTCACTAGTAGGTTGTGCAAGTACACATCCAATAGCATAATTGGATGCATCTACATGGACATGGAATGGCTTGTTCCAATCTGGTGTGGTCAAGATTGGTGCTGAACATAATCTTCGTTTAAGCTCATTGAAGGAATTCTCACATTCATCAGTCCACTCAAAGTTAGTTAGAAGAGCATACAGAGGCTTTGCAATGGCGGCATACATGTGAATGAACCCGCGGTAGTAACCACAATGTCCCATGAAGGCTTGTACCTCCTTGACATTCCTTGGCCTAGGTAGTTCTGCAATGGCTGTCACTTTCTCCTCATCCATTGATATGCCATTCTTTGACACTATGTGCCCTAGGATCTTGCCTTACTTGACCATGAAAACACACTTTTCTGGGTTCAAGCAGACTTGATATTCTCTACATTTGTCATAGATTTGTCTGAGTTCAGGTATATGGGTCTGTCTAATGTTGGAATGAGCGCAAAGATCATCAACATAGACTTCCAAATTTTTCCTCAAGAACTCTTTAAACAGGTGGCACATCAGCCTCTGGAAGGTTAACAGGTGCATTGGTAAGCCCGAATGGAAATACCCGAAAAGCAAATATGCCCCACTCTATGGCAAAAGCCGTTTTATGCTGATCTTCTGGTGCAATGGCTACTTGATTGTAGCCAGAGAACCCACCTAAGAAGCTGTACACTTCCTTGCCTGCTACCCTTTCTAATAGATGCTCAGTGATAGGAAGCGGATAACTATCCCTGATAGTGGCTGCGTTAACCTTCTTCAAGTTAATGCATACACGTAATTTGCCATTCTTTTTGGGCACCACTACAATGGGGGATACCCATTCAGTGTGCTCAATTTCATAGATAAATCGAGCTTCAACCAAGCGATCTATCTCTTCTTTGATCTTGGCAGCATAGTTGTCATTGTATGTGTATGGCTTTTGTTTAGAGGGCCTGGACTCTGAGGTCATGGGGATCGTATGTGAGCATATGTCAGGGTCCACACCTTTGAGGTCCTTGTAGCTCCAAGCGAATACATCTCTGTACTCTCTTAGCAAAGCTATCAACTCTTGCTCTTCTTCTTCCGTCAGGTCATGCCCTATGTAGGTGCATCTTTCTTCTCCCTCTTCTATGGCTACCACTATTTTCTTAGTAGTTTCCTTGCTATCATAGGCCTCTCTTGATTGTGCCTCACGTTTAGGCATTCTTACCATGACTCTCCTATTATCTATCTCATATCTTTTGAAGTTCTGGGGGACCTCAAACAAGGGTTCTTCTTCCTCCGGAGTGACTTCCTTCTTCTTTCTTTTCTTTCCTTCACTTTTAGTGGTCACTTGTGTGGTTAATCTCATAATGATCTCTTCATGTCTCTGAGGGTGAACTTCTACCTCATAGAAGTATTCTTCATCTGATGCAAAAGGTGGGTCCATAATGATTGACTCTAGATCGGAGTCACTTGCATCCTCGAGTGCATCAGGGCTATGTTCTCATTCTTCTAAAACCGCATCTCCCATGATTGGCTCTATTGAGAAGACTGATGGCCATTGTTCTTCATTGATGGCTACATCCATGGTTGCTAAAATTTCCGCCCAGCCATGAGGTTCAAACTCTTCGTCAGGAAATACTACAGGTGCATAGGCTGGGTCTTGAATTGATCTATGGGTTTCTTTTGCACCTACCTCTCTGCCTTTCTCTCTCTTCTCTTCTTTACTGCTACCTTACACATCCATAAGTGAGTGTCTTCATGCATCCATGAGGATCCTGATCCTATGGAATGCACTGACTCAGTATCATCTTTGGCTCTATGGATGGGATTCCATTGGATGGGGGGTACATCTCTATGAGAGTAATCCTTGAGATTGACTTTGGTTGTAACACCTAAGTGTTGCAAGTACAAAGAATTGGTTCCCCAATCCTGTACCACTTGCAACTGCCGCATAAATGGTCTCCCCAAAAACATCTCATAGGCCTGGTTTTTGCTAAAGTCACATATAGCAAATGTATGCTCAAACTCTACACCACATGTAGTGAGAGTTATTCCTTCTATCAATCCCAAAGGTCTCTCAATATGACCATCGGCCATTTGCAATTTTATTCTCGTCGGCCTGAGTGCTGGCTTGCCCCAATGCTTCCATAGGGAAGTGGTAGCAATTGCAACTCCTGCACCTGAGTCCAAAATTGCTTTGGTTGTGTATTCCTGATGGGTAACTGGGAGATAGGTATTTCCTTCTTCTCCTTCACTCATATCTCCTATCTTATCCAACGGTATTTTTGGCACTGTTCTATGTGATCCTACCTGGGAACATGATTTCGGTATGTCTGGCACTTGTTTGGCTACGTGTTTCCACACTTCTAGCTTAACTTTAAGTAGCTCTTCTAAAGTGAGGTTTCACTGCACTTTAGTGTTCTTTACCACCTCAATATTCCTAGGTGTGATCGAATCTTCGTTTCTTATCATGACCGTGGGTGCTCTCATGCACGTTGACTTGGTTTCTGTTGGCAGATGAAGCAAGTACGAACATACATGCAGATCTAGCACTAAGGCAACCCATTAAATTTTTCCAAACCTTACACCATGTTAAAAGTGATTCTCATCGCTAAAAACCCTTGTAAATATTGTTTCACCTTTTTGTAGCTCCATTTTGTACAACCCAAGAGTCCTCGAGCTTGGGGAGCCTTAGAAGTAGTTGCCTACTGTATCGCGGCATTTCCCTCCCTATCTCTTTTCTCTCTCTCTTCTCTCTCTCTTTTCCCCACCACCCCCCCGGCCCCCACCGTCACCACGACCCCCTCCAACTCCACCGTCCCCTCCTTTTCCCACACCACCCCACGGCCCTCCACCACTCCACGACCCCCCACACAACTCCGCACCACCCCACAACCCTCCACCACTCCACGACCCCCCACACAACTCCACACAACTCCACACCACCCCACAACCCTCCACCACTCCACACCACCCCACGGCCCTCCACCACTCCACACCACCCCACAGCCCTCCACCACTCCACGACCCCCCACAGAACTCCACACCACCCCACGGCCCTCCACCACTCCACACCACCCCACAGCCCTCCACCACTCCACACCACCCCACGGCCCTCCACCACTCCACACCACCCCACTGCCCTCCACCACTCCACACCACCCCACGGCCCTCCACCACTCCACACCACCCCACGGCCCTCCACCACTCCACACCACCCCACATCCCTCCACCACTCCACACCGCCCCACGGCCCTCCACCACTCCACACCACCCCACAGCCCTCCACCACTCCACACCACCCCACAACTCTCCACCATCCCACACCACTCCACGACCCCCCACAGAACTCCACACCACCCCACGGCCCTCCACCACTCCACACCACCCCACCGCCCTCCACCACTCCACACCACCCCACGGCCTTCCACCACTCTACACCACCCCACAGCCCTCCACCACTCCACGACCCCCCACAGAACTCCACACCACCCCACTGCCCTCCACCACTCCACACCACCCCACGGCCCTCCACCACTCCACACCACTCCACGACCCCCCACACAACTCCACAACCCCACAGCCCTCCACCACTCCACACCACTCCACGACCCCCCAAACAACTCCACACCACCCCACAGCCCTCCACCACTCCACACCACCCCACGGCCCTCCACCACTCCACACCACCCCACAGCCCTCCACCACTCCACGACCCCCCACAGAACTCCGCACCACCCCACGACCCTCCACCACTCCACACCACCCCACAGCCCTCCACCATTCCACACCACCCCACAGCCCTCCACCACTCCACACCACCCCACGGCCCTCCACCACTCCACACCACCCCACAGCTCTCCACCACTCCACGACCCCCCACAGAACTCCACACCACCCCACGGCCCTCCACCACTCCACACCACCCCACAGCCCTCCACCACTCCACACCACCCCATGGCCCCCCACCACTCCACACCACCCCACGGCCCTCCACCACTCCACACCACCCCAGGGCCCTCCACCACTCCACACCACCCCACGGCCCTCCACCACTCCACACCACTCCACGACCCCCCACAAAACTCCACAACCCCCCCCACAAACCCCACAAATCCCACATTTTTCCACGACCTCACATAAGACTCTCATACAGTTTTGGATAGATATTTGGAGGATCATTTCTCAACCAAACCCTATAGTGTTATATATCGTTGGAAATCTCTCGACGAGTACTTTCCAATGGTGAAACAATAACTTTGAAATCTTGGATCAATTTTCTACCACACCCCAAAAACCCCCACAACTCCCCATAACTCACCCCTATTCCCACCCAACACTCAAACCCCACAAACCCCACACAACTCCACACAACTCCACACCCCTCCATGACCCTCCACAAACCCCATAATCTCTCTCAACTCCCCACAACTCACCTCCCATACCGCCCACTTAATATGAAGGATCAAAAGCTACTACAAAAATTAGGTGAAGGATGTGCTTCTCAGGGTCATTCAAACATCACGGGCGGCACAAAATGAGGATCTCAGCTTGCATTCAAAAGTGACAGTAAATGTGTAAGTGGTAAAAGTAAACGTGGAGAAATGAGTGTTGCCGCCAACCATTCATGACGACTGCCTATTTTGAGGATCCAATTCAAATCAAGTGGAATATTTGATCTACCCCTCCAATCTTGGCAATCAAGCGACGCGTGATCAGTGGACGTGAGGAATCGGCAAGGCCCTCTTGGCCTATTGGGGCCTATAAAAACAATGGATTTGTGCTCATTTGGGGTACAATTTTTTTTTAGAGATACAGTGGTTCGTACGTACGTGCAGAAGTCCTCTCTTGCCCTTGGTGGTTTCAAGCCTATTGTAGGAGCTACTCTATAGTGTGGATACAGAGGGTAGGCTTCTCAGTGGAGGGCTATGAGCACTATAGTGTAAGAGAGTGGCTTGGATTCTTTTCTTTTCTGTGAGTCAGTGTTGTTGTTAAGCTCTATTCTCTTGAGAAATCCTTTACCATTTGTATTGTTCTGAGTTAGTCTGCATATAATTGACCCCTTAAGCTGATGCGAAGACTCTGTTGCATTGAGGTTATTTACTTTTAGAGTGGCATGTTAGCCCTGAGCTTGTACTTTTTGAGCATCACTCTGCCCAACCTTGTAATCATCTGATTCAAATCAAGAAATATATGGTCTTCTGTCGTCATTTGTTGATTAATATTTCTAGAGTATGTACAACCCTTCTGTCTGCTCACAGAAATGTTAAAGGGTATATTTCCCTAAAGAGAACCCCCCTTGAGTAGGTGACGTACTGGATGAGTTAATCTTTGTTCTCTACTTATGATAAAAGTAGATACCCCAGTACCTCCTCTACAGTTTGGCACGCACGGTGGGACCTTTGCATTTCTGTGAGAGGTATTTTTGCCCTATTACATTTGCAAGTAGGTACATGACCCATACACGGGCAGATAAGGAGTCTCTTCGTGTTCGGAGGAGCCTTAACAAGTTAGCCATAACCACGACTAGTGAGTCTACCTCCCCTCTGCCCTCCCTAAATTTATCAATTGATTTGGGTGCGACACCATTGTCGAAAGAGGGGTATAGGAGAACTCTAGACTTCTCCTCAAATACGTCCGAAGAAACACCAGTACAAATGGAGGATCTCTCTCATTTACTCTCCAGATTAAATATCAAATTCCCTACCTTCAAGGGACAAGGCTATGAGGATGCTGATGATCATGTGAGAAGATTCATCTCTTTATGCCGTGGACGAGGTTTGCAAAATAGAGAGGATGCAATGCTGGCACTCTTTCCATCCACATTGGAGGGTCTTGCAGATAAATGGTATAGTCAATATGCAGATGGCCATTTCACTACATGGGAGGCTTTGAAGGCGGCGTTCTCACAGACATTCTGACCAAGTGATTCCTCAGAAAGAGCTCTAGATCAGCTAGAGAATTTGAAGCTAAGACCAGGTGAATCCTTTCATGAACTTCACACTAGAACAAAAGCACTTGTTGCACGTCTGCCACATGCTCCAGGTGACTTTTTGGTTAAAAAGTGGATCGAAAAGGCTCTGCCTAGGTCATCTCAGCAGAAGCTTCGTGAATCTCTTAGATTGGATGCCACCCTCAATGATTTTGTTGCAGCGGCATCACGCATTGAAGAAGCAAGGCAACATTTTGAAGGGGATACACAACCTAAGTATGTTGCAGACCTGGATCCTATTGAGCAACTAAGGAGGGAACTGGAGGCATTAAAAATGCAACAAAATCAACAAGAAGAGAAGGTCTTGCCACCACTGCGACGCACGGATGATGAAGTAGCCCAACTTCGCCGTGAGTTAGAAGATTTGAAGACCACACAAGATATAAGGAGACAAATTTGGTGCACGATCTGTAACAACAATGGACATTCCAATGCTAATTGCCCTAACAAGGTAAGCTGTCAATTTTGTGGAAAGGATGGTCATGAAGCTAGAGATTGCTACTACCTCAAGGGTACACAACAAAGAAGTAACCCTCAAACTTTGGATTCATACTATGCTAGTACTTCAAATACATCTAATAGAGAGGAGAATCGGCCTGCAAAGCCTAGGTATAATAGACCTTTGATGTGCTATCGTTGTGGTGAATATGGCCACATGCAAAATAGGTGTTCTCTCCCAGAAGATGCACCTCCTTGTCAACATTGTCCAGAGGCCAAGGATCATTATACCAAAGATTGCCCAAGAGGTCGTCCTGCTCCAATTCATATGATTGCAGTCTCTCCACATGAAGAGGGAAAAACCACCCAGACTTATGTTGTTTCATCCTCTGCAATGCCCATGATGACTAGAGCTAGGCAAGCAGCTGCAACCCAGAGAGATGAACAACAAGGATTTCAGGATAAAGAGGAAGAAAAGGAGTCTGGATGGAAGGACCAAGCACAAATTGAAGGAGCTTATAATAAGATGACTACTTCTTTAAAGGGCCAGCCAACAAGTCTGCAAGAAAACACTCAGGAGGTAAACATTGAACAGATCTTGAAAGGTATTCATCACAAGGTTAGTCTATATGAACTTATAAGGATGGATTCAAAAATAAGAAGTGACTTACTGAAGATTATACACTCTGCTCACTTGGTCCAATCACCTAGTATAGATGGTTTCATGGTTGATTTTCCCCCTGCACCCTTAGCAGACTACCAAAGCTCAAGATTATCTGTTTGTATAAAGGATGAAACTCTCACAGGTGTGATCATAGATGGAGGCTCTGGTATCAATTTAATGCCAGATTTTACAATGAAGAAGCTGAAATTGAACCCCACCAAGTTGGCACCATTCACGGTTACATTGGCAGATCAACATCGGGTTGCGCCACTGGGCATTATTGAGAAGGTACTGATGGTAGTACAGGGCTGCCATTTTGTTCTAGATTTTGTTGTTATTGCACTTCCACAAGAGACTTCTTACCCTCTACTCCTGGGGAGACCTTGGCTGAGACAAGCAAAAGCTTTGCAAGATTGGGGGAAAAATAAACTATGGATTTCAACAAACACCAATAGCCAACTGCAATTACATTTGGAAGAGGGATTTGACTCAGGAAAAACCACTGGATATACTGTGGATACTCAGGTAATGCCCTCTCTACCCCAAGAAGAGGATACATTGTTAAATTGGATGATGGGAAGTGCAGTGTTGCACAGTGGAGATTAATGAAATTGAGGAAGAAGTTGCAGATAAGGTAATTACAGGAAAGGGCAATGAAGACCACAAGGTGTTGGAGAATGAGCAATTGCAGGAAAACACAAGCCTTGAGGAAGCAACCCAGATAAAAGTATCAGAGGTAGAATATTTTGAACCTAAGGGCAGAGAAGATCTTCCTTTCTCAGATATACCTCAAGGATGGATGGAAGAACATGTTGCAGAATATAAATTAAACTCCACTCCTGCATATAGTGGGGATGATTTATCAAACAAGGCCAGTCTTGAAACATTGGTTCAAGAAGTAAATTTAGGGGATGAAGAGAACCCTCAAGTAGTCCATTTGGCATCCTGGTTGTGGCATTATCCTAATTTACTACAGAAGGTAACTTCTTTGCTCTTTACTTACAAAAGTGTCTTCGCATGGTCCTACAAAGATCTAACAGGAATACCAGAAGAGCTTGGATTACATCGGATACCCTTGGTTGAGGGAGCTGCACTTGTAAGAAGTAGGCCATATCGACTCAATCCGAAGTATGCAGAGGCGGTAAAAGCAGAGATTACAAAATTAGAAGAAGCAGGTATAATTGTGCCAGTAGAACATTCCAGGTGGCTTTCTTCTATGGTTATTGTGCCGAAGAAAAATAGTGGAAAAATAAGGGTATGTGTTGATTTCCGTGCTTTGAATAAAGTGACTATTCAAGATGGATTTCCTCAGCCCTTCACAGAGCAAGTACTTGAAGAGGTAGCTGGTCACACTTTGTATAGTTTCTTGGATGGTTTTAGTGGCTACAATCAGATAGTGATCCATCCTGATGATAGGGACAAAACAGCCTTTGTCACTCCCTAGGGCACTTATGTCTATACTCGAATGGCTTTTGGTTTGAAGAATGCACCGGCTTCATTTAATAGAACGATGTATCTGATATTGGGCAAATGGTTAACAACCTTTCTACGCATTTTCATGGATGACTTTTCAATATTTTCAGGTACAGATAGAAGGGCAGCAGTCCAAGATTTCCATGACCATTTGGAAAATCTAAAAGAAATTTTTGAGCAATGTCTCAAAACAGGTTTGAAATTGAATCCTGAAAAATGTCACTTTTTGGTCACCAAGGATACTCTTCTTGGTCACATAGTATCTGCTGAAGGCATAACTGTTGACCCTGCAAAGGTTACAGCTATTCTTTCCATGCCAATTCCACAAAGCCCAAAGGAAGTTCAAAGTTTCTTGGGCCATGCAGGGTATCACAAAAGATTCATTAGGATGTATTCAGAAATTGCTAAGCCCTTGTCAAGGCTTACCAGTAAAAAGATCCCTTTCTCATGGAGTGCTGAAGCCGACAAAACATTTTGTGAACTAAAGTTGAGGCTATGTACTGCTCCACTTTTAAGTGTTCCTAATTGGTCATTGGAATTTCATGTGCATACAGATGCTAGTCTTCATGCTGTTGGTGCAGTTCTAGCTCAACCATCATCTCACAAAGTGGATAGACCTATCTCTTATGCAAGCAGACTACTCAACCAAGCTGAAAGAAATTACAGTACAACGGAAAGAGAAGGTTTGGCTATCGTATTTGCTCTTCAGAAGTTCCGACATTATCTCCTTGGTGTACATTTCATTGTTATTTCTGATCATCAGCCCTTGAAGTATTTGATAAACAAGCCTAGAGTAGCTGGAAGGATCTGGAGATGGTTACTCCTATTTCAAGAATTTAATTTTGATATTCATATTAAGCCAGGAAAAGAGCACTACATGGCAGATCAAGTGTCCAGGACGGCAATGAGCGAAAAGGCAACAGGTATTAATGATGAATTGGTGGATAGCAATCTTTTTCTAGTAGCAATCCGGACTGGTTGGTATGTTGAAATTCTCCATGTTCTGACTACTGGAAAGATCCCAGAACACTTGACACCTGTAGAAAAGAGAAGATTGCTCCTGAAAACCAAAGCATATTCTCTTATAAATGGAAATTTATATAAATACTGTCAAGATGATATATTGAGAAGGTGTGTCTATCCAGAGGAGGTAAATCTTCTGCTAGAGGCTGCACACAATGAAGGACATCTAAAGGGGGAAGAATTGGCTCATAGAATCATCCACAAAGGTTTATGGTGGCCTCATATTTTCAAGGATGCAATCAAGTTTTCTAAAGAATGCCACATCTGCCAGAGGTGTGCTCCCGCGCCAACCAGATTGAATTTCCAACCATTGGTCATATCTATAGGATGGCTCCCATTTGAACAATGGGGTCTTGATTTCATAGGACCAATTAGTCCAACTGGTCAACCTGGAGGAAAAAAGTATATTTTGATGGCCACATGCTATGCCACTAAATGGATAGAGGCTAAAGCTACTGTGGACTGCACGGCTTTAACAGTGGCTAAATTTGTGTATAAACGTATTTTCTCAAGATTTGGTTGCCCACTGGAAATAACTAGTGATAGGGGCACACATTTTGTAAATCAATTGCTCCAGTTTATATTTGACAGGTACAAAGTCTTCCATAAAAAATCTTGTGCCTACTACCCCAGGGCAAATGGCCAAGCAGAGAGTTCCAATAAGATTTTGATTGGACTGCTTCGCAAATTATCTTTCGATCATCAAAGCTCCTGGCCGCTAGCACTGATCGGTGCAATTTGGGCTTTCAGAACCACGAAGAGGGGAACCACAGGCGAGACTCCATTTTGTTTAGTTTATGGGAAAGAGGCATTGGCACCGTTCGAATTCATTATCAAAAAGGAAATAGGAACCAAAACCATTGGAATTGAACCTCCCATTGAGAGATTGGTGGCATTAGAAGAATACAGAGAAGGAGCAATGCAAAAACTTCAGGTAACACAAGAAGAGCGCAAAAGACTGCATGACAGGTATCTGAGGTCCAATGAAGTACAGGAAGGATCCATGGTTTTAGTGCATCAGGTCCCAGCAATTCCAACCAAACTGGCACCCAAATGGATAGGACCTTTCACGGTGATAAAGGTATTACCTCATGGAGCAGTACATCTGGAGGATTTGCAGGGTAAGAGGATACCCCTGGTCAATATTTCTAGGGTGAAGAAGTACCTGAATTAAGGTAAATTGGAAGCATATCATTCACCGTACCTACTATATTTCATTTGGTGATTGCACTATTACAAAAAAAAAAAAAAAAGTATTAAAAAAAAAAGAAAAAAAAAAGGGTGAAAAAAAAAACAATTATTTTATTTTATTTTATTTTATTTATTTATTTTTTTTTAAATTTTATTTCTCCAAGGTGAAGGATTATCTGAGTCAAGTCAAGAAAGAAGAACTTCCTTCACTATCTTGTTTTCGGCTTCGGGAATTGCACCGGGACGGTGCAAAGACTTGATGTGGGGGTCTGTATCGCGGTATTTCCCTCCCTATCTCTTTTCTCTCTCTCTTCTCTCTCTCTTTTCCCCACCACCCCCCGGCCCCCACCGTCACAACGACCCCCTTCAACTCCACCGTCCCCTCCTTTTCCCACACCACCCCACGGCCCTCCACCACTCCACGACCCCCCACACAACTCCGCACCACCCCACAACCCTCCACCACTCCACGACCCCCCACACAACTCCACACAACTCCACACCACCCCACAACCCTCCACCACTCCACACCACCCCACGGCCCTCCACCACTCCACACCACCCCACAGCCCTCCACCACTCCACGACCCCCCACAGAACTCCACACCACCCCACGGCCCTCCACCACTCCACACCACCCCACAGCCCTCCACCACTCCACACCACCCCACGGCCCTCCACCACTCCACACCACCCCACTGCCCTCCACCACTCCACACCACCCCACGGCCCTCCACCACTCCACACCACCCCACGGCCCTCCACCACTCCACACCACCCCACAGCCCTCCACCACTCCACACCGCCCCACGGCCCTCCACCACTCCACACCACCCCACAGCCCTCCACCACTCCACACCACCCCACAGCTCTCCACCATCCCACACCACTCCACGACCCCCCACAGAACTCCACACCACCCCACGGCCCTCCACCACTCCACACCACCCCACCGCCCTCCACCACTCCACACCACCCCACGGCCCTCCACCACTCCACACCACCCCACAGCCCTCCACCACTCCACGACCCCCCACAGAACTCCACACCACCCCACGGCCCACCACCACTCCACACCACCCCACGGCCCTCCACCACTCCACACCACTCCACACCACTCCACGACCCCCCACACAACTCCACAACCCCACAGCCCTCCACCACTCCACACCACTCCACGACCCCCCAAACAACTCCACACCACCCCACAGCCCTCCACCACTCCACACCACCCCACGGCCCTCCACCACTCCACACCACCCCACAGCCCTCCACCACTCCGCGACCCCCCACAGAACTCCGCACCACCCCACGACCCTCCACCACTCCACACCACCCCACAGCCCTCCACCATTCCACACCACCCCACTGCCCTCCACCACTCCACACCACCCCACCGCCCTCCACCACTCCACACCACCCCACAGCTCTCCACCACTCCACGACCCCCCATAGAACTCCACACCACCCCACGGCCCTCCACCACTCCACACCACCCCACAGCCCTCCACCACTCCACACCACCCCACGGCCCCCCACCACTCCACACCACCCCACGGCCCTCCACCACTCCACACCACCCCACGGCCCTCCACCACTCCACACCACCCCACGGCCCTCCACCACTCCACACCACTCCACGACCCCCCACAAAACTCCACAACCCCCCCCACAAACCCCACAAATCCCACATTTTTCCACGACCTCACATAAGACTCTCATACAGTTTTGGATAGATATTTGGAGGATCATTTCTCAACCAAACCCTATAGTGTTATATATCGTTGGAAAGCTCTCGACGAGTACTTTGCAATGGTGAAACAATAACTTTGAAATCTTGGATCAATTTTTTACCACACCCCAAAAACCCCCACAACTCCCCATAACTCACCCCTATTCCCACCCAACACTCAAACCCCACAAACCCCACACAACTCCACACAACTCCACACCCCTCCATGACCCTCCACAAACCCCATAATCTCTCTCAACTCCCCACAACTCACCTCCCATACCGCCCACTTAATATGAAGGATCAAAAGCTACTACAAAAATTAGGTGAAGGATGTGCTTCTCAGGGTCATTCAAACATCACGGGCGGCACAAAATGAGGATCTCAGCTTGCATTCAAGAGTGACAGTAAAGGTGTAAGTGGTAAAAGTAAACGTGGAGAAATGAGTGTTGCCGCCAACCATTCATGATGGCTGCCTATTTTAAGGATCCAATTCAAATCAAGTGGAATATTTGATCTACCCCTCCAATCTTGGCAATCAAGCGACGCGTGATCAGTGGACGTGAGGAATCGGCAAGGCCCTCTTGGCCTATTGGGGCCTATAAAAACAATGGATTTGTGCTCATTTGGGGTACAATTTTTTTTTAGAGATACAGTGGTTCGTACGTACGTGCAGAAGTCCTCTCTTGCCCTTGGTGGTTTCAAGCCTATTGTAGGAGCTACTCTGTAGTGTGGATACAGAGGGTAGGCTTCTCAGTGGAGGGCTATGAGCACTATAGTGTAAGAGAGTGGCTTGGATTCTTTTCTTTTCTGTGAGTCAGTGTTGTTGTTAGGCTCTATTCTCTTGAGAAATCCTTTACCATTTGTATTGTTCTGAGTTAGTCTGCATATAATTGATCCCTTAAGCTGATGCGAAGACTTTGTTGCATTGAGGTTATTTACTTTTAGAGTGGCATGTTAGCCCTGAGCTTGTACTTTTTGAGCATCACTCTGCCCAACCTTGTAATCATCTGATTCAAATCAAGAAATATATGGTCTTCTGTCGTCATTTGTTGATTAATATTTCTAGAGTATGTACAACCCTTCTGTCTGCTCACAGAAATGTTAAAGGGTATATTTCCCTAAAGAGAACCCCCCTTGAGTAGGCGACGTACTGGATGAGTTAATCTTTGTTCTCTACTTATGATAAAAGTAGATACCCCAGTACCTCCTCTACACCTACCAATTTTCATAATTTTTAGATCTCGTTTGAGTCCTCAAATAAGCCCTAGAACCTAATTTTTAACTAGGCCGGACACTAGGTCTGGACAGGGCCAAAACTAGTAAAAAACTATAAATAGAGCTAGAGAGCTCATTTTTGGGGGCTAGCTTCTTGTAGTTTTGAGCTTGTATGAGAACTTTGTTGCAATAGAAGTGATTCCATTGTCTTACTCTCTTTGTTCTTGCTATGTGTGAGCGCGTGTGTGTATGTGTGTGCATGTTAGTGTGCTTCGCACTCACACATTTGTGCCTTCACTTGCTCGAGGTCTTCATACCATCCTCATGTCTTCCCGGATTGACATTAAAGGAGGTGCTACTCATCACTGAGCTACACCAAATTTTGGCGCCGTTGCCGGGGATCAAGCTTTGAGGACGAGTGTGTGATGGTAAGACGTAGAGAGGACGCGTTGGAATGGTAAGTAGTAGGTAAATTTCTGATTTTTCTCCATCTCCATCTCCATCTTCATCTCCACCTTCCTCTCCTTCTCCACCTTATATTCTCATTTCCAAACCATTTCCTCGTTTGCTTTGTGCGAGTTTGAGAGAGAGCGAGTGTGTGTTTTTTTGCATGTTTCTTGCAGGTTGCAGCTCCATCATCATCTCCTGTAAGCTCAGCAGGTACAGATTTCGTCTACGCAAGCCCCGAGGCGTCGAGCTCGAGCTATCACGACACTCCGAAAACTTCACCCGATCACGATTCTGAGTGCACCACGACACTACGCAAGCCTAGAGCTCCTAGGATCACTAGACAGAACAACAAAATTCACCATAACCTGACCTATTGCGACACCTCTAAGTATCGCGACACTCCCGACCTATCGCGACACCTCGGAGTATCGCGACACACCGACTCCACCTATCGCGACACTCCCGACCTATCGTGAAACCTCGGAGTATCGTGACACACCAACCCCACCTATCGCGACACCTCGAAGTATCGCGACACACCCGACCTATCGCAACACCTCGACAATATCGCGACACACCGACCCCACCTATCATGACACCTCGAAGTATCGTGACACTCCCGACCTATCGCAACACCTCGAGGTATCGCGATACCCATGACTTATCGCGACACCTCGGAGTATCGCGACACTCCCAAGTATCGCGACACTCCCAAGTATCGCGACACCCCGACCTATCGCGACACCCCGACCCATCGCGACACCCCGACCCATCGCGACACCTCGACCTATCGTGACACCCCGACCTATCGTGACACCCCGACCTATCGCGACACCTCGACCTATCGCGACACTTCCACCTATCGTGACACATCGACCCGACCTATCGCGATACACGGCCTTAACACATGAAAACTTTAGAGTGAATTTTTGAGTGAATCGAGATATATTTGGGCTTAATTTTAGACACATTGGGATAACATTAGAGGCTTAGGAGTGGGCAAAAGACCTAGAAACCAGTGAGGGATCTCCTGAACCCTGAGAGCCTGTTGTGATCCCTAAGTGCCTGATTGGTCATAACTTCACCATACGAACTCCGATTGATGAGATTTTGGTCTCAGTGAGTTACTCCAAGGGGGGTCCATAATTGTTGATGTGTGTCTTTCAATTCATTGTGGAAAATGAGCTATATTAAGTTGTGAAATTTTGCAGGAACATTGCGTGCACTCAAGGTAATCCAAGGCAGGCTAGCAAGGGTGAGTACCAAGCTTGGGAGAAGGCTTCCTGGGCTGGTGTAGAAGTCTGAGCAACCAGAGTATTGAGGTTAGGAGTTCTCTCAACCCTCCTTTGTCAATTCCTAGCCTAGGCTAAGTACGACTTAGGTGGAATTAATTAGGTCAACATCATGCACGAAATAAGTCTAAGAGAACTAATCAATCAAGTGCAAGCATTAAGTAGGTCTTAAGTGCGAAAACCCTAAGGGACAAAAGTAACCTTGAACCGATCACTTATCAAGTGCGAAATTCACTTAAGTATTCATGACGACGTGATATCAGACAAGATCATAAACATAATAATCAACTAAAAAGAAGGAAGTGATTGGTGCCAATTAACCTGCAACAAGAGTGTACTTGGGACCAAGGGGGTAGAGAAACCAGGCATATGAACCTTAGTTCAGATAGACACTTAGGCCGAGACAGACAAAGCCTCAGATCCTCTGAAGCTAGTGTCAATCACACTGCTAGGTCTTGGGCCGAGCAGTTGAGTGATTACCCATACAATCCCCTATCAGAAACAAGTGATTCTGGAATGTCCTATCACATGGAGAGACCAGTAGGTAGTTCAGGGGTGGCTTATCTAGAAAAGCCAGAGGGACCTTACAAGACTCAATTGGAATACATCAGGACTAATCGTCTAGGTGCTCGCATCTACAAAGACGGACTGAGAAGATCTGTGGTCCAGATTAAGAACCCCGATCAACCCCATGGACTAGAACACCCGGTAGTCAAGTTTGAGAATGGAGCATACCTAGATAAAGAGGGGACTATATATGTAGTCACCACTCTTCCTGATAGAACTGATGAGTTTGGAAATGTGATTGCGGAGACCGACATGGGTGATATAGAGCAAGGGAATTTAGAGAGAGAGCCAAGAACTCCCCGTGGTAAATCTGTCTTGACCAGAATCATGACTCCAGAGTGGATTCCACAGGATAATAAAAGCATAGATTTGCTTTTAACCGAGAAACCGATGAGGCCTTTTGGAGATATAAACCTGCTCACCCTCAAGAAGTGAGTGCTCTCACAATCTATGAGTTTAAAGACCCTGATAGCCCAGGAAAAGTAACATACCTAGACAATACATCAGAGAGAATCTTCATGGTCACCGAGCATGGCAGACATGCCTACACATGGAAGGGTGAATTTGTTTTTCCCCAACCACGGTCTAATGCGTCCTATGGTCACCAAGGACCCGGAACCTCCCAGGCTCATGGAGCTCAAGGAGATAGAAGTAGAGATAGACCTGAAGTAAGCTTTGCCAACTCCTTGGGAAGAGGAAGAACGAGAACGGAAACAAATAGAGTGGAACCTGAGGGTCATTGAGCCCCAGGAAATCGAAGAAATGTCGATGATTTTCCTTTGCCAAGACCGAGAGAGCACACGAGGACCCTAAGACCGACCCAGCTAGTTAAGTCCATGAAAAACTACTTCGATGGCACTGGAGATCCCTACGATCATGTGGCTGAGTTCAGGCAAGTCTTGAAAGCTGAACAGGTAGAGGATCTATTCACACAATATAATGCTTTTGGTCTAACCCTTAGGAACACTACCCTTACGTGGTTTCAACCACTGAACGAGAGGCATTTCAGAAACATAGACCAGCTCCTAGAAGCATTTATCATTGAGTTTTCCAAGAGTGGTATAAGGCACAACACTTCCTCACTAATTCATAGCTTCAAGCTAACACCTCAAGAGACGGTCAGACTAGCAGGAAGACGGTTTAGGCAATACCTAGAGAGGTGCCCGATGCCTGAGTTACCCACACCAGCCAAGCAAGTGGCTTTGTTCTTAGATGGCTTGTTGAGCACCAAGCTTAGGTCATATGTGTATTTAAAGGACCCCAGAACTATAGAAGAATGCGTGCGCATGTGCATAGACATTGAGGATAATCTAGGCGAGGATTTAGAGCTATCAAAAATCTATAAGGATTCAGATAGCTCTAGTAGTCTCACATCTGGTCAGTCCACATCCATTGAGGAACTTGCCGAGAAGGTAGCTCAAAAACTAGGTGTCTCTAGCAAACAAATTCCAAGATTTGCCCCAGTTAAGCGGTGATACACTTGTGGAGGTGACCATATGGCAAATGTATGTCCCATTATGGCCCAACCCCAGGTGAATCCTAGTAGCCAGTACTGCACCATAGAGCGAAGGTACACGAACCACACTGCACAGGACTGCCCATATAACAAACAAACTGTTAGGCAAAATTACCCTCAGCCATATCCACAACAGGGTAGATACCAGAATCAGTACCTTCCACAACAATACAACAGACCACAGCAGCCTTATCAGCCACCTTATCCAGGGCAACAGAGACCTCAACCAGTCCTAGTGCAGCAACCCCCTGCTCCAACCAATGTGATCCCAGTGAAATATGCATCTATTGAAGAAAATCCGAATAGAGCCATACTTCCAGTCACCCCAATGCTATGAGATAGTGATCCAAGTGACCATAGTTTTGACTCCACACATATTGATAGCCCACAGGCTTACTACATGCAGTCACCCGAGCATAACGAGTCATACTATTATGAGGATCCAAGTGAAAATAGTGGGGAGCTTGAGTATGCTAATGTCATGTACACAAACCCCAACTCTAGACCTCAACCTAGGCACGTACGACCCCCATTCCCTATAGGACCATGCTTCAGATGTCAGGGAGATCACCTTATACGTGATTGTCCACTGCCTGCTTCTACACAACCCCAACCAGTGACAATTCAGGGTTTTTGTCAAGACTGCGGAAAAGAGCATCTCCTACGAGATTGCCCAAAGAACCCTAATAACATGCCTAAAATCACTCCTATCAACGTCATTGAGTTAGTGGTAGAATCTACGGGAAGTATAACTACCACAGCCCCAGTGCATGTGGTCACTAGAGCCAAGCCTTGCAGCAAACTCAAGGAGTAGGGCAGGAAAAGAGTGCTGAGGTTAGTGAGACAGAGAGTATAACCAAGAAAAGGACAAGAGCATGGAGAGATAGCCGGGAGAGAATGAAAAGACAATGGTCACGGAAAATGAGTGAACTTGAAGCAAGCTTGAGAGAAACCAAAGCAAAGATAAGTGAACTCGCATCTCAAAACCACTCTCACACCACCCATCCACCACCTTTCCCTTTACCCGTCAATCCATCTTCTTCCATTCCCCAACCTTTCAATACACCACCCTTGACCCACCAACCACCCAGAGTAGGATCAGTCCTAGCCGATCCCACTCCTGAAGATCTAGATATGATGCTTAAAGCATATCAGGCCAGAATCCAAGAAGGGCCAAACGTAAGTGATCATGAAAAGTGTTACCCTAGAGCAGAACTAGAGCTAGAACGAACCAATATTTGTGCTAAGATGGTGGAATTGGCTCAGACCATGTTTCAAGCCAGTCGCCTATTTAACATCTCTAGTTCAACGAAGACACAGTTGCACTTTGATGGACTGCTAGAAAGAATAGAGAAGCTAATTGCACAATCAGAAAAGGAACCTGCCTCTCAACACAAGGACAAGGCAAGTGAAAGGGCAGGTCTTCCTGCCCAGGAAGCCTATGTGCCTAACTCTACGGAGCCAGACACATCATCTTCTATGAATCGGTTCACACCCGAATTCCTACGAGAGATTCAAGAAGACAAATGGGCTAAAGAAAGTGAAGTCCCTCCTCCTATTGAACTTGTGGATGATGCACACGACCAATTCCCACAAGACATCCCATCCATTTATGAGGAGCAGGAGAGCACCCAATCTCAGGAAATATTAGACTTTGAGTCTAACTCTCTACAAGAATTACCCCACTTCATAGGCCCATGGGAAGCTAAGTCTACTTGTATGAGAGCACCCACGGTCATGGTACGAAATGAGGACTCAGTCATACCTAGGAACACAGAGGTAGTGAAAAACACTAAAGTACAGTGCAACCTCACCTTAGAGGAGCTACTCAAAGTAAGGCCAGAGCTATGGAAACATGTAGCCAAACAAGTACCAGAGATAGCAAAACCTCGTTCCCAGGTAGGATCCCAGAGAACAATGCCAGAAATACCATTGGACAAGATCGGAGACATGAGTGAGGGCGAAGAGGGAAACACATATCTTCCTATCACCCATCAAGGATACACCACCAAGGCCATTTTAGACTCAGGTGCAGGAGTTGCAATTGCTACCACTTCCCTATGGAAGCGTTGGGGCAAGCCAGCACTCAGGCCCACGAGGATGAAATTGCAGATGGCCGATGGTCACATAGAGAGATCCTTAGGGCTATTAGAAGGAATAACTCTCACCACATGTGGTGTTGAGTTCGAGCATACATTTGCTATATGTGATTTTAGCAAAAATCATGCCTATGAAATGATCTTGGGACGACCCTTTATGCAACAGTTGCAAGTGCTACAGGACTGGGGAACCAATTCTTTGTACATGCAACACTTAGGTATTACGACCAAAGTGAATCTCAAAGATTACTCTCATAGAGATGTCCCTCCTATCCAATGGAATCCCATCCATAAAGCCAAAGATTATACGGAATCGGTGCGTTCCATAGGATCAGGATCCTCATGGATGCATGAAGACACCCACTTATGGATGTGCGAAGTAGCAGTAGAAGAAGAGAAGAGAGAGAAGGCCAGAGAGACAGGTGCAAAAGAAGCACAAAGATCAATTCAAGACCCAGCCTATGCACCCGTAGTCTTTCCTGACGAAGAATTTGAACCCCACGGCTGGGCAGAAATCCTAGCAACAACGGATGTAGCCATCAATGAAGAACAATGGACACCTCACTGTGATGAGGATGGCTATGACATTTCAATCTTCTCCATAGAGCCGATCATGGGAGAGGCAGTGTTAGAAGAGTGTGACCCTAGCCCTGATGCATTTGAGGATGCAAGTAACTCCGATCTAGAGTCAATCATCATGGACCCACCTTTTGCATCAGATGAAGAATACTTCTATGAGTAGAATTTCAACCCCAAAGGCATGGAGAGCTTACAAATGATGTAAGGCTAGCCACACATGTGACCCCGAAGGAAGAAGGAAAGAAAAGAAAGAAGAGAGAAGTCACACCAGAAGCGGAAGAATCTTTGTTTGAGGTCCCGGAAAATTTTAAGAAGTATGAGATAGATGACAGGAGAGTCATGATTAGAATGCCTAAACGAGAGGCGCAATCGGGGGAGGCCTATGATAACAAAGAAACCACTAAGAAAATAGTGGTGGCCCTGGAAGAAGGAGAAGAGAGATGCACGTACATAGGCCATGACTGTTGGTGCATTTTACCCAAGCCTACATGCTTGATATATTTGATATTATCCTCATTTGTAAGTCACATAAGTAGTCATGTGAACACCTCTTGTAAAAGAGTACATTTTATCTTTTGTAAATGGAAAAAGAAAAAAGGAGAAGGTTGGCTTACCTCATGCATGATGTAAAAGCAAACTCATGGCTCTAACTACTAAAATCACGAATTTTTGAGCTGAGGGAATATCTCCTAACTTTGGGGATCACTTTTAGGTGGAGCCATTCGAATTCGAATTCAAAACTCCCTCCAAGAATAGCTATAAAAGGAGCAAGAAGGAAGAGGTGATTAGCAAGCCTTGTACGTGACCACTTCATGTCATTTTGTAGAGATTGAAGAGCTTAATCCATAGTTCTATCATTCTACTCCCATTGTGCAAAGATTCATTGCCAATGTGGTTGTAATCATATGTGAATCTATACATTTATTATCATCTACTTCTCTGTTTTGTTCTCTGCTATACTCACTCAGAGCAGTACCTTCAGAAGGTCATATCTCGAGTTCTACTGAACCTTTTTCAGTGATTTAACTTGCGTTGGATAGCTTGTACTGTCTACTTTGTGCATATTAATTTTCAAGGTCATTGGATTAATAATTTTGGAGATATCTGCATTTTATTGCTTACTGGTCTATCTCTGCAGAGCCCCGAGAATTGTGGGAGGTTCCAGAAATTGTTGAAACTTGTTCTCAGTGCTCAATCCATCATTTGAAGTGTTTTAACTTGGATTGGGAAGATTGCTAAGTCTTTTTGCTATGCCCAAAAGGAATTTTTCTAATTCCTTCCAGGTTGAGAGCACTATTCATTTTTTCCAGCAGGTGTATGTCCAAAAATAGCAAGTTTTGGGAGCTAGTCATTTCGCAACTAGTCTGTGTTGACTTAAACTTTTGGAATACATGTTCCAAAGTACTTGGATGATATTTTGGTGGATTTAGGAAGCTCAAAGGGTTTACTAATCAACTCTGAAGTCTCAGTTGGCTGGTGTGAAGCTGGTTGTAGCGGCACCTACTCATCTTTGGATTGCACCCACCATCTCTCTTCACAGTGGTATCAGAGCATAGTCAAGCAACATGGGAGATGGATTTCCATCAACAATTGACAAATTGGATCGAAACAACTACCCGGCATGGTCTCTAAGGATGGAGGCTTACCTTCAAGGGAGGAATCTATATGGATTCATATCCGGAGATGAAGCAATGCCAACCATGAGGAACAAAGGGCAACCATCACATGAAGAAGTGGAAGGACTTTCGAACTGGTGTTCAAAGGATGCACTTGCAAGGTCCTATTTCTAAAATCAATCTTTGAATTTCTTTTACCTCATGTCAAGGGATGCAAGACATCAAGAGAGACCTGGAATGCACTTGCTTCTTTCTTCTCTTCCAACACTCGAGCAAGGAAGAACCAATTGTGGAGGGAGTTCACAACAATGAAGAAAAGCCCGAAGCAAAATGTGACTGATTATGTCACAAAGATGAAGGAGATTTCCGACCAACTTGGAAGCATTGGAGAGGTAATTGAAGAGGAGCAAATAATAAGACAAATCATGAATGGAATCAAAGCAGACGACAAGTGGGAGTCATTCACAACAGCCATGGATTTATACATGGATATGCATGTACCCGACCTCAACACACTCATGGGCCAACTCTTCACTCATGAAGCAAAGATTAGCAAAGGTGGTGAGTCCTCAAGAGGTAATCAAACTTCTGCCTTATATTTTGATAAAGCTAAGGTCAAGGACAAGTCAAAGAATAGGAAGAATGAAGATGAAGGTAGCTCTTTCCAAGCAAACTTTGCAGGTAGAGGAAGAGCTAGAGGAAGAGGCAGAAGTGGAAAGCAAGGCAGGGGGAGATTCCAATCATCTCAACCTTGCAACATATGTGGCTTATCTAACCATACTACTGAAGAATGTTTCAGGAACCCGAGGAACTCAAGAGGAAGAGGATTCAATAGAGGTGGCTATGGATCAAATAGAGGTAGATACAATGGAGGCTACAACAACAACAACTACTACAACAACAATTACAACAACAACAACTATCAAAGTGGCCATAGAGGAAGAAGAGATTACAATAACTATGCAGAGGACCAAAGTCAAGAAGATTCATTATTGATTATGAATCTATCAACGAAGAAGGGCAAGGATGATGATCACATATTGTACATTGATTCGGGATGCTCGAACCATGTAGCAGGAAATGTGGCTTTACTTTCTGATTTGGAAGATCCTCATAACAAGCATGAAGTGCAGACAGGAGATGACACAAAGCACTCAGTGGAGAAGATAGGTAACGTGAAGACATCAGATGGGAATATGAACCTCTTAAGCAAAGTCTTGTATGTCCCTACAATTACCAAAAATTTAATAAGTGTTGGACAGATTGTTGAAAAAGGATTGCAGGTTAGATTCAATCGATTTGGAGCATATGTTGAAGACCCAAGGCAAGGCTTTCGAAGGATTGCCAAAGGAGAAAAGTCAGGAAGGCTTTTCACTTTTGAAGTGGAAGATACAAAGAACATAGCTTTGTTTAGCTATGGATCTCAAACTCTTACAGAGTTGGAGATATGGCACAAAAGGCTTGATCACATTGGTGAGAGGACACTCAAACAAATTTGCAGGGACCAAAGTGTACTTGGTTTGCCTAATATCACAAGGCAACACATGATTTATAAGTGTGAAGCCTGTCAACTCGGCAAGGCTCATAGACAACCTTTCAATAAGAAAGGATATATGTATCAAAATCCTTTGGATCTAGTGCACACGGATGTGTGGGGTCCAAGTAAGGAGCCATCTATATCAGACTCAAGATATTATGTGTCTTTCATAGATGATTATAGCAGGTGGACCATTCTATTTTTCATGAAGCACAAGGATGAAGTGTTTAATTGCTTTAAGAAGTATATTGCTCTTGTTGAAAACCAAACAGGTAGGACTTTGAAAAGACTCAGATCAGATGGTGGAGGAGAATACTTTTCTTCTGAATTTGATGCATTCTTGCATGAAAGAGGCATTAAAAGGGAAGTCACTACAAGGTATACACCCGAACTCAATGGTGTAGCAGAGAGGAGGAACAGAGCTATTGTCAAAGCTGCAAGGTCCATGCTCAACGAAAAGGGATTGCCAAACTACCTATGGGCAGAGGCTGTGTCTACAGCCACATCTCATAAATAGACTTCCATCTAAGTCACTAGATGGAACCACTCCATATGAAGTGTGGAATGGAAGAAGACCTAGTCTAGAGCATTGCAAAATCTTTGGATGCTTAGCCTATGCTCACATTCCTTCTCAAGTAAGAGGGAAATTGGATCCCAAGGCAGAGAAGTGTGTATTTATTGGTTATGACCAAAACCAAAAAGGATATAGATTGTACAATCCAACCAATAAAGGATTTTCTGTGAGTAGAGATGTAATTTTTGATGAAAACAAATCATGGTTTGATGATGACAGGAAAGTGAAGCTGCCATATGACTTGGATGAAGATTTTCCATCACTTCAACCAAAGGAGCCAAAGCAGATTGAAGAAAGTGATTTGGAGATTGACCTAGAAGACTTGGAAAGACTAAAGCTATGGAAGAACAAAGGTAAAGCAAAGATGCAGGATGCTACATATGGACCCGAGAGCTCACATCAACCACTTAGAAGGTCTTCGAGGGAGAAGAAGAAACCAGAGAGGTTTGGTTATGATACTTCTTTGGTCACAAAGCACTCAATCTACATTGCAAAGGATTCAACCAATGAAGAACCTACCACATTTGAAGAAGCACAAAGCAAGAAAGCTTGGAGAGATGCAATGGATGAAGAAATGGAAGCCTTGAAGGAGAATGACACCTGGGAGCTTGTACCTAAGAAGCCATCTATGAAGGTAATTGGATCTCGATGGATATACAAAATCAAGAGGAATCCAGATGGAAGTATAAATAGACACAAAGCAAGGTTAGTTGCTAAAGGGTTTGCTCAGACCCATGGTATTGATTATGAGGAGACTTTCTCTCCTGTTGCAAAAATGCCTACAATTAGAGTTCTCATTAGTCTTGCTGCATCTAGAAATTGGAATCTCTATCAACTTGATGTAAAGAATGCTTTCTTGAATGGATGGATTTCTGAGGAAGTGTATATGGCACAACCTCCTGGATATGAGGATGCACATCATCCTAACTATGTATGCAAATTAAAGAAAGCTTTGTATGGATTGAAGCAAGCTCCAAGAGCTTGGAATTTCAGATTGGTGACTTATTTGCAGGACCAAGGATCCAAAGCTAGCAAGGTGGATACCTCTTTGTTCATAAAGAGGAATGGATCTGAAGTGATCTATTTATGTGTGTATGTTGATGATATTATTATCACAGGCAATGATCTTGAAGGAATCAAACAAGTAAAGGCTCAAATGAAGGAGGAGCTCAAAATAAGTGACCTCGGACTAGTCACTTATTTTCTTGGATTGGAGTTGATCTACACAGATTCAGGTATATACATCACACAAAGGAAGTATGTCCATGACATGCTCGTCAAGTTCAAGATGGAAAATACCAAGTGTGCAGGTACACCTATGGAGCAAAATCATAAGCTTAGTGCTTATGAAGGAGAGCCAATTGAAGACATCACAAGCTATCAAAGCTTGGTTGGAAGTTTGAACTATGCAACACTCACAAGGGTGGATATATGCTATAATGTTAGCATATTGAGTCAGTTTATGCATAAGCCGAGAAGACCACACATGGAAGCAGCCAAGAGAGTCCTCAAGTACCTAAAGGGACTATGAATGAAGGTTTGTTTTATTCATTTACTTCAGATATTGAGCTAAAGGTCTATTCAGATGCAGATTGGGCCGGATCTAAGGATGATAGAAGAAGCACATCAGGATATCATTTGCAGGTTCAAAAATCATTTCTTGGTCATCGAAGAAGCAACCAACCGTGGCATTATCTTCTACCGAAGCCGAATATAGAGGTTTGGCTAATGCAACTCAAGAAATCATGTGGTTAAAGTCTTTGTACACAGATCTTGGACTTCATTCTTCAACACCTCACATTTTTGGTGACAACACAAGCTCACTACATCTAGCAGCTAATCCGGTATATCATGCTAGAACCAAGCATATTGAAGTCCACTACCATTATGTAAGGGAGAAGCTAATGAGCAAGGATATTCAACTATCCTATGTCTCTACAGATATGCAATGTGCCGACATGTTAACTAAAGCTCTTGATGGTACAAAGTTAAGTAGATTCAAGTTGATGATTGGCTTGCAGGAAATCAAAGACAATTGAAGACTTATTTGAAGGCCAAGCATGTTAGGCTTGAGGGGGAGCTGTTGGTGCATTTTACCCAAGCCTACATGCTTGATATATTTGATATTATCCTCATTTGTAAGTCACATGAGTAGTCATGTGAACACCTCTTGTAAAAGAGTACATTTTATCTTTTGTAAATGGAAAAAGAAAAAAGGAAAAGGTTGGCTTACCTCATGCATGATGTAAAAGCAAACTCATGGCTCTAACTACTAAAATCACGAATTTTTGAGCTGAGGGAATATCTCCTAACTTTGGGGATCACTTTTAGGTGGAGCCATTCGAATTCGAATTCAAAACTCCCTCCAAGAATAGCTATAAAAGGAGCAAGAAGGAAGAGGCGATTAGCAAGCCTTGTACGTGACCACTTCATGTCATTTTGTAGAGATTGAAGAGCTTAATCCATAGCTCTATTATTCTACTCCCATTGTGCAAAGATTCATTGCCAATGTGGTTGTAATCATATGTGAATCTATACATTTATTATCATCTACTTCTCTGTTTTGTTCTCTGCTATACTCACTCAGAGCAGTATCTTCAGAAGGTCATATCTCGAGTTCTACTGAACGTTTTTCAAGGATTTAACTTGTGTTGGATAGATTGTACTGTCTAATTTGTGCATATAAATTTTCAAGGTCATTGGATTAATAATTTTGGAGATATCTGCATTTTACTGCTTACTGGTCTATCTCTGCACAGCCCCGAGAATTGTGGGAGGTTCCAGAAATTGTTGAAACTTGTTCTCAATGCTCAGTCCATCATTTGAAGTGTTTTAACTTGGATTGGGAAGCTTGCTAATTCTATTTGCTATGCCCAAAAGGAATTTTTCTAATTCCTTCCAGGTTGAGAGCACTGTTCATTTTTTCCAGCAGGTGTATGTCCAAAAATAGCAAGTTTTGGGAGCTAGTCATTTCGCAACTAGTCTGTCTTGACTTAAACTTTTGGAATACATGTTCCAAAGTACTTGGCTGATATTTTGGTGGATTTAGGAAGCTCAAAGGGTCTACTAATCAACTCTGAAGTCTCAGTTGGCTGGTGTGAAGCTGGTTGTAGCAGCACCTACTCATCTTTGGATTGCATCCACCATCTCTCTTCACAATGACCTGACGGAAGACGAAGAGCACGAATTGATAGCCTTGCTAAGAGAGTACAGAGATGTATACGCTTGGAGTTACAAGGATTTAAAGGGCGTTGATCCAGACATATGCTCACACACTATCCCCATGACCTCAAATGCCAAACCTTCTAAGCAAAAGCCATACACATATAATGATAATTATGCTGCTAAGATCAAAGAGGAGATAGATAGACTGGTTGAAGCTGGATTCATCTATGAAATTGAGCACACTGAGTGGGTATCCCCCATCGTAGTGGTGCCCAAGAAAAATGGAAAGCTATGTGTATGCATTAACTTGAAGAAGGTCAATGCAGCCACAATTTGAGATAACTATCCGCTTCCTATCACAGAACATCTCTTAGAAACCGGTGAAGGTAATATGGATCTTCCAATTGCCTATGCTAGTAGACAATTGAATGCAGCTGAACGAAATTATACCACTACGGAGAGAGAAGGATTAGGCATGGTATATGCAGTTAAAAAGTTTAGATATTATTTGCTTGCAAATAAGTTTAAATTTTTTACTGACCATCAGGCACTGCTATATCTTGTGAACAAGCCATGCAATACAGGAAGATTAGTAAGATGGTTTCTCTTGCTAATGGAATATGATTTTGAGGTTGTGGTAAGGAAAGGGAAGACTCATTTGAGAGCAGATCATCTCTCTAGGCTCACATCGGGCAAAGCCCCACAAGGAGTGTCAGATGACCTTCCTGATGCTTACTTGTTTAATTTGGAAGTGGTGCCGCAGTGGGCTAAGCCATTAGTGCCAGTATTGACATACGAGCCTAACCACCCAGTAATAAACACATAGGATAAAGAGGTAGTAAAAGCCCAAAAGTATCACATCATGGTAGGTAGTATGTACAAGCACACAGATCAAGGGATCTTGGCTTGTTGTGTGGAAGAGGATGAGTACGCTAAATGTTACAATTAGCACATGTAGGTGCTCCAAAAGTTGTGCAAGGAATGCCCAATTTGTTGCACTAAACCACCTGTGGAACATGCCACACTTTATCAAGTGTCCATAGTGCCAAATTGGAGTGAACCATTAGTGGCCTTTCTAAGGACAAAAACATTTCCTCGAGATATGACTTTGGCTAGGAAAAGGAGTTTAGAACAAGAAGCACTGGATTACTCACTCATTGGTGATAATCTATACAAGCGTGGTAAAGATGGTTACCTGAGACTTTGTGTTCATGAGAGTGAATATCTAAAGATCTTGGAAACAGCTCACCAAGGTGTAGCAGGAGGACACTTTGGACCAGATCGGGTGATTAAGGCAATACTATTTGCGGGCTTCTGGTGGCCGACCCTTCACATGGATGCACATACCTATGTGAAACGGTGTGATGTGTGTCAGAGAATTCAGTATCCTATACGCAAAGATGAAATGCCGCTGAAACCTATGATGGGTGGACATGCATTCTCTAAGTGGGGAATAGACTTTGTAGGCCCTATTAATCCCCCAGCTAAGGGTTCACATGCTGAGTATATCATTGTGGCCACTGACTATCTAACTAAGTGGGTAGAGGTAAAAGCCACAACAAAGAACGATGCACAAACAACAGCTAAGTTCTTGTTTGAGAATGTGTTCACCAAGTATGGGTTACCTATAGAGCTAGTCAGTGACAGAGGCACTCACTTCTTGAATGAAGTTATTGAAAATCTGCTCCAAGAATTCTTGGTAGCACATAAGAAGTCTGCCCCCTATCACCCCCAAGCTAATGGCCAGGCTGAGAGTACAAATAAGATCTTATGCAATGTACTGACAAAATTAGTGAACAATAAACGCTCTGATTGGGACAAACAGCTACACCATGCTGTTTGGGCATACCGAGTGGCCTATAAAAGGATACTCTAAGCCACATCCTTTTAGATGGTGTTTGGTCAGAATGCGGTGCTACCCTTGGACTTTTTGATACCTACATTGAAGGTAGCACAAGAGCATGACTGGACATGCCATGAACTCTCCTCTCAAATCTTTGATCTTGAACGTCTAGGCGAGACACGATTGAGAGCTGCAACAGGAATCTATGCAGCGAAGAAGAGGCAAAAGGCATATTTTGATACACATGTGAAGGATAAAGGCTTGAAAGCAGGAGACCTAGTCCTAGTCTACACATTGAAGCGGCATGCACGAAAATTAG
Source organism: Ceratopteris richardii (assembly GCA_020310875.1). NCBI lineage: Eukaryota > Viridiplantae > Streptophyta > Polypodiopsida > Polypodiales > Pteridaceae > Ceratopteris > Ceratopteris richardii. The sequence goes on along the minus strand of CM035428.1, from coordinate 174,826,758 downwards.
AGAAAAGAGGCTATGGACCTATGATCATAAGTAGGATTTCAACTAGTGGGGCAGTACAACTAGCCACTTTGGAAGGCGATATTCTCCCTAGCTACATAAGCGGATGTAGAGTCAAGTTATACCAAGAACCCCTGACTGAAGAGATGTTAAATCGGCTCAACACTGCCAAGAAACGTAAAGAGGAGGAAAAACGAATTCGAGAGGAAGCACAAGCAGAGGCCTTAGAGCGCATCCGACGAATGAAATTGAGGAGGCAAGGGGGAGATCAGCCTATGATTGACACTCAAGAGTCTCCAGGCTATCACATGGCCATGTGTGAGGCTTCAAGTGAACGTACCCATAGGATAGTGGATCGACGACCTTTTGTGACCCTAGAAGTTGGACAAGGAGACAGTACAAGGACCGTAAGAGCTTTAATTGATTCAGGTGCAACCACTAGTGCAGTTCGGCTTTCTTACTGCCAGCTGCTGCAATTGGAGGTAAAACCCCTAGAAGCATATCTGATAGGATTAGGAGGTGTTGAAACCCCTTGCATGGGAGAGGTGGAACTTCCCCTCTACATTCAAGAGGTCCTCATGCCAGCAAAAGTGCTAGTGTGTGAAGACGAGGACCTTACCGAACCTCTTGTCTTGGGCCAAGACTGGATCTATGATCACGCAGTCAACCTCAACCTAAGACGTGGAATTCTTCAGGCTTGGGCAGGCGAAAGCTATCTTACGATTGAATTAGAAAATCAAGCACTCAAACCAGTAGGAAGGGCACCAACTCCTGGTCTCTCTAGGAATCCACATGAAGGTAACAATGCTGTTCTTGTCCAGAGTTCTATGGTGCAGAGGAGTGTCCATCCTCCCGAAGGTACAGGAGCCAATAAGGAGTTCCCAGCTGATCCAAAGAAGATTCTAAACAGGCAGACCGAACATCACTCGACACGAAGGAGGCCGCTGATCAAGAGGCAGGTGCACCAACCAGTGCAACACGGAGTACCTCGTGGCGTGAAGCAGATCTGGATACGCAAGGATGGAAAACCCACAGCTCTAATAGCAGGTTCTCGAGGAGCCAAAAAACAAGCCACACCATCAAGGACAAAAGTGAAGGAGTACCCTAGGCAACCTCCTAGGAGCACCACGTCTATTTGGGTCCCTAAGCGGTTAATGAAGGCTAGCCCCAATGCTAGACACATATGGGTGCCCAAGGCCTGTTTACGAGCCCAAATAGCTCCAACTCTAGTTACTGGCATAATTCAACATTCACAAGTCCTCTCCACTAACAATGCAGGAACTCTACCTAAATACCACCCTGACCCACACTCAGTCAAACCGAGGAATGTTTGGAAATGGGTGCCCAAAAGGTCCCAACTCCATCACACTCTAGTTCATAAATCTCTACCTGTCTTTAGCTCTAAGAGCTACGAATCCTCTATCAAAGTTTGGAGACTTAAACCATGTATCAAACCCCCTGACCCAATTTTGTAAATCCATCCACTCTGACATAGGTGCATTCTGAGTCCATTACATAACCAAAGTATGCATCTAGGATGACACTGACCTCTAATCACCACTCACATCTATCACAAACACTTCACCTCTAACCACTAATCGTCGGGATTGTCAATTGTGAAGGGAACACCATTACATCCTGTTTCCTATGCAACACTAATGTGCCTTTCTTCTTCTAGCAAATAAGCACCCGATTCCCATGGCAGCAGCAGCAGGCACGAGCTCTCAGGCAGGCACTAGCACTCAAAGCAATTGGGATACCATGCCTGTGGAGGCTCCACCGACAGCTAGGCCTGAAGAGTTTTTGAACGTGAGAAGAATTCCCATTCCGGATCCACCAAGTGGCCTAATAGAAAGAGTAAAGGGGCATTCTCATTGGTTCAATGAGATGCCAGGAGACTTGGGAGACGCAGATCATATCTGGGAATCCAAGTTGGAATTCGGAGGAGTATGGTGGACATTCCAATTCTTCTCAAGAGAATTTGAAACATTACAGAATTTGCCTAGACCGGATTTTCTCAGGTGCTACTACTTGATTGCCACACTGAAGCCGACAGGAGATAAAGATCATTCAGGCACATTCTTGGTGCCCTCTCTATCAAACCAGGAAGAAATGAAGAGGTTTGAATTGAATATTACTTTAATCAGGGAAGCCCTTCATATGTATGGCACCGATGTACCCTCCGATCGAGATCCCTTGATATCAGAGTCGATGAAGAACAACAAAATCAAGAAGTTGAAAGAAATGTGTGCCCTCACCCCCAACATCGCCATACCACTACGGATGTGCCTTCAAGACTTCGCATTTGCAGCTCAAGACCGTTTCACCCAACCTCATAAGAAAATATGGTATGGATTATACCTAGCAGAGACTGGAAGCTTGCCAATTAAGATGCCCGTATGGATCCTGGACCAGTTATATGAAGCACGCAAGCGAGGCGTGAGGAAGCATACCTTGAATGGCTGCTGTGCGATTACCAGAATTATCTATAGATGCCTTGCCTATGATGTGCCGATCGCAAGGGCCCTTAAATACTCACAATTGGAATTCTTCAAGGGGCAGAAGTCAGGGGTTCAACCTGCGAAAAGAGTGCGTGGATCACTTTCACAGGTCCTGATCCCTCGTGAGGCCACAACAGAAGCTTTCCCTAGAGAAGAGGCCCAAGTAGACCCTTTCACCATCCATCTCCAAGGAACACAATCAGGGGATATGGTATAGCCCACTCCATCTGCCCCTCCACTACCCACCGATGCTGAGTTTGCATCCATGGCCACATTAGCAGAGGATCCAAATTTTGACTTTGAAAACTTCCTGCAGACTGCCCACTTATCTGATAGTGAGTGTTTTTCTGACAATGCCGGTCCCGGATCATCATCCCAAAGAGAACAGCCACAGAGTGAGGCAAGAAGGGTACATTGGGAAGATGAGACACAACATCCTCATGCTCAAAGCACATAGAATCAGGAAGAAGCACGGGGAAATGAACCAGAGAAGAGTGAAGAGGAAGCTCCTGCCTACACGGCACAACTCAAACGGCTCTACAAGACAATCAAGCAGGTACAAAAAAGACACACGTTATCAGAAGAGGCAAATAGAGCACTAGTGAACCAGATGCTGCAAGCGGAGAATGTCGACCCGCATTTCGTAGAATCATTGAATCTCTTGGCAGAAACATGCGGAATAGGGGAGGCCATGAGGACCATGGTCTATCATAATACCCCTCCATATGACCAACGAAGGATCGATACAAGACCACGACGGGGAAAAATGATTCAAATGGAAGTCTCTACCGCACTACCTACCACAACTTCAGAAGATGTTCACATGGCCAGCCCAACTCCAAGTGAGGAACCAGATGTAAATACACAGATACCATCACCTCCCATCCAGCCCTCAAAACCCTTCCCCACTAGTCTTCCTGAACAACCAGTATCCACCCATGATGAAACCATTATACACTATACTACTCATCTATCCTTCCCTTTACCTACATCCACCACTTCCACCCGACTTTCTGAACCCCATATAGGTCATCCTGCCACCGATCAAACTATAATAGGTCACCCTTCATATCTCCTAGCCCTCGGACAGCCACTTGCCACTAGCCAAACCTTAACACACCCATTTCCATCCACCAATACATTTCCTCCCTCCCAACCCCTATCCATTGTACCCCTTTCAACCGACTCGGAATGAACCCAAGTCACCCAACCTTCATTCTGGACAAACCTTGTAAATATACTCCAACAAGTTGAGAATTATAATAAAAAGTCCCTTCCCCAACCCAACTCCCCCACATTCACGGCCACCACTAACACACCACCGACCATTCCCGTGTTCACAATTCACAATCCACACACTATCACGTCCGAGCCCATGGACATTTCACCACCCACAGGAGCACCCACCACCACGGTTGTTCCAACATCATCACATTTCACTTCACTCATAGGCGCATCATCCACTTTTCCCTTCCCCATTTCCCGACCCTTTGCATTTTCCACCTCTACCCCTGCATCCACATCATTTAGTAATGCACTAGACACCATGTTCGAAGCGGCCACTCTACTTAAGCAAGAATATAAGTTACTGGAAGAAAATAACATAGAGCTATGCAACCTCTCGACTCAGCTCCAGGCACGTGTCAACGGCTTGGAGCTAAGTAATACAACATTACAACACGAAGTGACTGTCCTCCACCAATGGAATGCAGAGATGGAAGCCAAGTATATGGAGACAGGTAAGGCTATGGAGGAACAACTCAGAGATCAATTGGGACGCAATGCTAGACTACAAAGAAACATGACTCTACTTCGTCGCCACTTAGCCGCGGCTCAAGAAGAAAACAGAAGGCTACAGCAACAAAACCAGGAGAATCTAGAAGCAGCCATGGAAAATACCCCTGGAGCACCTATAGACCCCGCCAAATTCATGGCTATTCCCTCAGCACACATTCAGCAGGCGTTAGAAGAATATGCTACCCTCCTGGAGGCACACGACCAGTTAGTAGACCAGGTAAAGGATCTACAAAGATCCCAAGTGCATACACCACAACCACCAACAGCTAAAGAGATGGTCAATGCTGCAACCTCACCAGAGCCTGAATCATCAATAACCAATGAAGTACTGGAGCTATGACAGCAGGTGGCAGAATTAAAGATTAAGCTGTTACAATATGAACGACCCCCCTCTCCACCTGATCAACCAAATGAAGAGGAGACCATTGTCATTCCGGTGGAAGAAACATTTGAAGATAATTATGAGCCACAACCTCTTCCAGGAGGCAAAATCACGGAAGAGGGACAGGACACTTGTGAAGAGCCCCCTTCGGCATGGATGAAACAGGTAGAAGAAATGCGGCGGACTCATGAAGAACGTATCTCCAACCAGATGTTGGCCATGAAGACCATTGAAGAAACCATACTTCAATCAGAATACTTCATTCATCTGGCCCCTAGACGACTGATAACTAGTTCAGAGTTACAGTATAAACCATACTTTGTACTGTTGGCAGACTACAACGCCGAGATCAAACGTAAGACCAACAAGTACCCTACTTTCGCGACCCAATTTGAACCTGAGGACATTCCAGAGGACGCCCGCAAAGGGAACATACACCAACCCACCTGGAGGCAAAAGCTACTGGAAACCTATCCGGAGATGCTACGAACATGGGATCACGCGCCCATGCACTTGAAATATAACAATTTCTACGGACCAGTGCAACGGAGAAGATCATGGAAGGCATTTGCCATCAAAGTTAAGAACAATGCCAATTGCAAAGAATGGCTCAATTACCCTACCATTGCACCCCCAACCGGCATACCTACTGTAGCCTACATGATGGCTACCATCAGACATTGGATGCCACGTCTCCACCCCATGCCCGACGTAGCTGCCCAGATGATGCTCAAAATATTGGATATGATGCAGGTAGTGCTCAAAACCTTCCGCAATGTATGTCACATTCAGCCTCCGATTCTCGGGTTCATTAATGGAAATTATGACCTACTATATGATATGAGCACAACCCCGAGCATACGAGTTGCTTATGCATGGCACGCACAAATCAGATATCTCCCTACCTGCTACAAGCAAACTTTTGATGATATGTTCACCACGGGGTTCTGGGAGGCACACTCAGAGGTGTTCGCGCCACAGCCCACTCATTTGCTACAACTCTTCACATGCGAACAAACGATGCATTCAGAGCTCTACACAACGCCACAACCGGACATACCGGGACCAGTCAATTGGGATGTCCTTCAGAGAGACCTTATTAGAGGGCTACGGATCAAAGAACATGACTTGGCAACCGACATTCTCCAGAACTACATTGACCAAACCGAAGAGCAAAGGTCTGTCAGAGGCGACAGACCCTAGGGGGGGAGAGTGTTGGCAGATGAAGCAAGTACGAGCATACATGCAGATCTAGCACTAAGGCAACCCATTAAATTTTTACAAACCTTACACCATGTTAAAAGTGATTCTCATCACTAAAAACCCTTGTAAATATTGTTTCACCTTTTTGTAGCTCCATTTTGTACAAGCCGAGGAGTCCTCGAGCTTGGGGAGCCTTAGAAGTAGTTGCTTGCCAATTTTCATAATTTTTAGATCTTGTTTGAGTCCTCAAATAAGCCCTAGAACCTAATTTTTAACTAGGCCGGACACTAGGTCTGGACAAGGCCAAAGCTAGTCAAAAACTATAAATAGAAAGCTAGAGAGCTCATTTTTGGGGGCTAGCTTCTTGTAGTTTTGAGCTTGTATTTGAGAACTTTGTTGCAATAGAAGTGATTCCATTGTCTTACTCTCTTTGTTCTTGGTGTGTGTGCACGTGTGTGTGTATGTGTGTGCATGTTAGTGTGCTTCGCACTCACACATTTGTGCCTTCACTTGCTCGAGGTCTTCATACCATCCTCATGTCTTCCCGGATTGACATTAAAGGAGGTGCTACTCATCACTGAGCTACAGTTTCCCATGGGCCTATGAAATGGGGTAGTTCTTGTAAGGAATTAGACTCGAAGTCTAATCTCTCTTGAGATTGGGCGCTCTCTAGCTCTTCATAAATAGAAGGGATGTCTTGTGGGAATCGATCATGTGCACTCTCCTTAATCTGGGAGGTGACTCCTTTCCCAAACTTTGTAAGTAACCTCTCCAATCTATCTAATAGACCATCCAAATGGAAGGGTGTTCTTGTGGAGCTAGAGCAAATGAACTATCGACTGTCTTCAAACATGGCTTGCGCCAATTCGACCATCTTAGCACAAAGCTTTGTTCGCTCTATCTCTAGATCGGGTCTAGGGTAACATTTGTCATGATCTGTCACGTTTGGCCCTTCTTGGATTCTGGCCTGATATGCTTTAAGCATCATGTCTAGATCCTCAGGAGTGGGATCGGCTAGGACTGATCCTACTCTGGGTGGTGGGTGGGCTACGTGTGGTGGATTAGAAAATTGGGGAATGGCAGGTGATGGGTTGGAGGGCAATGGAAAGGGGTGTGGTGGTGTAGTGTGAGAGTGGTTTTGAGATGCGAGTTCACTTATCTTTGCTTTGGTTTCTCTCAAGCTTTCTTCAAGTTCGCTCATTTTTTGTGACCATTGTCTTTTCATTCTCTCCCGGCTATCTCTCCAAGCTCTTGTCCTTTTCTTGGTTAGGCTCTCCGTCTCGCTAACCTCAGCACTCTTTTCCTGCCCTACTCCCTGAGTTTGCTGCAAGGCTTGAGCTCTAGTGACCACATGCACTGGGGCAGTGGAAGTTACACTTCCTGTAGAGTCTACTACTAGTCCAATGATGTTGATAGGAGTGATTTTTGGAAGGTTATTGGGGTTCTTCGGGCTATCTCGTAAGAGATGCTCTTTCTCGCAATCTTGAAAGAAGCCCTGAATTGTCACTGGTTGGGGTTGTGTAGGGGCAGGCAGCGGACAATCACGTATGAGGTGATCTCCCTGACATCTGAAGCATGGTCCTCTAGGAAATGGGGGTCGTACCTGCCTAGGTTGAGGTCTAGAGTTGGGGTTTGTGTACATGACATTAGCATACTCGTTATGCTCGGGTGACTGCATGTAGTAAGCCTATGGGCTCTAAATATGTGTGGAGTCAAAACTATGGTCACTTGGATCACTGTCTGATAGCAATGGTGTGACTCGGACTATGGCTCTGTTCAGATTCTCTTCTGCAGCTGTGTACTTTACTGGAATCACATTGGTTGGAGCAGGGGTTTGTTGCACTAACACGGGTTGAGGCCTTTTTTGGTCTTGATAGGGTTGTTGTGGTCTACCGTATTGCTGTGGTGGGTACTCATTCTGGTATCTACCCTATTGTGGATATGGCTTAGGGTAATTTTGCCTGACAGTTTGTTTGTTATAAGGGCAGTCTTGTGCGGTGTGGTTGGTGTACCTTTGCTCTATTGTGCAGCACTGGCGACTAGGATTCACTTGGGTTGAGCCATAATGGGACATACACTTGCCATATGGTCACCTCCACAAGTATAGCACCGCTTAACTGGGGCAAATCTTGGGATTTGTTTGCTAGAGACTCCCAGTTTTTGAGCTACCTTTTCTGCAAGTTCTTCAATGTATGTGGATTGACCTGACATAAGGCTACTAGAGCTATCCAAATCCTTGTAGATTTTTTATAGCTCCAACTCCTCGCCTAGATTATCCTCGATGTCTATGCACATGCGCACGCATTCTTCTATAGTTCTGGGGTCCTTCAGATATACATATGACCTGAGCTTGGTGCTCAACAATCCATCTAAGAACAAAGCCACTTGCTTGGCTGGCGTGGGTAACTTAGGCATTGGGCTCCTCTCTAGGTATTGCCTAAACTGTCTCGCTTCTAGTCTGACCGTCTCTTGAGGTGTTTGCTTAAAGTTATGAATTAGGGAGGAGGTATTATGCCATATGCCACTCTTAGAGAATTCAGTGATGAATGCCTCTAGAAGTTGGTCTATGCTCCTGAACTGTCTCTCATTCAAGGGTTGAAACCATGTAAGGGCTGTGTTCCTAAGGGTGAGACCAAAGGCATTGTATTCCGTGAATAGGTCCTCCACTTGTTCAGCCCTCAAGACTTGTCTAAATTCAGCTACATGATTGTATGGGTCTCCTGTGCCATCGAAATAGTTCTTCATGGACTTCACCAATTGGGTTGGCCTAAGGGTCCTAGTGTGTTCTCTCGACCTTGGCAAAGGGAAATCATCAGCATTTCTTTGGTTCCTTGGAGCTTTAGGTCTCTCGGTTTCTTCTCTCTCCGTTTCTGTTCTCAACCTTTCTCTTCCCAGGGGGTTGGCAAAGCTTACCTCAGGCCTGTCTCTACTTATATCCCTTTGAGCTCCATGAGCTTGGGAGGTCCCAGCTCCTTGGTGACTGTAGGACACATTGGACCGAGGTTGGGGAAAAACAAATTCACCCTTCCATGTGTAGGCATGTCTGCCATGCTCAGTGACCACGAAGACCCTCTCTGATGTATTGTCTAGGTAGGTTACTTTGCTTGGGCTATCAGGGTCTTTGAACTCATAGATTGTGAGAGCACCTACTTCATGAGGCTGAGCAGGCTTATATCTCCAGAAAGTCTCATCAGTTTCTCGGTTTAAAAGCAAATCTATGCTTTTATTATCCTGGGGAATCCACTCTGGAGTCATGATTCTGATCAAGACTGATTTACCACGGGGAGTCCTCGGCTCTCTCTCTAAGTTCCCTTGCTCTATATCACCCATGTCAGTCTCTACGATCACATTCCCAAACTCATCTGTTCTATCAGGAAGAGTGGTGACTCATAAATAGTCCCTTCTTTATCTAGGTATTCTCCATTCTCGAACTTGACTACCGGGTGTTCTAATCCATGGGGTTGATCGGGGTTCTTAATCTGTTCCACAGATCTTCTCAGGCCATCTTCATAGGTGCAATCACCTAGACGATTAGTCCTGATGTATTCCAATTGAGTCTTGTAAGGTCCTTCTGGCTTTTCTAGATACGCCACCCCTGAGCTACCTACTGGTCTCTCCATGTTATAGGACATCTCAGATTCACTTGTTTCTGATCTAGGAGTGTATGGGTAATCACTCAACTGCTGGGCCCAAGACCTAGCAGTGTGATTGACACTAGCTTCAGAAGATCTGAGGCTTTGTCGGTCTCGGCCTAAGTGTTTGCCTGACCTAAGGTTCATATGCCTAGTTTCTCTACCCCCTTGGTCCCAAGTACACTCTCCTTGCAGGTTAATTTACACCAATCACTTTGTTCTTTTTAGTTGACAATTGTGTTAAGCTCTTGTTTGAAATCACGTCGTCAGGAGTACTTAAGTGAATTTTGCACTTGATATTTGCTCGATTCAAGTTTACTTTTGTTCCTTAGAATTTTTGCACTTAAGCTCTACTTAATGCTTGTACTTTGTTGATTAGTTCTCTTGGACTTGATTAGTGCCTAGCATTGCTCTAGTTAATCACCACACCTAAGTTGTACTAGCCTAAGCTAAGAATTGACAAAGGAGGGTTGAGACAACTTCCAGTTCACAAGTTAATATAGCTTTTTTACCACAATGGATTGAAAGACACACATCAACAATTAGAGGCCCCCCTTGGAGTAACTCACTGTGCCCCCAACATCTTATGACCACCTAGTCCCATCTAAAGGCCAACTTAAAAATACATGTTCTAAAACTCCACGTATGATTCTTACAAAAAACAGTCAAGATCCACGTAGGATTCTCAACAATCTTTCCAAGGAGACAAAAATCTCCTCAATCAGAGTTCGTATGGTGAAGTTATGACCAATCAGTCCATTAGGGGTCAAAACAGGCTCTCAAGGTTCAGGAAATTCCTCCCTGGTTTTTAGGTATTTTTCCCACTTCTAACGCTCTAGTATCATCCCAATGTGTCCAAAATTTAATCCCAAAAGTACCTCAATTCAATCCATTAATTCACCCTAAAAATTCATGCGTTAAGCCGGTGTATCGCGATAGGTCGGGTCGGAGTGTCGCGATAGGTGGAAGTGTCGCGATAGGTGTTACTGTCACGATAGGTCGGTGTGTCGCGATAAGTTGAAGTGTCGTGATACTTGGGAGTGTCGCGATAGGTGGAAGTGTCACGATAGGTGGAAGTGTCGCGATAGGTCGGTGTGTCGTGATACTTGGGAGTGTCGTGATAGGTCGGTGTGTCATGATACTTGGGAGTGTCGCGATAGGTCGAAGTGTCGCGATAGGTGGAAGTGTCGCGATACCTCGGTGTGTCGCGATACTTGGGAGTGTCGCAATATGTCGAAGTGTCGCGATACTTGGGAGTGTTGCGATACCTCAGTGTGTCGCGATACCTCGGTGTGTCGCGATACCTCGGTGTGTCGCGATACCTCGGTGTGTCGTGATAGGTTGGGATATGGTGAATTTTCCTGATCAGGCTAGTGATTCTAGGAGCTCTCAGCCTACGCAGTGTCGTGGTGCACTCAGAATTGTGATTGGGTCAACTTTTCGGTGTGTCGCGATAGCTTGAGCTCGACGCCTCAGGGCTTGTGCAGAAAGATTCCGTACCTGCTGAGCTTGCTGGAGATGGTGATGCTACTGAAACCTGCAAGAAACATGCAAAAACACACAAAAACAACACTACACACTCGCTCTCTCTCAAACTCGCACTAAGCAAATGAGGAGAATGACAAGGAAGAGGGAATATGAAGTGGAGATGGAGATGGAGGTGGAGGTGGAGATGGAGATGGAGATGGAGATGAAAACAAGAAAATTACCTACTTCTTACCATTCCAACACGTCCTCTCTACGTCTTACCATCACACGCTCGTCCTCAAAGCTCGAATCCCCGGCAACGGCGTCAAAATTTGGTGTAGCTCAATGATGAGTAGCACCTCCTTTAATGTCAATCTGGGAAGACATGAGGATGGTATGAAGACCTCGAGCAAGTGAAGGCACAAATGTGAGAGTGAGAAGCACACAAACATGCACACACATACACACACGTGCACACACGGCAAGAACAAAGAGAGTAAGACAATGGAATCACTTCTATTATAACCAAGTTCTCATACAAGCTCAAAACTACAAGAAGCTACCCCAAAAATGAGCTCTCTAGCTCTATTTATAGTTTTTGACTAGCTTTGGCCTTGTCCAGACCTAGTGTCCGGCCTAGTTAAAAATTAGGTTCCAAGGCTGATTTGAGGGCTCAAATGAGGTCTAAAAAATATGAAAATTGGTAGGCACTTACTTCTAAGGCTCCTCAAGCTCGAGGACTCCTCGGCTTGTACAAAATGGAGCTACAAAAAGGTGAAACAGTATTTACAAGGGTTTCTAGTGATGAGAATCACTTTTAAAATGATGTAAGGCTTGGAAAAATTTTAATGGGTTGCCTCAGTGCTAGATGTGCATGTATGCCCGTACCTGCTTCTTCTTGTATGATGCCAACAAACTCCGATGTGCTCAATGGGATTATGGATTTTTTGGAATTCTATATATTAAGATATGTTATAGATATTCGAGTATATGAGTGTAAATGGGTCCCTTGTGACCTACTTTTTTACATTCATAAAGGAGATGAGGCCTTTGCGAAGCGCCTAAAGCATCTCATGGCTATTGTTGGGGATGCAGGGCACCTATTAGATGACACAGTGCCTTTAATTAAGCAATTAAATAAGAAGAGGAAGATGGGAAGAAAATATCTCTCCTATGTTGCAACAAGAATCTTTTTTGGCAATGAGAAGCTTGAACCTACACCCATGGACCTACCCCATCTTGGTATTGGGGGTTTTGTAGATGAAAAAAAGGAACCACAAACAAAAGCTCTCAACTTATTAGAAGGGAGTGAAAAAATTCATATTTCCATAAGGGGTAGTGGACAAATTGAAGGAAGCCAATAGTGCACATAATAGTCCACCCTCCAACTTAGAGTCTGTGGAACCCACTCTACCTAAGGGAAAGATGGAAATGTTTTCAGTGGTACTTGTTGACGGAGAAGAATTTTTGTTCCTACATGATATTGAGAAGGCATTCGATCTATGCCTCAAGGAATGCCTAAGTATTTTCTTCTCGACCTTGGATGTCCCCATGGACAATGCTTCTGGTAGAATTGAAAACACAACCATTCCATTTGGTGACTCAGTTGCAAACACCATTGCATTTGTGTGTGAAGAGATTTTGAGTGATGTCAATCTAAATGCCATTGAAGAAGATCTCGCCATAGCAAGGGAAAGAATGTTGGAGAAGAAGATTTCAACATCCCCTATTGTGGAGCAAAGTGGCATGGCTCACTCCTTCATTCCACTAGATGCAATGGGAAGAGGAGAGGATGAAGATAGGCTTTAAGATGTAAGTATCTAATGACATTTATGATTGACTTTGTCTCATATTTGTGCAAGATGTAAGTATCTAATGAATTTTATGATTGTTTATGTGTAGGAAGCAATTGAAGTCGATAAATTCACAGCAAGTAGTGGTGGTGACCGTGTTGCCCGTGGCAGTGGCTCTTCTTTGACACACCACATTGGAGAATTGCCAAAGGAAGATTTTGTTATAATCCACAAGGACTTTTTCCCTCAAGGACACTTCATGACTTCGTGTCTGAAGGCCTAGAGGAAACTTTTGTGCCTATCTGGGGCCATTGTGAAATTTTGGTTAAGAAGTCATTTGCCCTTACTACCCTAGGACTTAAATTTAAAAGAAAAATATTAGGTCAAATAGGAATAGCTTTAGTTCTTGGGTTGATAGACCCCCATTTAATATCCCAATCAGTTTTGACTTACCAATTGCCACTATCTTTTCAAAGAAGAAAGAATGTAGTGGAGAGGCTCAAGGTCAAGAGCCAATTGTAAAAATTATAATACTAGTGTTCCATTCAGACCATATATCCACTTACTACATAAAAAACTAGCAGCATAAAAAATATGCATTTGGGGAGCAAGACAATGAATAGAACACCCTTTCCTTTACAACACCCACAAGGTAGAGGACAAGGTGTGCATCTTGTGATTCAAGTTATGGCTAGACCCCCTAATGCAAGCAGAAGGCTAAGACCTATACATGTAGAAAAGTGCATAAGGAATCACTATGATGGTTCTCAAGATCGTTATGATCATTATCTTCTTAGCTTGGAGTAGCCAAAACCTGATATATGGTCCGTATCATCTTTGAAGCACAAGATGGTAATGGATATACATAACTCTTTGAAATTCACAAAAGTTTCTAGATCTGTTGGTTTGCACTGGGATTTTCCCATCCATTGTTTTGTATTATTATTCCAAGGATTCTCATTCCAACAGACTTCTACCATGTTCATGTGTAAAGATATCACATTAAGCAAGTCGAAAGTCTTCTTGGTGAAAATTGGGGTTTGATAGAAGGAATTGCAAAAGGTGATAAATATCTTTGTAAAATAGGTGGAACTTGTATAGGATTCCGATGTTTAAAACAACGTACTCCATTATACATTAGATTCTACTATGATCGTTGGATGTGCAAACTTGGCAAATGGATACCATTTCAAAGTTTAGAGGGATCTTTACATTCATTTGAAATAAAGCTTAGATTGCCCAACAATGAAATAAAAACTATTTTAGTGAATCATCATTGGACCTTGGTTAATCTGAGAGAACACTTGGTGATTATGGGGTTTAAAGGATTAACTCAATCCAAATTCAAAATACAAGGACATAAGGTGAGAAATGTTTTGTGATTATGTTAAAGTAATCTTTTCATTTTTTCTTATTTTAGTTTTATAACTTCAATTTCTTGCAAATTGATTACAGATGGGAAGAAGATTGGAATACAAAATGAAAGTCCCTATAGATTGGAGCAAAGATGGAATTGAACTCTCATTGTCATAGTTCTTTTGTAACCTGATAATGTCACTTTTTGGGTCCTAGTCATTGTATCTCATGGTTTTTGCACTTTCAAGAAACTTGTAAAAAGTAGGACAAACAATTCATGTTAGGTATTGTATATACCTTCTTATTTGCAATGGTAATTTCAAAACTTTTGGAACGTCAAAAGTCTATGTTCACTACTTTGAAATGTGGTTGGTCATGTTTTTTGTTGTGTTATATTTAAACATTTGCTTTGATGCAAAAAAAACTCATATCGTTTTTCCTTTTGTACATTATTTTGTCATAAAAAACTCATTTGTTTAACTTTCACTATTTTTTATGTAATTTTAAAAGTGGGCCCAGTCACTTTAAAACTTGAAACTACTATAAAAATGGGTTCTATGTGCTCATTTCTCACATTTGCACTCACAAAGAGCTAGAAAGCACAGACCATCCAATAGAGTTCTCACTTGCAAGCAATGGAAGCTAGCACTTCCACTCCCATCAAATCTCCTCGATATCTATTCATGGAGTTCTTGAATACTACAAAATACAACGGTCATACGGATTTGTATGACCTAGTCTATAGAGTCTCTATTCTTGAAAGGACACTAGCCAGAAACTCTGATGTGCTCGATGAGATTAAGGATTTTCTAGAATTCTATATATTAAGATATGCTATAGATATTCCAGCATATGAGTGTAAATGGGTCCCCTGTGACCTACTTTTTTACGTTCATAAAGGAGATGAGGCCTTTGCAAAGCATCTAAAGCATTTCATGGTTGTTGCTGGTGTAGCTCAGTGGTGAGTAGCACCTCCTTTAATGTCAATCTAGGAAGACATGAGGATGGTCTGAAGACCTCGAGCAAGTGAAGGCACAAATGTGTGAGTGAGAAGCACACAAACATGCACACACATACACACACACGCATACACACAGCAAGAACAAAGAGAGTAAGACAATGGAATCACTTCTATTACAAACAAGTTCTCATACAAGCTCAAAACTACAAGAACCTAGCCCCAAAAATGAGCTCTCTAGCTCTATTTATAGTGTTTGACTAGCTTTGGCCCTGTCTAGACCTAGTGTCCGGCCTAGTTAAAAATTAGGTTCCAGGGCTTATTTGAGGGCTCAAACGAGGTCTAAAAAATATGAAAATTGGTAAGCACTTACTTCTAAGGCTCCTCAAGCTCGAGAACTCCTCGGCTTGTACAAAATGGAGCTACAAAAAGGTGAAACGGTATTTACAATGGTTTTTAGTGATGAGAATCACTTTAAAAATGATGTAAGGGTTGGAAACAATTGATGGGTTGCCTCAGTGCTAGATCTGCATGTACGCCTGTACTTGCTTCTTCGCCTATGATGCCAACACTCTCCCCCCCTAGCGTCTGTCATCTCTGACAGACCTCTGCTCCACGGTTTGATCAATGTACTGCTGTAGTATGTTAGTTGCCAATTCTTGTTCTTTAATCCGCAGTCCTTTGACCAGGTCTCTCTGCAGGGCCTCCCAACTAACTACGCCCGGTAGGTCAGGTTGTGGCATAGTGTAGAGCTCTGAATGCATCGTTTGTTCGCAGGCGAATAATTGTAGGAGATGAGTTGGGCGTGGCGCAAACACTTCTGAGTGTGATTCCCAGAACCCCGTGGTGAACATGTCATCAAACGTTTGCTTGTAGCAAGCAGGGAGATATCTTATTCGTGCATGCCACGCATAAGCCACTCTGATACTCGGGGTCGTGCTCATATCATAAAGTAAATCATAGTTATCGTTGATGAAGCCCAAAATTGGCGGCTGAATATTACGTACATTTCGGAAAGTCTTTAACACCACTTGCATCATGTCCAGTATCTTGAGCATCATCTGTGCAGCGACGTCAGGCATGGGGTGGAGGCGTTGCATCCAATGTCTGATGGTAGCCATCATGTAAGCTACAGTAGGTGTGCCGGTTGGGGGTGCAATGGCGGGGTAATTGAGCCATTCCTTGCAATTGGCATTGTTCTTAACTTATATGGCAAATGCCTTCCATGATCTTCTCCGTTGCACTGGCCCGTAGCAAGTGTTATAGTTCAAGTGCATGGGTGCATGATCCCATGTTCGTAGCATCTCTGGATAGGTTTCCAATAACTTTTGCCTCCAGGTTGGTTGGAATATGTTCCCTTTGTGGGCGTCCTCTGGAATGTCCTCAGGTTCAAACTGGGTAGCAAAAGTAGGGTACTTGTTGGTTTTGCGTTTGATCTCGGCGTTGTAGTCTCCCAACAGTACAAAGTATGGTTTATATTGTAATTCTGAGCTGGTTATCAGTCGCCTAGAGGCAAGGTGTCTGAAATACTCTGATTGAAGTATGGTTTCTTCAATGGTCCTCATTGCCAGCATCTGAGTGGAGATACATTCCTCATGAGTTGTCCCCATTTCTTCTACTTGTTTCATCCATGCCGACGGGGGCTCCTCATATGTGTCTTGTCCTTCCTCCGTGATGCTGCCTCCTGGAATGGGTTGAGGCTCGTAGTTGTCTTCAAATGTTTCCTCCACTAAAATGATTACTGCTTCTTCTTCTATTGGTTGATCAGGTGGAGAGGGGGGTCTTTCATACTGTAACAGCTTGATCTTTAATTTTGCCACTTGTTGTCGTAGCTCAAGTACCTCATTGGTCGTTGTTGATTCAGGCTCTAGTGAAGTGGCAGCATTGACCATCTTTTTAGCTTCTGGTGGTTGTGGTGTAGGCACTTGGGATCTCTGTAGCTCTTTTACTTGGTCAACCAGCTGATCATGTGCTTCTAAGAGGTTGGCATAGGTTTCCAAGATTTGTTGTATGCTTTCTGAAGGGACGACCCGGAAGCTAGCAGGGTCAATGGGTGCCCCTGGAGTACTTTCTATGGCGGCTTCGAGGTTGTCTTGATTTTGTTGCTGTAATCTCCTGTTTTCTTCTTGTGCAGCCACTAGGTGGCGTCAGAGGAGAGCCATGTTTCGTTATAGTCTAGCATTACGGGCTAGCTGATCTCTGAGTCGTTCTTCCGCTGCCCTAGTTGCCTCTGTATGTTTGGATTTGAGCTCCACCTGAGATTGTTGGAGGATGGTCACCTGATGTTGTATTGCTATATTACTTAGCTCCAAGGCATTGACACGTGCCTAGAGTTGAGCCGAGAGATTGCACAGCTCTGTGTTATTTTCTTCCAGTAATGTATACTCTTGCTTAAGTTGAGTGGCCGCTTTGAACATGGTGTCTAGTGCATGACTAAATGATGTGGATGCAGTGGTAGAGGTGGAAAATGCAAAGGGTTTGGAAATGGGGAAGGGAAAAGTGGATGATGTGCCTATGAGTGAAGTGAAATGTGAGGATGTTGGAACAATTGTGGTGGTGGGTGCTCCTATGGATGGTGAAATGTCCATGGAATTGGACGTGATTGTGTGTGTTGTGTGAATCATGAATACGGGGATGGTGGGTGGTGTGTTAGTGGTGGGTGTGAATGTGGGTGAGGTGTGCTGGGAAAGGGAATTTCTCTTATAATCATCAATTTGTTGCATCATATTTACAAGGTTTTCCAACAATGGAGGTAGGGTGGCTTGTGTTGGTTCTGAGGGGGTGAAGAGGGGCTCAATGGTCTGAGGTTGGGAAAGAGGAAATGTATTGGTGACTGGAAATGGGTGTGTTAAGGTTTGGCTAGTGGCAAGTGGCTATCCGAGGGTTGGGAGATATGAAGGGTGACCTATTATAGTTTGATCGGTGGCAGGGTGACCTATATGGGGTTGAGAAAATTGGCTGGAACTAGTGGAAGGAGGTAAAGGGGCGGATGGGGAAATGGTAGTGTGTGGTATAGTTTCACTAAGGGTTAATACTGATTGTTCAGGAATACTGGTGGTGAGGGTTTCGGAGGGCTGGATGGGAGGTGATGGTGGAGATGGTACCTGTGTATTTACATCTGGTTCCTCATTGTTGGTTGGGCTGGCCATGTGGACATCTTCTTGAGTGGTGGTAGGGAGGGCGGTAGAGACTTCCATTTGAATCATCTTCCCCCTTCGTGGTCGTGTATCGATCCTTCGTTGATCGTATTGAGGAGGGTTGCGATGTAACATGATCCGCATAGCTTCTATAATCCCATATGTCTCTGCCAAAAGGTTCAATGATTCCACAAAATGGGGATCCGCGTTCTCTGCTTGAAGCATTTGATTCACCATCGCTCTATTTGCCTCCTCTGATAGCTTATGTCTCTTTTGTACCTGCTTGATCGTTTTGTAGAGCCGTTTGAGTTGGGTCGTGTAGGCAGGGGCATCCTCCTCACTCTCCTCTGATTCATTCCTCTGCATCTCCACTTGTTCATGTGTGTCTCCCGCCTGTGTGCGTTGTGCCTCATCCTCCCAATGTACTCGTCGTGCTTCACCATGTGGTCGTGCTCTCTGGGATGAAGATTCAGGGCCGTCGGTCTCAGAGAAAAACTCACTCTCAGATAAGTGGGTTGTCTGCAGGAAGCTTTCAAAGTCAAAATTTGGATCCTCTGCCAAAGTAGCCATGGATGCAAACTCAGCATCTGTGGGTAGTGGAGGGGCTAATGGAGTGGGTTGTACCATACCCCTATATTGTGGTCCTTGGAGATGGATAGTGAAAGGGGCTACTTGTTCCTCTTCTCTGAGGGAAGCTTCTGTGGTGGCCTCACGAGGGATTAGAACCTGTGAAAGCAAACCACACATTCTTTTTGCGGGTTGCACCCCTGACTTCCGCCCCTTGAAGAATTCTAGTTGTGAGTACTTAAGGGCCCTGGCGATCGGTACATCATAGGCAAGGCATCTGTAGATAATTCTTGTAATGGCACAACAACCATTCAAAGTAGGCTTCCGCACTCCTCGCTTGCCTGCTTCATATAACTGGTCCAGGATCC
Source organism: Ceratopteris richardii (assembly GCA_020310875.1). Taxonomy (NCBI): domain Eukaryota; kingdom Viridiplantae; phylum Streptophyta; class Polypodiopsida; order Polypodiales; family Pteridaceae; genus Ceratopteris; species Ceratopteris richardii. The sequence continues at coordinate 174,807,600 of CM035428.1, read as the reverse complement.
ACACGGGCATTTTAATTGGTAAGCTCCCAGTCTCTGCTAGGTATAATCCATACCATATTTTCTTATGAGGTTGGGTGAACCGGTCTTGCGCTGGAAAAGCGAAGTGTTGAAGGCACATCCGTAATGGTATGGCAACGTTGGGGATGAGGGCACACATTTCTTTCAACTTCTTGATTTTATTGTTCTTCATAGACTCCGGTATCAAGGGATCCCGGTCGGAGGGTACATGGGTGCCATACATCTGAAGTGCTTCCCTGATTAAAGTAATATTCAACTCAAACTTCTTCATTTCCTCCTGGTTTGATAGAGAGGGCACCAGGAATGTGCCAGAATGATCTTTATCTCCTGTCCCCTTCAATGTGGCAATCAAGTAGTAGCACCGAAGAAAATCAGGTTTAGGTAAAGCTGCACTAAAATAATCTTGCAATCCCGCTTTCAACCAAATATCTTGAAGAGGAGCTGCATTCTGTAATGTTTCAAATTCTCTCGAGAAGAATTGAAATGTCCACCATACTCCTCCGAATTCCAACTTGGACTCCCATATGTGGTCCGCATCTCCCAAATCTCCTAGGATCTCATTGAACCAATGAGAATGCCCCTTCACTCTTTCTGTTAGGCCACTTGGAGGATCCGAGATAGGAATTCTTCTCACATTCAAAAGCTCTTCAGGCCTTGTTGTCAGTGGAGCTTCCACAGGCATGGTATCCCAATTACTTTGAGTGCTAGTGCCTGCCTGGGAGCTTGTTCCTGCTGCTATTGCCATGAGACTCCTTGCAGTAGTTGATGCTTATCTGCTAGCAGAAGAGAGGCACATTAGTGTTGCATAGGAAACAGGATCTAATAGTGTTCCCTCCACAATACTAACATGACAATCGAGATGGTTAGTGGTTAGAGGTGAAGTGTTTGTGATAGATGTGAGTGGAGGTTAGTGGTTAGTGTCATTCTAGATGCATACTTTGGATATGCAAGGTACTCATAATGCATCTACTTCAAAGTGGATGGATTTACAAAATTGGGTCTGGCAGTTTGATACAGGGTTTAATTCTCCAGACTTTGTTTGAGGATTTGTGGCTCCTTGAGCTAATGACGGTTAAAGGTTCATGGACTAGATTGTGCAGGATTTGGGACCTTTTGGGTACCCATTTCCAGACATCCCTAGGTTTGACCGCGTGCGTGTTAGTGTGGGATGTAAGTAGAGTTCCTGAGTTGTTTGCCAAGAGGACTTGTGAGTGTTGAATTATGCTAGTGACTAGAGTTGGAGCTGTTTGGGCTCATAAGCAGGCCTTGGGCACCCATATCTGTCTAGCATTGGGGCTAGCCTTCATTGACCGCTTAGGGACCCAAATAGACATGGTATGCCTAGAGTGTTGACTAGGGATCTCCTTCGTTTTAGTCCTTGATAGTGTGGCTTGCTTGATGCTCTTTTGAGACTCTGTCTTTGGGGCCGTAATTTTTTCCCCCTTGCGTATCCATATCTGTTTCATGCCACGAGGTACTCCGTGTTGCACTGGTTGGTGCTCTTGCTTCTTGATCATCAGCCTCCTTCGTGTCGTGTGATGTTCAGTCTGCTTGTTTCGAACCTTCTTTGGAACAGTTGGGAACTCCTCATTGACTTCTGTACCTTCGGTAAGATTGACAATCCTCTGCACCATAGAACTTTGGACAAGTACAATATTGTTATGTTCATGTGGGTTTCTGGAGGGACTAAGGGTTGGTGCCTTTTCTAATGGTTTGAGTGCTGGATTTTCTAATTCAATCATAAGGCGGCTTTGGCCTGCCCAAGCCTGAAGAAGTCCAGTTCTTAGGTTGAGGTTGACTGCATGATCATAGATCTAGTCTTGGCCCAGGACAAGAGGCTCGGTAAGATCCTCGTCTTCACATACTAGCACTTTTGCGGGCATTAGTACCTCCTGGATGTAGAGGGGAAGCTCCACCTCTCCCATGCAAGGGGTTTCGACACCTCCTAATCCTATTAGATATGCTTCTAGGGGTTTTACCTCCAATTGCAATTGTTGGCAGTAAGAAAGTCGAACTGCACTAGTGGCAGCTCCTCAATCAATTAAAGCTCTCACGCTCCTTGTACTGTCCCCTTGTCCTACTTCTAGGGTCACAAAAGGTCGTCGATCAACTATCGTATGGGTCCGCTTACCTGAAGTCTCACACATGGAAATGTGATAACCATGAGCTTCATGATTGTCAGTCATGGCCTGATCTCTACCTTGTCTTCGCAGTTTCATTCGTCGAATACGTTCTAAAGCTTCGGCCTGTGCTTCTTCATGAATTCGCTTTTCCTCTTCCTTACGTTTCTTTGCAGTATTAAGTCGATTGAGCATTTCTTCAGTTAAGGGTTCTTGATATAGCTTGACTCTACATCTGCTTATGTAACTTGGTAGTACATCACCCTCTAGGGTGGCTAGTTGTACTCCTCCACTTGTGGAGATCCTATTGATAATCATTGGTCCATAGCCTCTTTTCTCTAATTTTTGTGCATGTTGCTTCAGTGTGTAGACTAGGACTAGGTCTCCTGCTTTCAATCCTTTATCCTTCACATGTGTATCAAAATACGCCTTTTGCCTCTTCTTCGCTGCATAGATTCCTGCTGCAGCTCTCAATCGTGTCTCACCTAAACGTTCAGGATCAAAGATTCTAGAGGATAGTTCATGGCCAGTCCAGTCATGCTCTTGTGCTACTCGTAATGTAGATATCAGAAAGTCCAAAGGTAGCACCGCGTTCTGGCCGAACACCATCTGAGAGGGTGTGGCTTGGAGTACCGTTTTATAGGCAACTCGGTATGCCCAAACAGCATGGTGTAGCTGTTTGTCCCAATTAGAGCGTTTGTTATTCACCAATTTAGTCAGCACATTGCATAAGATCTTATTTGTGCTCTCAGCCTGGCCATTAGCTTGTGGATGATAGGGGGCAAACTTCTTGTGTATCACCAAGAACTCTTCAAGAAGATTTTCAATGACTTCATTTAAGAAGTGAGTCCCTCTATCACTAACTAACTCTATAGGTAGTCCATATCTAGTGAACACATTTTCAAATAGGAACTTTGTTGTTGTTTGAGCATCGTTCTTTGTAGTGGCTTTCACTTGTACCCACTTGATTAGATAGTCTGTGGCCACAATGATATACTCAGCATGTGAACCCTTAGCTGGGGGATTAATAGGACCCACAAAGTCTATTCCCCACTTAGAGAATGCACGTTCACCCATCATAGGCTTCAATGGCATCTCATCCTTGCGTATGGGATACTAGGTTCGCTGACAAACCTCACACCTCTTCACATAGGTATGTGCATCCATGTGAAGGGTGGGCCACCAAAATCCTGCAAATAGTATTGCCTTGATCACCCTATCTGGACCGAAGTGTCCTCCTGGTACACCTTGGTGAGCAGTCTCTAATATCTTGAGGTATTCCCTCACATGGACACACAGTCTTAGGTAACCATCTTTACCACATTTGTATGAATTATCACCAATGATTGTGTAATCCAAGGCTTCTTGTTCCAAACTTCTTTGTTTGGCCAATGTCATATCTTGACGGAATGTTTTCGTCCTCAAGAAGGCTACTAATGGTTCACTCCAATCTGGCACTAAAGATACTCGATAAAGAGTGGCATGTTCCACTGGTGGTTTAGTGCAGCAGATTGGGCATTCCTTGCACATTCTATGGACATCAACTTCCATGGTTGGCCAATGCACTCCTAGTCTCCTCAGTGTCTGTAGGGTTCGTTGTTTTGAGTAGTGTTGTTCTAATGCACTTACATGTGCTAATTGCAACCACTTAGCATACTCGTCCTCTTCCACACAACAGGCAAATACTCCTTGTTCTATATGTTTGTACATACTTCCTGCCAAGATATGATACTTTTGAGCTTTTACTATCTCTCTATCTTCTGTGTGCATTACCGAGTGATTAGGCCCGTATGTCAATACTGGCACTAATGGCTTAGCCCACTAAGGTACAACTTCCAAATTAAACAAGTAAGCATCAAGTAAGTCATCTGATACTCCTTGTGGGGCCTCTCCTGATATGAGCCTTGAGAGATGATCTGCTCTCAGGTGGGTCTTGCCTTTCCTCACCACAACCTCAAAGTCGTATTCCATTAGTAAGAGGAACCATCTTACCAATCTGCCTGTGTTGCATGGCTTGTTTACCAAGTACAACAAAGCTTGATGATCAGTAAAAAATTTAAACTTATTTGCAAGCAAATAGTGTCTAAACTTTTTAACTGCGTATACCATGCCTAACCCCTCCCGTTTAGTGGTGGTATAATTTCGTTCAGCTGCATTCAGTTGTCTACTGGCATAGGCATTTGGAAGATCCATATTACCTTCACCCGTAGGTTGTGCTAGCATGCATCCAATTGCATAATTGGATGCATCTACATGTACATGGAATGGCTTATTCCAATCTGGTGTGGTCAAGATTGGTGCTGAACACAATCTTCGTTTGAGCTCCTTGAAGGAATTTTCACATTCATCAGTCCACTCAAAGTTAGTCAGAAGTCCGTACATGGGCTTTGCAATGACAGCATACATGTGAATGAACCGACGGTAGTAACCACAATGCCCCATGAAGGCTTGTACCTCCTTGACATTCCTTGGCCTAGGTAGTTCTGCAATGGCTCTCACTTTCTCTTCGTTAGTGGAGATGCCGTTCTTTGACACTATGTGTCCTAGGATCTTGCCTTGCCTGACCATGAAAACACACTTTTCTGGGTTCAAGCAAACTTGATATTCTCTACATTTGTCAAAGATTTGCCTGAGTTCGGGTATATGTGTCTGTCTAATGTTGGAATGAGAGCATAGATTATCCACATAGACTTCCAAATTCTTCCTCAAGAACTCTTTAGACACGTGACACATCAATCTTTGAAAGGTAGCAGGTGCATTGGTAAGCCCGAATGGCATTACCTGAAAGGCAAATATGCCCCACTCTGTGGCAAAAGCCGTCTTATGCTGATCTTCTGGTGCAATGGCTACTTGATTGTAGCTAGAGAACCCATCTAGGAAGCTGTACACTTCCTTGCCTGCTACCCTTTCTAATAGATGCTCGGTGATAGGAAGCGGATAACTATCCCTGATAGTGGCTGCGTTAACCTTCTTCAAGTTAATGCATACACGTAATTTGCCATTCTTTTTGGGCACCACTACAATGGGGGATACCCATTCAGTATGCTCAATTTGATAGATAAATCCAGCTTCAACCAAGCGATCTATCTCTTCCTTGATCTTGGCCGCATAGTTGTCATTGTATGTGTATGGCTTTTGCTTAGAGGGCCTAGCCTCTGAAGTCATGGGGATCGTGTGTGAGCATATGTCCGGGTCTACACCTTTCAGGTCCTTGTAGCTCCAAGCGAATACATCTCGATACTCCCTTAGCAAAGCTATCAACTCTTGCTCTTCTTCTTCCGTCAGGTCATGTCCTATGTAGGTGCATCTTTCTTCTCCTTCTTCTACGGCTACGACTATTTTCTTAGTAGTTTCCTTGCTATCATAGGCCTCTCCTGATTGCGCCTCACATTTAGGCATTCTTACCATGACTCTTCTATCTTCTATCTCATACTTCTTGAAATTTTCCGGCACCTCAAACAAGGACTCCTCTTCCTCCGGTGTGGCTTCTTTCTTCCTTCTTTTCTTTCCTTCACTCTTGGTGGTCACTTGTGTGGTTAATCTCACCTCATTCATGAGCTCTTCATGTCTCTGAGGGTGAACTTCTACCTCATAGAAGTATTCTCCCTCTAATGCAAATGGTGGGTCCATGATGATTGACTCTAGGTTGGAGTCACTTGCATCCTCAAATGCATCAGGGCTAGGTTCGCATTCTTCTAACACTGCATCTCCCATGATCGGTTCTATTGAAAAAATTGAAATGTCATAGCCATCCTCATCAGTGGGGTGTCCATTGTTCTTCATTGATGGCTACATCCATTGTTGCTAAAATTTCAGCCCAGCCGTGAGGCTCAAATTCTTCGTCAGGAAAAACTACGGGTGCATAGGCTGGGTCTTGATTTGATCTATGGGTTTCTTTTGCACCTACCTCTCTGGCTTTCTCTCTCTTCTCTTCTTCTACTACTACCTTACACATCCATAAGTGAGTGTCTTCATGCATCCATGAGGATCCGGATCCTATGGAATGCACAGACTCAGTCTCATCTTTGGCTCTATGGATGGGCTTCCATTGAATAGGTGGTACGTCTCTATGAGAGTAATCCTTGAGATTGACTTTGGTTGTAACACCTAGATGTTGCAAATACAAGGAATTGGTTCCCCAATCCTGTACCACTTGCAATTTCCGCATAAATGGCCTTCCCAAAATAATCTCGTAGGCTTGGTTTTTGCTAAAGTCGCATATAGCAAAAGTATGCTCAAACCCAACACCACATGTAGTGAGAGTTATTCCTTCTAGCAATCCTAAGGGCCTTTCAATATGTTCATCGGCCATCTACAATTTCATTCTCGTTGGCTTGAGTGCTGGCTTGCCCCAACGCTTCCATACGGAAGTGGTAGCAATTGCAACTCCTACACTTGAGTCCAAAATTGCCTTGGTTGTGTATCCCTAATGGGTAACTGGTAGATAGGTATTTCCTTCCTCTCCTTCACTCATGTCTCCTATCTTATCCAAGGGTATTTCTGGTACTGTTCTGTGGGATCCTACATGGGAACGAGATTTGGTTAAGTTTGGCACTTCTTTGGCTACGTGTTTCCACACTTGTGGCTTAACTTTGAGTAGCTCTTCTAAAGTGAGATTGCACTGCACTTTAGTGTTTTTTACTACCTCAGTATTCCTAGGTATGATCGAATCTTCGTTTCTTATCATGACAGTGGGTGCTCTCATGCAAGTTGACTTGGTTTCCCATGGGCCTGTATGGGATGTCCTGTGGGAATTGATCATGTGCGTCATCCACAAGTTCAATGGGAGGAGGGACTTCACTTTCCTTTGCCCACTTCTCTTCTTGAATCTCTCTTAGGAACTCTGGTGAATACCTATTCATAGAAGAAGAAGTGTCTGGTTTAGTGGAGTTAGGCACATAAGCTTCTTGGGGAGGAATTCTAATTATATCTCTTGCCCTCTCCTTAATTTGGGAGGTGACTCCTTTCTCAGACTTTGTAAGTAACCTCTCCAATCTATCTAATAGACCATCGAAATGCAAGGGTGTTATTGTGTAGCTAGAGCCATTGAACAAGCGACTGGCTTCAAACATGGCTTGCGCCAATTCTACCATTTTAGCACAAAGCTTTGTTCGCTCTAACTCTAGATCGGCTCTAGGGTAACATTTGTCATGATCTGTCACGTTTGGCCCTTCCTAGATTCTGGCCTGATATGCTTTAAGCATCATGTCTAGATCCTCAGGAGTGGGATCCGCTAGGACTGATCCTACTCTGGGTGGTGGGTGGGTTACGTGTGGTGGATTAGAATGTTGGGAAATGGAAGGTGGTGGGTTGGAAGGAGATGGAAACGGTGGTGGAGGGGTGGTGTGAGAGTGGTTTTGAGATGCGAGTTCACTTATCTTTGCTTTGGTTTCTCTCAAGATTTCTTCAAGTTCGCTTATCTTCTGTGACCATTGTCTTTTCATTCTTTCCCGGCTATCTCTCGAAGCTCTTGTCCTTTTCTTAGTTATACTCTCTGTCTCACTAACCTTAGAATTCTTTCCCAAGCCTACTCCTTGAGTTTGTTGCAATGCTTGAGCTCTAGTGACCACATGCACTGGGGCAGTGGAAGTTACACTTCCTGTAGAGTCTACTACTAGTCCAATGACATTGATAGGAGTGATTTTTGGCAGGTTATTGGGATTCTTTGGACAATCTCGTAAGAGATGCTCTTTTCCGCAATCTAGATAGAAGCCCTGAATTGTCACTGGTTGGGGTTGTGTAGGGGCAGGCAGTGGGCAATCACGTATAAGGTGATCTCCCTGACATCTGAAGCATGGTCCTCTAGGAAATGGGGTCGTACCTGCCTAGGTTGAGGTCTAGATTTGGGGTTTGTGTACATGACATTAGCATACTCAGGCTCCCCACTATTTTCACTTGGGTCTTCATAATAGTATGACTCGTTATGCTCGGGTGACTGCATGTAGTAAGCCTGTGGGCTATCAATATGTGTGGAGTCAAAACTATGGTCACTTGGATCATTTTCTGACAACAACGGTGTGACTGGGATTATGTCTCTATTCAGATTTTCTTCAGCAGATGCATATTTCACTAGGATCACATTGGTTGGAGTAGGGGGTTGCTGCGCTAGGACTGGTTGAGGTCTCTGTTGCCCTTGATAAGGTGGCTGATAAGATTGTTGTGGTCTGTCGTATTTTTGTGGTGGGTACTGATTCTGGTATCTACCCTGTTGTGGATATGGCTGAGGGTAATTTTGCCTGACAGTTTGTTTGTTATAAGGGCAGTCTTGTGCAGTGTGGTTGGTGTACCTTCGCTCTATGGTGCAGTACTGGCTACTAGGATTCACTTGGGGTTGGGCCATAATAGGACAAACACTTGCTATATGGTCACCTCCACAAGTATAGCACCTCTTGACTGGGGCAAATCTTGGAATTTGTTTGCTAGAGACACCTAATTTTTTAGCTTCCTTCTCTGCAAGTTCCTCAATGGATGTGGATTGACCAGATGTGAGGCTACTAGAGCTATCCAAATCCTTATAGATTTTTGATAGTTCTAACTCCTCGCCTAGATTATCCTCAATGTCTATGCACATGCGCACGCACTCTTCTATAGTTCTGGGGTCCTTCAGATACACATATGACCTGAGCTTGGTGCTCAACAATCCATCTAAGAACAAAGCCACTTGCTTGGCTGGTGTGGGTAGCTCAGGCATTGGGCACCTCTCTAGCTATTGCCTAAACCGTCTTCCTGCTAGTCTGACCGTCTCTTGAGGTGTTTGCTTGAAGCTTTGAATTAGTGAGGAGGTGTTGTGCCTTATGCCACTCTTAGAAAACTCAATGATAAATGCCTCTAGGAGCTGGTCTATGTTTCTGAAATGCCTCTCGTTCAATGGTTGAAACCACGTAAGGGCAGTGTTCCTAAGGGTTAGACCAAAAGCATTATATTGTGTGAATAGGTCCTCTACCTGTTCAGCTTTCAAGTCTTGCCTAAATTCTGCCACATGGTCATAAGGGTCTCTAGTGCCATCGAAGTAATTCTTCATGGACTTCACCAGTTGTGTTGGTCTCAGAGCCCTAGTGTGTTCTCTAGGCCTTGGCAAAGGGAATTCATAAGCATTTCTCTGGTTCCTTGGGGTTCTAGGTCTCTCGGTTTCTTCCCTATCTGTCCCTGTTCTCATCCTTTCTCTTCGTAGGGAGTTGGCAAAGCTTACCTCAGGTCTGTCTCTACTCCTATCTCTTTGAGCTCCATGAGCTTGGGAGGTCCCAGCTCCTTGGTGACTGTAGGACACATTAGATCGAGGTTGGGGAAAAACAAATTCACCCTTCCATGTATAGGCATGTCTGCCATGCTCGGTGACCATGAAGATCCTCTCTGATGTATTGTCTAGGTAGGTCACTTTGCCTGGGCTATCAGGGTCTTTAAACTCAAAGATTGTGAGAGCGCTTACTTCTTGAGGTTAGGCAGGTTTATATCTCCAAAAAGCCTCATCGGTTTCTCGGTTTAAAAGCAAATCTATGCTTTTATTATCCTGTGGAATCCACCCTGGAGTCATGATTCTGGTCAAGACGGATTTACCACGGGGAGTTCTTGGCTCCTTCTCTAAGTTCCCTTGCTCTATATCTCCCATGTCGGTCTCTGCAATCACATTTCCAAACTCGTCTGTTCTATCAGGAAGAGTGGTGACTACATAAATAGTCCCCTCTTTATCTAGGTATGCTCCATTTTTGAACTTGACTACTGGGTGTTCTAATCCATGGGGTTGATCGGGGTTCTTAATCTGGACCACAGATCTTCTCAGGCCATCTTCGTAGATGCGAGCACCTAGATGATTAGTCTTGATGTATTCCAATTGAGTCTTGTAAGGTCGTTCTGGCTTTTCTAGGTACGCCACCCCTGAACTACCTACTGGTCTCTCCATGTTATAGGACATTTTAGAATCACTTGTTTCTGATCGGGGAGTGTATGGGTAATCACTCAACTGTTGGGCCCAAGACCTAGCAGTGTGATTGACACTAGCTTCAGAAGATCTGAGGCTTTGTCTGTCTCGGCCTAAGTGTCTGCCTGACCTAAGGTTCATATGTCTGGTTTCTCTACCCCCTTGGTCCCAAGTACACTCTCGTTGCAGGTTAATTGGCACCAATCACTTTGTTCTTTTTAGTTGATTATTATGTTTATGATCTTGTCTGATATCACGTCGTCAGGAATACTTAAGTGAATTTTGCACTTGATAAGTGATCGATTCAAGTTTACTTTTGTCCCTTAGGGTTTTCGCACTTAAGACCTACTTAATGCTTGCACTTGGTTGATTAGTTCTCTTGGACTTAATTCCTGCCTGATGTTGCCCTAATTAATTACCACACCTCAGTCGTACTTAGCCTAGGCTAGGAATTGACAAAGGAGGGTTGAGACAACTTCCAACCTCAATCCTCTGGTTGCTCAGACTGCTGCACAAGCCCACGAAGCCTTCTCCCAAGCTTGGTACACACCCTTGCTAGCTTGCCTTGGAATGCCTTGCTTGCACACAATGTTCCTGCAAAAGTTCTTAAGTTAATATAGCTCCTTTACCACAATGGATTGACTGACACACATCAACAATTACAGGCCCCCCTTGGAGTAACTCACTGTACCCCCAAAATCTTATGACCACCTATTTCTACCAAATGGCCAACTTAAAAATACATGTTCTAAAACTCCACGTATGATTCTTACAAAAAACAGTCAAGATCCACGTAGGATTCTCAACAAGCTTTCCAAGGAGACAAAAATCTCCTCAATCAGAGTTCATATGGTGAAGTTATGACCAATCGGTCCATTAGGAGTTCGTATAGTGAAGTTATGACCATTCAGGCACCTAGGGGTCAAAACAGGCTCTCAGGGTTTAGGAAATTCCTCCCTGGCTTCTAAGTCTTTTGCCCACTCCTAAGGCTCTAATGTTATCCCAATGTGTCCAAAATTAGGCCCAAATATACCTCAATTCTCTCAATTAATTCACTCTGAAATTTTATGCGTTAAGCCCATGTATTGCGATAGGTCGGGTCGAGGTGTCGCGATAGGTCGAGGTGTCGCGATACTTGAGAGTGTCGCGATAGGTCGAGGTGTCGCGATACTTGGGAGTGTCGTGATAGGTCGAGGTGTCATGATACTTGGGAGTGTTGCGATAGGTCGAGGTGTCGCGATACTTGGGAGTGTCGCGATAGGTCGAGGTGTCGCGATACCTGGGAGTGTCGCGATAGGTCGAGGTGTCGCGATACCTGGGAGTGTCACGATAGGTCGAGGTGTTGCGATACCTGGGAGTGTCGCGATACCTCAAGGTGTCGCGATAGGTCGGGATATGGTGAATTTTTCTGTTCTGCCTAGTGATCCTAGGAGCTCTAGGGCTGCGCAGTGTCGTGGTGCATTGAGAATCGTGATTGGGGCAACTTTTCGGTGTGTCGTGATAGCTCGAGCTCGACGCCTCGGGGCTTGAGCAGAGAGATTCCGTACCTGCTGAGCTTGCTGGAGATGATGATCGAGATGAAACCTGCAAGAAACATGCAAAAGCACACAAAAACAAGAACACACACTCGCTCTCTCTCAAACTCGCACAAAGCAAATGAGGAGAATGACAAGAAAGAGGGAATATGTAGTGGAGAAGGAGGTGGAGATGGAGATGGAGATGGAGATGGAGATGGAGATGGAGATGGAGATGGAGATGGAGATGGAGATGGAGAAGAAAACAAGAAATTTACCTACTACTTACCATTCCAACGCGTCCTCTCTATGTCTTACCATCACACGCTCGTCCTCAAAGCTCGAATCCCCAGCAACGGCGCCAAAATTTGGTGTACCTCAGTGGTGAGTAGCACCTCCTTTAATGTCAATCTGGGAAGACATGAGGATGGTATGAAGACCTCGAGCAAGTGAAGGCACAAATGTGTGAGTGAGAAGCACACAAACATGCACACACATACACACACACGCGCACACACAGCAAGAACAAAGAGAGTAAGACAATGGAATCACTTCTATTACAACAAGTTCTCATACAAGCTCAAAACTACAAGAAGCTAGCCCCAAAAATGAGCTCTCTAGCTCTATTTATAGTTTTTTACTAGCTTTGGCCCTGTCCAGACCTAGTGTCCGGCCTAGTTAAAAATTAGGTTCCAGGGCTTATTTGAGGGCTCAAACGAGGTCTTAAAAATATGAAAATTGGTAAGCACTTACTTCTAAGGCTCCTCAAGCTCGAGGACTCCTCGGCTTGTACAAAATGGAGCTACAAAAAGGTGAAACGGTATTTACAATGGTTTTTAGTGATGAGAATCGCTTTTAAAATGATGTAAGGGTTGGAAAAAATTGATGGGTTGCCTCAGTGCTAGATCTGCATGTACGCCCGTACTTGCTTCTTCCCCTATGATGCCAACAGCTGGGGATGCAGGGCACCTATTAGATGACACAGTGCCTTTAATTAAGCAATTAAATAAGAAGACGGAGATGTGAAGAAAATAACTCTCCTATGTTGAAACAAGAATCTTTTTTTATCAATGAGGAGCTTGAACCTACACCCATGGACCTAGCCCATCTTGTTATTGGGAGTTTTGTAGATGAAAAAAAGGAACCAAAAACAAAAGCTCTCAACTTATTAGAAGAGAGTGAAAAACTCAATTTGCACAAGGGGTAGTGGACAAATTGAAGGAAGCGAGTAGTGCACACAATAGTCAACCCTCCAACTTAGAGTTTGTGGAATCCACTCTACCTAAGGTAAAGATGGAAGTGTTTTGAGTGGTACTTGTCGACGAGAAGAATTTTTGTGCCTACATGATATTGAGAAGGCATTCGATCTACGCCTCGATGAATGCCTAAGTATTTTTTGCTCGAACTCCGATATTCCCATGGATAATGCTTCTGCCAGAATTGAAAAGACAACCATTCGATTTGGTGATTCAGTTGTAGACACCTTTGCATTTGTGTGTGAAGAGATTTTGAGTGATGCCAATCTAAATGCCATTGAAGAAGATTTTGCCATAGCAAGGGAAAGAAGTTTGGAGAAGAAGATTCCAACATTCCCTGTTGTGGAGCAATGTGGCATGGCTCACGCTTCCATTCCACTAGATGCACTGGGAAGAGGAGAGGATGAAGCTTCAAGATGTAAGTATCTAATGACATTTATAATGGAGTTTGTCTCATATTTGTACAAGATGTAAGTATCTAATGAATTTTATGATTGTCAATGTGCAAGAAGCAATTGAAATCAATAAATTCGCAGCAAGGAGTGGTGGTGATCATGTTGCTCATGGCAGTGGCTCTTCCTTGGCACACTACATTAGAAAATTGCCAAAGGAAGATTTTGCTATAATCCACAAACACTTTTCCCCTCAAGGACACTTCATGAATTTGTGTCTGAAGGCCTAGAGCAAACCTTTGTGCCTATTTACAATAATGCAAGGGACCAACTGAGAAATTTTGGTCAAGAAATCTTTTGCCCTTACTACCTTAGGACTTAACTTTAAAAGAAAATATTAGGCCAAATAGGAATAGCTTTGGTTCTTGGGTTGATAGACTCCCATTTAATATCCCAATCAGTTTTGACTTACCAATTGCCACTATCTTTTCAGAGAAGAAAGAATGTAGTGGAGAGGCTCAAGGCCAAGAGCCAATTGTAAAAATTTACAATACCAATGTTCCATTCAAACCATATATCCACTTACTACATAAAATATTAGCACCGTACAGAATATACATTTGGGGGGTGAGACAATGAATAGAACACCCTTTCCTTTACAACACCCACAAGGCAGAGGACAAGGTGTGTGTCTTGTGATTCAAGTTATGCCTTGACCCCCTAATGTAGGCAGAAGGCTAAGACCTATACATGTAGAAAATTGCATAAGGAATGACTATGATGGTTCTCAAGATCCGTATGATCATATGGCAGAGTTCAAATAAGTATTGCATGTTGAACTATTGGATGACTTTTTCATTGAATATGAGTATTTGGTCTAGCCCTCACTAGAGCTACTTTGACTTGGTTTCAACCCTTAGATCCCAACCAATTCATTAATATCGAGCAATTTTTTGAAAAAATTATTTGTGAATTCACTAAGAGTGTTATCAAACATAACCCCTCTTCCCTGATTCATAGTTTTGTCAAAGTCCTACTGAATCGGTGAAATTATTAGCCACGTTGTTTAATCAACATGTAGATAGATGCCCCATAGTTGAGAGGCCTACCCAAGAAAAATGATATCCTTATTCTTAAACAGTCTAACCAATTGAAATTTAAGGACTTTAGTGTATGTACAACGATTGCAAACACTTGATGAATGTCTACAAGAGTTGTATAGACTTGGACAATAACTTAGCAAATGATTTGAAAATTCCACAAAACTTGAATAAATCTGAGGATGCTTCCAGCAATCTACCTTCCCAATTGAACAATGTAGAGGAACTTGCAGTCTTAGTGGCCAAAATGCTATGTGTCCATAATCAATAGGGCCAAAAAAATATCCAAACCAACCCCTAAGAACGCCCATGATAAGGAGATGTGTGCATTATGGAGGTGACCATCGTCTCATGCTTGTGCAAGTGGAGGACATATTCCCCCACAACCGTATCAATACAATAGGCAATAAGTTCTAGGACCTGGTCTATATTGTATTTGAACAAAGGTATACCTTATAATAGACAATCTAGGTGAGTCCTACCACCAGAATACAAACCATTATGATACCCTTTGAGAGAACAAGCTAGGGAGGCCCCAAGATATGCTCAATATCAAGGACCACCCCTGGTTTCAAGACCATATGAGCATCAAGGATACAACCAACCTCAAACCATGCTAGGGCAATAACCCCCACATCCTTAGAATGTGGTACATGCCAAGTATGCATAACCCGAAGAAAACCTAGAGAGAGCTATGGTACTTGTGCCACCATTGATTAGTACAAAAAATCTAAATCAAGGCTATGAACATGGCTATGGAGATTACTACTCCTATGATCAAAATCTCATAGAGTATGAATCTTCTTATGAACATGATAGTTATGGAAACACTTATGGATCTGAATATACCAACCTTATGTATGCAGCTCTTAGAGTTCAAGCTCTCAAAATAGCTACAACAAGACCACCTGCACCTAGAGGACCATGCTATAGATGTGGAGGAGACCATTTTATTAGGGAATGCATGATGCCTTACCACCCACCACACCCAAGAGTTTGGGAAGGGTATTGCAATGACTCTGGAAAAGAACACTTGTTCAGAGGCTACCCTAAAAATCCATCCAAAGAAGGAAAGACTTGAAGTATGTAAGAAAATAATTGAAATCACTCATACCATGCTAGAGCAATCAATACCAAGCCTCCCTAAAAAAATAATCCCATAAGAAAAATCCCAAGGACGTTTAGAAAACCATAATTCACAATAGAAGAAACCAAAAAAAACTAAGGGGATTGAAGAAAAATTAGGTTTTGAGACCGTAGAAAGAGACTCAATGAACTTGGACATTGAAGCAAATTGACCACATGATTTTTGGGCCAAAGTGCAAGAAGAGAGATAGAAGTTGTGAAGTGAAGAAGTTTGTTCCAAGCAACTTGCACACGACCAGCCCTTGAGCTTATGAAGAGTCAATTAGATCTTATAGGCATGTGATTAGTACAATAAAATCCACTATGTACTTTGGAGCATCAAGGAGAAAGAGTTGATACAAAACAGATAGGTTTTCCCATTGACTAGCTAAAAAACTTGTTATCTTTGGATGAAACAATCAACTTCAAATGCTCATAGTAGCCACCATGATTCTAATTGAGAAACCTCCTTTTGGGGGAATTCTACACATAGGATTGAGTTTCTAAAATGCACAAGAGTACAATTAATAAGCAATATATGCTTGTGGAATGAACTTAATACTCAGCATGAGGTACCCCCTATTTTTCAAGGCTGGATAGAGATAGACCCTGAGAGAGTAGAATTACATTTTCTCCACATATATTAAACTAATTGCTTTGAAAATTTGTACATATAAAAAAGAAACTAATATCTTTCCAATGAATGCATCATTCCATTTGGAGCTCTATAGAGAGAGGTGCAGCCTTTGCAAGTGCACTATTGTTGAAGAGCATGGTGCAAAGAAATGAAGGAGCAACACAATGATGACCCAAAGTGTATGTATATTGCTTCAATTTATATAAAATGGGTTTAAGTCTTTATATAGGCTCTTGAAGTGTTCTTCAAATTCTAGGATCCATGATGACATCATAAGTTGTGGTGAAGGATTTCCATTGCTTATCACTTCTAATTCCATTTAGAAATCTACCTCATGATGGCCTCTTCTTCAATCATCTCTCAAATGGATCCTAACTGATTTGAAACCTCCTTGAACTTGGAAACAAACTCTATGATAGTTTGTTTAGGTGTCTTCTTCATTTGGTTGAGCTCATTCCAAAGATGGTTCTTCCTTTCCTTCGTGATAATAGAAAAGAAAGTCCCTAGGGCATTCCAAGTCTCTTGAGATTTCTTGCATCCTCTAATATGTGGTAATAGAAAATTAGAGATAGATTTTAGTGTGTATGACCTTTCTTGAGCATCCCTTTCACATAAAAGTGTGAGTTTATTTGTCTCCTCTTGTGTAGGTCCTCCTTTGGATCTTGGAGTAGGCATACCTTCATTACCTGCTACAATTCCATAAAGACTTCTAACTTGGAAATAGGCCACCATTTTGACTTACCAAGCCACATAGTTGTATCCATCAAACTTCTCAATTATTGAGGGAAATTCATCACCCATCTTGATCTAGCTTTGATACTACTGAGATAACTTGGAGAAGCTTGTAGGGGGTAGAAAAGTGAGTTGCTAAGTGAAGTAGTTTGGTCAAGAAAACTAGCATAGGACCAGCCCTTGAGCTTATGCAGAGTAAAATAGACCTTATAAGCATGTGATTAGAGTAATAAAATACACTATGTACTTTGGAGCATTAAGGAGAAAGAGTTGATACAAAATAGATAGGTTTGCACATTCATTAGCTCAAAAAACTTGCTATCTTGTGTTGAAACAATCAACTTCCAATGCTCATAGTAGCCAGCATTATTAAAATTGAAAAGTTCCTTATGGAGGAACAATACACATAGGGTTCAATGTCTAAAATGCATAAGAGGAGAAGTAATAAGCATAGAGATAGACCTCAAGATAGTAAAATGGATTTTTCTACACATCCATTGAACCAAATTCCTAGAAAATTTGTACACATAAACTAGATTACTAATACTCTAATGAATGCTCAGGCATTCAATTTGAAGTTGTGTAGAGAGAGGAAAAGCCTCTGCAAGTTCACTATTGTTAAAGAAGATGGTGTAGACTAATGAAGGAGCAACACAATGATGACCCAAAGTGTATGTATATGCTTCAATGTATTGTACAATTGTCTTAAGATCTTTATATAGACTGTTGAAGTGCTCCATGACTTCTACGATTGGATTTTGAATCCAAATCAAGGCAGGATAGTTTGTTGAAGAGAATCAATTTACTTTCCTACAATATAGGAAAAGTAAACATCTAATATGACCTACTTTTTGGTGATTGATTTATTGTCAATATTAACTACCTCAATTTCTTGGAGTTTGAGGTCTGCGAAAGCACAAGAAAGGAGAAGCAACTTGGAGCACAACACCAAGAGAATGTACAAAGATAAGGTAAGCTGGATCTTCCAAGAAAAGACACCAAGAATAAAAAGTATTCTTCATGTAAGTCAAGAAAACCCTAGAAAGGAGAGCAATGAAACGGAGAAGGAAAACTTACCAAATGAACATTTTGAATTACAAGAACATTTTAAGAGATATAGAGTGGAGGAAAGAAAAAAAGCTATCCAAATGTCTAAAAGAGAGGCACGAGATGGAATAGCATATGATAACAAAGGATAGACCAAGAAAGTAATAGTATCCCTAGAGGGAGATGAAGAGAGATGCACCAACATAGGCAAGGATGTTCTCGTAGAAGAGGAACAAGAACCCATGACATTAATTCGAGAATAAAGGGATATATTTACTTGGACCTAAAAAGACCTAAAAGGTGTAGATCACTCAATATGTTCTCATAGAATTCCTATGACTTTGGATGCAAACCATCTAAGCAAAGGCCTTATATTTACAATGATGTAGATTCTATCAAAATTAAAGAAGAGATAGACAAATTGTTGGAAGCCGGATTTATATATGAGATCAAACACACTGAATGGGTTTCTCCTTTGGTAGTTGTACCAAAGAAAAATGGAAAACTTGAGGTTTTTATTGAACTCAAAAATGTCAAGGCTACCACCATTCGAGATAGCTATCCATTACCCATTATAGAACATCTTTTGGAAAGGGTATCAGGCAAAGAAGTGTAAAGCTTTCTTGATGGGTTCTTAGGATATAATCAAGAAGCAATTGCTATTGAAGACCAACATAAGAACACTTTTGCTAGATAATGGGGAGTATGTGCTTTTAGGGTTATGCCATTTAGTTTAATTAATGCCCCAACAACTTTCCAAAGACTAATTTTTCATGTGTTCGAAGAATTCCTCAAGAAAAGTATGGAAATCTATGTAGATGATTTATGTAAATACTCTTCTCAATGCACAAACCACATACCTGAATTGAGAAAAATGTTCAACAAATGTAGGCAATCTAGAGTATGTCTGAATCCAGAGAAATGTTTCTTCATGGTGAGATAGGGAAAATTATTGGGACATACAGTGTCCAAGAATGGTATCTCTACCAATGAAGATAAGATCAAAGTTATTCTAGATTTTCCAATACCTAAGAATGTAAAGGAAGTATATGCCTTTATGGGTTATTATGGATATTATTGTCGATTTATTCACATGTACACCATAATTGCAAAACTCTTATATGGATTGTTCACTCAATTTACTTGGACAAAAGAGTGTGAAAAGGAATCCAATGCGTTAAAGAGGAAATTGAGTTCAACACCAATATTGAAGGTGCAAAATTGGGATAAACCATTCCATATACACGTTCATGCATCTAATTTTGTCACTAGATGCATACTAGCAAAACCAAAAGATGAAGAAAAGCTAGATCACCCAATAGCCTATGTCAGTAGACAACTTTACCAAGGGGAACAAAATTATACTACAACTTAATGAGAAGGCCTAGGGATGGTTTATGCGATAAAACAATTTAGACGTTACCTCTTAGCCAACAAGTTCAAGTTCTTATTTGATCACCACGATCTATTGTACTTGGTTATAAACCTTGTAATATTGGAAGGCTATTCAAATGGTTTCTAGTACTAATGAAATTTGATTTTTAGGTAGTAGTCAAGAAGGGCAATACTCATGTAAGAGATTATCATTTGTCTAGGATGACATATGAAGAACCACTAACTTGAGTAGCAAATGAGCTATCCGACACTTATTTGTTCAACCTAGAAGTATGTCCTGAATGGGCTAAAAAATTGGTACCTATTTTAACACATGGACCAAGTCGTAATATCAATGTAACTAGAGATCAAGAACTATGGGAAATAAGAAACATGAACATAGTCACAAGAAGCTTATATTACAAGGACTCTAATGGAATACTTCTAGGATGTGTCGAAGATGAGGAAAGAAGTAGCCTAATCAAACAAGCCCACAAAAACAAACGGAGAACACACAAAGGAGTACAGAGGATTTGAAGAGAGAAGGAGTGTATTGACTAAAAATGAAAAAAGATATACATGAATATGTAACAATTTGTCACACATTTCAGGAATTTACACGGAAGGAACATTCATGCTTATGTTATTCGACTATAGCACCTGAGTGGAGTAAACCAATAGTAGAATTTTTGAAATCACAGACGTATCTAAAAGGAGCGAGTCTAGCAAGGAAAAGAGCCATACAAGAACAAAGCAAAGACTATGTAATTATGTTGGAAAACAATGTCACATTAGTCCAAATCCCTATTAGGGCAAAAACCCTAATTTTGGTACTTAGTCATTTTTGGCACAAAATTTGGGTAAAATTTTTGTGATCCTATCTTATAGAGCTTGATGAGGGCTATCTAATGGTATAGGACATTCAATCATCAGAGATCCAATTTGGGAGAAAACCCTAACCCTAATTTTCTGATGATTTATGGTTTTTACCTCATTTAAGAGCTCTCAGCTTATAGGTCATAAAAATATGTTCAAGTCATTCATCAGGTGGTCAAATTGTTGGAAAAGCTTGTCAAAAGACTATCTTTAGCGATAGATAAAATAAAGCAAAAGCTATTTTCAGCGATGATAAAAAAAACAACGATCCTAATTAAAACTTAGCGATCCAGCTTTAATAGGGCAATGATCAGCTTTTTCTTACGATTAGCTTTATTTTGGAGAAATTTTTCACATGGGAGTTGAAGGCCTATATAAACAAGGCTTATGGTCACTTGTGAGACATCTAACACCATCGTTTCGTTGATCTTGGAGGTGCTTGTGCTGATGCACACATGGAGCAGCCATGGTGCACATATGGGGCAGCTATGGAGTTCTTCTTGGAGAAGAGTGTGCTCACACTCTTTTTTATGGAGAAGATACTTATCAGCAGTTTGGTGGTGTGGATCATCCATCTACATGATGTATTTGGAGATTGTCTTCTACATGAAGATTATGGAATACTTCAAAGACATTGGATGGAGCTTAACATAAGATTGCATCTTATGTTAACTGTTCTGGTACATATTCTCTTTATGCACATAGGTACTAATTGGAGCTAATGGAGCTGGTGGCATCCATATCTAGAGGAGTCCTATTCGGCATACATGGAGACAGTGGCATCCATAAAGGAGAATTAGTACATGCATGCTACATGCATCAGATGAGATGTTAGAGAAGGTGTTTCCACATGAGTATGAGGATTTCTGTCAGCAACATGTTAGCATTCTATGCTAATTCCGTAAGTATGTGATCTATCACACACACATCTGATTCAGGGTCTTCCATAGCCTAAATTCAGATTAGGGTTTGCTGAATATCAGTTTCAAACTAATCTTTCCTCTTTCAATCACACATATTCATTCTTCTACAACCTATCAGGTCCTACATCTCATACATATTCAAATTTCTTTCCCTACATCTGAATATTCTTGTAAATTTTGTACATACACTCTTCTGTCTATTTCTGTTCACATAGAGTGGTTGAGGTATTGACTGCCACATTGTAAATTGACATTTTTATATATGATGGTGTGAGTAAGAAGTGGCTTACGTTACACTTTGAACATGTTTTCTTCTAACCTCTCTCTATCTTTGTCTCATCATTGCATGATTAAGTGATGTATGTTCATGTCTATTGCAAGAGAGCAAGGATTACGACCACCACATGCTTGAGAGATGACTCTCCTCCCAACCAAATGCCTCTATATATAGCTCTCTCCAGGGGACTGCCTTCTTGGGCAGGTGGATACTAACCATCCATGTGTCAGCCATGTAACTACATGTGCGCCAAGTGTCCCAGTTAACTCGAGTTAACTCAAGTGGATGCTTCTAGAAGGCTCTAGATCTCTTTGGGCAAAATACTCTCCCCATGTCTCCCATGGGGATTGAACCCAAGACCTCTTCCTTCACATCCTTGAGACTTAACCACTAAGCTAAGTGGATTACTTGTTCACAAGAGCACAAGACCTCCTTGTAAGTCTAAACTCGAGATCTTTGGTCAAACACACGGATGACCAAACGGTGTCCGATTTCAGATCCGTCTGAACCGGTCAGACCCTTGGATCATAGACTTACTTTATTACATTCTTCCCCCCTTGGAAAATATTTTTGTCCTCAAAAATAGAGCTATATACTTACGGTAGGGAACCCTCGAGCCTCATGTTCTAAAACTGGAAGAACATGGTCATGTTCCAAAATTGGAAGAACATGTCTCATCTCTGTGGTGGCATCCCTGCCCAAATGATTCAAAACACTATCTAGTTTTGCACTTTGATGAACAGGACAAAGTACAAACTAGTGAAAGAATAATAAGGGTGGATCTAAAGATATCCCTAGCCAATTCATAGTTTCTATATGTGCGATCTAGGCACAAACATGTGAATTGGGTGGATTCAAATTACTAGTCCATTTCTAGGCATAACTGGTGCATGGACTTAGTAATAAAGGTGGGATTCTTATCCCTTGCAAGATTTTAAGAATTCTTGATTCACTTGAATTTGTTTTGGAGAACTTGAAGTTTGGTTGTCCCATACATCTAACTTTAGATGTTTGTACCATGGTTTACTTTGATCCAACAGTTACTTGATTTTTTCACCCGACTAGAGGACTACTTTGTCCTAAAGAGTTTAAAAATCCTTTGTAAACTGTAAGAGAAAGTTACCATTTTCTTTGAGTCAACCATACTATAACTTGCCCAATACAAATCCATAATGAAATTTGTCCAACTTAGGACACTTTTCTGAAAGACTTTAACTGAAAGTTCTTGGGAATTGTCAATCTAATGAGCAATTCCTAACTTCTTTATTCTAGAGTATACTGGACTCTAGGAAATCATTTATGCTATAACTTGAAGCAAACTCAAATAAATAAGTCCACTTAGACTTATTTTCTTTTGAAGATTGAAAAGGTTCTTGTACATAACATCTATCTAGGATGTTCAAGTTAGTTATATAATTCTAACGGGCTAACCCTGGTCTTTTGCAAAAGGAATCAGATACCATGTCTGAGCCAATTCCAAAAGATTTGGAAAGCAAAAAGAAATAACTAAAACTCTATACAACCAATTCAAACTTCGAACATACATAAACGTGCTATGAGTCAAAATCTAGTTGACTCAGGACTTTAACTTCTGAATGATCTATTTCAACAAAGATTTCAAGCATTTTCTTTATCTTTAAGAGAAATAAGTTGGATTCTCAAAAAGATTCAAAGCAACTCGAAAAAATCATCCAACCACAAGATACTCGTGTGGAAAACCAACATCAGTGTGTCGACCCACTGAGGTTATGTTGATGAGTTTTGTATTCAAATAATGCTTCACTTGAGACTAAGTTCAGGTCACATTCAGTCTTTTTGACTCCTAATTGTGAATGGAATTCTTGTGCATTTCTTTGAGTCAGAAGAGTGAATTTACCAAGTTACACTACAAACTTGATGCTTGACTTAGTCAATTAAATCTTTAGTTGAAAAGATCAACTCAAAATCAAAGTCCAACTTCTTTCATAATTTTATCAAATATTTCTGATCAATAACACTTAAGCTTGAAGTGTTCTAAGAAGATCTTGGAAGTTACTTACTTCATATTTTCAGTTTCCTTGATCTTGAAGTTGTCATGAAGTATCTTGAGATTCTTCTTGAATTTAAACTCCTTCTTTGAAGTTTTAATTCCCTTGAAGACCAAACCTAACTTCAAGATCCAAACAAAGACTAAAAGATAATCATCATCTCACGGTCCGATGTCCCATACCATCTTTCCTACATCAATCTTACTATAAAATCTAGTCCCATACCACCCTATTTTATACTCACATTGATGTGTGAGTGAATTTTATCCTAAAGTCTACAACATCTCTTTGATAGAGAACCTTCTAACTTTAATTCTTGACAAGAATTTCGCAGTTATAGGCACTATCTCTATCTTGATATTCTAGGTTTTAATCCCTTGACATGATCGTTTCACGATCTTGTGCTTAACCTTGGGAACTTGAAAACCTTTAATAGAATATCTCCAATCCTTTTTGCTAGGATTTTTAAATAAAAACCAATCAGAATTCCAAGTTCTTGAATTTCTCAAATTCAAGTTCAATTGATTTATCCTTGACCAATTTTGTAGCGACAAGAGCTTTTAGCTTCTTGTCTTTAGATTCCTTTCTTAACTAATGCTTTTAGTTACCTATCCTGGCCAGGATTTTTATAGGAATCTCTCTACTGCTTAAGTCTAAGCATCCGCTCATGCTTTCTGGATTTGTACCAAAATCCCTTTAAGGATAGGCAAACACTTATGTTTTACCTTCCACAGACTTAAGTACCGTTTTCACGGTTGCAGACTACAATTTTGGAATTCCTTAACTCTGTTCAGACTTGGAACAGCTTACTTTTTTTTTTCACAATTTTCCATTTAATAAATGGAACTTGAGTGAATCATTCCTAACGGAATTTTACTGCCAATACTTGGGCAATCTACAGAGTAGTTCTAGTCGCACATTCTTTGGACAATCATGGCCAAGTTTGATCAAGTCTGGTTTATACTTTTGACAAAATAAAGACTTATAGTCTTTCTCTTTAAGATCTCTTAAACTATCTTAAGCTTCTTTGCTTACCTGCAGGATTTTAGAGATCTTTCCCTCAACTTAAGTCCAAGCATCTTCTAATGCTTTTCACATTCCAAAGCTAAGAATCTCTGATATACCTTTAGGTTATATCACTATTTGGACTTAAATACCAAAACTCGTGGTTAGGGATTTGCTGAAAACTACTTGCTATAAAACTTCTCCTGAAAGATGCTAGTCTCACATCTGGGGAGATTTTTCTTTCAAGAACTTTTTTGATTCCTACTAAGGAATCAAGTAATACTAAACTAATGATTCATTTTGGAATCTTTTGTTTTCCAGTCTAATGATTCATTTTGGAATCTTCTCCTTTACTGGAAAGATCTTCAAAAGGAATTCTAGACTTTTGGATAAGACCAAGACTTAAGGCTTTGCTTGTCCAAAAGACATTCTCATTTAACTAATGAAATAGTTAATTGAACTCTTTCATTAGCTTATGTTTAGGAAATAGCTTAATTTCCAAAGATTACTTTGCTTGGGTCTCTTGTTTAAGCTTTTCTTATCTTAAAGACCACCAAGCATACTTTTCTTATCTTCAGAAAAGTGCTTTAATAAAGTCTCCATGTTTGAAAACTTTGCACAAGCAAATAATGCTTGTTTACTTAATCTTATAAAAGATATTCTTGATTTTTATAAGATTCAAGGCTTTACCACTTGAAGCTAATCTTTTAGGAAAGAACTTGTTTCCTAAATTTGGGATTTCCTAAGATATCTGTTTTAGAAATGAAAATAATTTGAATCATTTCATTAATTGTCATGACTTTAGGAAATTACTTGATTCCTAAAGATCAATTAATATTTTTCTTCGTTTCTTTTTTAAGCCTTGAGTTAGCTTAAATAGAATCAAGCAAGTTTCCTTCAAAAGTTTTCGCGTCAATTGAAGACCTTGCATCATGCCTTGAGATGCATTTCTGGAAACTAACATCTATGAACACTAGAGTTCCAGAGATTCTAGAAGTTCGATACTTCTACTTATTTTCATCAATGTTTGATGAATATTAAAGTATTAAATCTCCTAAAAATATTTTGGAATTTACAAGTTTCAACAGAAACTTCCTTACTTGGATGCATGAACATGAACATCAAAAAATAACTAAATCCTCGATAGTTGTTAAGAATGTCTAGGTTTCTTCCCAAACTTAGACTGAGCATGCACATTGGAAAGTAGCTCTATTTTCTTGGCATCTTACTTTCAACATGCTTTCTTTTCCTCAAAAAGACTCCTACTAAGTGGTACCTATGTATCACTTTTTGGAAAAGATAGACTAGATACTTAGTTGCATGATGGTCAAGATCCTTGCAACTAGGTAATTTTCTATTTTTTCCACCTAGCTAAGTCAAGTTAGAAAAAGAAAGGAATGAAAGTACACGTGTTCAGCTACTTACCAAAAGATCATGCATATGCTCATGCATCTACTTGCATCAAATGCATGTATGCAAATGCCCATTCTTGGGTGCCAATGCATGTGAGTACATGCAAGTGTAATGAACTTAAGCAAATCTCAAGCTTATTAGGTATGCAAACAAGCATCCATGCAAAAACAACATGCTTGCTATTCTAGCAAAAGGTAATTATTCAAAGTGCATGAACTAGAGAATTAACTACCTTTCCCAAGCAAGTGCAAACTTGATGTGCATAAAACATTCTTTTATGCACAAATAATCTTTTCATTTTTGTGCATGAATGGAAATAGAAATTTCAATTTCATACCTAAAACTCAAAAGTACTTTGTATACTTTTGCGTCATTTCAATACCGTTTAGTTCTCTAATTAGCTTTCATGTTGAGATAATCATAATTGGACTATGCTTTTAGTCCTAATTAATGGATCTTAAATGAAAGCATTTGAGCAAACAAATATCAAAATGAAAACATAATTTGGAAAATACTTAGCTCCACATAGAGCTACGTCCTTCCCTTGATCCTTTGGAAGAGTGATTCTTCATCTTGGTTAACTTCAGTCTCCATGCTTTGAAGAATCAATGTATGCACCATCCTTGAGGCTTCCTCATCAAGAAATAGTCCCTTATGATTTAGTCCGTCGAGGTCGACTTAATTCTAGCCGAAAGTGCTAGAATTATGACGAAGGTAGGCCTCCGGATCTTCACTCCACAGCTCCACTTCCTTTGAACTTTGCTTGAACTTTTAGCTTTCTACAGCTTTGATCAACATAGATATGCACTCGGGTTTGGTTGGGGTAATGAGAAAACTCCAAAGAGTAAACAAAATGAGAAGATCTCGGCTCGGGATTAGCAGAGCAGAGAGAGGATGGGAACAGAAGATAATATGCAGAGATATTCATTTCACCAAAAGCCTCTACGACAGTGGATAAGTCACTGTAGCTCCACTGTAAGGTCACGGGATCGATTCCCGACGCTAATTTCTTTTCATCTCCCTGCACAGAAATCATACGCTAATTTCTTTTTATCTCCCTTCACAGAAATCAGACCAAGAAGTGATGGTGCCGATTACAGAGTTAGATCTTTTCTTCATGGCTAGATGAGCGCTTCCCAAGGAAGAGGTTCCAAGTTCGAATCCTTGGCTCACAGCAGAGGTTGAAATAGCTTTTGCTCCTTCATAAGGCCTTCTTCTGCGCCAAAAGCATATACAGAGCTGCTACCGGTTGGCGTTGTAAGTCACGAACAGCACCGTTTTCTTGGCTAAGGTGGAAATCCGTGGATAGAAGAGGTCAAGGGTTCAAAACCCATCTCCCGACCTGCAGGAACCTCCTTTTTCCGCCTGGATGAAGCCTTTCTTCATCATCAACTTTGGATAATATACATACTGTGATATACTGTTGCGAGCTTCTGTGGGCTTGTTGATAGCCCAGAACTCTCTACATGAGAGGTTGTGAGTTCGAGCTCCCACGAGCGCACAACAAAAGTTACCACTTCATCTTTTGCGCACAGATTTAGTTACTTCTGTGAGGCTTCTTCAGAGCGAAACTGTCATCAAGTATTGCTGCCGCTGGGAGATGCTCACGATTGGCGCTTGGGTTTCTGGATAGAATAGCTACTTAGCTATGGTCCGGTGGGAAGATCGAATCCCATGCATGCACACAGTGGATAAACTTAATCTTTTGCTAATCTATTCTCTGAGCTAAAGCTACGGCTGCCATGATGACTTCAATATTGTACGTCAAAACAACCACAAGCCAATATTCAGAAGAGAACTATGCACGCAATATGTAAGGAGAAAAATGATCTAGGAGAGCTATGGAAAGAGTGGCTCTGATACCAATGCAAGAGAGCAAGGATTACGACCACCACATGCTTGAGAGATGACTCTCCTCCCAACAAAATGCCTCTATATATAGCTCTCTCCAGGGGACTGCCTTTTTGGGCAGGTGGATACTAACCATCCATGTGTCAGCCATGTAACTACATGTGTGCCAAGTGTCCTAGTTAACTCGAGTTAACTCAAGTGGATGCTTCTAGAAGGCTCTAGATCTCTTTGGGCAAAATACTCTCCCCATGTCTCCCATGGGGATTGAACCCAAGACCTCTTCCTTCACATCCTTGAGACTTAACCACTAAGCTAAGTGGATTACTTGTTCACAAGAGCACAAGACCTCCTAGTAAGTCTAAACTCGAGATCTTTGGTCATACACACGGATGACCAAACGGTGTCCGATTTCAGATCCGTCTGAACCGACCAGACCCTTGGATCATAGACTTACTTTATTACATCTATCAATATTGGAAGATCCTAGAATCTGTGTTTGTAGATCTTGGAATCTATTGGAAGATCCTCAAATCTATGTTTGTAGATCTTAGAATCTGTGGGCCTACCTAATTTCCAACATTTGGTATCAGAGCCCAAACTACCAACACTTGATTTCAGAACAGCTTCCAACATATGACATATGACATACACACTTAATCTAGATGATTAGAGATTTGAGAATTAGACAAATCAATCATATGTTTGTTTATCAGTGTGGAGTATGAAGCTGATGATCTGTTAGCAG
Organism: Ceratopteris richardii; assembly: GCA_020310875.1. NCBI lineage: Eukaryota > Viridiplantae > Streptophyta > Polypodiopsida > Polypodiales > Pteridaceae > Ceratopteris > Ceratopteris richardii. The sequence continues at coordinate 174,779,253 of CM035428.1, read as the reverse complement.
CCAAATACTTTACAAGAAGTATTGCATGAAGGCCAAGACTTGATGAAGAGAAGGCTGCTTCAAATTCAAAGAAAAACAATGGTTTGGAGAAGATGAAGGAACTAGATTTCAAAAAAATTCAGATTTTTTGATGTATCAGTCAGATGGAGATGCTACTTTCTATGTTTATCTTGAATTTTGGATACATGCTTGTAATCAAAAAGGTGTTCTATCAGATCCTATCACTTGATTGAGAAGTGGAGTTAGCCAAAAGAAAGTCAAGCAGATACTATCACATTTCACCTGGGATGAATATGAAGATATGAAGTATCAACTTGCAAATTTTGGAGTTCTCAAGGTGAGAGTTTATCCACTTGTGTTCCAATAGAAGTTGTAGATTCTTGGGAAGGAAAATTTTTACAACTTTATGTAAGAAGCATGGACACTTAGAGTCATTCAGGTAGCAAAATTTTGATGAGTGCAAATTCTACATAGGTATTTTGTTGGAGAGATCATAGATCTTGAGTATTTTTGAGTCAGATGTCTATCCTTTGTTTGTAAAGTTCTTAACATTGGAAGAAGTAAGTCAAAGATTCAGATTCTATCAGATTAGTGTTGTAGAGAAATAGAAGATAATACATGTTATGTTGCAGAAGATTATGAATCCCAAAGTGCATTCATCAAAGATTTTGTAGGATCAGCTAACCTTATTCTATATTATGGGAAGCTGAGGAGTGGTAGTGAAAGCTATTGGCAATTGCAGTGCTAATAAAAAGGGTTCATAATATTTTGTTTCAAACGCAAGTATTGATGATAAGGAAGCAATGCTAAATCACTAAAGATCAGATTTATTGAAAAAAGGAAGACGTTCTAGATTTCATAAAGTCTGATATACTTTGAAGAAGTTTGGATACTGGTGTTAAATCATCTAGGGGGTTATGAAACATAGTGACTTATTTTTAGCCATATGTGGAAGGATGCAGAATCATACCTACAGGTATTCCTATATTTCCTTTATCAGTTTCTCTTTATGTTCCAACTTTTGAAGAAGAAGGAAGAAGGAGAATGTCTAGAGAAAGTTCCTATTGGGAATTCCTCTTTGGGAGAAAGTTCCAGAGTTCTATTAAAGAGAAACTTGATATTTCAGAGAGGTCTATTACTTATGAGGTGCACAAATATATGATTATAATAGACTTTGAAGGAAAGAGGTATGAAGGACTTACAAATAAAACAAGGATGAAGATAAGATAACAACGTAAAAATGAAACTTTTTTGAGACTCATGAGAGTTGAGTAGAGTCAGAGATGAACCAGCTAGTGTTCATAATACACTAAGTTGTAAGTTGTGAGTCACAAGTCCTAGGATTCAGTTCCTAATTCTGATTAGTGTATTTACATGACACAGCAGAAGTACATTGAGAAACCTTTCGTAAGGTGAATGCAACTATGTAGATCATAGTGTATTCTTATAGCTTTGAAAAGACAGGAGATAGCAGATTCAGAGTCAATTCATGCTACATATGTTGTCAAGTAGTGATTGCTTGATGTATGCTAACACTATTGGATATCTAGTTTGCATATTTTCTCAAGTATTATGGTTCATATTCAGCAAATTCAGGTTTTTGAAGTTTTGAAGAAGACTTTTGAAGATAAAGTTTGAAGGTTAATTCTGAAGAACAAGTTTGAAGCTTATATCAGTTTGCAAATGAATGAAGTTGCATATCGAGTTCAGTTTGTACCAATATGACATTGCAAGGGGGATTGTTGGAAAACAATGTCACATTAGTCCAAATCCCTATCTACATGATGTATTTGGTGGTTTGGATTACATGAAGATTTGGAAAATTATTGTTTTTATATATTTCCAACACAAAAGCCTTTCTTTCCTATTTTAATTCAAATATTACTAACATAATTTTTAGGTGTTTAGTAAGAGGTTATGGACCCTACCTATATACAGAGGAGTTTGGTAAGTTATTTATTAAATGTTATTTATTAAATATATTTTTCCTCATCATGGTAAGTTATTTATTAAATTTATTTTTTTGCATCATCGTTTTCCAAAAACTTATTCTATTAGATTGAGATATTTAATTTTGTAGTCACTTTTGGGTTAGATTATTTCAAAATTTTAGGTTCCAAAATACACTTTAGCCTTGCATATCATCCATAGTCACATTAACTTCTTGTTTTCTGATTCCATGCATGTGTTTTTACATGGGACATGATTATGATTCTTCACTGATGGGACATGTGAATGGCCATCCATGTCTATTTTATTTTTATCAACTGAGGTCAGTTGCTCGTCAACTGGAAGGCATGTTATATTTTATGGAATAGTGGAATGTTAAATGGATTTTAATGCCTTGAGGTTTTTAATGTGATTTTTGTTTTGATTTAGTAGGTGAAGACTCATGAGGGTCTGAAAATGCATGGAGTTATTCAAATATTTTTGGAAGCTATTTAGAAGAATATTTAGATGATAGTATTTTTAGTTATTTTTGTAAAAATAATAGATCTCTTTAGAAATTGACATTTTTGTAAAAATAGAAAATCATGATTTTGTAAATAAAGTAGATGTTTGTAAAAAGCATGCCTTTTGAAGCACCACCCTTGTGTATCTTCTATTAAGGATGTAATGCAAAGAACCTATAAATACACATGGTCTGATAGACTCATCCATCAGAGTATGTGGGGGGAGATTGTACCCAGTCTAGTGTCTAGTCTCTTGTCTCTTTCTATTTTCTGAGTACGTTTGTGAGATTTCATTTTTGTACTATCTTCTCTGTACGTGCATCTATGGGATCTAAAGGTTAGCAAAAATGATGCCTGAACCATACAAAGTTCTTATTTGAAAACATCTTTACTAGAATTGGACTACCTTTAGAGATTGTAAGTGATAGAGGTACACACTTCATTAACAAAGTCATTGAGTCACTCATTAATGAATTTCTAGTGATTCATAAAACGTTAGCACCCTATCACCCACAAGCTAATGGACAAGTAGAGAGTTCAAATAAAGTGTTATGCACCATTCTTACCAAGATAGTCAACAATGGGAGATCAGACTAGGATAAACAATTGCATCATGCAATTTGGGCATTCCGAGTTGCTTATAAAATAGTTATAGGAATGACACCATTTAATCTATTTTATGTTCAGAATGCAATTTTACCTACTCTTGAATCTTCGAGCAACTAAGAAACATGAATGGATAGGACATGAGTTGATTTCTTGATTCCTACTCTTGAATCTTTTAGCAACTAAGAAACATGAATGGACAAGACATGAGTTGCCCAAGCAATTGGATCAAATAGAGAAGTTGCATGAAACTAGATGACAAGTGGTAGCAAGCATTTATGATGCCAAGAGAAGGAAAAGGCTTATTATGATGCACACATCAAAGATAAAGGTCTAAGATTCGGAGACTTAGTGCTCGTCTACACTTTGAAACAACATGGGAAGAAACTACAACAAAGAGGATATGGTCCTTTGATCATCAATCAAATTTCCTCTAGTGGAGCCATCAATTTAGTAACTTTAGATGGAGATGAACTATCCAACTACATAAGTGGATGTAGAGTTAAAAAATATATGGAACCTTTGATAGAACAAATGTTGACAAGACTCTTAGGAGCGCAAAATAGAAAAAAAGAGGAGCGAATAAGAGAAGAAGTGAGACTTGAAGTCCTAGAAAGAATTAGAAACCATAAGGAATGGATCAAAGAACGTGATGAGGATACTTACAATGTGAAGACCCCAATCCAATGGCAAATTATCATGCCACAAACATCAAAACCCTAGGACACATACCAAGACAACCTTATCTAAACCTAGGAATTGGAAAGGAAGAATACTATTCGATTGATTCTCTAATTGATATACGAGTAGGTCTGAGGAGCGCATGCACTTCTTTAATTGAAAAATTAAAGATGCCACTCACTCCAACAAAAGCCTACATTATAGGTATTGGAAGTAATATCATTGAATGCACTCACTCCAACAAAATCCTACATGATAGGTATTGGAGGTAATATCATGAAGTAACCATATCATTACACTTAAGAAACGATACCATGCAATGAAGACTCTTGATCTGTAAAGACTATCATCTACTAGAAGAACTAGTTCTAAGAAAATATTGGATTTACAAACATGAGCTTACAATATATTTGGTTCAAGGATATATTTCAGCCAAGATAGGCCATAGATAAGTCTTTCATCTCCTAGATGCGAAACCACTAAAGACAGTGGATAGGGAAACCCTAATGGATAGAATCGAAGTATGCATGATCTACAATTTGAACCAAACTCTTTATCTACAGATTCTATTCTTCAACCTACCATAAGTGTCAATGAAAATTATTGTTCTCCTACTTGTGATCATCCAAACCCTCCTTCTCAAGAGATCATATTAGAGAGCCCTAGTGAGGTTATTCACTCTATAGAGGAACATGGAAAATTATCAACAAGCCTACCACAAGGAAATAATGAATAGCAACCAAATAGGAAAATCAAATACATATGGATTTGCAAGGGCCAACTTTGATATTCAAAATGCAAGCTCCACCAAGTGCAAGAGAAAAACCTAGAAAGAAGAGAATGATTCAAGAAAGAAAGAACAAAGCAAGTCAACTCAAGGAGAACTCAGGTGGCTGCCCAAAAAACTCATTGAAGTGTAGAGACATCTAACTCAAATTTGGATCCCAAAGATGGCATTGGAAAATTCTCAGAAAGATACCAAAGCATTAGATAAGGAGACCAATCACCAAGAGTGGACTATTACAAAATCTCCAGCAAATCAAAGACAACCACGATCAAAGAAGTGGAAGAAGCCATTCAAGAAAGGGAAATATATATGGAAGATCAAAACAAAGGATGTAGTACTAGAATCGTGCCAAAGAACATTGAAAAAAGATCGGTATAAAGCTATAAAGGCATATTAAATATGGAGACCAAAGGAAGTGCCAACAAAAAAAAATTAAGAGAAGCAGTGTCAGAATTGCACTCATGATGAGCTGAATGCACCTAGAGTATGCACAATAGGGCCACAATACAAGGCCTCACATTCGGCACAAGGCTTCTTTAAACTACTTCGTGATGCAAATTTACTCTGACAGAAGTAGGTCTTCACTTGTACAATAATATAGTAGGAATCCTACTAACTATTACTAACCACTAGTTTGACTATGATTGTTCTTTTTATGCTTCTTTTTAGCAAATGAAAAAATGAAAATAAAAGATCTTTAGGTATCATGATTCTCTCAACTAGTGTGAAAAAGGGACTCAATTGAAGGATAGAAAAATGCTTGAGAACTATGGAATAAGGAATCTTTCTTTTTCTTCACACATTAATCATGTATTGAATTTAAAATGGAGATGGCTTCTGAGGATTTTGAGGAAACCCAACAGATGGAGGTCAATGAATTTCTATAAGCATGTGTTAATGCAAGAGGTCATTTGCTCTAGGATGACCAACCAATGAGTGAACACCTCTTCCTCATTACCATCAGCATCATGGATCATGACCATTTATTTCAAGTGATGAGTCAGGATTTCCAAGAATGATTGTTACCTAGATGAAAGTACGAATTGAGGCTTAGTTAAAGCTTCCTATCTACAAGCCTCATTTTGAGAGATGCAACGAAGTCAAGAATATGTTGCATCCTCTAGGTGATAAGCCATCAATGCCAAAAGCTAAAGTCATGGACTCACAAGGGGATTAGCAAACCATTTGTTTTACTCATGAACTCATCAAGGAAGTGTTTGGATGGGTTAAAGATGGTACTATAGATCTAAAAGATGAATTCCATCAAGCAAACAAGCGTACATTCATGGAAATTAACTAGATGGATATCTAAGAAGAAGTGCACTTGGTACATCAACAATTTTGGTTTCCAAACATGTATAGATATACAACACCTCAAAAGATAGTAATTCAACTACTATCTCATGCAATAAAACAGATTGACAATCAAATCAATCTGGCTCCTTATATTCAAGAAAGAATTTTTCAAGCTAAGAAACAAAGGTGAATCATAAAATTTTTGAACGGAACTATGGCTTTAACTATTCTAATCTATCATGCATTGAGTATTCGTGAACACCGACGAGAAATGCCATCCGCTTTAGAAATGGAAAAGTACACATCAAATCAACCATTGTACCAAAGAAGAAACGTGACATAATGATAGTAGATGAGGCAAGAACAAGTGCTAGACTGACAATGAGAGGGTCCAAAAGAAGGATGGACTTTAAACATGTGGCTACCACTCCATCTGCAAAGATAATTCAGTTGATTCCAAAATCAAATTTGGCTCAACCACCTCCCATCACAATAAAACTAACAAATAAAATACTCAGCATGATTCTTAGAGTATTGAAAGTGTTCAAGCATACTAAACATACCTTTTTTAATTTCATCAGCATTGATCAAGGCATACATGCCTTAATTTTTGATCTTTTGGTCACACCAAGTAGGCTAACCATCATGGCATATTACTCGCACCTAATGTTTTTACCGAGTCCTTACCTACGAGCATTAAAAGAAGCATTTTTTACAAGATTTTTTGAAGTGAACTTAGAGATTTTTTTGAAAAATTCATCTAATCTAAATGCTTGACTAGTAGCTTATGAGCTCAACTTTTTTGCGGATCACCATGAAGCTCCATATGATGGAGTTGAATCAGCACAATGGAAGGATTTCATGGTCAGAGAGGCCAACAAGATCAACCAAATAGAGAAGCAAGTATACCAAACCCTCATGCATTGCCATCAAAAGCTTGTTAGGGATGATAGAGCTCACGAGGAGGGATGTGTGGAGGGAGAAACCGATCAGAGAAAAAGAAGAAGAAAACAATAAAGGAAGTCAATTCAGTAAACACTACTCTTTTCCCAAAGCCCTACAAGGGCATGAATCAGGCTAAAACAAGACACAAGGAAAGAAAAGACACAGGCTCAAAAAATGCATCGTCCCAAAGGGTGTAAACAAAGAAGTACAAATAGGACCTTTGAAGCACCACCATGAAGACTAAAAGTCAGAAAGAGGTGAAGGGGGACAAATGGCCTTCCCTCACTACAAGAGATGCTATTATTACTATTGAATGTCTGTGTGGTAAAAGAAAGATGATGCAAAAAACCTATTGTATGGATGTAAGGAATACCAAGGGTGAAATGGAAGCATTGGACTGAGGCTTGAATAAGGTAACAAATTGTCTCTGAGCCTTGAAGGCTTCCTTGACTACTGATGACACGTAGTTAAAAGACATATACACAGGGAGATTACAATATCAGGTGGGAGAAAAAGAAGTGGGCAAGAGGTGAGACAATTGGTCCATCTCTAGCCAATAGTTTTGCATCAAGAAAACCTTCCACTTATGTGTTAGGGAAACCCACAGAAGCCTATCAAGGGATGATAGAGACTAAGAGGGGGTGAGTGTTGTAGAGGACTAAAGACAAGGATGTAGGGGAAACAAGTAAAGAAAAACAGGCCCCAAAATTTTTGAGAAATGGCTACTTTCTTTTTTCTCGAAATCCATTGTACCATACTGAGATGCATTGTAATTGCTCTATAGGAGTCCTCTAGATGCATGATCCTTGAAGAATGTAACATTACCCTCATATACTAGTAGAAACTTAGTGATTTATAGAGAAAGTCCCGATCTCTCATGTGAAAAGACCAAAATTAGGGAACAAGTATATAAGTCACTTGTCACTCTTTTGTAATTTTGCCATTGAAGAGCTAACTTTGAGAAATTTCAAGTTTGCTTCTTCATTTCTGAGTATCTTCTTCTTCATGAGCTTCTATGTGTGTTTGAGTCATGGAATGTGTGTTTAGAGGTTTTATATATCCCTTCCCCATCTCGTTTTGCTATTGTGCTGCATGTGTTAATGTTTGGAAGCATAAAAGTGAGAGTAGCTGTTTCCCACACTCTGTTGTTTTGTCATACCTTGAGGTACAGAGGTCTGATCAAGCTGCAAGCATTTGATGCATCTCATTGAGAGCTTTGAAAGGAACCTCTTGTTCACTATATTTGGGTATTGAAGTTGAGATGTTGCTCTATTTATATCTGTTCTTGCACCAAGTATTGTGATACACATCACTTTGTAAGAGGTTTCATGTGAGGTAGATTCTCCTAATTTGCATGCATTACTTGTCCCTTTCCTACAATAGCTATCATGTGTGCACAATCTTCATACACTTGGTTGGGTTAAACTCATGGATTGATAATTAAATAAGTGTATCAATGCCACCACTATATGCACTTGCTTGATGAGAGATTTAGTCTCATTCATTGCAAGTCCCTAAGACATTGTAAGCTTAGGTACACACCAACTTAGTTGAGCTTTTATGATGGAAAAATTCTACATGAGATTTCCCTATTTTCTCCTCTTCTAATGGGATACTGGTGTGGGGATTCATTCTCTACTTACTCCTATACTTTGCTTCCACTACACTTTCACGTTATGGAACTTTGGATGTGGCATGTGATCTACATATTTTATGAAAATCTCTGGATTCTATGCTTAGAGATGGTGCCAGCTTTTTGTGGGGTGTCCCTATATATGGGGCTTGTGAAGCCTTCACATACATAGTAGGCCACACCCACCGAGTTTTCATTCTCTAAGTTGTAGTGCATGCTATGGAGCACTATCTTGTGTGGTATGGTATGACATTTTGGCCTTTGGAATGTATTTCTTTATGTAACGTTAGTGAAGTTCTCATTGTGAAATCAATTCCTAAATCTTTCTCCAATTCTTTCCGTGTGAGTATGATTTTACTTCCTTTCACACATAATGTTGATAACGCATCATATGTTAAGATACTCTATTCAAAATGTAGTGCTTTCGTGATAATCATATGTTAAGATACTCTATTCAAAATGTAGTGCTTTCGTGATAATCTCAGTAATTACTTCAAACTTAGTTAAATATCTTTCTAAGTCCTTCACTCTAGCATAAGCTTTCTAATTCTCAAACCTTAAGCTATATATAAATTGCTCACATCATTCAAAATCCCTTGTTACTAAGAGAAGTCTGAGAACTATCCACATCCAAGATGATCCTAGTTCTTGAGGATAGTTTTTTCACTATGTGATTCAAAATTGTTATTCATAAACAAGGATTTATTCTTATTTTCTCCCCATAGTGCAAAAAAAATATGAATCCATTATTTTCCATAAGTCTATTGCATGGTGTTGGAACCAAGGTGCAATCAGTGGCCTCACTCAATTCTCTATATGGAGTGTTGGAACAAACACCACCTAGCTAGATGATCCTACCATCACCATTTCTTTATCCTAGAATGACAAAAGATAAAATATCTTGAGCAATTCAATTCAATGGATGATGTTTTATGTTTATACGTAGCAAGAACTTGTTCTTAATAAGCATGATTATAGTTCCAAGTTCAAGATGTTATCTTTAAACTACTCCTTAGTCCACAAAAGATTTAGGATTATTACACAAGATCCAATAGGAGTGGGTTTTCACATAGTGACTACCCAAAGATAGGATTTTATTAGACCAAGTCAAATAAGCACCCATAACTTGGTGATCATCATGGCATTTGGCAATATTAGACATAGATCATGAGGTAGATTGTGTTGATATATTTAGGTAGTGATGTGTGTGAACACTCTAGGACCGCCAGGGCACTTTTTTCCTTCTTTAGGAGGTTTTTTTTCCTCGGCTTGTATATACGCCTATTGCCCTAATAGGCTACTTATCTTTGTACATTCTCTAGTAATACATTCAGTATTGTGTGTTGTGCTCCAAGCTTCTTCTTCTTCCTTGTGCTGTTCGCGTGCTTCTGCATACGTCTAAGTCCAACAATTGGTATCAGAGCAAGTCGTCGCTTCATCTAGGGCACCGTCAACACTCCTCCGTTTGCAGTCTCAGATTCACACGAAGTTTGGTGAGCATACTCAGGGTGTTTTAGAGATCAAAACGGCTTCACTTTGTGGTATCGAAATCGCGATCTGAGCTCGTTTTGGCCTTCGAACACACTATCGTAGCGCTTGTGCAGGCTATTTTGTCTTTTTGTGCCAAAGGTATATACGAGTTTTTGTTCGCCGATATAAGCATCTCAAAGTCTGCTACAGGTCTAGCAGAACTCATCTGGGCAGTTCTGTTCAACTTTTTTATTTGGTCATCTGAATTTTGCTAGTTTGCTACGCTTGTAGAAATTTGAAATGGTCTCCTCTTTCCCCAAACTTGAGGCACCTGGAAAACATGTTTGTGAAGGCTGTTATTTTGGGCAAAATGCAGCGTTCGTCCTTTCCAAAGGATGGTTCAGTTCGGGCTACTCAGAAATTGCAGCTTGTACATAGTGATGTCTGTGGTCCTATGCAGACACCTTCTTTTGGGAATTATCTTTACTTCGTGACTTTCATCAATGATTTTTCCAGGCATGCATGGGTATATCCATTGAAGGCAAAGTCCGAAGTGTTCATGTGCTTCAAACAGTTTTTCGTTTTGGCTGAAAATTTGTCAGCATGTAAAATGGGCACCCTCCGTTCAGATTGAGGGGGGGAATATATGTCTTTTGATTTTAATGCATTTTTGGCTGAACGTGGGATAAAACACCAGTGTACAGTGCCGTATGCACCTCAACAGAATGGAGTTCCTGAACGAAAGAACATGTCACTCATGGAGATGGCGAGGTGTATGGTCAAGAGTCAGGCTTTACCACACAGTTTCTAGCTTGAGGCTGTCATGTGTGCAGCATATGTATTGAACAGGTGTTCCACTAAAGCGCTGCAATCTATCACTCCATATGAGGCTTGGCATGACTGCAAGCCATCTATTGCTCATCTGCGTGTTTTTGGTTGTTTGGCATATGCATTAGTACTTGAACAACATCGCAGAAAATTGGATGATAAAGTGTTGAAGATACAACATGTATTTCTTGGATCCACTTCATTTTCATCATCATTTGTACCTTTTTTCTACCTTTCATTCAGTTAAATAAAGCACTCTTGTATAGGTGTGTGTGAGTGCCACACTAGAGAATAAGTGGGATTCATTCTCCTTTCAGTTTAGAAATCCCACATAGCATGCTTTTTTGCCATTTTGTATATAAAGAGGTCTCCACCTCTTCTTTTGAGAGAGCTTTTTGAGAAGTAATGAGATTATGCTAGTTTGTAGATAGACTCTTGCTCTCTCATCGTCATGATGTGCATGTGTGCTTGTTCTCTTCTTGTCTAACGTTTGTGACACGTTGATGTATGATTACGTCGTTATTATGCTTGTGATTATGATTAGGTGCATCATTCATGATGCTTATGTTGTATCTTCTTGTTGATAACGTTGTTAATCATACGTTGACGAAGCGCCATTACGTCTGTTGAGTGCTTCTACGCAAACATTTGGGTCTCATGAGATGCTTCCTGGTTTGACAAGTATGAGTTGTGATGCTACAACGTCAACAACTTTTGGTGCCGTTGCCGGGGATTGTTCTCTTGTCACTTACGTGATGGTTCATGGCATGAAAGAGACGTGTATGCAAGCTTTTCATGACGATTTTTGAGTTCTTCATTTCATTACGCTCTTGTGAGTATTTTCGACATGCAAGATTTAGAATAACTTGTATGGGATGAGCTATTTGTGATGGTAAAAATCTCCATTTTGGATGATAAACCATTCACTTGTTGTGATCCATAGAGTTGCAAAATGATAAAATTAGTAGATTAGATTCCTTTTGTACATTATCGTGTTGTTAATTTCTAAGTTTATTTGTTTTTTTATCATGCGTGAATAAATGTTCATAGGGGTTCACCAACAATGGACTACTTGCTTCGGAGGAAGGCATCAACGAGTTTGGAAGGAAGATGATGGGCAACAAAAGCAAGTATGATCTTGATGACCTATATGTGCAGACACATGCATCTATTGGGGATCGAAACCATATGGGTCAAGAGTTTACATATCATAGGCTAAAGAAAGAGCTATTGAGAAAAGCTTCTCAAAATGCTCTCCCGCAGAGCTATAGCGACAAAGTGTCATGGAATCTTGCTTTCTCTTCATCTTCTAATGGAAGTCATATTGTCTTTCAAGAGTTCCCGCCACAGAGAGAAGACTGTCAGCAAGAGTTAAGGAAGCAAAAGCTTATCGTCCTAGGCAAGACAAAGTAGATTTAGAGCTTGTAAAATGCGTGAGAAGGAGTTAACAACAGGATTATTTCCTTTCACTTTTTGGAGAGATAGCAGCACGTAAACATTAGGATCACTGTGTGGGCTCTTACAAGCTACTGCATTGTGAAAGGAGAGTTAGGACTTGAGAGGGTGGATACGGGCTGCTCCGAGCATGGTCGGAAATCAGTGTATCTGCAAGATGAGAATAAGGCACCCAGAGCAATTGCTTGAATCTGGGAAGAGAGACAGAGTGGAAGAATGATTAATCAAGGTTTCTTAGTCCTATTCTCTTTGCATCTAATCGTACCATGCCTACCTCCTTCGGTGCTGACCCTACAATACAGAGTTCTCTTACAGATTCTCTTCGCCCACTTTCATCTCCCATTCCCCATGTAGAATGCATGCAAAGGGTGCAGGTGGGAAGAAGAAGACAGTGGTAGACAGAACCATGCATCAGATAGGAATGAGGAGAGAAGAAAAGCTAATAAGGGTAGCATAGGAGGGTTCTGTAAGGAAAGCGACTGTGCTTCCATGAAACTGGAGGAGAGGAAATGCATGAGATTCAACTTATTAGGATGAAGTTTCAGCAGTCTTGATTGCGTGCAAGGATGAACACACCTGTCTACTATCGCAAGAAGTTATTAGTAAAGACCCACAAGAGGTTAGCAATAATGGGTCTGAGAAGCTCATGAGCAAAGAGTGAGAGAAATATCTTTTGGGTAAGGCAGAGTTGTATGGGATGTGGACCAAGAAAGAAGGATCAAATGCTTCTGCAAGAGGTACTAGCACGTTGAAGGGTAAATCTTTAGCAAGGATAGGCAACGGAGAGGATGCATATGTCATAAGACCGTAAGTGGCAAATCTGTTAGTGTCACTCTAGCACAATGGTGAGTACCAACGTGAGAAGATTCACCTCATAATTGTCAATCCGTGGAGACGTGAGGACTAGTATGAAGACTATGAGCAAGTGAAGGCACAAGTGTGTGAGTGAGAAGCACACAAGCATGCACACACATACACACACACGCGCACACAAGGCAAGAACAAGGAGAGGAACAATGGAGTTCTTAGCATTAGTCAAAAAGTCTCTTACATAAGCTCAATTCACAAACAATCTAACCTCAAAAATGAGCTCTCTAGCTCTTTTTATAGTTTTCTAACTAGCTTTGGTCTTGTCCAGACCTAGTGTCCAGCCTAGTTAAAAATTAGGTTCTAGAGCCTATTTGAGGGCTCAAACAGAGTCTAAAAATTATGAAAATTGATATGTAGCTAGTTCTAATACTCCTCAAGCTCGAGGACTCCTCGGCTTGCACAAAATGGAGTCTATTCTACCAAAAACGGAATTTACAATGTTTTTGTAGTGATTAAAATCACTTGAGTTGTAAATGGTCCATGGAAAAAATGATTGGGCCTTGTTGCCGTATTGTGCATGACTCCTCCGTTGCGCTAGTATGCTCTTCATCTGACTTGTATGCCAACACGCCCCCCTTCCTAGCATCTGTCGCCCCTGACAGACCTCTGTTCTATCGGGTGGTCGATATAGTATTGGATGACATTGGTGGCAAGTTCGTGTTCTCCTATCCTTAAGCCTCTTGCTAGATCAGCTTCCAATGCATCCCAATTTATTGCGCCAGGGACCTCTGGTTGCGGTGTGGTGTAGTACTCAGAGTACATTGCTTGTTCACAAGCAAAGAGATGGAGCAGGTGTGTTGGCTTCGGTGCGAAGATCTCCGAGTGATACTCCCAGAAACCTGATCTGAACATTTCTTCGAAGGTCTGTTTGTAACATGCAGGGAGGTATTTGATGCGTGCATGCCAGGCGTAAGCCACACGAATACTGGGGGTGGTGCTCATGTCATACACCAAATCATAATTTCCATTGGTAAACCCCGGTAGACGTACCTGTGGTGCGGCTGCATTTCTAAAGGTTTTCAGGACTACCTGCATCATATCTAAAATCTTAAGCATCATTTGAGCTGCCACATCTGGCATGGGCTTCAATCGCGGCATCCAATGTCAAATTGTTCCCATCATGTATGCTACCGACGGTGGTCCCTGTGGTGGCGCAATGTACGGGTAGTTTAGCCATTCCTTGCATTGCGCGTTGTTCTGCACTTTGATATTGAATGCCTTCCAAGACCTGCGACGTGGAACTAGACCGTAGCATGGATTGTATAGGAGATGTAAAGGCGCGTTGTTCCATGTGCGTAGCATTTCTGGATATGTCTCTAGAAGTTTTTGCCGCTAGGTGGGTTGACGAATTTTGCCTTTTTGCACCTCTGGAGGAAGGTCTTTGGGTTGAAATTGGGTAGCAAAGGTAGGAATCTTACCCGTGACTCTCTGTATTTCTGCATTATAATCAGCCAGGATAATATAATAAGGCCTGTATTGGAGTTCAGATGAGAGGATGAGGCGTCTCGATGACAGGTTCTTGAAGTAAGCAGATTGTAGCACAGTTTCCTCTATGACCCTCATGGCCTGATTTTGCACTACTGTGCGCTCTTCGTGAGAACTCCCGATTTCGTCCACTTGACGTAGCCATGGAGGCCGTGGTGCTTCGAATGTGTCCTGAGCTTCTTCCGTTTGTTGGCCTCCTGGGAAGGGTTGTGGGTCGTATTCTTCTTCAAATGTCTGTTCCACAGGAATTTGTACTACTTCTTCGTCGGTGGGAGCCTCTGGAGGGGAAGGTGGTCTCTCATATTGTAGTAGACGTGCTTGCAATTCGGTGACCTATTTCTGGAGATCTTTTAAGGCCTCTGAGTCTGTGAGAAGTGAAGCCGCGGAGGAGGTGGTTTGAGAGGCTGCTGTTGTTTCTTTTTGGTGTTTCTGCTTCAGTTGACCCAGTTCCTCTGATAGCAGGTCATGTGCTTCAAGCAGCATGGCATAGTCTTCCAATATGATCTTGATATTGTCGGGGGTCACTGCTTGAAACTTTGATGGGCTGATGGGTGCCCCAGGTGTGCTTTCAATAGCTGCTTCTAGGTTTTCCTGATTTTGTAAGTGCAGGCGTCGATTCTCTTCATGAGCGGCAGCAAGATGTCGCTTGAGTAGGGCCATATTTCGCTAAAGCTTTGAATTGCGTTCCAGCTGTGTCTGTAGATGACCTTCTACCACTTGTATTGCTTCCTGATCTGTGTTTTGTAACTGTACCTCCAATATGCTATGAGCCTCTTGGAGAGTTTGGAATTGTGTGTGGAGGCGAGCATTTTCCTCCTCTAGTGCAGCAAGGCGGTGTTGTAGTGTCTCCGAGTGCTCTTGCAGGCGTTCATTCTGTTGCTGGAGCTGATTGTAATCTGTCCTTAAGTTTGATATACAAGCTAGCATGGTGTCCAATGCATTTCCTATAGATGAGGGGGTGGTGTTTACAATGGAAGATGCATGGGAAGGGAATTGGGGAAGGGGAAGAGTGAATGATGTGTCTATTGAAGACGTGTGTGTGGGTGAAATTGGTGGAGGGGGAATGGGAGGAGGTGGAAGCGTGGGGGGAGGGGAGGTGCCGTGGGTGGTGAAATATCCATACTTTCAGGAGTGGGTGCGAGTGTGGGGTCTACCATATACATTGGAATGGTAGGTGGTGTGTGTGTGAAAGTGGTGAATAGATGAGAAGTGGGGTGGGGAGCTGAAAATAAAGGGAATGGTTGAGACCTGGGTTGAAAAGTTCTAGCAAGGAAGTTATGGAGGGATTGGAGAAGTGGAGAGATGGAGGTCGGGGGTTGAGGTTGTAGAGTTGAGGAGGGCATGAAGGGTTGCGTGGTAGAAGGGAAACCCATGAATATGGATCTAGGGTCAGGATGACCTATGGCTGAGGGCATGGGGGATGGTTGTCCTAGGGCAGGCTCTATGAGCGATTCGGTGGATTGTGTAGTGATGGGGGTTGCTTCATAGATTGGGTTATCAGAGGTGGAGAATAGGGTTGAACTAGAGATGGGAGTACGGAAGATGAAGGTTGGTTAGGTGGGTTGAGTGGTCGAGGTGATTTCCACGGTTTTTGCTCTAGGAGGCGATGGTGGGGGTGTGGGTGGTAGTGGCTCGGTGGATTCCTCATGGGTGACTGGGTGCTCTTGGCTAGCAGTTTCTGTTGCTTGGGAGGTTGTCCTGATGGGTACGAATGTAATAATTGGCCCTTCTGCCGTTGTAATGGGGATCTGGATATTCTTACCTGAGCGTGGTCGTGTCTGGAATCTTCGTGGATCATATTGAACTGGAGACCTCCTAATGGCAGTCCGCACTGCTTCTACTACCCCATATGTTTCTGCCATCAATAAGAGACCTTCACTATATTCTGAGTCAACTCCTGCTTCTTCCAACAACTGAGTCATGAGTACTCTACTGCTCTGTTCGGTGAGCAGTTGTTGCGATCACACTCGTTCCATAATTTGATACAGCCTTCGGAGTTCTGCTGTATAGGCTGGGGCTTTAGTGGTCTCCTCTTCATATGCTCCTTCTTCTTCTAGGTGTCCTTGTTGTTGACCTTGCTGAGCGTCACTCCAATGTACATGGCGGCCGTCTGTAGATTTTCTTCTTCTTTGTGAAGATGTGCCTTGTTCTTCTGCATCTGAATAAAACTCTACATCAGAGAGTTGTGTACTTTGTAAGAATGCTTCGAAGTCCTGGGGATCCATTCCTTCAGCATCTCCAGTTGTAGCAAATTCAAATTCAGATGGAGCAGGAGGAGCTGAAGGGGTAGCTTGTGTCATAGTTTCAGATCCAGACCTGGGTATCCTAATGGTAAAGGGAGGTACAGTGGTCTCCCCTCGTGGCGATACTTCAGGAGTAGTCAGAACTTCCCTTGTCTGGACAAAAGGGATCGCACCCCTCATGCGCTTGGATTGATGTGTGGATGTCTTGAGCTTCTTAAACATTTGTAATTGTGCCCAAGTTAAGGCACGTTCAATGGGAACATCGTATGCTAGGCACCAGTAAATAATGCGTGTGATTGCACAACAACCGTTCACCACTAATTTCCTAGAAGACCTTTTATTTGCTTCATACAATTGATCTATAATCCATATCGGCAGCTTAATTGGTAACGCACCTGCCTCCGCTAAGTAGAGAGCGAACCAGATTCTTTTGTGTGGTTGTGTGAAGCGGTCTTGGCCGGGGAAAGCAAAATGTTGCATGCACGTACGGAGAGGGATGGACACGTTTGGTGTGAGTGCTGCCATGTCTTTAAGCGTCAATAGTTTCCTATCCTTCATGTTAGTAGGAACGAGAGCATCCTTCTCAGAGGGTACATGTGTGCCGTGCATATTCAAAGCAGCGCTCACCAACTCCACAGTAAGTTCAAACCTCTTTAACTCGTTGTTGCCCAGCAAGGAAGGAAGAACAAATGATCCTGGTTTGTCCTTTTCTTCATTAGCTTGTAATGTGGAGACCAAATAATAGCATCGGAGGAGATCCGGTTTAGGTAGTGGTGCTTCAAAGTATTCTGCTAGCCCTGCACGTTGCCATATGGTCTGGAGATCCTCGGTGTTCTGTAGAGTCTCAAACTCCTTGGAGAAAAATTGGAATCAAACCCATGATCTGTCATACTCGCACTTAGACTCCCATATATACTTGGCCTCTCCTAATGGACCTGGCATGCCATTGAACCAATGAGAATTGGCATGGACTCTTTCTGTGATCCCTGTGGGTGGATCCGGTACCGGGATCTGCTGAAGGTGTTGCAGCTCCACAGGTCGTTCAGTTGGTGGCACATCCACAGGTAGACTATCCACATCGATTCCTACAGTAAGTATTCCTACTTGTGAGCTCGGACCTGTCGCTTCTGCCATGTTACTTCTTGCCTCCTGATTCTGTGAGAATATAGAAACATGTGTTAACATTGTAAAGGACAAGTTAGAACCGTTTTTGTCCCCATTACAACATTATCATGAGGTTCGGGAGAGATTAGTAGGTTAATAAGTGCTCGGTGCTTGTGTGTGTAGTCAGGAATTGGTTGGACCTAAGAACTAAGTGGAATGATGTAGTGTGAGAGTGACGTAGTTAGTAGGTGGGCATGGATTTACAACTGGGGTCCGGGGGTTTATTACAAGTTTTAGGTTGCCAAATGCAGTGGATGGGCTTTGATCTTGATTTTGTGGAGACTCTGAAGGGTTTGATAGGGGTATCTGCTTGAAGATGAGGCTTTTTAGGGACCCATTTACAAGTGATTCTACTAGTGCTCGTGGAAGAATATGTGTCCGTGCGTGATGCATAAGACTGGGCCTCAGATGTTCGAGTGAGTGAAACATGTTGTACCGGTTGCGGCCTTGGTGTAGCTATTTGAGCCCGCAAGCAAGCCTTAGGCACCCAGATTTGTCGTGATTGTGGGCTGGCCTTCATTGACTTCTTGGGTACCCAAATAGACTTCACCTTCGCAGAAGAATTAATGAAGGACTTCTCATTAGTGTCATGTTGTTGACTACTAATAAGAGGTTTTGGCCGTGGGGTCGGCCTGGTCTGAACAGGGTATTCGCCTTTTCGCCTCCATACTTGCTTCCATGGCTGAAACAATCTGCTTTGCTCCTTTTTTTGGCATTTAGTATCGGTAGTGTTCTGCTTCTTCTGTATTTGATCTGCCGTGGGTTGTTGCAACCTTCTGGTCTTTGGAAAAGAAGGGAGTTCCGTCCTCTCCCTGGCTCCGTTGTTGAGATTAGCCTATTTCTACATCATACAATTTTGGACAAAAATAGCATTGTCAACTTCATGTGCGCCCTTGGAAGGACTAGGAGTTTGTGCCTTGCCTAGTTCCTTGAGTGCCTCATTTTCCAATTCAACTGTAATTCGGCTATGATCTACCCATACCTGAAGAAGTCCACTTCTTAGGTTGAGGTTGACTGCATGATCATAGATCCAGTCCTGACCCAAGACAAGAGGCTCAGTGAGGTCCTCATCTTGACACACTAGTACTTTGACTGTCATCACTTCGTCTTGAATGGAGATGGGAAGATCCACCTCACCCATGCAAGGAGTTTCCACACCTCCCAATCCTATGAGATATGCTTATATAGGATCGACAGTTAATTTCAATTCTTGATAGTAAGACAACTTGACAGCACTAGTGGATGCACCTGAGTCAATCAAAGCTCTTACAATCTTTGCACCCTTTCCTTGTCCTACTCCTAGGGTTACAAAAGGCCGTCGATCGATTATTCTATGGGAATGCCCACCTGAAGTCTCGCACATGGCCATAGGATAGCCTACAGATTCTTGAGTGTCAAGCATAGGCGGGTCTCTGCCTTGTCTCCTCAATTTCATTCGTCGGATGCGTTCTAAAGCTTCTACCTGTGCTTCTCTTCTAATTCGTTTCTCTTCTTCTTTACGTTTCTTGGCAGTGTGGAGTCGATTTAGCATCTCTTCAGTAAGGGGTTATTGATATAACTTGACTCTGCATCCACTTATGTAACTTGGTAGAATATCGCCCTCTAAAGTGGCTAGTTGAACTGCGCCACTTGTGGAGATTCTATTGATAATCATTGGCCCGTAACCTGTTTTCTCTAATTTCCGTGCATGCTGCTTCAATGTGTAGACTAGGACTAAGTCGCCTGCTTTCAAGCCTTTATCCTTCACATGTGTATCAAAATATGCCTTTTGCCTCTTCTTTGCTGCATAGATTCCTGCTGCAGCTCTCAATCGTGTTTCGCCTAGACCTTCAAGATCAAAGATTCGAGAGGAGAGTTCATGGCTTGTCCAGTCATGCTCTTGTGCTACCTTCAATGTAGGTATCAAAAAGTCCAGGGGTAGCACAGCATTTTGGCCAAATACCATCTGAAAGGGGGTGGCTTGGAGTACCGTTTTATAGGCAACCCGGTATGCCCAAAGAGCATGGTGTAGCTGTTTGTCCCAATCACAGCGTTTATTGTTCACTAGTTTAGTCAGCACATTGCATAAGATCTTATTAGTGCTCTCAGCCTGGCCATTAGCTTGTGGATGATAGGGGGCCGATTTCTTATGTATCACCAAGAATTCTTGGAGAAGGTTTTCTATGACTTCATTCAAGAAGTGTGTGCCTCTATCACTCACCAACTCTATTGGCAATCCATACCTCCTGAATACATTTTCAAATAAGAACTTTGCTGTTGTTTGAGCATCATTTTTTGTAGTAGCTTTCGCTTCTACCCACTTGGTTAGATAGTCTGTGGCCACGATGATATATTCAGCATGTGAACCCTTAGCTGGGGGATTAATAGGACCAACAAAGTCTATTCCCCATTTAGAGAACGCACGTCCGCCCATCATAGGCTTCAGTGGCATCTCATCCTTGCGTATAGGGTACTGAGTTCTCTGACAAACATCACACCATTTCACATAGGTATGTGCATCCATGTGAAGGGTTGGCCACCAAAAGCCTGCAAATAGTATTGCCTTGATTACCCGATCTGGTCCAAAGTGTCCCCCTGCTACACCTTGGTGAGCAGTATCCAAGATTTTGAGATATTCACTCTCATGGACACATAGTCTCAGGTAACCATCTTTACCACGCTTGTATAGATTGTCACCAATGAGTGAATAATCCTGGGCTTCTTGTTCTAAACTCCTTTGCCTAGCCAGAGTCATGTCTGGAGGGAATGTTCTCGTCCTTAAGAAGGATACTAGAGGTTCACTCCAATCTGGCACTATGGACACTTGATAAAGAGTGGCATGTTCCACAGGTGGTTTAGTGCAGCAGATTGGGCATTCCTTGCACAACTTTTGGACATCAGCCTCCATAGTCGCCAATGCACTCCGAGTCTCATTAGTGTCTGTAAGGTTCGTTGCTTTGAGTAGTGTTGCTCTAACGCACCTACATGTGCTAATTGCAACCATTTAGCGTACTCATCCTCTTCCACACAACAAGCCAAGATCCCTTGATCTGTGTGCTTGTACATACTTCCTGCCATGATGTGATACTTTTGGGCTTTTACTACCTCTCTATCCTGTGTGTTTATTACTGGGTGGTTAGGTCCATATGTCAACACTGGTACCAATGGCTTAGCCCACTGCGGCACCACTTCCAAATTAAACAAGTAAGCATCAGGAAGGTCATCTGACACTCCTTGTGGGGCTTCTCCCGATGTGAGCCTAGAGAGATGGTCTGCTCTCAAATGAGTCTTCCCTTTCCTTACCACAACCTCAAAATCATATTCCATTAGCAAGAGAAACCATCTTACTAATCTTCCTGTATTGCATGGCTTGTTTACAAGGTATAGCAATGCCTGATGATCAGTAAAAAATTTAAACTTATTTGCAAGCAAATAGTGTCTAAATTTCTTAACTGCATATACCATGCCTAAGCCTTCTCTCTCAGTAGTGGTATAATTTCGTTCAGCTGCATTCAGTTGTCTACTAGCATAGGCAATTGGAAGATCCATATTACCTTCACCAGTAGGTTGTGCAAGCACACATCCAATGGCATAATTGGATGCATCCACATGAACATGGAAAGGCTTATTCCAATCCGGTGTGGTTAAGATTGGTGCTGAACATAATCGCCGTTTAAGCTCATTGAAGGAATTCTCACATTCCTCAGTCCACTCAAAGTTTGTCAGAAGTCCGTACAGAGGCTTTGCAATGATGGCATACATGTGTATAAATCGTCGGTAATAACCACAATGCCCCATGAAAGCTTGTACTGCCTTGACATTCTTTGGCCTAGGTAATTCGGCTATAGCTCTTACTTTCTCTTCATCCGTAGATATGCCATTCTTTGACACTATGTGTCCTAGAATTTTGCCTTGCCTGACCATAAAAACACATTTTTCTGGGTTTAGGCAGACTTGATACTCTCTACATTTGTCAAAGATTTGTCTGAGTTCAGGAATATGGGTTTGTCAAATGTTGGAATGAGCACAAAGATCATCAACATAGACTTCTAAGTTCTTCCTTAGGAACTCCTTAAATACATGGCACATCAGCCTTTGGAAGGTTGCGGGAGCATTGGTTAGCCTGAATGGCATTACCCTAAAAGCGAATATACCCCACTCTGTGGCAAAAGCCGTTTTATGTTGATCTTCTGGTGCAATGGCCACTTGATTGTAGCCAGAGAACCAATCTAGGAAGCTATACACTTCCTTGCCTGCCACCCTTTCTAATAGATGCTCAGTGATAGGAAGCGGGAAATTATCCCTGATCGTGGCTGCGTTAACCTTCTTCAAGTTAATGCATACTCGTAATTTGCCGTTCTTCTTGGGCACCACCACAATGGGGGATACCCATTCAGTGTGCTCAATTTCATAGATAAATCCAGCTTCAATCAAGCGGTCTATCTCTTCTTTGATCTTGGCAGCATAGTTGTCATTGTATGTGTATGGCTTTTGTTTTGAGGGTCTGGCCTCTGTAGTCATGGGAATCGTATGTGAGCATATGTTCGGGTCCACTCCTTTCAAATCCTTGTAACTCCAAGCAAATACATCTCTGTATTCTCTTAGCAAGGCTATCAGCTCATGCTCTTCTTCCTCAGTGAGGTCATGTCCTATGTAAGTGCACCTCTCTTCTCCTTCTTCTATGGCTACCACTATTTTCTTGGTGGTTTCTTTGTTATCATAGGCCTCTCCCGATTGTGCCTCTCGTTTAGGCATTCTAATCATGACTCTCCTGTCATCTATCTCATACTTCTTAAAATTTCCCGGGACCTCAAACAAAGATTCTTCCTCTCCTGGTGTGACTTCTCTCTTCTTTCTTTCCTTTCCTTCTTCCTTAGAGGTTACATGTGTGGCTAGCCTTACATCCTTTGTAAGCTGTCCGTGCTTCTGGGGTTGAAATTCTACTTCATAGAAGTATTCCTCATCTGATGCAAAAGGTGGGTCCATAATGATTGACTCTAGATCGGAGTCGCTCGCATCCTCAAATGCATCAGGGCTAGGTTCACACTCTTCTAAAACTGCCTCTCCCATGATCGGCTCTATGGAGAAGACTGAAATGTCATAGCCATCCTCATCACAGTGAGGTGTCCATTGTTCTTCATTGATGGCTACATCCATGGTTGCTAGAATTTCTGCCCAGCCGTGAGGTTCGAATTCTTCGTCTGGAAAAACTACAGGTGCATAGGCTGGGTCTTGGATTGATCTATGGGTTTCTTTTGCACCTATCTCCCTGGCTTTTTCTCTCTTCTCTTCTTCTACTGCTACCTTACACATCCATAAGTGAGTGTCTTCATGCATCCATGAGGATCCTGATCCTAGGGAATGCACCGATTCCGTATCATCTTTGGCTCTATGGATGGGGTTCCATTGGATAGGAGGGACATCTCTATGAGAGTAATCCTTGAGATTGACTTTGGTTGTAACACCTAAGTGCTGCAAATACAAGGAATTGGTTCCCCAATCCTGTACCACTTGCAACTGCCGCATAAATGGTCTTCCCAAAATCATCTCATAGGCTTGATTTTTGCTAAAGTCACAGATAGCAAATGTGTGCTCAAACTCTACACCACAAGTAGTGAGAGTTATCCCCTCGAGTAGTCCTAAGGGTCTTTCTATGTGCCCGTCAGCCATCTGCAATTTCATTCTCGTTGGCCTGAGAGCTTGCTTGCCCCATTGTTTCCATAAAGAGGTGGTCACAATTGCAACTCCTGCACCTGAGTCCAAGATGGCCTTGGTTGTGTATCCCTGATGAGTGATGGGGAGATATGTGTTTCCCTCTTCGCCCTCACTCATGTCTCCTATCTTGTCTAAGGGTATTTCTGGCACTGCTCTCTGGGATCCTACCTGGGAACGAGGTTTTGCTATCTCGGGCACTTGATTGGCTACATGTTTCCACACTTCTGGTCTAACCTTAAGCAGCTCTTCCAAAGTGAGATTGCACTGCACTTTGGTGTTCTTCACTACCTCTGTGTTCCTAGGTATGACTGAATCTTCGTTTCTTACCATGACTGTAGGTGCTCTCATACAGGTGGACTTTGCTTCCCATGGGCCTGTGAAATGGGGTAGTTCTTGTAAAGAATTAGACTCGAAGTCTAACCTTTCTTGAGATTGGGCACTCTCCTGCTCTCCATAAATGGAAGAAAGGTCTTGTGGGAATTGATCGTGTGTGTCATCCACAAGTTCAATGGGAGGAGGAACTTCACTCTCTTTAGCCCATTTCTCTTCTTGAATCTCTCGCAAGAATTCTGGTGTGTATTGATTCATAGAAGAAGAGGTGTCTGGCTCCGTAGAGTTAGGCACGTAGGCCTCAGGCACATAGGCTTTCTAGGTAGGAAGACCTGCTCTTTCACTAGCCTTGTCATGGTGTTGAGGGGCGGGTTACTTTTGTGATTGTGCAATTAGATTCTCTATTCTTTCTAGGGAGGGGGGGTTGTCTGGTTCAGTGGAATTGGGCACATAAGCTTTCGGTGGGGGATGGGTCATGTTTTTGCTTGCTTTATCTCTTTCTTGATTTTTTTCTTCCTTGGCAGATCTTGCAATTATGCCCTCTAACTTCTCTAGAAGTCCATCCAAGTGTAATTGCGTCTTGGCTGAGCTCGAGTAATTGAAAAGGCGACTGGCTTCAAACATAGTCTGAGCCAATGCGACCATTTTCGCGCAAAGCTTGGTTCTTTCTATCTCTAGGTCAGCTCTGGGGTAGCACTTGTCATGATCCGTTACATTTGGCCCTTCTTGGATTTTGGCCTGATATGCTATAAGCATCATGTCTATGTCTTCAGGAGTGGGATCAGCTAATACTGATCCCGGGGTGGTGGGTGGGTTACGTGGGGTGTATTAGAGGGTGGAGGGATGGAGGGTGATGGGGATGGTAGCGGTGGGAATGTGTGAGAGTGCGGTTGAGATGTGATCTCTATGATTTTGGCCTTGGTTTCTCGTAGACTTTCCTCAAGTTCACTCATCTTCTTTGCCCATTGCCTTTTCATACGTTCACGGCTATCTCTCCAAGCTCTTGTTCTCTTCTTATTTTGGCTCTTAGTATCGCTAGCGTCTGGGCTCTTTTCCTGGCTTACCCCTTGGTTTTGCTGCAATGCTTGAGCTCTAGTGATTACCTGCACTGGTGCAGTGGAAGTGACACTTCCTGTGGAATTGACCACTAACCCAATAACATTAATCGGAGTGATTTTTGGCATATTGCTGGGATTCTTGGGACAATCTCGTAAGAGATGTTCCTTTCCACACTCCTGGCAAAAGCCTTGGATCGTCACTGATTGGGGTTGTGTAGGTGCAGGCATGGGGCAATCACGTACGAGGTGATCACCCTGGCATCTGAAGCAAGGTCCTCTAAGAAAAGGGGGTCGTATCTGCCTAGGTTGAGGTCTAGAGTTGGGGTTTGTGTACATGACATTAGCATATTCAGGATCCCAAATAGGTTCACTCGGTTCCTCACTGTAGTAAGACTCACCATGTTCAGGAGACTGCATGTAGTAAGCCTGGGGACTATCAACATGTGTAGAATCAAAGCTATGGTCACTGGGATCACTTTCTGAGATTAATGGTGTTATTGGGACTATCACTCTATTCAGGTTTTCTTCTGCAGCAGCATACTTGACCGGAATCACATTAGTAGGAGTAGGTGGTTGCTGTGCTAGCACTGGCTGGGGTCTCAGTTGGGCCTAATATTGCGGTTGGTAATTTTGTTGAGGCCTAATATACTGTTGTGGTGAATATTGACTCTGGTATCTGCCTTGTTGAGGGTATGGCTGAGGGTAGGTTTGCCTAACCGCTTGCTTATTGTATGGGCAGTCCTGTGCTGAGTGATTTGTGTACCTTCGCTCTATGGTGCAATATTGGCTGCTAGGGTTCACTTGAGGTTGAGCCGTGATGGGACATGCGTTTGCCATATGGTCACCACCGCAAGTATAGCACCTCTTTACTGGGGCAAATCTAGGAATTTGTTTACTAGAGACGCCTAGTTTTTGAGCTACTTTTTCCGCAAGTTCCTCAATTGATGTGGATTGTGAGGAAGAGAGGCTAGAGGTACTATCTGAATCTTTGTAGATTTTGGATAGCTCTAACTCCTCCCCTAGGTTATCCTCAATATCGATGCACATGCGTACACATTCTTCTATAGTCCGGGGGTCCTTCAAGTACACATATGATCTCAATTTGGTACTTAGCAATCCATCCAAGAATAAAGCCACTTGCTTAGCGGCTATGGGTAACTCAAGACCAGGACATCGCTCAAGGTATTGCCTAAATCTTCTTCCTGCAAGTCTCATAGTCTCTTGCGGGGTCTGCTTGAAGCTGTATATCAATGAGGAAGTATTATGCCTTATGCCACTTTTAGAGAATTCGATAATGAATGCCTCTAAAAGTTGATCTATGCTTCTAAACTGCCTCTCGTTTAGTGGTTGAAACCATGTCAGGGCGGTGTTCCTAAGGGTTAAACCAAAGGCATTGTACTGCATGAACAGGTCTTCAACTTGTTCAGCTCTCAAGACTTGCTTAAACTCGGCTACATGATCGTAGGGGTCTCCAGTGCCATCGAAGTAGTTTTTCATGGACTTAACTAGCTGGGTCGGTCTCAAGGTCCTCGTGTGCTCTCTTGGTCTTGGCAAAGGGAAATCATCGGCATTTCTTCGGTTCCCTGGGGCTCTATGTCCCTCAGGTTCCCCTCTATTCGTGTCCATTCTCGTTCTTTCTCTTCCCCAAGAGTTGGTAAAGCTTACCTCAGGTCTCTCTCGACTCCTTTCTCTTTGAGTCCCCTGAGCTTGAGATGTTCCAGCTCCTTGGCGACCAAAGGACACATTCGATCTTGGTTGGGGGAAGATAAATTCTCCTTTCCAAGTGTAAGCATGCCTATCATTTTCTGTAACCCCAAAGATCCTCTCTGAAGAGTGATCTAAGTAGGTCACTCTTCCTGGAATATCAGGATCTTTGAACTCATATATCATGATTGTTCCTACCTCACTCGGTTGACTAGGTCTATATCTCCAAAAGGCTTCATCCGTCTCTCGGTTCAAGAGGAGATCTATGCTCTTATTATCTTGGGGAATCCACTCTGGTGTGATAATCCTCGTGAGAACAGATTTGCCTCGGGGGGTTCTAGGTTCTTCGCCCATGTTTCCTTGCTCTAGGTCACCTAAGTCCGTTTCCGGGACCACATTCCCAAATTCATCTGTCCTATCGGGATGACTGGTGACTACATATATTGTCCCTTCCTTGTCCAAGTATGCTCCATTTTCAAACTTGACAGCTGGGCGCTCTAGTCCAATGGATTGGTCAGGGTTTTTAATCTGGACCACCGCTCTTCCTAGGCCGTCCTCATAGATGCTAGCACCTAATCGGTTGGTCCTAAGGTACTCGAGTTGCATCTTGTAAGGGCCTTCCACCCTATGTAAATATGGCACCCCAGAACTTCCTGTAGGTCTCTCCATACCATGGGACATCTCAGACTCGCTAGTCTCAGAACTAGGGTAATACGAATGATGGCTCAGCTGCTGGGCCCAAGACCTCGCAGTTTGATTGACACTAGCCTCTGAAGATCTAAGACTTTGTCTGTCTCTCCCTAGGTGTCTACCTGACCTAAGGTTCATATGCCCTTTGTACGTTGTTGATTCTTTGGTACCAGTCACTTGTTCCTTTTAAGTTCCTTTGGATGTGTTTTCTTGTTTTTAGTTAAGCGTCATCAGGAGCACTTTCGTGGGTCGTACTTGATATTTTGCGTCCGCTTAGTTTAAGTTCTTTTCCTTTAAGTTATCCCTTGACTACAATTTTGCCTACCCTTGCACTTGAGAAATTAAGGGCTCTTCAAACTTGAGTGTTCCTATCGTACCCCTAGTCAATCAGAACAACTACTCGCACTTAGCCTATGCTAAGAATAGACTGAGGGGGTTAAGTGATGTTCCAACCTCAAGTCGCTCCTCTTGGCGATGCTGGTCTACCTAGGAAGCACGTTCCCGAGCTTGTTCTCCTTGGCACTTACTTTGCTTTCTCCAAGAGCTCTCGATGATCCTGTAAGAATCCCAAGTTTAGCTTCAAGTTGATCCTTCAATTGACAGACAATTTATTTCAGACACTTTTTTAATGACCCTTGTTCCCCCTTTTGTATTGCTAAAAATTTCCTCTAGAGCTCCCTTGGTGTTCCTACCCCTCAGTGTGTCAACTTCCAAATATCCTATCTGAAAATCAACGCATTATTCTTATAAAAAACAGTTGAGGGCGTGTAGGATATGCCACGAGCTTTCCAACAAGCCCTAGAGCTCAAAAAATGGATTTCGTATGAAAAAGTTATAACCGTTCAGGGTTTAGGGGGTTAACCAGACAAACAGAACCTTTCAGGAGTTTTAATGCATTTTTCTAAGGCCTTTGCAAGTGTGTGAGTATTTGAGAGTGCAAATATGCCCAAAATTTAGCCTAAATTTCCAAAAAATTTACCCCTTAATTTTTGCCAAAAATGTCTGTCTATCGCGATAGACGGTGTCTGTCGCGATAGACACAAACTATCGTGGGGGGCTGTCTGTCGCGATAGAGTGGTCTATCACGATAGACGGTGTCTATCGCGATAGAGTGGTCTGTCGCGATAGACGGTGTCTATCGCGATAGAGTGGTCTGTCGCGATAGACGGTGTCTGTCGCGATAGACGGTGTCTGTCGCGATAGACGGTGTCTGTCGCGATAGAGTGGTCTGCCGCGATAGACGGTGTCTGTCGCGATAGACGGTGTCTGTCGTCTGTCGTGATTTGGTCTGTCGCGATAGACGGTGTCTGTCGCGATAGACTGGATCTGTCGTGGAATTTTGGTCTGTCGTGATAGACAGGTGTCTGTCGCGATAGATGGGGTCTATCGTGGGTCTCTGTCTGTCGCGATAGACGGTGTCTGTCGCGATAGAAGGTGTCTGTCACGATAGACGATGTCTGTCACGATAGATGGTGTCTGTCGCGATAGACTGAAAAAACGCAAATTTTTGAGAAACTTCTAGTGATTTGGAGTGCTCTAATGGTGTAGGTTACCGTGCCAAACACGCATTCACAAAATATTAAGTTTTTCTATCTGTCGCGACAGACAGAGGTCGTCGTCCCGGGACCTGTGCAGAGTCTGTCATACCTGCGCACACTGCTGGAGAAGGTGGTACAGCTAGTTCTTGCAACAAAAGCTCAAAAACACACCAAAAACAGATAGCATGCAAGCTCTCTCTCGCTCTCTCTCACAATGAAATGAGGGAAATGAGGTGGGGAGTGTAATATGACCAAAAAACTGAAATTTTTTTGTGGAGATGGAGATGGAGGTGGGAGATGGTGGGGATGATGATGGTGATGATGGTGATGCGAAAGTAAGAAAAAATGAAGAAAAATAAAGAGAAGGAAGGATATTACCTATAACTCCAATGTCTCAACTCGACGTCTTACCATCACACGCTCGTCCTCGAAGCTCTCTCCCCGGCAACGGCGCCAAATTTGGTGTCACTCTAGCACAATGGTGAGTACCAACGTGAGAAGATTCACCTCATAATTGTCAATCCGTGGAGACGTGAGGACTAGTATGAAGACTATGAGCAAGTGAAGGCACAAGTGTGTGAGTGAGAAGCACACAAGCATGCACACACATACACACACACGCGCACACAAGGCAAGAACAAGGAGAGGAACAATGGAGTTCTTAGCATTAGTCAAAAAGTCTCTTACATAAGCTCAATTCACAAACAATCTAACCTCAAAAATGAGCTCTCTAGCTCTTTTTATAGTTTTCTAACTAGCTTTGGTCTTGTCCAGACCTAGTGTCCGGCCTAGTTAAAAATTAGGTTCTAGAGCCTATTTGAGGGCTCAAACAGAGTCTAAAAATTATGAAAATTGATATATAGCTAGTTCTAATACTCCTCAAGCTCGAGGACTCCTCGGCTTGCACAAAATGGAGTCTATTCTACCAAAAATGGAATTTACAATGTTTTTGTAGTGATTAAAATCACTTGAGTTGTAAATGGTCCATGGAAAAAATGATTGGGCCTTGTTGCCGTATTGTGCATGACTCCTCCGTTGTGCTAGTATGCTCTTCATCTGACTTGTATGCCAACAGTTAGCAATAGCCATGGTCCAGGAGAGAGGGTTTTCTTTGGCTTACAATAGAAACTAGATAACATCCTGTCATCAGTGCTTGTCTAATCTACAGCTCTAGACACGCCCCATGTTTGTATACTAAGAGTCATGGGCTAGCGAAGTGGTATTCAACTATATTTTTTGGTTCAATATGAATGACTAACTGAAGCGCTGAAGGATTTATGAAGCACATGATGGCATGAGCAGCCAAAGACTGACATTTATGTGGTTCTCTGTGATAAGGTATTACGATGGTTTGAGAAGCTGGGATACAAGGCCGTTCAACTTATGGCAATCCAGGAGCATTCCTGTAGCTCAGTGATGAGTAGCACCTCCTTTAATGTCAATCCGGGAAGACGTGAGGATGGTATGAAGACCTCGAGCAAGTGGCGGCACAAGTGCGTGAGTGAAAAGCACACAAACATGCACACACATACACGCACACGCGCACACACGGCAAGACAAAGAGTGAGAATCAACGGAGTTCTTAGATTACTTTTCAAGAAGCTCTTAAAAGTTTGTTTCAATTACAATGTAACCCCAAAAATGAGCTCTCTAGCTCCTTTTATAGTTTTTGACTAGCTTTGGCCCTATTCAGACCTAGTGTCCGGCCTAGTTAAAAATTAGGTTCCAAGGCTTATTAGAGGGCTCAAACGAGATCTAAAAAATATGAAAATTGGCAGGTAGATACTTCTAAAGCTCCTCAAGCTCAAGGACTCCTTGGCTTGCACAAAATGGAGCTACAAAAAGATGAAATGGTATTTACAATGATGTTTAGTGATGAGAATCACTTTTAATTGGTGTAAGGGTTTTGAAAAACTAAAGGGTTGCCTTAGTGCTAGATCTGCGTGAATGCTCATACGTGCTTTACGTGCTTCTTCCTGAAGAAAATTATTGGCCTATTTGCCAGATCTTCGTTGACTCCCTTGTCTGCTTGTGCCTTCTCTCCCTTCTGACTCTCTTCTCTGACTGCCATGCCTCGTTAGTCCTTCAGTTCCTTGTCCGCTGCTAACACCCCCCCCCTCTCTCGCGT
Source organism: Ceratopteris richardii (assembly GCA_020310875.1). NCBI lineage: Eukaryota > Viridiplantae > Streptophyta > Polypodiopsida > Polypodiales > Pteridaceae > Ceratopteris > Ceratopteris richardii. The sequence goes on along the minus strand of CM035428.1, from coordinate 174,748,195 downwards.
CTGTCGTCCCTGACAGACCCTTGTTGTGTGGGTTTTTGGATGTATGTTGGCATACAAAGCAATAAAGGAGTCATGCACAATACGGCAACAAGGCCAGATCATTTTTTCCCATAGATTATGTACAACCCAAGTGATTTTAATCACTACACAAACATTGTAAATCCCGTTTTTGGTAGATTAGACTCCATTTTGTGCAAGCCAAGGAGTCCTCGAGCTTGAGGAGTATTAGAAGTACCATCGCACCAAATTTCATAATTTTTAGACTTCGTTTGAGCCCTCAAATAAGCCCTGGAACCTAATTTTTAACTAGGCCGGACACTAGGTCTGGACAGGGCCAAAAGCTAGTCAAAAACTATAAAAAGAGCTAGAGAGCTCATTTTTGAGGTTAGATTGTAATTGAAACGAACTTGTAAGAGCATTTTGAAAGTAATCTAAAAAGCTCCATTGATTCTCACTCGTTGTCTTACCTTGTGTGCGCGTGTGTGTGTATGTGTGTGCATGCTTGTGTGCTTCTCACTCACGCACTTGTGCCGCCACTTGCTCGAGGTCTTCATACCATCCTCACGTCTTCCCGGATTGACATTAAAGGAGGTGCTACTCATCATTGAGCTACACCAAATTTTGGCGCCGTTGCCGGGGATCGAGCTTTGAGGACGAGCGTGTGATGGTAAGACGTAGAGTTGACGCGTTGGAGTTGTAGGTATTTTCTTCACTCTCATCGATTTTCTTTTACTTTCTTCACCATCATCATCATCACCATCTCCCAAGTCCATCTCCATCATCGCGAAAATTTCAGTTTTTTTTTGACTATATCCCCACCTCCACCTCATTTCCCTCATTTCACTTGTGAGAGAGAGCGAGAGAGCGAACTTGCATGTGCTGTTTTTGCATGTTTTCTGAGCTATTTTGCAGGTTTTTTGCTGTACCATCATCCCCAGCAGTGTGCGCAGGTACGACAGGCTCTGCACAGGTCCCGGGACGACAGCCTCTGTCTATCGCGACAGACAGAAAATCTTAACATTTTGTGAATGCATGTTTATCACTGTAACCTACACCTTGAGGGCACTCTAGATCACTAGAAGTTTTTCAAAAATTTGCATTTTTTCAGTCTATCGCGACAGACACCGTCTATCGCGACAGACACCGTCTATCGCGACAGACACCGTCTATCGCGACAGACAGAAATCCACGACAGACACCGTCTATCGCGACAGACAGAAATCCGCGACAGACACCGTCTATCGCGACAGACACCGTCTATCGCGACAGACAGAAATCCGCGACAGACACCGTCTATCGCGACAGACACCGTCTATCGCGACAGACAGAAATCCACGACAGACACCGTCTATCGCGACAGACACCGTCTATCGCGACAGACAGAAACCCACGACAGACACCGTCTATCGCGACAGACACCGTCTATCGCGACAGACAGAAATCCACGACAGACACCGTCTATCGCGACAGACACCGTCTATCGCGACAGACAGAAATCCGCGACAGACACCGTCTATCGCGACAGACAGAAATCCGCGACAGACACCGTCTATCGCGACAGACACCGTCTATCGCGACAGACAGAAATCCGCGACAGACACCGTCTATCGCGACAGACACCGTCTATGGCGACAGACAGAAATCCACGACAGACACCGTCTATCGCGACAGACACCGTCTATCGCGACAGACACCGTCTATCGCGACAGACAGAAATCCGCGACAGATACCGTCTATCGCGACAGACACCGTCTATCGCGACAGACCGAAATTCACGACAGACAGCGTCTATCGCGACAGACACCGTCTATCGCGACAGACAGCCCCCACGATAGATTGTGTCTATCGCGACAGACACCGTCTATCGCGATAGACAGGCATTTTCGGCAAAAAATTAAGGAGTGAATTTTTGGAAATTTAGGCTAAATTTTGGGCATATTTGCACTTTCATGTACTCATCTACTTACAAAGGCCTTAGAAAATGCATTAAAACCCCCGAAAGGTTCTGTTTGTCTAGTTAACCCCCTAAACCCTGAACGGTCATAACTTTTTCATACGAAATCCATTTTCTGAGCTCTAGGGCTTGTCGGAAAGCTCGTGACATATACTACACGCCCTCAACTGTTTTTTATAAGAATAATGCGTTGATTTTCAGATAGGATATTTGGAAGTTGACATACTGAGGGGTAGGAACACCAAGGGAGCTCTAGAGTAAATTTCTAACAATGCAAAAGGGGGAACAAGGGTCATTAAAAAAGTGTCTGAAATAAATTGTCTGTCAATTGAAAGGTCCACTTGGAACTAATATTGGGATTTATGCAGGCCTATTGAGAAGCAATTGAGAGTATCCAAGCAAGGGTGTGGCGCACGCTTGAGAATCAACTTCTCGAGCAATAAAGAGCAAGGTTCGACAAGAAAGGTCGGAATACTCTCAACTCCTCTTCGTCAATTCCTAGCCTAGGCTAAGAGCGATTAGCAGTAGGAGTAAGTCAGGGCGACGATAGGCCACTATCAAGTTGAAGACCACCTAAAAACTCAAGTTCAAGCTAAAAACTTAATCTCTGTACTGTCGACAACATAAAGGAAAGAACCTAACGTGGAACGATCAACCTGAAAGTACGAAGAACATTCAAGTATTCCTGACGACGTAATAGCAGACAAGACTTTAAACACGAGGAATAACTAAAAAGAATCAAGTGACTGGTACCAATTGATCGGCAACGAGGTTGTACTCTGGGCAAAAGATTGGGCTAATCAGTTAGGCATATGAACCTTAGATCAGGACGACACCTAGTAAGAGAGAGACAAAGCCTTAGGTCTTCAGAGGCTAGTGTCAATCACACTGCAAGGTCTTGGACTCAGCAGTTGAGTCGCCACTCTCATTACCCTAGCTCTGATACCAGTGAGTCAGAGATGTCTCAGGGCATGGACAGGCCTACGGGAAGTTCAGGTGTGCCTTACTTGTACAGGGTGGAAGGCCCTTACAAAACACAGTTGGAATACCTTAGGACCAACCGATTAGGTGCTAGCATCTATGAGGACGGCCTAGGAAGATCTGTGGTCCAGATTAAAAACCCTGACCAATCCATAGGACTAGAGCACCCAGCTGTCAAGTTTGAAAACCGTGCATACCTGGACAAGGAAGGAACCATATACGTAGTCACCAGTCATCCAGATAGGACAGATGAATTTGGAAATGTAATTTCAGAAGCGGACTTAGGTGACTTGGAACAAGGAAACATGGGAGTGGAACCTAGAACCCCTCGAGGTAAATCAGTTCTCACTAGAATTATCACGCCTGAGTGGGTCCCCCAAGATAACAAGTGCATAGATTTGCTTCTCAATCGAGAAACGGACGAAGCCTTTTGGAGGTATAAACCGGATCACCCAATTGATATAGGAACAATCATGATCTATGAGTTTAAGGATCCGGATAGCCCAGGCAGAGTGACCTACCTAGATCATGCTTCAGAACGGATCTTTGTGGTGACAGAAAATGATAGGCATGCTTACACTTGGAAGGGTGAATTTATTTTCCCCCAACCAAGATCAAATGTATCCTATGGTCACCCTGGGGCTGGAACTTCCCAAGCTCATGGTACGCAAAGAGACAGAAGTAGAGATAGACCAGAAGTAAGTTTTGCCAACCCAGTGGGCAGAGAAAGAACGAGAACAGAGACGAATAGGGTAGAACCTGAGATGCATAGAGCCCACAGGAACCAAAGAAATGTAGATGGATTCCCTCTGCCGAGGCCTAGAGAGCACACAAGAACTTTGAGACCCACCCAGCTAGTTAAGTCCATGAAGAATTACTTTGACGGCACAGGAGATCCCTATGATCATGTGGCAGAGTTCAAGCAAGTCTTGAGAGCTGAACAAGTGGAAGATCTGTTCACACAGTACAATGCCTTCGGTCTAACCCTTAGGAACACGGCACTTACATGGTTTCAGCCATTAGATGAGCGTCAGTTCAGGAGCATAGACCAACTCCTAGAGGCATTCATTGTAGAGTTCTCCAAGAGTGGCATAAGACACAACACCTCCTCACTGATTCACAGCTTCAAGCAAACCCCTCAAGAGACTGTGAGGCTTGCAGGAAGAAGATTTAGACAATATCTTGAAAGGTGCCCTATTTCGGAGCTACCCACATCTGCTAAACAAGTAGCCTTATTCCTTGATGGACTACTGAGTCCAAAATTGAGATCCTACGTGTATCTGAAAGACCCTAGGACCATAGAAGAGTGTGTACGTATGTGCATTGACATTGAAGATAACCTAGGAGAAGAGCTAGAGTTGTCCAAAATTTACAAAGATTCAGATAGTGCATCTAGCCACTCTTCCACGCAGTCCACATCAATTGAGGAACTGGCCGAAAAAGTAGCTCAGAAACTAGGTGTAACTAGCAAACAAATCCCAAGGTTTGCCCCTGTGAAAAGGTGCTATACATGCGGTGGTGACCATATGGCGAACGTCTGTCCCATTATGGCTCAACCCCAAGTAAACCCTAGTAGCCAGTACTGCACCATAGAACGGAGATACACCAATCACACCGCACAAGATTGCCCATACAACAAGCAGGCAGTTAGGCAACCCTACCCGCAGCCCTACCAACAAGGCAGATACCAAAACCAAAATCCACCACCACAATATGCTAGGCCCCAACAAACCTACCAACCACAATACCAGGCCCAACAGAGACCCCAACCGGTGCTAGCTCAACAACCTCCAAACCTCTCTAATGTGATTCCAGTAAAGTATGCTGTTGCAGAAGAAAACCTGAATAGAGCTATAGTCCCTGTAACATCCTTGATCTCTGAAAATGACCCAAGTGACCATAGCTTTGATTCTACCCATGTGGATAGCCCCCAGGCTTACTACATGCAGTCCCCAGAACATGGAGAGTCCTACTATGGTGAAGAGCCGAACGAACCTAGTTGGGAGTCAGATTACACGAACGTCATGTATACAAACCCCAATCCTAGACCTCAACCTAGGCAAGTACGACCACCATTTCCTAGAGGACCGTGCTACAGATGCCAAGGAGATCACCTCATTCGTGATTGTCCCTTGCCTCCACCTACGCAAACCCAGTCCGTGACTATCCAAGGCTTCTGCCAAGATTGCGGAAAAGAGCATCTCTTACGAGATTGCCCAAAGAACCCCAATAGCATGCCGAAAATCACCCCTATCAACGTTGTTGGGTTAGTGGTAGACTCCTCAGGAAGCGTCACTTCCACTGCACCAGTGCATGTAGTCACTAGGGCTCAGGCATTGCAGCAAAACCAAGCGGTAGGCCAGGAAAAGAGCCTAGATGCTAGCGATACTGAGAGCCAAAATAAAAAGAGAACAAGAGCTTGGAAAGATAGCCGCGAACGCATGAAAAGGCAATGGGCAAAGAAGATGAGTGAACTTGAGGAAAGTCTACGAGAAACCAAGGCTAAAATCATAGAGATCACGTCTCAACCGCACTCTCACACATTCCCACCGCTACCATCCCCATCACCCTCCATCCCTTCACCCTCTAAGACAGCCCACGCAACCCACCCACCACCCCAAACAGGATCAGTATTAGCTGATCCCACTCCCGAAGACATAGACATGATGCTTAAGGCATATCAGGCCAGAATCCAAGAAGGGCCAAACGTCACGGATCATGACAAGTGCTATCCTAGAGCTGACCTAGAGATAGAAAGAACAAAACTATGCGCGAAAATGGTCGCGTTGGCTCAGACTATGTTTGAAGCCAGTCGCCTTTTCAATTACTCAGGCTCAGCCAAAACGCAATTACACTTGGATGGATTCCTAGAGAAGTTAGAGAGGATAATTGCAAGATCTGACAAGGAAGAAAAAAATCAAGACCAAGAAAAAGCAAGCAAAAACAGGAATCATTCCCAATCAGAAGTGTATGTGGCCAAGGCCCCTAAACCGGACAACTTCCCCTCCTTAGAAAGAATAGAGAGGCCAATAGCACAGCCAGAAAAGGAACCTACCCCTCAAAGAAAGGAAAGGGCAAGAGAACGGGTAAGCCAGCATCTTCAGGAAGCCCGTGGGCCTCCTCAGGAAGCTTATCTGCCCCCCCAAAAGGCAGATGAGCCTCCCTCGAGAGCTCAAGTACCTCCACAGGTTGCCTACATTCCTTCTCAGGGAATGTGTGAGCCTGTTCGGAAAAGTAATAGAATAAGTAATCCTCCCCAAGAAGCTTGTGCTCCAGCCATTTGCGAAAACAAGGAGAGAGTCAACAATAGAATCAGCCCTCCTTCACAGGTTGCTTATGCGCCCAATTCTACGGAGCCAGACACTTCTTCTTCTATGAATCGGTTTGCACCAGACTTCCTACGAGAGATTCAAGAAGACAAATGGGATAACGAAAGCGAGGTCGCCCCTCCTTTTGAACTTGTGGACGATGCACACGACCAATTCCCACAAGACATCCCATCTATTTACGGGGAGCATGAGAGTGTTCAGTCTCACGAGAGATTAGACTTTGAGTCGAATTCCATACAAGAGCTACCCCACTTCACAGGCCCATGGGAAGCAAAGTCCACATGTATGAGAGCACCCACAGTCATGGTAAGGAACGACGACTCAGTCATACCGAGGAACACGGAGGTAGTAACGAACACCAAGGTGCAACGCGATCTCACTTTGGAAGAGTGGGCTGAGGATAGACCAAACGCGCGGAAATATGTAGCCAGTCAGGTAGCTGAAGTTGCAAAACCTCGTTCCAAGGTAGGATCCCATAGGACAGTGCCAGAAATTCCCTTGGATAAGATAGGAGATATGTGTGAAGGTGAAGAAGGGAACACCTATCTTCCCATTACCTACCAGGACTACACCACTAAGGCAATTTTGGACTCAGGTACAGGAGTTGCAATTGCCACCACTTCCCTTTGGAAGCGTTGGGGCAAGCCGGCACTCAGGCCGACGAGAATGAAATTGCAGATGGCCGATGGTCACATAGAGAGACCCCTAGGATTGCTAGAAGGGATAACTCTCACCACTTGTGGTGTCGAGTTTGAACATAGTTTTGCTATATGTGACTTCAGCAAAAATCATGCCTATGAGATGATTTTAGGAAGACCATTCATGCGACAGTTGCAAGTGGTACAGGATTGGGGAACCAATTCCTTGTACCTGCAACACTTGGGTGTTACGACCAAAGTCAATCTCAAGGATTATTCTCATAGAGATGTCCCTCCTATCCAATGGAATCCCATCCATAGAGCCAAAGATGATACAGAATCGGTGCATTCCATAGGGTCTGGATCCTCATGGATGCATGAAGATACTCACTTATGGATGTGCAAGGTAGCAGTAGAAGAGGAGAAGAGAGAGAAAGCCAGAGAGGTAGGTGTGAACGAAACTCATAGACCCATTCAAGACCCAGCCTATGCACCTATAGTCTTTCCAGATGAGGAGTTTGAACCTCACGGTTGGGCAGAAATCTTAGCAACAATGGACGTAGCCATCAACGAAGAACAATGGACACCTCACTGTGATGAGGATGGCTATGATATTTCAGTCTTCTCCATAGAGCCAATCATGGGAGAGGCGGTTCTAGAAGAATGCGAACCTAGCCCTGATGCATTTGAGGATGCAAGTGACTCCGATCTAGAGTCAATCATTATGGACCCGCCATTTGCATCAGATGAAGAATATTTCCATGAAGTAGAATTTCAACCCCAGAGGCATGGAGAGGTTACAAATGATGTAAGATTAGCAACGCATATGACCCCTAAGGAGGAAGGAAAGAAACGAAAGAAGAGAGAAGTCTTACCAGAAGAGGAAGAATCTTTGTTTGAGGTCCCAGAAAATTTTAAGAAGTATGAGATAGATGACAGGAGGGTCATGATAAGAATGCCTAAACGGGAGGCACAATCAGGAGAGGCCTATGATAACAAAGAAACCACCAAGAAAATAGTAGTGGCCATAGAAGAAGGAGAGGAGAGATGTACGTATATAGGCCATGACCTAACAGCGGAAGAAGAACACGAATTGGTTGCCTTGCTAAGAGAATACAGAGATGTATTCGCTTGGAGTTACAAGGATTTGAAAGGTGTTGACCCTGATATATGCTCACACACCATTCCCATGACCTCAGATGCTAAACCCTCTAAGCAAAAGCCATATACATATAACGATAACTATGCTGCTAAGATCAAGGAAGAGATAGATAGATTGGTCGAAGCTGGATTTATCTATGAAATTGAGCACACTGAATGGGTATCCCCTATCGTAGTGGTGCCCAAGAAGAATGGCAAACTGCGTGTGTGCATTAACTTGAAAAAGGTTAACGCAGCCACAATTCGAGATAACTATCCGCTTCCCATCACAGAACATCTCTTAGAAAGAGTGGCAGGCAAGGAAGTGTACAGTTTCCTTGATGGATTCTCGGGTTACAATCAAGTAGCCATAGCTCCAGAGGATCAGCATAAGACAGCCTTTGCCACAGAATGGGGCATTTTTGCTTTTAGAGTAATGCCATTTGGGCTTACCAATGCACCAGCCACCTTCCAGAGGCTGATGTGCCATGTGTTTAAGGAGTTCCTGAGGAAGAGTTTAGAAGTCTATGTTGATGATCTTTGTGCTCATTCCAATGTTAGACAAACTCATATTCCTGAACTCAGACAAATCTTTGACAAATGTAGAGAATACCAAGTCTGCCTGAACCCAGAAAAGTGCGTTTTCATGGTCAGGCAAGGCAAGATTCTAGGACACATAGTGTCAAAGAATGGCATATCTACCGATGAAGAAAAAGTGAGAGCCATAGCAGAGCTACCTAGGCCAAAGAATGTCAAGGAAGTGCAAGCTTTCATGGGGCATTGTGGTTATTATCGACGATTTATACACATGTATGCTGTCATTGCAAAGCCCATGTACGGACTTCTGACAAACTTTGAGTGGACGGATGAATGTGAGAATTCCTTCCAAGAGCTTAAACGAAGATTGTGTTCAGCACCAATCTTGACCACACCAGATTGGAATAAGCCATTCCATGTTCACGTGGATGCATCCAATTATGCTATTGGATGTGTGCTCGCACAACCTACTGGTGAAGGTAATATGGATCTTCCAATTGCCTATGCCAGTAGACAATTGAATGCGGCTGAACGGAATTACACCACTACAGAGCGCGAAGGATTAGGCATGGTTTATGCAGTCAAAAAATTTAGACACTATTTGCTTGCAAATAAGTTTAAATTTTTTACAGACCATCAGGCATTGTTGTACTTAGTAAACAAGCCATGCAATACGGGAAGATTAGTGAGATGGTTTCTCTTGCTAATGGAATACGATTTTGAGGTTGTGGTAAGAAAAGGTAGAACCCACTTGAGAGCAGATCATCTCTCTAGGCTCACATCGGGAGAAGCCCCACAAGGAGTGTCAGATGACCTTCCTGATGCTTACTTGTTTAATTTGGAAGTGGTGCCGCAGTGGGCCAAGCCAATAGTACCAGTATTGACATACGGGCCTAATCATCCAGTGGTGAACACACGGAATAGAGAGATCGTAAAAGCCCAAAAGTACCATATCATGGCAGGAAGCATGTACAAGCACACAGATCAAGGGATCTTGGCTTGTTGCGTAGAAGAAGATGAGTACGCTAAATGGTTGCAATTAGCACATGTAGGTGCGTTAGAGCAACACCATTCAAAGCAACGAACTTTACAGACTCTAAAGAGATTCGGAGTGCATTGGCCAACTATGGAAGCTGATGTCCAAAAGTTGTGCAAGGAATGCCCAATCTGTTGCACTAAACCACCTGTGGAACATGCCACCCTCTATCAAGTATCCATTGTGCCAGATTGGAGTGAACCTCTAGTATCATTCTTGAGAACAAACACATTCCCTCCAGACATGACTCTAGCTAGGAAAAGGAGCTTAGAACAAGAAGCTTTGGATTACTCACTCATAGGTGATAATCTATATAAGCGCGGTAAAGATGGTTACCTGAGGTTATGTGTCCATGAAAGTGAATATCTCAAAATCTTGGAGACTGCTCACCAAGGTGTAGCAGGAGGACACTTTGGACCAGATCGGGTAATCAAGGCAATATTGTTTGCGGGCTTCTGGTGGCCTACCCTTCACATGGATGCACATACCTATGTGAAACGGTGTGATGTCTGTCAGAGGACTCAGTATCCTATACGCAAAGATGAGATGCCACTGAAACCTATGATGGGTGGACGTGCATTCTCTAAGTGGGGAATAGACTTCGTAGGTCCTATTAATCCCCCAGCTAAGGGTTCTCATGCGGAATACATCATTGTGGCAACAGATTATCTCACCAAGTGGGTAGAGGTAAAAGCTACAACCAAGAACGATGCTCAAACAACTGCCAAATTCTTGTTTGAGAATGTATTCACAAGATACGGGCTACCTATAGAGCTTGTAAGTGATAGAGGCACTCATTTCTTGAACGAAGTGATTGAAAATCTACTCCAAGAATTCTTGGTAATACACAAGAAGTCTGCCCCATATCACCCTCAAGCTAATGGACAAGCTGAGAGCACTAATAAGATTTTATGCAATGTACTGACGAAATTAGTGAACACTAAACGCTCTGATTGGGACAAACAGCTACACCATGCTGTTTGGGCATACCGAGTTGCCTACAAAACGGTGCTCCAAGCCACCCCCTTTCAGATGGTATTCGGTCAAAACGCTGTGTTACCTTTGGACTTCTTGATCCCTACATTGAAAGTAGCACAAGAGCACGAATGGACAGGTCATGAGCTCTCCTCTAGGATCTTTGACCTTGAACGATTAGGGGAAACAAGACTGAGAGCCGCTGCAGGAATATATGCAGCCAAGAAGAGACAGAAGGCATATTTTGATGCCCATGTGAAGGATAAGGGCTTGAAAGCAGGAGATTTAGTTTTAGTCTATACACTAAAACAACACGCGAGGAAGCTAGAAAAGAGAGGCTACGGACCTATGATCATCAATAGGATCTCCACGAGCGGAGCAGTACAATTGGCCACATTAGAGGGTGATGTTCTCCCAAATTATATTAGCGGTTGCAGAGTCAAGTTGTATCAGGAACCCCTCACGGAGGAAATGCTCAGTCGACTCAACACTGCTAAGAAACGCAAAGAGGAAGAAAAGCGAGTTCGAGAAGAAGCTCAAGCTGAAGCTTTAGAACGCATCAGAAGGATGAAATTACGAAGGCAAGGTAGAGATCAGCCTGGAGCAAATGACTATGCAGACCAAGGATTTCCTATGGCCATGTGTGAAGTCGCAGGAACAAGCTCGCATAGGATAATTGATAGACGTCCTTTCGTAACCTTAGATATAGGACATGGAAAGAGTGCAAGGACCCTAAGAGCCTTGATTGACTCAGGAGCAGCCACTAGTGCTGTTAAATTGTCGTACTGCCAAGAATTACAATTGACTGTAAATCCTGTGGAAGCATATCTTATAGGATTGGGAGGAGTGGAAACCCCTTGCATGGGCGAGGTGGAACTTCCCCTCTGCATTCATGATGAGGCAATGACAGTTAAAGTACTAGTGTGTCAAGATGAGGATCTCACTGAACCTCTCGTCTTGGGTCAGGATTGGATCTATGACCAAGCAGTTAATCTAAACCTAAGAAGTGGACTTCTCCAGGTTTGGGTCAATCATAGTCGAGTTACAGTAGAATTAGACAATGGAGCACTCAAGGAACTAGGAAAGGCACAGACTCCTGGTCCTTCCAGGGGTACACATGAAGATGACCATGCTGTTCTTGTTCAAAACCCTGTGTTGCAGAGGAATGACATTTGCAAAAAAGGAGTCAGGGATGCAACGGATCTCCCTTCTTTTCCAAAGGCCAGAAGGAGGCAGCAACCAAAGGCGGATCACAAGCAGAAGAAGCCGAGTACTACCTATGTCCGAGATCAAAAGTACCTGCGCAGCAGAATGTCCCAGAAAATAAACCAGGTGTGGGTGCGGAAAGGCGAACGACCGGGCGCACCACCGTCAACTACACGGGCAAAGCCTCTTATTAGTAGCCAACAACACGACGCTAATAAGAAGTCTTTCAGAAATTCTTCTGCTAAAGTAAAATCTATTTGGGTGCCCAAGAAGTTGATGAAGGCAAGCCCACAATCTAGACAAATTTGGGTGCCTAAGGCTTGCTTGAGGGCACAAGTAGTTACACCAAGGCCACAACCTATGCAGCATAACCCATCTACGAGTACAACCAGTATTCCCTCGTGCTCAACACTTAGGAACACACCAAGACCCATGAGCATGCATGTAATCACTTATAAGTGGGTCCCTAAAAGGCCCCACTCCCAAACAGCGACACCGACACAGCTCTCTGGAGTCTCTACGAAACCGAAAGCAAAGCCCATCCACTGCATTTGGCAGTCTAAGATCTGTAATAAACCCCCCGACCCCGATTTGTAAATTCACCCCACTTACTAACGGCATTAGTCTCCTAGGAATACACAAACGTTAACTACACTCACTGTCTTCGTGCACTTACTAACCACTAACTCACCATCTACCTCATGTTAATGTTGTAACGGGGACAACAACGGATTTATTTTGTCCATTACGATGTTAACACATGATTCTATATTCTCACAGAATCAGAAAGCAAGAAGAAAAATGGCAGAAGCGACAGGTTCGGGCTCACAAGTAGGGATACTTACTGCAGGAATTGATGTGGATAGCCTACCTGTGGACGTGCCCCCGACTGAACGACCAGTGGAGATGCAACACCTCCAGCAACTCCCGGTGCCAGATCCCCCTACAGGAATCACGGAAAGAGTTCATGCGAATTCTCATTGGTTCAATGGCATGCCCGGTCCATTAGGTGAGGCTAAGTATATCTGGGAGTCTAAATGCGAGTATGACAGATCATGGGTGCGTTTCCAATTTTTCTCCAAGGAGTTCGAGACTTTACAGAACACCGAAGACCTCCAGATCATATGGCAACGAGCAGGATTGGCGGAATATTTTGAAGCCCCACTACCTAAACCCGATCTCCTCCGATGTTACTATTTGGTCTCCACATTACAAGCTAATGAAGATAAGGACCAACCCGGATCATTTGTTCTCCCTTCATTGCTGGGCAACAACGAGTTGAAGAGGTTTGAGCTTACTGTGGAGTTGGTAAGTGATGCTTTAAATATGCATGGCACGCATGTACCCTCAGAAAAGGATGCTCTCGTTCCCACCAACATGAAGGACAGGAAAGTAGTAAAGCTGAAAGACATGGCAGTACTCACCCCAAATGTGTCCATCCCTCTCCGAATGTGCATGCAACACTTCGCCTTCCCCGGTCAAGACCGATTCACGCAACCACACAAGAAGATCTGGTTTGCTCTCTACTTGGCGGAAGCAGGTGCGTTACCTATTAAGCTACCAGTGTGGATTATAGATCAGTTGTATGAAGCAAACAAACGGGCATCTAGGAAATTAGTGGTGAACGGATGCTGCGCACTCACACGCATCATTTATCGATGCTTGGCATATGATGTCCCCATTGAGCGTGCCTTAACTTGTGCACAATTACAAATGTTTAAAAGGCTCAAGACATCCACACATCAGTCCAAGCGCATGAGGGGCGCGATCCCTTGCGTCCAGACAAGGGAAGTCCTGACTACTCCTGAGGCATCACCATTAAGAGAGGGCACTGTACCCCCCTTTACCATTAGGATACCCAGGTCGGAATCTGACACTACGGCACAACCTACCCCATCGGCTCCTCCTGTTACACCTGAATTCGAATTTGCGGCCACTGGAGAGGCTGAAGGACTGGACCCCCAGGATTTCGAAGCATTCCTACAAAGCACACAATTCTCTGATGTGGAGTTTTATTCAGAGGCAGAGGAGCAGGGCACATCCTCACGAAGAAGAAGAAGGTCTACAGACGGTAGACATGTCCATTGGAGTGACGCTCAGCAAAGTCAACAACACGGACACCTGGAAGAAGAAGAAGCGTATGAAGAAGAGACCACTGAAGCCCCAGCATATACAGCAGAACTCCGAAGGCTGTATCAGATTATGGAAAGAGTACGATCGCAGCAATTACTCACTGAACAGAGCAGCAGAGTACTTATGACTCAGTTGTTGGAAGAAGCGGGAGTTGACTCAGAGTACAGGGAAGGTCTCTTATTGATGGCAGAAACATATGGAGTTGTAGAAGCTGTGCGCACTGCCATTCAGAGGCCTTCAGTTCAATATGACCCACAAAGGTTCCAGACACGACCTCGCCCAGGTAAAAATATACAAATTCCCATTACAGTTGCAGAAGAGCCGACTACTACACCTGAAACTGTCAGAACAACCTCCCAGACAGCTAGCCAACAGCACCCAGCCACCCATGAGGAGTCCACCGAACCACTACCACCTACTCCCCCACCATCACCTCCTAGAAGAGAAACAGTAGAAACCACATCGACTAATCAACCCACCGACCCCACCTTCATCTTCCGTACTCCGATCTCCAGTGCCACCCTATTCTCTACCACTGATAATCCTATCTTCGAAGGCAACCCCAACACTACACAATCCGCCGAACCCCTCCTAGACCCTGCCCTAGGGCAACCATCCCCAACGCCCTCAGCCACGGGTCATCCTGACCCTAGATCCACATTCATGGGCTTCCCTGCTACCACGCAACCCTTTCAGCCCTCCTCAACTTTACGACCCCAACCCCCGATATCCCTCTCTCCATTTCTACAATCCCTCCAGGACATCTTTGCTAGGGCTTTTCAACCAGGCCCTCAACCATTCCCTGTCTTTTCAGCCCCTCACCCCACTTCACATCTATTCACCACTTCCACACACACACCACCTACCATACCAGTGTATATGGCAGGTCCCACACTAACACCCACTCCTGAAGGAATGGACATTTCACCACCCACGGCACCTCCACCCACGGGTTCACCTCCTCCCATTCCCCCTCCACCAATTACACCCACACACACAACTTTCGTAGACACATCATTCACTGTCTCCCTTCCCCAATTCCCTTCCCATGCATCTTCCACGGTAAACACCCCCCACTCATCTATAGGTAATGCATTGGACACCATGTTGGCTTGTATATCAAATTTAAGAACAGATTACATTCAGCTTCAGCAACAAAACGCACGCCTGCAAGAGCACTCAGCGACACTACAGCTCCGCCTTGCGGTACTAGAAGAGGAGAACACTCGCCTCCACACACAGTTCCACACCCTCCAAGAAGCCCACAATATATTGGAAGTACAGCTACAGAACGTAGATCAGGAAGCAGTGCAGGTGGTAGAAGGTCACCTACGGACACAACTGGAACGCAACTCAAAACTTCAGCGAAATATGGCACTACTTAAACGCCATCTTGCGGCTGCTCAGGAAGAGAACAGACGTCTGCAGATACAAAATCAAGAGAACCTGGAGGCAGCGATTGAGAGCACACCGGGGGCACCCATCAGCCCATCCAAGTTTCAAGCAGTGACCCCCGATAATATCAAGATTATATTGGAAGATTATGCCATGTTGCTCGAAGCACATGATAAGCTATCGGAGGAGCTAGGACAACTGAAGCAGGAACACCAACAAGGCCCAACAGCTGCCCCTCCAACCACCCCCTCTGCGGCTTCGCTTCCTTCCGACGCAGAGGCCATAAAAGATCTCCAGCAACAGGTAACTGAGTTGCAAACACGCCTACTACAATATGAGAGGCCATCTTCCCCTCCGGAGGCTCCCACGGACGAAGAAGTTGTGCAAATTCCTGTGGAACAAACGTTTGATGAAGAATATGATCCGCAACCGTTCCCCGGAGGCCAACAAACAGAAGAAGCGCAGGACACGTTCGAGGCACCACGGCCGCCATGGTTACGACAAGTGGAGGAAATAGGGACCTCGCATGAAGAGCGCACTGTAGTGCAAAATCAGGCTATGAGGGTCATAGAGGAGACTGTTTTACAATCCGATTACTTCAAGAACTTGTCATCGAGACGCCTGATTCTCTCATCGGAACTCCAGTACAGGCCATATTATATTATCCTGGCTGATTATAATGCAGAAATACAAAGAGTCACGGGTCAGATTCCTACTTTTGCGACCCAATTTCAACCCGAAGACCTTCCTCCAGAGGTGCGAAAAGGCAAGATTCGTCAACCGACATGGCGGCAGAAACTTTTAGAGACTTATCCAGAAATGCTACGCACATGGAACAACGCGCCACTGCACCTCCTGTACAACCCATGCTATGGTCCAGTCCCCCGCCGCAGGTCGTGGAAGGCATTTAATATCAAGGTACAGAACAATGCTCAATGCAAGGAATGGCTGAACTACCCGTACATAGCGCCACCACAAGGACCACCATCGGTAGCATATATGATGGGGACCATCCGCCACTGGATGCCGCGCTTGAAGCCCATGCCAGATGTAGCAGCGCAAATGATGCTAAAAATCTTAGATATGATGCAAGTAGTGTTGAAGACCTTTAGAAATGCAGCCGCACCACAGGTACGTCTTCCGGGGTTTAGCAATGGAAATTACGACTTGGTGTATGACATGAGCACCACCCCCAGTATCCGTGTGGCTTACGCTTGGCATGCACGCATCAAGTACCTCCCCGCCTGCTACAAACAGACCTTCGAAGAAATGTTCAGATCAGGTTTCTGGGAGTACCACTCGGAGATTTTCGCACCAAAGCCGACACATCTGCTGCAACTGTTTGCTTGTGAACAAGCAATGTATTCAGAGTACTACACCACCCCGCAACCAGAAACCCCCGGTGCAATAAATTGGGAGGCATTGGAAGCCGATCTAGCAAGAGGCTTAAGGATAGGAGAACATGAGCTGGCCACCAATGTCATCCAATATTACATCGACCACCCGCGCGAACAAAGGTCTGTCAGGGGCGACAGACGCTAGGAAGGGGGGAGTGTTGGCATACAAAGCAATAAAGGAGTCATGCACAATACGGCAACAAGGCCAGATCATTTTTTCCCATAGATTATGTACAACCCAAGTGATTTTAATCACTACACAAACATTGTAAATCCCGTTTTTGGTAGATTAGACTCCATTTTGTGCAAGCCAAGGAGTCCTCGAGCTTGAGGAGTATTAGAAGTACCATCGCACCAAATTTCATAATTTTTAGACTTCGTTTGAGCCCTCAAATAAGCCCTGGAACCTAATTTTTAACTAGGCCGGACACTAGGTCTGGACAGGGCCAAAAGCTAGTCAAAAACTATAAAAAGAGCTAGAGAGCTCATTTTTGAGGTTAGATTGTAATTGAAACGAACTTGTAAGAGCATTTTGAAAGTAATCTAAAAAGCTCCATTGATTCTCACTCGTTGTCTTACCTTGTGTGCGCGTGTGTGTGTATGTGTGTGCATGCTTGTGTGCTTCTCACTCACGCACTTGTGCCGCCACTTGCTCGAGGTCTTCATACCATCCTCACGTCTTCCCGGATTGACATTAAAGGAGGTGCTACTCATCATTGAGCTACAATGTAGTACTCAACGACATCCTGCGCTAAGTGATGTTCGGCAATCCTCAATCCTTTGGCCAAATCTGTGAGTAGAGCATCCCAATCTACCGGCCCGGGAACCTCTGGATGTGGTATACGTAGCTTTTCGGAATGGAGAGCTTGTTCCACTGCAAACAACTTCAAGAGATGGGATGGTCTGGGAATGAATATCTCGGAGTGATATTCCCAGAATCCCGTGACAAACATCTCTTCAAACGTTTGTTTGAAGCAGGCCGGTAGATATTTGATGCGAGCATGCCATGCATACACAACATTAATCGATGGGGTTGTGCTCATGTCGTATACAAGGTCCTGATTACCTTCATTAAATCCTAGTGCTGAGAGATGCGGTTCCTTGACATTTTTGAAGGTCCTGAAGGTGACTAACATAAGTTCGAAAATCTTCAGGCACATCTGAGTCATGACATCAGGTACATTCTTGAACCGGACCCCCCAATGTCGAATCGTCGAAATCATATATCCAATAGTAGGTGGGCCCTTCGGGGGTGCGAAGTACACATAATTGAGCCACTTCTCACATCCTTTAATCGTCAGCACTGTTTGTGTGTACTCCGGCCATGATCTCCTTCAAAATACAGGGCAATAACATGGGTTATATTTGATGTACAATGGCATGTTGTTCCATGTTCTTACCATTTCCGGGTATGTTTCAAGCAGCCGAATTCTCCAAGTCGGTTGGCGAATATGTCCCTGCTTGGCACTTTCTGGGATGTCGTCAGGTGCAAATTGTGTGGCAGAGGTTGGTTCCCTTGAGGTGTGGTGCTTGATCTCCGCATTATAATCCGCCATTAGAACGCAAAAAGGAACATACAGGTCGTCCGATGGGCCGATCCACCTATGGTGTGAGAGATTCTTAAAATAATCGGATTTTATTACAACCTCCTCCAATTGTGACATCAGTGCGATTTGGACTGCCACCCTGTCATCATGCGTCGTGGCTACTTTCTCTAATTTTTGCATCCATTCAGGTGCCTCAATTTCAATTGTGTCCATGCCCTGTTCTGTTCGCTTACCCCCGGGTGTTGGCATCGGGACATAGGGATCCTCGAATGTTTCTTCTACTTCGATTGGCACAAGATCGTCAGGCTCGGGCTCTACCAGAGGGGAGGGCTGACGCTCGTATTGCATGACCTTGCTGCGTAATTCCTCAAGTTCTGCCCGGAGTTTAGTGACCTCTTCAGATGTATCTTCTGCGGTTGTGATCTTGCTGGGTGATGTCTGTCGGGTGGCCAACTGCCTTAGCAAATCATCTCTCTCTTTTTCTAAGGCGGCATGGGCCTCCATTAGATCTGCATGAGTTTCTAACACCACTTTCATATTCTCAGAGGGAATTGCCTTGAATCGCTCTAGGTCAATCTCCTGTGGGGAACCCTCCATGGCCGCCTCTAGATTTTCTTCGTTCTGTTTCTGTAATCGTTTATTCTCCTCTAGCGCTATAGACATATGCTTGTGTAGGAGGCCCAAGTTCCGTCGAAGTTTCAGGTTTTCCGTGATCTGAGAATGTAGCAGCTCGTCCATGTGTCGTCGTTCTTCATCATCTGCTTGGGGTGGGTTGGCTACTAATTGTGCATATTGTTCCTGTAATGTCACGTGCTGCTGTTGTAGTAGCTACTTCTGCTCTTCAAGATCCATACATCGTGCTTGTAGATCTGCGTGGCTTCGGAAGAGCCTTGTATGTTGGTTGTCAAGGTGTTGGATGTGTTGCTGAAGTTGGGACATGCATTGATACATAGTATTGAATACATTATTAAGAGGAATGGTGGGAGAAATGGTGTTGAATGCAGAGGGGAAGGGAAAGGGAAAGGGAATTGTGGATGCAGTACTGGAGAAGGGTGAGGGGGGAGGTGGGGGAATGGGAGATTGTGGGTAAATGGGGGGTGGGAGAGGTGCAGAGGTGGGTGACACCTCCATGGATTCAAAAGTGGAGGCCGTGGTGGGAGTGACTGTGAACATGGGGATTGTGGTTGCGGTGAGAGTTGTGAACGTGTATAGAGGTGTGTGTAATTGTGAACTCCCAGGAAGTGTGATCGGAGTAGTGGGGTTTACCGTGGCTGTGGTTAGACTTATGTTTTCAGTGGAAATAGAGTATGTGGGTTGACTGATGGTTTGTGCATCAGTGTGTGTAGTGGGTTCAGAGGTGGTGACAGTAGAGGTTACAGTGGTAGAGGGAGGTGAATGGGGCAGATGTGGGGGAGAAGGTGGCAAGGGAGGTGATGGAGGTGCACTCGATGTGTGGGCTTCCTCGGTGTCGTGAACAGTGTGTGCTGTGCCAGTGGTTGTGGGGGTGCCTTGTGGTCCTGATCCTAATACATTCATTCGTTTTCCCGTTCGTGGGGGGCATCTGCCATATCTTTTCTCTGTCCTTCGTGATTGCACTAGCGTAGTATGCACCGTTTCAGGTACTCCCAAAGCATCCGATATCATTTCCAAGGTGGCACGGTATTGCTCGTCCACACCTTCCTCCTCCAGAATCTGGTTCATGAGGGCTTTACCTGCAGCTAATGATAGTCTGTGTTGCTCTTGAACTCGGTTCATCGTATCGTAGAGCTTCTTTAATGCGTTAGTGTAGGCTGGGGCACCTTCCAATACTTGTAGGGCTTCCTGATCATACTCTTGTTCTTCTGCTTCTGATTGTCCACCCTGTGCCTCCTCATGTGCTTCTTCTTCATCGTCCACATTGACTACGTCCGGTTGGCTGGGCTGGGCTTGGTCTGGGGCAGTTTGCTGTCCACCAGCTTGCTCCGCTTCAACTTCCGCATTTACAGCTTCGATGATTCTAGCAACTTCTTCATCCGTTAGATCCTCCAAAGTGAATCCATGCGGGAATTCCAGATCAGTAGGTATTGGTGGAAACACAAGGTTAGGGCCATCTGTGCTGTGCCTGGGTAACCTGATAGTAAACGGTTGTACTCGTCGGGGAAGTCTTGGGGTTGTTTCAGGCGTTAGGGTTGCACCGCGAGCTTGTGCACAAGGCATCTGGACAGCGCCTCTCATCTTCTTTGAGGGAGGCCCTACAGCTAAAAATCTGCGTTGAAACTCCTGTGCTCTGGTCCAAATGAGAGCCCTCTGCACCGGTACATCATATGCGAGACATCTGTACACAATTCTTGTAAGCGCACAGCAACCGTACAGTACAGACTTTTGCTTCTTATACCATCTCTGATGAGCCATATGAATCTGGTCGATAATCCAGTGGGGCATATTGATTGTCAAATCAAAAGCATCCGCTAGGTAGAGGCTAAACCAGATCTGTTTGGGAGGCATTGTGAACCTTTCCTGCGCGGGGAATGCGAAATGTTGCATGACCATGCGTAAGTGAATGGCGATCGTAGGTGTCATCGCACCATGTCCTTCAACTTCGTCAGATTCCTGTTCTTCATATTGTCTGGAACCATAGTCTCTTTCTCTGTTGGAATGTGCATACCTTTCATGTCGAGTGCTTCTCTTACCAAGTTGATAGTCAAGCGGAAACGCTTCAGCTCGTTGCCCCTTGTGAGTGATGGGAGCTCAAAGGAGTTGTATCCTTTCTTGTCTTTGCTGGGAGTGAGGGTACTAATTAAGTATGAGCACCTTAGAAAATCTGGCTTTGGTAGTTGGAACTTGAAGTAATCATAAAGCCCAGCCTTCTTCCATATCGACTTCAGTCCTTCATTATTCTGTAGCTTTTCAAACTCCCTGGTAAAGAAATGGTATCTGCCCCAACGTCCATTGAATTCTATCTCGGACTCCCACATATATGTGCCTTCACCCAGAGGTCCAGCAACGTCACTGAACCAGTGTGAGGTTTTGCCCACCGGCATTGTGTGACCCTGTGGAGGATTCTGAATCGGTACGGCATGTAATGCCCTTAATGCCACTGGTCTTTCCTTTAATTCCTCCTCGACCGGAAGGCTTTCGATGTCCACCACTTGGGGGCTGGTGCCTGCCTGGGAGCTAGTTCCTACCGTATCGGCCATGTTACTTCTTGCTGCCCGTCTCTGTGAGAATATACAAACATGTGTTAACATTGTAGTGGACAAGAGAAAACCGTTGTTGTTCCCATTACAACGTTAACATGAGGGTCAGGAGCGAATAATGGGTTAGTAAGTGCTCGGTGCGAGTGTGTGTGTGGTTAGGGGTTCGGTAGATCTAAGAGTTAAGTGGAATGATGTAGTCTGATAGTGATGTGGTTAGTAGGTTGTCATGTATTTACAAATGGGGTCTGGGGGTTTGTTACAAGTCTTAGGCTGCCAAATGCAGTGGATGGGGGGGAGTCCCCAGAACATGGAGAGTCCTACTATGGTGAAGAGCCGAACGAACCTAGTTGGGAGTCAGATTACACGAACGTCATGTATACAAACCCCAATCCTAGACCTCAACCTAGGCAAGTACGACCACCATTTCCTAGAGGACCGTGCTACAGATGCCAAGGAGATCACCTCATTCGTGATTGTCCCTTGCCTCCACCTACGCAAACCCAGTCCGTGACTATCCAAGGCTTCTGCCAAGATTGCGGAAAAGAGCATCTCTTACGAGATTGCCCAAAGAACCCCAATAGCATGCCGAAAATCACCCCTATCAACGTTGTTGGGTTAGTGGTAGACTCCTCAGGAAGCGTCACTTCCACTGCACCAGTGCATGTAGTCACTAGGGCTCAGGCATTGCAGCAAAACCAAGCGGTAGGCCAGGAAAAGAGCCTAGATGCTAGCGATACTGAGAGCCAAAATAAAAAGAGAACAAGAGCTTGGAAAGATAGCCGCGAACGCATGAAAAGGCAATGGGCAAAGAAGATGAGTGAACTTGAGGAAAGTCTACGAGAAACCAAGGCTAAAATCATAGAGATCACGTCTCAACCGCACTCTCACACATTCCCACCGCTACCATCCCCATCACCCTCCATCCCTTCACCCTCTAAGACAGCCCACGCAACCCACCCACCACCCCAAACAGGATCAGTATTAGCTGATCCCACTCCCGAAGACATAGACATGATGCTTAAGGCATATCAGGCCAGAATCCAAGAAGGGCCAAACGTCACGGATCATGACAAGTGCTATCCTAGAGCTGACCTAGAGATAGAAAGAACAAAACTATGCGCGAAAATGGTCGCGTTGGCTCAGACTATGTTTGAAGCCAGTCGCCTTTTCAATTACTCAGGCTCAGCCAAAACGCAATTACACTTGGATGGATTCCTAGAGAAGTTAGAGAGGATAATTGCAAGATCTGACAAGGAAGAAAAAAATCAAGACCAAGAAAAAGCAAGCAAAAACAGGAATCATTCCCAATCAGAAGTGTATGTGGCCAAGGCCCCTAAACCGGACAACTTCCCCTCCTTAGAAAGAATAGAGAGGCCAATAGCACAGCCAGAAAAGGAACCTACCCCTCAAAGAAAGGAAAGGGCAAGAGAACGGGTAAGCCAGCATCTTCAGGAAGCCCGTGGGCCTCCTCAGGAAGCTTATCTGCCCCCCCAAAAGGCAGATGAGCCTCCCTCGAGAGCTCAAGTACCTCCACAGGTTGCCTACATTCCTTCTCAGGGAATGTGTGAGCCTGTTCGGAAAAGTAATAGAATAAGTAATCCTCCCCAAGAAGCTTGTGCTCCAGCCATTTGCGAAAACAAGGAGAGAGTCAACAATAGAATCAGCCCTCCTTCACAGGTTGCTTATGCGCCCAATTCTACGGAGCCAGACACTTCTTCTTCTATGAATCGGTTTGCACCAGACTTCCTACGAGAGATTCAAGAAGACAAATGGGATAACGAAAGCGAGGTCGCCCCTCCTTTTGAACTTGTGGACGATGCACACGACCAATTCCCACAAGACATCCCATCTATTTACGGGGAGCATGAGAGTGTTCAGTCTCACGAGAGATTAGACTTTGAGTCGAATTCCATACAAGAGCTACCCCACTTCACAGGCCCATGGGAAGCAAAGTCCACATGTATGAGAGCACCCACAGTCATGGTAAGGAACGACGACTCAGTCATACCGAGGAACACGGAGGTAGTAACGAACACCAAGGTGCAACGCGATCTCACTTTGGAAGAGTGGGCTGAGGATAGACCAAACGCGCGGAAATATGTAGCCAGTCAGGTAGCTGAAGTTGCAAAACCTCGTTCCAAGGTAGGATCCCATAGGACAGTGCCAGAAATTCCCTTGGATAAGATAGGAGATATGTGTGAAGGTGAAGAAGGGAACACCTATCTTCCCATTACCTACCAGGACTACACCACTAAGGCAATTTTGGACTCAGGTGCAGGAGTTGCAATTGCCACCACTTCCCTTTGGAAGCGTTGGGGCAAGCCGGCACTCAGGCCGACGAGAATGAAATTGCAGATGGCCGATGGTCACATAGAGAGACCCCTAGGATTGCTAGAAGGGATAACTCTCACCACTTGTGGTGTCGAGTTTGAACATAGTTTTGCTATATGTGACTTCAGCAAAAATCATGCCTATGAGATGATTTTAGGAAGACCATTCATGCGACAGTTGCAAGTGGTACAGGATTGGGGAACCAATTCCTTGTACCTGCAACACTTGGGTGTTACGACCAAAGTCAATCTCAAGGATTATTCTCATAGAGATGTCCCTCCTATCCAATGGAATCCCATCCATAGAGCCAAAGATGATACAGAATCGGTGCATTCCATAGGGTCTGGATCCTCATGGATGCATGAAGATACTCACTTATGGATGTGCAAGGTAGCAGTAGAAGAGGAGAAGAGAGAGAAAGCCAGAGAGGTAGGTGCGAACGAAACTCATAGACCCATTCAAGACCCAGCCTATGCACCTATAGTCTTTCCAGATGAGGAGTTTGAACCTCACGGTTGGGCAGAAATCTTAGCAACAATGGACGTAGCCATCAACGAAGAACAATGGACACCTCACTGTGATGAGGATGGCTATGATATTTCAGTCTTCTCCATAGAGCCAATCATGGGAGAGGCGGTTCTAGAAGAATGCGAACCTAGCCCTGATGCATTTGAGGATGCAAGTGACTCCGATCTAGAGTCAATCATTATGGACCCGCCATTTGCATCAGATGAAGAATATTTCCATGAAGTAGAATTTCAACCCCAGAGGCATGGAGAGGTTACAAATGATGTAAGATTAGCAACGCATATGACCCCTAAGGAGGAAGGAAAGAAACGAAAGAAGAGAGAAGTCTTACCAGAAGAGGAAGAATCTTTGTTTGAGGTCCCAGAAAATTTTAAGAAGTATGAGATAGATGACAGGAGGGTCATGATAAGAATGCCTAAACGGGAGGCACAATCAGGAGAGGCCTATGATAACAAAGAAACCACCAAGAAAATAGTAGTGGCCATAGAAGAAGGAGAGGAGAGATGTACGTATATAGGCCATGACCTAACAGCGGAAGAAGAACACGAATTGGTTGCCTTGCTAAGAGAATACAGAGATGTATTCGCTTGGAGTTACAAGGATTTGAAAGGTGTTGACCCTGATATATGCTCACACACCATTCCCATGACCTCAGATGCTAAACCCTCTAAGCAAAAGCCATATACATATAACGATAACTATGCTGCTAAGATCAAGGAAGAGATAGATAGATTGGTCGAAGCTGGATTTATCTATGAAATTGAGCACACTGAATGGGTATCCCCTATCGTAGTGGTGCCCAAGAAGAATGGCAAACTGCGTGTGTGCATTAACTTGAAAAAGGTTAACGCAGCCACAATTCGAGATAACTATCCGCTTCCCATCACAGAACATCTCTTAGAAAGAGTGGCAGGCAAGGAAGTGTACAGTTTCCTTGATGGATTCTCGGGTTACAATCAAGTAGCCATAGCTCCAGAGGATCAGCATAAGACAGCCTTTGCCACAGAATGGGGCATTTTTGCTTTTAGAGTAATGCCATTTGGGCTTACCAATGCACCAGCCACCTTCCAGAGGCTGATGTGCCATGTGTTTAAGGAGTTCCTGAGGAAGAGTTTAGAAGTCTATGTTGATGATCTTTGTGCTCATTCCAATGTTAGACAAACTCATATTCCTGAACTCAGACAAATCTTTGACAAATGTAGAGAATACCAAGTCTGCCTGAACCCAGAAAAGTGCGTTTTCATGGTCAGGCAAGGCAAGATTCTAGGACACATAGTGTCAAAGAATGGCATATCTACCGATGAAGAAAAAGTGAGAGCCATAGCAGAGCTACCTAGGCCAAAGAATGTCAAGGAAGTGCAAGCTTTCATGGGGCATTGTGGTTATTATCGACGATTTATACACATGTATGCTGTCATTGCAAAGCCCATGTACGGACTTCTGACAAACTTTGAGTGGACGGATGAATGTGAGAATTCCTTCCAAGAGCTTAAACGAAGATTGTGTTCAGCACCAATCTTGACCACACCAGATTGGAATAAGCCATTCCATGTTCACGTGGATGCATCCAATTATGCTATTGGATGTGTGCTCGCACAACCTACTGGTGAAGGTAATATGGATCTTCCAATTGCCTATGCCAGTAGACAATTGAATGCGGCTGAACGGAATTACACCACTACAGAGCGCGAAGGATTAGGCATGGTTTATGCAGTCAAAAAATTTAGACACTATTTGCTTGCAAATAAGTTTAAATTTTTTACAGACCATCAGGCATTGTTGTACTTAGTAAACAAGCCATGCAATACGGGAAGATTAGTGAGATGGTTTCTCTTGCTAATGGAATACGATTTTGAGGTTGTGGTAAGAAAAGGTAGAACCCACTTGAGAGCAGATCATCTCTCTAGGCTCACATCGGGAGAAGCCCCACAAGGAGTGTCAGATGACCTTCCTGATGCTTACTTGTTTAATTTGGAAGTGGTGCCGCAGTGGGCCAAGCCAATAGTACCAGTATTGACATACGGGCCTAATCATCCAGTGGTGAACACACGGAATAGAGAGATCGTAAAAGCCCAAAAGTACCATATCATGGCAGGAAGCATGTACAAGCACACAGATCAAGGGATCTTGGCTTGTTGCGTAGAAGAAGATGAGTACGCTAAATGGTTGCAATTAGCACATGTAGGTGCGTTAGAGCAACACCATTCAAAGCAACGAACTTTACAGACTCTAAAGAGATTCGGAGTGCATTGGCCAACTATGGAAGCTGATGTCCAAAAGTTGTGCAAGGAATGCCCAATCTGTTGCACTAAACCACCTGTGGAACATGCCACCCTCTATCAAGTATCCATTGTGCCAGATTGGAGTGAACCTCTAGTATCATTCTTGAGAACAAACACATTCCCTCCAGACATGACTCTAGCTAGGAAAAGGAGCTTAGAACAAGAAGCTTTGGATTACTCACTCATAGGTGATAATCTATATAAGCGCGGTAAAGATGGTTACCTGAGGTTATGTGTCCATGAAAGTGAATATCTCAAAATCTTGGAGACTGCTCACCAAGGTGTAGCAGGAGGACACTTTGGACCAGATCGGGTAATCAAGGCAATATTGTTTGCGGGCTTCTGGTGGCCTACCCTTCACATGGATGCACATACCTATGTGAAACGGTGTGATGTCTGTCAGAGGACTCAGTATCCTATACGCAAAGATGAGATGCCACTGAAACCTATGATGGGTGGACGTGCATTCTCTAAGTGGGGAATAGACTTCGTAGGTCCTATTAATCCCCCAGCTAAGGGTTCTCATGCGGAATACATCATTGTGGCAACAGATTATCTCACCAAGTGGGTAGAGGTAAAAGCTACAACCAAGAACGATGCTCAAACAACTGCCAAATTCTTGTTTGAGAATGTATTCACAAGATACGGGCTACCTATAGAGCTTGTAAGTGATAGAGGCACTCATTTCTTGAACGAAGTGATTGAAAATCTACTCCAAGAATTCTTGGTAATACACAAGAAGTCTGCCCCATATCACCCTCAAGCTAATGGACAAGCTGAGAGCACTAATAAGATTTTATGCAATGTACTGACGAAATTAGTGAACACTAAACGCTCTGATTGGGACAAACAGCTACACCATGCTGTTTGGGCATACCGAGTTGCCTACAAAACGGTGCTCCAAGCCACCCCCTTTCAGATGGTATTCGGTCAAAACGCTGTGTTACCTTTGGACTTCTTGATCCCTACATTGAAAGTAGCACAAGAGCACGAATGGACAGGTCATGAGCTCTCCTCTAGGATCTTTGACCTTGAACGATTAGGGGAAACAAGACTGAGAGCCGCTGCAGGAATATATGCAGCCAAGAAGAGACAGAAGGCATATTTTGATGCCCATGTGAAGGATAAGGGCTTGAAAGCAGGAGATTTAGTTTTAGTCTATACACTAAAACAACACGCGAGGAAGCTAGAAAAGAGAGGCTACGGACCTATGATCATCAATAGGATCTCCACGAGCGGAGCAGTACAATTGGCCACATTAGAGGGTGATGTTCTCCCAAATTATATTAGCGGTTGCAGAGTCAAGTTGTATCAGGAACCCCTCACGGAGGAAATGCTCAGTCGACTCAACACTGCTAAGAAACGCAAAGAGGAAGAAAAGCGAGTTCGAGAAGAAGCTCAAGCTGAAGCTTTAGAACGCATCAGAAGGATGAAATTACGAAGGCAAGGTAGAGATCAGCCTGGAGCAAATGACTATGCAGACCAAGGATTTCCTATGGCCATGTGTGAAGTCGCAGGAACAAGCTCGCATAGGATAATTGATAGACGTCCTTTCGTAACCTTAGATATAGGACATGGAAAGAGTGCAAGGACCCTAAGAGCCTTGATTGACTCAGGAGCAGCCACTAGTGCTGTTAAATTGTCGTACTGCCAAGAATTACAATTGACTGTAAATCCTGTGGAAGCATATCTTATAGGATTGGGAGGAGTGGAAACCCCTTGCATGGGCGAGGTGGAACTTCCCCTCTGCATTCATGATGAGGCAATGACAGTTAAAGTACTAGTGTGTCAAGATGAGGATCTCACTGAACCTCTCGTCTTGGGTCAGGATTGGATCTATGACCAAGCAGTTAATCTAAACCTAAGAAGTGGACTTCTCCAGGTTTGGGTCAATCATAGTCGAGTTACAGTAGAATTAGACAATGGAGCACTCAAGGAACTAGGAAAGGCACAGACTCCTGGTCCTTCCAGGGGTACACATGAAGATGACCATGCTGTTCTTGTTCAAAACCCTGTGTTGCAGAGGAATGACATTTGCAAAAAAGGAGTCAGGGATGCAACGGATCTCCCTTCTTTTCCAAAGGCCAGAAGGAGGCAGCAACCAAAGGCGGATCACAAGCAGAAGAAGCCGAGTACTACCTATGTCCGAGATCAAAAGTACCTGCGCAGCAGAATGTCCCAGAAAATAAACCAGGTGTGGGTGCGGAAAGGCGAACGACCGGGCGCACCACCGTCAACTACACGGGCAAAGCCTCTTATTAGTAGCCAACAACACGACGCTAATAAGAAGTCTTTCAGAAATTCTTCTGCTAAAGTAAAATCTATTTGGGTGCCCAAGAAGTTGATGAAGGCAAGCCCACAATCTAGACAAATTTGGGTGCCTAAGGCTTGCTTGAGGGCACAAGTAGTTACACCAAGGCCACAACCTATGCAGCATAACCCATCTACGAGTACAACCAGTATTCCCTCGTGCTCAACACTTAGGAACACACCAAGACCCATGAGCATGCATGTAATCACTTATAAGTGGGTCCCTAAAAGGCCCCACTCCCAAACAGCGACACCGACACAGCTCTCTGGAGTCTCTACGAAACCGAAAGCAAAGCCCATCCACTGCATTTGGCAGTCTAAGATCTGTAATAAACCCCCCGACCCCGATTTGTAAATTCACCCCACTTACTAACGGCATTAGTCTCCTAGGAATACACAAACGTTAACTACACTCACTGTCTTCGTGCACTTACTAACCACTAACTCACCATCTACCTCATGTTAATGTTGTAACGGGGACAACAACGGATTTATTTTGTCCATTACGATGTTAACACATGATTCTATATTCTCACAGAATCAGAAAGCAAGAAGAAAAATGGCAGAAGCGACAGGTTCGGGCTCACAAGTAGGGATACTTACTGCAGGAATTGATGTGGATAGCCTACCTGTGGACGTGCCCCCGACTGAACGACCAGTGGAGATGCAACACCTCCAGCAACTCCCGGTGCCAGATCCCCCTACAGGAATCACGGAAAGAGTTCATGCGAATTCTCATTGGTTCAATGGCATGCCCGGTCCATTAGGTGAGGCTAAGTATATCTGGGAGTCTAAATGCGAGTATGACAGATCATGGGTGCGTTTCCAATTTTTCTCCAAGGAGTTCGAGACTTTACAGAACACCGAAGACCTCCAGATCATATGGCAACGAGCAGGATTGGCGGAATATTTTGAAGCCCCACTACCTAAACCCGATCTCCTCCGATGTTACTATTTGGTCTCCACATTACAAGCTAATGAAGATAAGGACCAACCCGGATCATTTGTTCTCCCTTCATTGCTGGGCAACAACGAGTTGAAGAGGTTTGAGCTTACTGTGGAGTTGGTAAGTGATGCTTTAAATATGCATGGCACGCATGTACCCTCAGAAAAGGATGCTCTCGTTCCCACCAACATGAAGGACAGGAAAGTAGTAAAGCTGAAAGACATGGCAGTACTCACCCCAAATGTGTCCATCCCTCTCCGAATGTGCATGCAACACTTCGCCTTCCCCGGTCAAGACCGATTCACGCAACCACACAAGAAGATCTGGTTTGCTCTCTACTTGGCGGAAGCAGGTGCGTTACCTATTAAGCTACCAGTGTGGATTATAGATCAGTTGTATGAAGCAAACAAACGGGCATCTAGGAAATTAGTGGTGAACGGATGCTGCGCACTCACACGCATCATTTATCGATGCTTGGCATATGATGTCCCCATTGAGCGTGCCTTAACTTGTGCACAATTACAAATGTTTAAAAGGCTCAAGACATCCACACATCAGTCCAAGCGCATGAGGGGCGCGATCCCTTGCGTCCAGACAAGGGAAGTCCTGACTACTCCTGAGGCATCACCATTAAGAGAGGGCACTGTACCCCCCTTTACCATTAGGATACCCAGGTCGGAATCTGACACTACGGCACAACCTACCCCATCGGCTCCTCCTGTTACACCTGAATTCGAATTTGCGGCCACTGGAGAGGCTGAAGGACTGGACCCCCAGGATTTCGAAGCATTCCTACAAAGCACACAATTCTCTGATGTGGAGTTTTATTCAGAGGCAGAGGAGCAGGGCACATCCTCACGAAGAAGAAGAAGGTCTACAGACGGTAGACATGTCCATTGGAGTGACGCTCAGCAAAGTCAACAACACGGACACCTGGAAGAAGAAGAAGCGTATGAAGAAGAGACCACTGAAGCCCCAGCATATACAGCAGAACTCCGAAGGCTGTATCAGATTATGGAAAGAGTACGATCGCAGCAATTACTCACTGAACAGAGCAGCAGAGTACTTATGACTCAGTTGTTGGAAGAAGCGGGAGTTGACTCAGAGTACAGGGAAGGTCTCTTATTGATGGCAGAAACATATGGAGTTGTAGAAGCTGTGCGCACTGCCATTCAGAGGCCTTCAGTTCAATATGACCCACGAAGGTTCCAGACACGACCTCGCCCAGGTAAAAATATACAAATTCCCGTTACAGTTGCAGAAGAGCCGACTACTACACCTGAAACTGTCAGAACAACCTCCCAGACAGCTAGCCAACAGCACCCAGCCACCCATGAGGAGTCCACCGAACCACTACCACCTACTCCCCCACCATCACCTCCTAGAAGAGAAACAGTAGAAACCACATCGACTAATCAACCCACCGACCCCACCTTCATCTTCCGTACTCCGATCTCCAGTGCCACCCTATTCTCTACCACTGATAATCCTATCTTCGAAGGCAACCCCAACACTACACAATCCGCCGAACCCCTCCTAGACCCTGCCCTAGGGCAACCATCCCCAACGCCCTCAGCCACGGGTCATCCTGACCCTAGATCCACATTCATGGGCTTCCCTGCTACCACGCAACCCTTTCAGCCCTCCTCAACTTTACGACCCCAACCCCCGATATCCCTCTCTCCATTTCTACAATCCCTCCAGGACATCTTTGCTAGGGCTTTTCAACCAGGCCCTCAACCATTCCCTGTCTTTTCAGCCCCTCACCCCACTTCACATCTATTCACCACTTCCACACACACACCACCTACCATACCAGTGTATATGGCAGGTCCCACACTAACACCCACTCCTGAAGGAATGGACATTTCACCACCCACGGCACCTCCACCCACGGGTTCACCTCCTCCCATTCCCCCTCCACCAATTACACCCACACACACAACTTTCGTAGACACATCATTCACTGTCTCCCTTCCCCAATTCCCTTCCCATGCATCTTCCACGGTAAACACCCCCCACTCATCTATAGGTAATGCATTGGACACCATGTTGGCTTGTATATCAAATTTAAGAACAGATTACATTCAGCTTCAGCAACAAAACGCACGCCTGCAAGAGCACTCAGCGACACTACAGCTCCGCCTTGCGGTACTAGAAGAGGAGAACACTCGCCTCCACACACAGTTCCACACCCTCCAAGAAGCCCACAATATATTGGAAGTACAGCTACAGAACGTAGATCAGGAAGCAGTGCAGGTGGTAGAAGGTCACCTACGGACACAACTGGAACGCAACTCAAAACTTCAGCGAAATATGGCACTACTTAAACGCCATCTTGCGGCTGCTCAGGAAGAGAACAGACGTCTGCAGATACAAAATCAAGAGAACCTGGAGGCAGCGATTGAGAGCACACCGGGGGCACCCATCAGCCCATCCAAGTTTCAAGCAGTGACCCCCGATAATATCAAGATTATATTGGAAGATTATGCCATGCTGCTCGAAGCACATGATAAGCTATCGGAGGAGCTAGGACAACTGAAGCAGGAACACCAACAAGGCCCAACAGCTGCCCCTCCAACCACCCCCTCTGCGGCTTCGCTTCCTTCCGACGCAGAGGCCATAAAAGATCTCCAGCAACAGGTAACTGAGTTGCAAACACGCCTACTACAATATGAGAGGCCATCTTCCCCTCCGGAGGCTCCCACGGACGAAGAAGTTGTGCAAATTCCTGTGGAACAAACGTTTGATGAAGAATATGATCCGCAACCGTTCCCCGGAGGCCAACAAACAGAAGAAGCGCAGGACACGTTCGAGGCACCACGGCCGCCATGGTTACGACAAGTGGAGGAAATAGGGACCTCGCATGAAGAGCGCACTGTAGTGCAAAATCAGGCTATGAGGGTCATAGAGGAGACTGTTTTACAATCCGATTACTTCAAGAACTTGTCATCGAGACGCCTGATTCTCTCATCGGAACTCCAGTACAGGCCATATTATATTATCCTGGCTGATTATAATGCAGAAATACAAAGAGTCACGGGTCAGATTCCTACTTTTGCGACCCAATTTCAACCCGAAGACCTTCCTCCAGAGGTGCGAAAAGGCAAGATTCGTCAACCGACATGGCGGCAGAAACTTTTAGAGACTTATCCAGAAATGCTACGCACATGGAACAACGCGCCACTGCACCTCCTGTACAACCCATGCTATGGTCCAGTCCCCCGCCGCAGGTCGTGGAAGGCATTTAATATCAAGGTACAGAACAATGCTCAATGCAAGGAATGGCTGAACTACCCGTACATAGCGCCACCACAAGGACCACCATCGGTAGCATATATGATGGGGACCATCCGCCACTGGATGCCGCGCTTGAAGCCCATGCCAGATGTAGCAGCGCAAATGATGCTAAAAATCTTAGATATGATGCAAGTAGTGTTGAAGACCTTTAGAAATGCAGCCGCACCACAGGTACGTCTTCCGGGGTTTAGCAATGGAAATTACGACTTGGTGTATGACATGAGCACCACCCCCAGTATCCGTGTGGCTTACGCTTGGCATGCACGCATCAAGTACCTCCCCGCCTGCTACAAACAGACCTTCGAAGAAATGTTCAGATCAGGTTTCTGGGAGTACCACTCGGAGATTTTCGCACCAAAGCCGACACATCTGCTGCAACTGTTTGCTTGTGAACAAGCAATGTATTCAGAGTACTACACCACCCCGCAACCAGAAACCCCCGGTGCAATAAATTGGGAGGCATTGGAAGCCGATCTAGCAAGAGGCTTAAGGATAGGAGAACATGAGCTGGCCACCAATGTCATCCAATATTACATCGACCACCCGCGCGAACAAAGGTCTGTCAGGGGCGACAGACGCTAGGAAGGGGGGAGTGTTGGCATACAAAGCAATAAAGGAGTCATGCACAATACGGCAACAAGGCCAGATCATTTTTTCCCATAGATTATGTACAACCCAAGTGATTTTAATCACTACACAAACATTGTAAATCCCGTTTTTGGTAGATTAGACTCCATTTTGTGCAAGCCAAGGAGTCCTCGAGCTTGAGGAGTATTAGAAGTACCATCGCACCAAATTTCATAATTTTTAGACTTCGTTTGAGCCCTCAAATAAGCCCTGGAACCTAATTTTTAACTAGGCCGGACACTAGGTCTGGACAGGGCCAAAAGCTAGTCAAAAACTATAAAAAGAGCTAGAGAGCTCATTTTTGAGGTTAGATTGTAATTGAAACGAACTTGTAAGAGCATTTTGAAAGTAATCTAAAAAGCTCCATTGATTCTCACTCGTTGTCTTACCTTGTGTGCGCGTGTGTGTGTATGTGTGTGCATGCTTGTGTGCTTCTCACTCACGCACTTGTGCCGCCACTTGCTCGAGGTCTTCATACCATCCTCACGTCTTCCCGGATTGACATTAAAGGAGGTGCTACTCATCATTGAGCTACAATGTAGTACTCAACGACATCCTGCGCTAAGTGATGTTCGGCAATCCTCAATCCTTTGGCCAAATCTGTGAGTAGAGCATCCCAATCTACCGGCCCGGGAACCTCTGGATGTGGTATACGTAGCTTTTCGGAATGGAGAGCTTGTTCCACTGCAAACAACTTCAAGAGATGGGATGGTCTGGGAATGAATATCTCGGAGTGATATTCCCAGAATCCCGTGACAAACATCTCTTCAAACGTTTGTTTGAAGCAGGCCGGTAGATATTTGATGCGAGCATGCCATGCATACACAACATTAATCGATGGGGTTGTGCTCATGTCGTATACAAGGTCCTGATTACCTTCATTAAATCCTAGTGCTGAGAGATGCGGTTCCTTGACATTTTTGAAGGTCCTGAAGGTGACTAACATAAGTTCGAAAATCTTCAGGCACATCTGAGTCATGACATCAGGTACATTCTTGAACCGGACCCCCCAATGTCGAATCGTCGAAATCATATATCCAATAGTAGGTGGGCCCTTCGGGGGTGCGAAGTACACATAATTGAGCCACTTCTCACATCCTTTAATCGTCAGCACTGTTTGTGTGTACTCCGGCCATGATCTCCTTCAAAATACAGGGCAATAACATGGGTTATATTTGATGTACAATGGCATGTTGTTCCATGTTCTTACCATTTCCGGGTATGTTTCAAGCAGCCGAATTCTCCAAGTCGGTTGGCGAATATGTCCCTGCTTGGCACTTTCTGGGATGTCGTCAGGTGCAAATTGTGTGGCAGAGGTTGGTTCCCTTGAGGTGTGGTGCTTGATCTCCGCATTATAATCCGCCATTAGAACGCAAAAAGGAACATACAGGTCGTCCGATGGGCCGATCCACCTATGGTGTGAGAGATTCTTAAAATAATCGGATTTTATTACAACCTCCTCCAATTGTGACATCAGTGCGATTTGGACTGCCACCCTGTCATCATGCGTCGTGGCTACTTTCTCTAATTTTTGCATCCATTCAGGTGCCTCAATTTCAATTGTGTCCATGCCCTGTTCTGTTCGCTTACCCCCGGGTGTTGGCATCGGGACATAGGGATCCTCGAATGTTTCTTCTACTTCGATTGGCACAAGATCGTCAGGCTCGGGCTCTACCAGAGGGGAGGGCTGACGCTCGTATTGCATGACCTTGCTGCGTAATTCCTCAAGTTCTGCCCGGAGTTTAGTGACCTCTTCAGATGTATCTTCTGCGGTTGTGATCTTGCTGGGTGATGTCTGTCGGGTGGCCAACTGCCTTAGCAAATCATCTCTCTCTTTTTCTAAGGCGGCATGGGCCTCCATTAGATCTGCATGAGTTTCTAACACCACTTTCATATTCTCAGAGGGAATTGCCTTGAATCGCTCTAGGTCAATCTCCTGTGGGGAACCCTCCATGGCCGCCTCTAGATTTTCTTCGTTCTGTTTCTGTAATCGTTTATTCTCCTCTAGCGCTATAGACATATGCTTGTGTAGGAGGCCCAAGTTCCGTCGAAGTTTCAGGTTTTCCGTGATCTGAGAATGTAGCAGCTCGTCCATGTGTCGTCGTTCTTCATCATCTGCTTGGGGTGGGTTGGCTACTAATTGTGCATATTGTTCCTGTAATGTCACGTGCTGCTGTTGTAGTAGCTACTTCTGCTCTTCAAGATCCATACATCGTGCTTGTAGATCTGCGTGGCTTCGGAAGAGCCTTGTATGTTGGTTGTCAAGGTGTTGGATGTGTTGCTGAAGTTGGGACATGCATTGATACATAGTATTGAATACATTATTAAGAGGAATGGTGGGAGAAATGGTGTTGAATGCAGAGGGGAAGGGAAAGGGAAAGGGAATTGTGGATGCAGTACTGGAGAAGGGTGAGGGGGGAGGTGGGGGAATGGGAGATTGTGGGTAAATGGGGGGTGGGAGAGGTGCAGAGGTGGGTGACACCTCCATGGATTCAAAAGTGGAGGCCGTGGTGGGAGTGACTGTGAACATGGGGATTGTGGTTGCGGTGAGAGTTGTGAACGTGTATAGAGGTGTGTGTAATTGTGAACTCCCAGGAAGTGTGATCGGAGTAGTGGGGTTTACCGTGGCTGTGGTTAGACTTATGTTTTCAGTGGAAATAGAGTATGTGGGTTGACTGATGGTTTGTGCATCAGTGTGTGTAGTGGGTTCAGAGGTGGTGACAGTAGAGGTTACAGTGGTAGAGGGAGGTGAATGGGGCAGATGTGGGGGAGAAGGTGGCAAGGGAGGTGATGGAGGTGCACTCGATGTGTGGGCTTCCTCGGTGTCGTGAACAGTGTGTGCTGTGCCAGTGGTTGTGGGGGTGCCTTGTGGTCCTGATCCTAATACATTCATTCGTTTTCCCGTTCGTGGGGGGCATCTGCCATATCTTTTCTCTGTCCTTCGTGATTGCACTAGCGTAGTATGCACCGTTTCAGGTACTCCCAAAGCATCCGATATCATTTCCAAGGTGGCACGGTATTGCTCGTCCACACCTTCCTCCTCCAGAATCTGGTTCATGAGGGCTTTACCTGCAGCTAATGATAGTCTGTGTTGCTCTTGAACTCGGTTCATCGTATCGTAGAGCTTCTTTAATGCGTTAGTGTAGGCTGGGGCACCTTCCAATACTTGTAGGGCTTCCTGATCATACTCTTGTTCTTCTGCTTCTGATTGTCCACCCTGTGCCTCCTCATGTGCTTCTTCTTCATCGTCCACATTGACTACGTCCGGTTGGCTGGGCTGGGCTTGGTCTGGGGCAGTTTGCTGTCCACCAGCTTGCTCCGCTTCAACTTCCGCATTTACAGCTTCGATGATTCTAGCAACTTCTTCATCCGTTAGATCCTCCAAAGTGAATCCATGCGGGAATTCCAGATCAGTAGGTATTGGTGGAAACACAAGGTTAGGGCCATCTGTGCTGTGCCTGGGTAACCTGATAGTAAACGGTTGTACTCGTCGGGGAAGTCTTGGGGTTGTTTCAGGCGTTAGGGTTGCACCGCGAGCTTGTGCACAAGGCATCTGGACAGCGCCTCTCATCTTCTTTGAGGGAGGCCCTACAGCTAAAAATCTGCGTTGAAACTCCTGTGCTCTGGTCCAAATGAGAGCCCTCTGCACCGGTACATCATATGCGAGACATCTGTACACAATTCTTGTAAGCGCACAGCAACCGTACAGTACAGACTTTTGCTTCTTATACCATCTCTGATGAGCCATATGAATCTGGTCGATAATCCAGTGGGGCATATTGATTGTCAAATCAAAAGCATCCGCTAGGTAGAGGCTAAACCAGATCTGTTTGGGAGGCATTGTGAACCTTTCCTGCGCGGGGAATGCGAAATGTTGCATGACCATGCGTAAGTGAATGGCGATCGTAGGTGTCATCGCACCATGTCCTTCAACTTCGTCAGATTCCTGTTCTTCATATTGTCTGGAACCATAGTCTCTTTCTCTGTTGGAATGTGCATACCTTTCATGTCGAGTGCTTCTCTTACCAAGTTGATAGTCAAGCGGAAACGCTTCAGCTCGTTGCCCCTTGTGAGTGATGGGAGCTCAAAGGAGTTGTATCCTTTCTTGTCTTTGCTGGGAGTGAGGGTACTAATTAAGTATGAGCACCTTAGAAAATCTGGCTTTGGTAGTTGGAACTTGAAGTAATCATAAAGCCCAGCCTTCTTCCATATCGACTTCAGTCCTTCATTATTCTGTAGCTTTTCAAACTCCCTGGTAAAGAAATGGTATCTGCCCCAACGTCCATTGAATTCTATCTCGGACTCCCACATATATGTGCCTTCACCCAGAGGTCCAGCAACGTCACTGAACCAGTGTGAGGTTTTGCCCACCGGCATTGTGTGACCCTGTGGAGGATTCTGAATCGGTACGGCATGTAATGCCCTTAATGCCACTGGTCTTTCCTTTAATTCCTCCTCGACCGGAAGGCTTTCGATGTCCACCACTTGGGGGCTGGTGCCTGCCTGGGAGCTAGTTCCTACCGTATCGGCCATGTTACTTCTTGCTGCCCGTCTCTGTGAGAATATACAAACATGTGTTAACATTATAGTGGACAAGAGAAAACCGTTGTTGTTCCCATTACAACGTTAACATGAGGGTCAGGAGCGAATAATGGGTTAGTAAGTGCTCGGTGCGAGTGTGTGTGTGGTTAGGGGTTCGGTAGATCTAAGAGTTAAGTGGAATGATGTAGTCTGATAGTGATGTGGTTAGTAGGTTGTCATGTATTTACAAATGGGGTCTGGGGGTTTGTTACAAGTCTTAGGCTGCCAAATGCAGTGGATGGGCTTTGCTCTTGGTTTCGTAGAGACTCTCGAGTGCTTTATCGGTGTGTCGGCTTGAAAATGAGGCCTTTTAGGGACCCATTTACAAGTGATTTTGTGCGTGCTCATGGGCCTTGGTGTGTTCCTGAGTGTTGAAAACGAGTGAATACTGGCCATGCGAGTGGATGGGTCATGCTGTATAGGTTGTGGCCTCGGCTTAGCTACTTGCTCCCGCAAACAAGCCTTAGGCACCCAAATTTGTTTTGATTGTGGGCTAGCCTTTATCGACTTCTTGGGCACCCAAATAGATTTCACGTTGGCAGAAGAATTTCTGAAAGACTTCTCATTAGTATCATGTTGTTGGTGACTAATAAGAGGCTTTGTCTGTGTGGTTGGCTTGAGTGCAACCGGGTTTTCGCCTTTCCGTACCCACACTTGTTTCACTTGCTGGGACATTTTGCTGTGCAGGTACTATTGATCTCGGACATAGAAAGTACTCTGCTTCGTCTGCCTTTGATCCATCTTTGGTTGCTGCCTCCTTCTGGCCTTTGGAAAAGAAGGGAGTTCTGTTGCATCCTTTACTCCTCTTTTGCGAATATCATTCCTCTGCAACACATAGTTTTGGACAAGAACAACATAGTCATCTTCATGTGTATTCCTGGAAGGACCAGGAGTCTGTGCCTTTCCTAGTTCCTTGAGTGCTCCATTATCTAACTCTACTGTAATTCGACTATGATTGACCCAAACCTGAAGAAGTCCACTTCTTAGGTTTAAGTTGACTGCTTGGTCATAGATCCAGTCTTGACCCAAGACAAGAGGTTCAGTGAGATCCTCGTCTTGACACACTAGTACTTTAACTGTCATTGCCTCATCATGAATGTAGAGGGGAAGTTCCACCTCGCCCATGCAAGGGGTTTCCACACCTCCCAATCCTATGAGATA
Source organism: Ceratopteris richardii (assembly GCA_020310875.1). Lineage (NCBI taxonomy): Eukaryota > Viridiplantae > Streptophyta > Polypodiopsida > Polypodiales > Pteridaceae > Ceratopteris > Ceratopteris richardii. The sequence continues at coordinate 174,708,685 of CM035428.1, read as the reverse complement.
TGCTTCCACCGGATTGATAGTTAACTGCAACTCTTGACAGTAAGACAACTTAACAGCACTAGTGGCTGCACTTGAGTCAATCAAGGCTCTTACAGTCCTTGCACTCTTTCCTTGTCCTATATCTAAGGTTATGAAAGGACGTCGATCGGTTATCTTATGTGAGCTAACACCTGAAACTTCAAACATAGCCATGTCATATCTTTGATCTGCATATGCATCTTGCCTAGGGTGCTCTCTACCTTGTCTTCTTAATTTCATTCTCCGGATGCGCTCTAGGGCTTCTGCTTGAGCTTCTTCTCGAATTCGCTTTTCTTCCTCCTTGCGTTCCTTTGCAGTGTTGAGTCGACTGAGCATTTCCTCCGTGAGGGGTTCCTGATACAACTTGACTCTGCATCCGCTGATATAGTTTGGGAGAACATCACCCTCTAACGTGACTAGTTGTACTGCTCCACTCGTGGAGATCCTATTGATGATCATAGGTCCGTAGCCTCTCTTTTCTAGCTTCCTTGCATGTTGCTTCAATGTGTAGACTAAAACTAGATCTCCTGCTTTCAAACCCTTATCCTTCACATGGGCATCGAAGTATGCCTTCTGTCTCTTCTTAGCTGCATATATCCCTGTAGCTGCTCTCAGTCTTGTTTCTCCTAATCGTTCAAGGTCAAAGATCCTAGAGGAGAGCTCATGACCTGTCCATTCGTGCTCTTGTGCTACTTTCAACATAGATATTAAGAAGTCCAAGGGTGGCACAGCGTTTTGGCCAAAAACCATCTGAAAGGGGGTGGCTTGGAGTACCGTTTTGTAGGCAACTCGGTATGCCCAAACAACATGGTGTAGCTGTTTGTCCCAATCAGAGCGTTTGGTGTTCACTAATTTCGTCAGTACATTGCATAAGATCTTATTAGTGCTCTCAGCTTGTCCATTAGCTTGAGGGTGATAGGGGGCAGACTTCTTGTGTATTACCAAGAATTCTTGGAGTAGGTTTTCAATCACTTCGTTCAAGAAATGAGTGCCTCTATCACTTACAAGTTTGATAGGTAGCCCATATCTTGTGAATACATTCTCAAACAAGAATTTAGCAGTTGTCTGAGCGTCATTCTTTGTCGTAGCTTTTACCTCTACCCACTTAGTTAGATAGTCTGTTGCAACAATGATATATTCTGCATGGGAACCCTTAGCTGGGGGATTAATAGGACCTACGAAGTCTATTCCCCATTTAGAGAATGCACGTCCACCCATCATAGGTTTCAGTGGCATCTCATCTTTGCGTATAGGATACTGAGTTCTCTGGCAGACATCACATCGTTTCACATAGGTATGTGCGTCCATGTGAAGGGTAGGCCACCAGAAGCCAGCAAATAGTATTACCTTGATCACCCGATCTGGTCCAAAGTGTCCTCCTGCTACACCTTGGTGAGCAGTTTCCAAGAACTTAAGATATTCACTTTCATGGACACATAGCCTCAGGTAACCATCTTTACCACGCTTATATAGATTGTCACCAATGAGTGAGTAATCCAGGGCTTCTTGTTCTAAACTCCTTTTCCTAGCCAGAGTCATGTCTGGAGGGAATGCTTTCGTCCTCAGGAAGGATACTAATGGTTCACTCCAATCTGGCACTATAGACACTTGATAAAGAGTGGCGTGTTCCACAGGTGGTTTAGTGTAGCAGATTGGGCATTCCTTGCACAACTTTTGGACATCAGCTTCCATAGTTGGCCAATGTACTCCGAGTCTCCTTAGCGTTTGTAAGGTTCGTTGCTTTGAATGGTGTTGCTCTAATGCACCTACATGTGCTAATTGCAACCATTTATTGTACTCGTCCTCTTCCACACAACAAGCCAAGATTCCTTGATCTGTGTGCTTGTACATGCTTCCTGCCATGATGTGGTACTTTTGGGCTTTCACAACCTCTCTGTTCCGTGTGTTTACTACTGGATGGTTAGGCCCGTATGTCAATACTGGTACCAATGGCTTAGCCCACTGCGGCACCACTTCCAAATTAAACAAGTAAGCATCAGGAAGATCATCTGATACTCCTTGTGGGGCTTCTCCAGATGTGAGCCTAGAGAGATGATCTGCTCTTAAATGAGTCCTCCCTTTTCTCACCACTACCTCAAAGTCATATTCCATAAGCAAGAGAAACCATCTCACTAATCTTCCTGTATTGCATGGCTTGTTTACGAGGTATAGCAATGCCTGATGATCAGTAAAAAATTTAAACTTATTTGCAAGCAAATAGTGTCTAAATTTCTTAACTGCATATACCATGCCTAAACCTTCTCGCTCTGTAGTGGTGTAATTCCGTTCAGCTGCATTCAATTGTCTACTAGCATAGGCAATTGGAAGATCCATATTACCTTCACGAGTAGGTTGTGCAAGCACACATCCAATGGCATAATTGGATGCATCCACGTGAACATGGAATGGCTTATTCCAATCTGGTGTGGTCAAGATTGGTGCTGAACATAATCTTCGTTTAAGCTCCTGGAAGGAATTCTCACATTCATCCGTCCACTCAAAGTTAGTCAGAAGTCCGTACATGGGCTTTGCAATGACAGCATACATGTGAATGAATCGCCGGTAATAACCACAATGCCCCATGAAAGCTTGTACTTCCTTGACATTCTTTGGCCTAAGTAGCTCTGCTATGGCTCTCACTTTCTCTTCGTCGGTAGATATGCCATTCTTTGACACTATGTGTCCTAGAATCTTGCCTTGCCTGACCATAAAAACGCACTTTTCTGGGTTCAGGCAGACTTGATATTCTCTACATTTGTCAAAGATTTGTCTGAGTTCAGGGATATGGGTTTGCCTAATGTTGGAATGGGCACAAAGATCATCAACATAGACTTCTAAGTTCTTCCTCAGGAACTCCTTAAACACATGGCACATTAGTCTCTGGAAGGTGGCTGGTGCGTTGGTAAGCCCAAATGGCAAAGCAAAAATGCCCCATTCTGTGGCAAAAGCCGTTTTATGCTGATCCTCTGGAGCTATGGCTACTTGATTGTAGCCCGAAAATCCATCGAGGAAGCTGTACACTTCCTTGCCTGCTACTCTTTCTAAGAGATGCTCTGTGATAGGAAGCGGATAGTTATCCCGAATTGTGGCCGCATTAACCTTTTTCAAGTTAATGCACACACGCAGCTTTCCATTCTTCTTGGGCACCACTACGATGGGGGATACCCATTCAGTGTGCTCAATTTCATAGATAAATCCAGCTTCAACCAATCTATCTATCTCTTCTTTGATCTTAGCAGCGTAATTATCGTTATATGTGTAGGGTTTTTGCTTAGAGGGTTTAGCATCTGAGGTCATGGGGATGGTGTGTGAGCATATGTCAGGGTCAACACTTTTCAAATCCTTGTAACTCCAAGCGAACACATCTCTGTATTCTCTTAGCAAGGCAATTAACGCATGCTCTTCTTCCTCTGTTAGGTCATGGCCTATGTATGTGCATCTCTCCTCTCCTTCTTCTAGGGCCACTACTATTTTCTTGGTGGTTTCTTTGTTATCATAGGCCTCTCCTGATTGTGCCTCTCGTTTCGGCATTCTGATCATGACTCTCCTGTCATCTATCTCATACTTCTTAAAATTTTCCGGGACCTCAAACAAAGATTCTTCCTCTTCTGGTGAGGCTTCTCTCTTCTTTCGTTTCTTTCCTTCTTCCTTCGGGGTCACATGTGTTGCTAATCTTACATCGTTTGTAAGCTCTCCATGCCTCTGGGGTTGAAATTCTACTTCATGGAAGTATTCTTCATCTGATGCAAATGGTGGGTCCATAATGATTGACTCTAGATCGGAGTCACTTGCATCCTCAAATGCATCAGGGCTAGGCTCGCATTCTTCTAGAACTGCCTCTCCCATGATTGGCTCTATGGAGAAGTGTTAGCCCCAAAAATGGCTGATTTTTATGCTCTAATGTGGTTTTATTTGGCAGGAAATCCTTTTGATTTCAGGTACTCAAAGGGTGATTAGGTGATTGGTGAAAAATATTTGGGACTACATGACGACTTCTTGGTCAAGCAGGAATGTGTCAAGGGAGACAATAATTGGAGACCCTACTGAGATTCATTGGTGGGAGGAAAATGGAGCAACATCTAGAAGGCCTGTTGAGTTCTATGAGGACCATCGAGTTGCAATCAGTGGCTTTCATTGTGGTCTTCTTCGCAAGTGGTTTGGTTCCACTATCAGATATTGCTTCCTAGTCTCTGTGTCTTCATACCTTTGGATCCTTTCAAAGTTTGTCTTTCCCACTTATGGCAAGGAAGGTGCTCGAACGGAGAGGTGATCGGGATGCTGTCAAGGCTTGTACACCGCATCTATTTCTCCTTTCTCCACAAATCTCGAATGAAAACCTGGGAGCAAATTGGGCACTTGGTTTCCTCCAGTAAGGGTATTATTGGCTGCAATACACAATGGGCGGTGAATTTCCCCTGAGCTCATTGGATTGATGTGCAATACAACCGCACGCGGGGACATCTAGAAGCATTTTTCGATTATGTATGGCTATGATTTGGGAAAATCTCTTGTTGCTGCTAAACTTATTCACTTCAATATCAAAGTGTTTGCTTCATAAAGCAAAATGTCGCTTCTGCAAGTACCTCAGATACCTCACATATACAGAGGGAGGGCTCTTCGACTGACGGCGTGGGGGAGAGAGTTCGTTTTTCTCTGACAAAAAAAGAACGGAAAAGGAGGAGTGGGGGGCAGGTCAGTTGTGTCGCAGACCTGACGAATGCAGAAGAGTGGGCGGCCGTGGCAGATGGGGAGGGCCAGAGGGATTTCGAAAAAAGGGGGGGATCTCTTGGCTGCTTCTGAGAAGTTTTGGCTGGGCCGGCTATTCTTCTGGGGGAGTCTGCATATAGCAAAGGGACGGAAGCGTGTATACAGACAAAAAAAAAAAAAAAAAAACATACATGGGATGCGCTCGACTGGGCAAACTATCGGCTTGAGGCAGCTCCATCGTTTTCATGAAATGTACTTGTGTAATTTCATCCAGGGGAGGGGGGATCTCTTGACGGCTTCTTCAAAGTTTGGCTGGGCCGGCTGTTCTTCTGGGGAGTCTTGATCGGGGCAGCAGGAGGTCGTTTGGGGGGCTCTGATCAGCAGACGCAGAGGAAGGTATTATCCTCCGAAGGGTCATCACAGTGGTAGGGGAGGGTGGACGTGAAGAATGAACTATGGGAATTAGAAGCAGAATGTAGAAGATACGGACCGCTATTATGTGAAGAAGGAAGATGATAGGCTCTCAATCCCTGTACGCATTCAAACAAGTGTTCTTGGATTCTAGCAGTGAAATAAGGTTGCAAAGAGATAGCAGAATTCAGTCGTGAAAAGCCAATGTCGAGGTATTGTTCTCACTCAATAATCATTACACAGTAATTAGCATGAGTTTACTGTAACATCCCACTGCTAAGTAAAGTTATGAGCTGTGATATGAATATCGCAAGGAAGGAGATTTCTCTTGTGATTGATACATGAATTAGTGATGATGGGTGAATAGATAGAGAAGGTTCTCACTGAGGGGAATTGGTTCTGTTTAGGATTTCAAGTTCGAATGCTCTGAATTGTGTCCTTGGACGAAGAAATTCTTTAGCTCTGTATTTTTCAAAAAAATTGGTATGGAGTTCATATGTGCGCACTCAACTTTCTACACTTAGACTCCATATCTTTGGTTGATGCATGTTGAATTTGTTAGATGGTTGTGAAATGAATTTATGCTTCAAAGTGAAGTCTTTGTCTTGCACATCGAAGAAGTGCACGAACGAATTTGATGGTGTCGCTACTATTGCTGGTTACATTCTATAAGGAGATTCAAACATAATGTTCACAGATATGATGGGACTTTTACTTGACATTGTATGAATGAAGATATTGGTCATAATCGCGGTCCAGTATTGGTTCAATTTGTGTAAGAACCCCCACAAGATGAATGCGCACACGATCAAGTGTTGACATTAAACTTATTTTCAGACCCCTCTTCCAACTTCAACGAATTAATTCCATCTCATGAGCATGGGGCTGGGAAGGGCTTGATCCATGCAAGCCTCCTTTTTATAGCCAGTCCACATTTGTTTGCATTGGAGCAACCATTTGAATTGTGCAAATGAGCAATTTATTTCCTTCAGCCACACTACAAGTACCCCATACGTGAGGCCCAATTCTGCAGGACTGTTAGATAACCCAAGTCGAACGGGTATTCACATGTGTGTGTGAGTGTGGGATAGGGAGAGAAAGTGGAAAGGAATGAGAACAAAGTGGAAGGGTATATCAGTGTAGGTGAAAGTGTGTGTGTGTATACAGGTGAGAGTGCATATGTGAATTTATGAGCGAGTGTGAGTCAGCTCGTGCATGTGTGAGCATATGTGTGTATAAAAGAGAGCGAGAAAGAAAGATGAGATACATTAAGTGAGAAAATGGGAGCGCTTGGGTGAGTGCGGATGGATAGAAAATGAGGGTGAGTTAGTGATAGTGCGAACTCATAGAGCTGGAGAGTGTGAGTGTGAATAAGCCTGTGAAGTTGAAGGGTAGGTACGAGTGAGACTAAATGAGTGGGTGCGTAAGAGAGTGTAAGAGAGTATGAGAATGAGAAGAGGAGGGAGAAAGGTAAGAGAAGGATGTGAAGGATTGTGTGTACAAGAGGGCAGGTGTGTGAATGGGAAAATGCGGGTATCCAAATGCACATATGTGTGTGCCCTTGGGAAGAGTGTACATGCAAGCAAGTAAAAGAGTGAGGGGAAGGGTGTGCATATGAGAATGTGCGTGTATGTGTGGGTGCGAAATAAAGAAAGAAGGAAAGGTGTGAACAAGTAAAGAGGAAGAACGAGAGAGGTAACCATTAGAGTCGGTTTCCCCTCTGTGTGTATTTTCCCGTTTCCTCCATCAATATACTAGAGTGAAATTGTGTACTTAGAGGGACCAAAAGTGATCTAGTATCCGAAGGTGTGGCCAAATATCAGTGTGTGTATATACTTTCCCTTGGACTAAGAGTGCTAACATTTTGGTGCGTCTGCCGGGAAGCATATGAACTAGTGCATAGACATAGGAAAAATCCATTGTGAGGTAATTGCGGGCTCTAAGTAATTCAAGTGGACCAATTGTGAGGGATTTGAGCAAAATAAAGTCGCGTATAACCATTTTTCCTTGGGCTCAAGAACTTAATAATTTTGGTGCGTTTGTCGGGAATAGCTTGGTACGTCTCTATAAGAGAGTGCCATAGGTTCGCCTAGCGCCACAGGTTGGCCGAGCTTGCGGACCCAAGATCTAGTACATGAGCGAGGGGAGCTCATCGTCAGTAGCAACACAAACTCAAAGAGAGGAACGTGCTCAGAGAAGAGCCCTTGAAAGAGAAAGAAGAAGGTGGGAACCGCCAGGTGAGTGGACCTCGATTGGTTCAAAGAAATCGGTCAAAAACGTGTACTCCCGTAGGAGGGTCGCAAATCAAGTACGACAATTTGAAGGAGGGATCCTGAAGCCACGTGCGCCAAATTTTTGGGATCGAAGTGATATTGATATCACACCTCTGTTCGAAATGGCTCAGCGGATTTCAGTTCACTTGGGGGACTTCACCAAGTTTTCAGGTACTTGGGACGAAGATCCGGATAGCTTTATCCAGTTGTTTGAGGTCACTTGTGAGGCCAATGATGTAGTTGACCAGGACCAAAGGTTGAGAATTTTTCCGGCTATTCTTCGTGATGAGGCAGCCAATTGGTATGGGAATTTGACACCACAAGAGCGTGGAACTTATCAAATGCTCAAGGAAGCCTTCTTGGCAAAGTTTCGATGACAAGGCTTCCAAGATAGATTGGCCCAACAAATGGATTATTTGCGACAAGGAGTCAATGAGAGCATCGACAACTATATTCAAAGAATGGAAACGTTGGTAAGAAAGATGGGCGTGAATGCCCCGAATGATGAGACATTGAAACGTAGATTCATTTCAGGATTGCGAGATCCTACGGCACAGCAGCACATCAGCCTGACAAGACCTGCAACTTTAATGGATGCTAAAGAGCAAGCGAGGCTTTGGGAGGAAGTACAATTATGCCAACAAAGGAAGATGGAGCTCTTATACGAGCCTATGGGGGGCCCAGGAAACATACCGATGAAAGATCCTGGCCAAGGAAGTCCCGCATTGACGACCCCAGCTTTTGTAGCTGCCACTAGCACGCCAGGCGAGGTAAAGCCTGCGCTAACCGAAGAACGAATATTAGAATTGGTCACGCAAGCTATAAAAGCTGCCACGATAACTCAAGAGACATACACAGTAAAACCAGAGGTCACAACAAACCCGAATCAAGTGTTTCGATCAAATACATGGTGTGGAAAGTGTCATGGTTACGGCCATTTGGCTTCAGAATGCCCCACAGTCTCGAGAGTATTTACAGATAGATCGCCACCTAGGATGCGTTGTACTTTTTGTGGAAGAACAAATCACACAGAGGACCGATGTTACAACAAGAGAGCCTATGAAGAGAGGACCATGAAATCAGGAGATACAAGAGAAAGACCTTACACGGGATTGCCCGCTCAAAGTGTACCACCTACATCTCGTTGGGAAAACAGACCAACTTATGGATATGGTGCTCAGGGTCAAGGAGGAGACTATCCAAGAGGAGCCGCGCGTGATCAAAGAAGAGATGGTCCAATCCAGTGCTGGAGATGTCATGGCTTTGGCCATACCCAATCTAGATGTCCAAACGAAAAGAAGCCAATTGATTATACCCCGCTATGTAGGTACTGTAGTGGGGAGGGTCACTTTGATGAAGATTGTCCAAAACGAAGAGCTGCCGCCGGCAAAGAAAAAGGACCAGTAGGGTCCTCGAACTATGTTGATACTCAGATGCATATCACATCAAGAGCTCAAGAGCACGTTCCTACGATCGGAGTAGTGTTCAAGACACCGAACCCTCAAGAAGGCTCTAGCTCGTCGATGCACTTTGTGGATGCTTACGAGGCCAAGAAACCACACAAAGATCCAACTGTGGCAGTAGTCACAAGGACTCAAGAGTACTCGAAGAAGAATCCAGGAGGCGAAGGTGAAGAAGGGAGTCAAGAGAGGATAGCTGAACACGAAGAGGTAGAAAATCAAGTTAGAGGATTTGTTGAGCAGCAAGAGTTTGAGGACGGGGAAGAGGTTGAGATCCTTCCGCCAGTGACCAAGGAGTTTGTGCCGGGCATAGCACCATTCCCTGAAAGATTGAAAGCTCCTAAGATTAGAAAGGAAAGACAAAGTTCGGAAGAAGTAGATATTGTGAAGTTACTTGCTGACACTGAAGTCACGCTGGACATTGGCACATTGCTAAAATGTTCACCTGCTTATCGGAAACAATTCTACAACGAATATATAAAGAAGCCGAGGAAAGATCGAGATAAAAATAGACAAGATAAAGATGTCCAAGGAATCATTCAAAGTATTACGACGCAAATCGATTCGAACGCTCCAGCTGTGACAGTCGAGATTAAAGGATATGCAGTCCCTGGTGCTCAGTTAGATAGTGGAGCCGCAGTCAATCTGATGACTGAGTTCATGATGAAAGCTTTGGGCCTCAACCACATGGAAGAGACGCCGATGTCTTTGAGAATGGCGGATCAAACGCAAGTAAAGCCTGCGGGTCTTTTGAAGAATGTAAGCACAGTTGTGGGTGGTTTAGAGTTTAAAGTTGATTATCTGATAGTAAGACCAAGGACCTCAGAGGCTACCTTCTCGATCTTACTTGGACGGCCATGGTTGGTGCAAGCCGAATGTGTGCACGACTGGCGCACAGGTTTTATTTCGATAGGGCCAAAGTCTGATCGGATTCAAATACAAGTATCCCCACCCTCGAGCAACAAGAAGAAGACAATAATAGTCGATGAGATGGAAAAGAAAGAAAAGGAGAAAGCAAAGCACGAGAGTGCACGAGCTAGGTTTTCTTTGAACACAGACACCTACAAGAATCTGCTTCAAGACGGGTTCAACTTGCAGCTCTTTAAGAATCAAGACACGAAGATGGGAGAGTATCAAAATCCATTGCTCTATAACGACGATTCCGATCAGGAGTTGCTAGGATGGTTGACGCACACGAGAGAATTTGAGTGCTACATGTTGAGTATAGACACAAGTAAAAACAAAGTTACTCAGTCCTTGGAGAAGGGAACTTCGAGAGAAGAATTGAAACTAGATTTAGCTGCGGCGATGGAAGTGCAACAGTTGCGAGACAGAGTGAGAATGCTAGAAGCAGAGATTCTAAAGAGAAGTCGAGAATCGGAAAAGGAAGCGAAGAGTAAGACCAAAGTGTCGGAAGCCATCGCAAAAGCTGAATTGAAGAAACTAGGTTCAATCGAAAGAGAACAAGACAATGATTTACTGGCCAACCATGCACGTTTGATCGGAGAGCACATTCCAATCACAGTGTCATCGAGAAATAAAGACTATTCGCGAGAAGTTCAATCGGAAAAGTGGGAAGTCTTTCCAGAAAAGTTCTTGAGTGTAGGGTCAGAGCTACCAGATGGAGTACGAGACTGCATTAAAACGACACTCAAAAATTTTAGCGAGGCCTTTGCATGGTCATACAGTGATCTGAGAGGAATTGATCCCCAAATCTGCCAACATTATATAGACTTGGAAGAAGGCACACGACCGATATGTCAACGACTCAGGCGAACGAATCCAGTCTATTCGGAACTGATCAAGCTGGAATTGACCAAATTATTGGAGGCAGGATTTATATATCCCATCGCATCCAGCGAATGGGTATCACCAATTGTAGTTGTTCCGAAGAAAAACAAGAAAATCCGTATTTGCATAGATTATCGAAAGTTGAACGAGCACACGAAGAAAGATCACTTCCCCTTGCCATTTACTGATCAAATCTTGGACAGAGTGGCTGGCCATAAACTGTACTCATTTTTGGACGGTTTCAGTGGGTACAACCAGATCCAAATTCATGAAGAGGATCAATCCAAAACTACTTTCACGACAGAATGGGGTACGTATGCATATCGAGTGATGCCATTTGGGTTATGTAATGCACCGGCCACATTCCAGAGGGCAATGATAGCTGCATATCAAGACTACTTGCAGGATTGGATGGAGATATTTCTTGATGACTTCGCAATCAGAGGCGACGATGAAAATATGATGGAGAGGATCGAAGCAATTTTAAGAAGAAGCATCGAAAAAGGCATCGCATTGAATCCTGAAAAGTGTACATTTGGAGTACGAAGAGGATTGCTTTTGGGTCATGTCATTTCCAAAAAAGGGATTGCGGTTGACGAGGACAAAGTGGAGAAAATTGGACAACTTCCACCTCCGCAAAATTTGCGACAACTCAGAGGATTCTTGGGTCATGCGAATTATTATCGACGTTTTATATTAAATTTTGCATCTATAGCAGCACCACTGACGACTCTTTTGAGAAAGGACCAACAATACGAGTGGACGGGAGAGTGTCAAGTTGCATTCGACTCGATCAAAGAGAGGTTAATAAATGCACCGATTTTGGTAGCACCTGACTGGACGAAGGAATTTCATGTACATACCGACGCTTCTCATACTGCAGTTGGAGCAGTACTATGCCAAGCCGACCAAAAGAAGATGGACCATCCTATTTACTATGCAAGTCGCAATTTGAATAGCACTGAGAGGCATTATACGACTACAGAGAAGGAATGCTTGTCAATGATCTTTGCGGTGAACAAGTATCGGCACTACTTGATGGGAAAGCATTTCACTTTTTATGTGGATCACGAAGCCCTTAAGTATATCATTAATAAACCAGAGTTATCAGGACGACTGATGAGATGGATGCTACTTCTCCAAGAATTCCAGTTCACAGTGGTAACCAGACCAAGCAAAGCGCATATATTGGCTGACCATTTATCTCGAATTGTTAATGAGGAGCCAATCTCTGGTGTGCCCGACGATGCTCCTGATGGACATCTATTCCAGGTTGAAGATAAAATACCTTGGTATGCCGACTTGGTGAATTTCTTGTGCACTACTAAATATCCGCCAGGAGCAAGCAAGAGAGAGAAACAAAAGCTGTTAGCATTGGCAAAGTATCATAGCATCATTGGGGGGCAACTCTATCGATATTTTGTTCATGAGAGCATTTATCGGAGGTGTCTCGAGGAAGAAGAAGCAAATCTAGTGTTGAGGGCTTTGCATGACGAACCTTGCGGTGGACATTTTGCTGGTGAATTGACGGCAAGAAAGATTTTATTAGCAGGGTATTGGTGGCCAACATTGTTCAAGGACTCGCATACATACTGTAAGAAATGTGACAAATGCCAACGAATGGGCAAACCCACATTATCACATGCTTCTCCTCTTACACCGGTGTTGGCTCTTAAGCCGTTTGAGAAATGGGGAATTGATTTTGTGGGGCCTATTGATCCTCCCTCACGACGAAGATCCAATAGGTATATCTTGGTCTGTACTGATTATGTTACAAAGTGGGTGGAAGCCAAAGCTCTGAAGACTGACCGAGCTGTTGATGTAGCGAAATTTCTGTATGAGCAAATTATCACTCGATTTGGATGCCCATTGGAAATAGTGAGTGATAGAGGGACACATTTTGTCAATGAATTGATCGAAGAATTGATGGAACTCTATAAGATCAAACATAGAAAGAGCACTCCATATTATCCGAGGGCGAATGGACAAGTGGAGGTCACCAACAAAATCCTTGAACAGATTCTGACAAAAACAGTAGCGGTGCATAGGAGAGACTGGGATGAGAGACTTCTGGAAGCTTTGTGGGCATATCGAACATCCTACCGAGTGACAACTAAGAGTACTCCGTTCTCTCTAGTATATGGCGAGGAAGCCATTTTCCCTATCGAAAAAGAAGTGCCGACATTAAGAGTGGCCATTGAAGCCAGGTTGGGCGAAAAAGAGTCATTAAAGGAGAGGTACATATAACTGGTGAAGCTGGAAGAAAAGAGACTCATCGCACAACAAAGCTTGGAAGCTATTCAGAAGAGACGTAAGGAAAGGCATGACAAGAATCTCAAAACCTGTGTGATTCAAGAAGGGGATTTGGTACTAGTCTATGATAGTAAGTATTATAAATTCCCAGGGAAGCTACAGACAAGATGGGCAGGACCGTTTAAGGTGGTGGAACTCAACTCTAATGGTTCCATGCAAATTCAAGATTTAGGAGAAGAATATGCTCCCGTGAAAGTTAACGCGCTACGAGTTAAACCATATTTCAAGTGATGTTAGGATGAGAGAAGCCAGACAGGATCCAAACGAAGTGACGAAGTAGACTCCTTTTACATACATGTATAGTTATATATATATATATATATGCGCATATGTAAGCTATGATTTGTGCGTCATGAACATTCTTCCTTGTTAGCTCAAGAATTTTGGACTTCTAATAATTTTTGTGTTATGCAGAGACTGTTAAAGCCTAAGTAACAAAATGGCAGACCAAATTACGCAACTCTACTTGTACGAGCTAAGGATATATTTCTCGGACCAAACGTTCGCTCGCATGGATATAGATGTCGACGACTTTGAGACGGAATACGATATTGAGGAAGCGCATTGGCTGGTATGTTTTATAAACCAGGATTTGGGTGTTGCATTTTACATTGAGTGTTTTGAGGAATACCTAGCTCAACATGTAGGATGGGCGGGAGATCGATACTACTATTTTGATCCTTCTAGGGAAATGCCTAATGAGGAAAACGATATCACATGGGCTTGGGCAGATGTGCTAACGCTAGGAAGTGATGACGGAGCTCCTGAAGTTGAGCCTGACTCGCCTTAGAGAAGTTGTCGGGATTCGAGTACGATGTGAGACTACATGAGACATTCCGGGGACTCACATTCTAGGACACCTAGGGATAGGTATACGAGGGACTAAGGCATAGCTGGTTGTAGTTACCAAGTGAAAAGTTGAATCGATGAATACATATGTGGTGTCTATAGTTGAGAGAATGAAGTGAAGAGGTGGTTGATCTGTCAAAGGCTAGAGTGTATCTGTTTTGCATGTATGTGTGGGAACGGTGGGTAAAGTCCCTTTCTTCCTCTCCCTAATTCTCAGGACTTGGGTGAACTAATTAACTATGAAAAGAAAAACGGAAAAAAAAAGAAAGAAAGGAAAAAGAAAATGTGTTGTGTGATCGTACCAATGCGCTATGGTGGGCTAGTAGGTGGGTGGATTTACCCTCGCCGGGTGGTTAGGACCACGAGCCGCAGCTAGTTTCGCCATAGGCTTGGGATGTATGTGATTGTGTCTTAGCTACGTGCCATAACGGGTTGGTAGGCAGGTGGAGCCATCGTGGCTGGGTAGTCACGACCATGAGCCGTATCCAGTTTCGTTATGGGCTAGCTGATATGTGTTATGTGTTATCATTGTGTGTTTGTGTGTTGTGCGCTGCATTGCATTGGTAGATGGGTGGAGTCAACCTGCCCGGGTGGTCAGGTCCACGAATCGCATCCAGTGTCAATGTAGGCCAACGTGTGATTAAAATAAAATTTTCATATGAAGTTATTCCCCACTCCTGAGGGGGAGAGAAAGAGAGGAGAGGGCGATGATCGCCTGGAAGGGAACGTTATTTGCTTGTGTGATTGGTATGTGTCGGCTTGCGACAGATCAGCTCACTTTGAATCAACATTCTTGAAGGCACGGAGACTGTATATGTACTTATGGATGAGGCTTTAGCGAGGTAATGCAACGGTAGTGCTTTATAACTTGTGTGCTCTATCTGAGGGTTTTTCTAGTGTTTGGGACACTCTAGGGTTCTGATGTATGTCTTGACTTGCACTCGAGTTTCGATGATTTTTGTAGGATGACGATGGCGATTCTTCGGAAGTGTCTAGTCATGGAATGGTTGTACATAGCGAATAGTAGGTCAATAAAAGGGGTTATGCATTTTGGGTATCTTTGCATCTCCGATTTGATTTATTTTAGTTGTTGTTGTTTATTTTGGTATTTTCTTTCTGTTTTTCGCAATGCTAGTTTCATGTGTAACATATGGAAAGGTATGCATGTGTTATTTTGGTTGAGACCATTTTTTGTAATGGAATGTATGAGCAAATTGATGCATGGCTGAAATGGAATTGCGTATATGTGCATGTTCTTGGATCATTTGGAAGTGACGGATTTGTATGAATTCATGAGTGATTTTTAGCACTAATAGCTTTGATGAGTGCAGGTTCAGCGGAAGTGGCGGCTCGATGGAAAGGTATGTGAACTAATTGAACATTGACAAGTTCATGGTTGTTTGGAATTTATTGCAGCAATAGGGGCTCGTCGAGGACGACTTCGCAAATAAGAAGAGGGAAGTATGTTAGCCCCAAAAATGGTTGATTTTTATGCTCTAATGTGGTTTTATTTGGCAGGAAATCCTTTTGATTTCAGGTACTCAAAGGGTGATTAGGTGATTGGTGAAAAATATTTGGGACTACATGACGACTTCTTGGTCAAGCAGGAATGTGTCAAGGGAGACAATAATTGGAGACCCTACTGAGATTCATTGGTGGCAGGAAAATGGAGCAACATCTAGAAGGCCTGTTGAGTTCTATGAGGACCATCGAGTTGCAATCGGTGGCTTTCATTGTGGTCTTCTCCGCAAGTGGTTTGGTTCCACTATCAGATATTGCTTCCTAGTCTCTGTGTCTTCATACCTTTGGATCCTTTCAAAGTTTGTCTTTCCCACTTATGGCAAGGAAGGTGCTCGAACGGAGAGGTGATCGGGATGCTGTCAAGGCTTGTACACCGCATCTATTTCTCCTTTCTCCACAAATCTCGAATGAAAACCTGGGAGCAAATTGGGCACTTGGTTTCCTCCAGTAAGGGTATTATTGGCTGCAATACACAATGGGCGGTGAATTTCCCCTGAGCTCATTGGATTGATGTGCAATACAACCGAAGGCGGGGACATCTAGAAGCATTTTTCGATTATGTATGGCTATGATTTGGGAAAATCTCTTGTTGCTGCTAAACTTATTCACTTCAATATCAAAGTGTTTGCTTCATAAAGCAAAATGTCGCTTCTGCAAGTACCTCAGATACCTCACATATACAGAGGGAGGGCTCTTCGACTGACGGCGTGGGGGAGAGAGTTCGTTTTTCTCTGAAAAAAAAAGAACGGAAAAGGAGGAGTGGGGGGCAGGTCAGTTGTGTCGCAGACCTGACGAATGCAGAAGAGTGGGCGGCCGTGGCAGATGGGGAGGGCCAGAGGGATTTCGAAAAAAGGGGGGGATCTCTTGGCTGCTTCTGGGAAGTTTTGGCTGGGCCGGCTGTTCTTCTGGGGGAGTCTGCATATAGCAAAGGGACGGAAGCGTGTATACAGACAAAAAAAATAAAAAAAAAAAAACATACATGGGATGCGCTCGACTGGGCAAACTATCGGCTTGAGGCAGCTCCATCGTTTTCATGAAATGTACTTGTGTAATTTCATGCAGGGGAGGGGGGATCTCTTGACGGCTTCTTCGAAGTTTGGCTGGGCCGGCTGTTCTTCTGGGGAGTCTTGATCGGGGCAGCAGGAGGTCGTTTGGGGGGCTCTGATCAGCAGACGCAGAGGAAGGTATTATCCTCCGAAGGGTCATCACAGTGGTAGGGGAGGGTGGACGTGAAGAATGAACTATGGGAATTAGAAGCAGAATGTAGAAGATACGGACCGCTATTATGTGAAGAAGGAAGATGATAGGCTCTCAATCCCTGTACGCATTCAAACAAGTGTTCTTGGATTCTAGCAGTGAAATAAGGTTGCAAAGAGATAGCAGAATTCAGTCGTGAAAAGCCAATGTCGAGGTATTGTTCTCACTCAATAATCATTACACAGTAATTAGCATGAGTTTACTGTAACATCCCACTGCTAAGTAAAGTTATGAGCTGTGATATGAATACCGCAAGGAAGGAGATTTCTCTTGTGATTGATACATGAATTAGTGATGATGGGTGAATAGATAGAGAAGGTTCTCGCTGAGGGGAATTGGTTCTGTTTAGGATTTCAAGTTCGAATGCTCTGAATTGTGTCCTTGGACGAAGAAATTCTTTAGCTCTGTATTTTTCAAAAAAATTGGTATGGAGTTCATATGTGCGCACTCAACTTTCTACACTTAGACTCCATATCTTTGGTTGATGCATGTTGAATTTGTTAGATGGTTGTGAAATGAATTTATGCTTCAAAGTGAAGTCTTTGTCTTGCACATCGAAGAAGTGCACGAACGAATTTGATGGTGTCGCTACTATTGCTGGTTACATTCTATAAGGAGATTCAAACATAATGTTCACAGATATGATGGGACTTTTACTTGACATTGTATGAATGAAGATATTGGTCATAATCGCGGTCCAGTATTGGTTCAATTTGTGTAAGAACCCCCACAAGATGAATGCGCACACGATCAAGTGTTGACATTAAACTTATTTTCAGACCCCTCTTCCAACTTCAACGAATTAATTCCATCTCATGAGCATGGGGCTGGGAAGGGCTTGATCCATGCAAGCCTCCTTTTTATAGCCAGTCCACATTTGTTTGCATTGGAGCAACCATTTGAATTGTGCAAATGAGCAATTTATTGCCTTCAGCCACACTACAAGTACCCCATACGTGAGGCCCAATTCTGCAGGACTGTTAGATAACCCAAGTCGAACGGGTATTCACATGTGTGTGTGAGTGTGGGATAGGGAGAGAAAGTGGAAAGGAATGAGAACAAAGTGGAAGGGTATATCAGTGTAGGTGAAAGTGTGTGTGTGTATACAGGTGAGAGTGCATATGTGAATTTATGAGCGAGTGTGAGTCAGCTCGTGCATGTGTGAGCATATGTGTGTATAAAAGAGAGCGAGAAAGAAAGATGAGATACATTAAGTGAGAAAATGGGAGCGCTTGGGTGAGTGCGGATGGATAGAAAATGAGGGTGAGTTAGTGATAGTGCGAACTCATAGAGCTGGAGAGTGTGAGTGTGAATAAGCCTGTGAAGTTGAAGGGTAGGTACGAGTGAGACTAAATGAGTGGGTGCGTAAGAGAGTGTAAGAGAGTATGAGAATGAGAAGAGGAGGGAGAAAGGTAAGAGAAGGATGTGAAGGATTGTGTGTACAAGAGGGCAGGTGTGTGAATGGGAAAATGCGGGTATCCAAATGCACATATGTGTGTGCCCTTGGGAAGAGTGTACATGCAAGCAAGTAAAAGAGTGAGGGGAAGGGTGTGCATATGAGAATGTGCGTGTATGTGTGGGTGCGAAATAAAGAAAGAAGGAAAGGTGTGAACAAGTAAAGAGGAAGAACGAGAGAGGTAACCATTAGAGTCGGTTTCCCCTCTGTGTGTATTTTCCCGTTTCCTCCATCAATATACTAGAGTGAAATTGTGTACTTAGAGGGACCAAAAGTGATCTAGTATCCAAAGGTGTGGCCAAATATCAGTGTGTGTATATACTTTCCCTTGGACTAAGAGTGCTAACATTTTGGTGCGTCTGCCGGGAAGCATATGAACTAGTGCATAGACATAGGAAAAATCCATTGTGAGGTAATTGCGGGCTCTAAGTAATTCAAGTGGACCAATTGTGAGGGATTTGAGCAAAATAAAGTCGCGTATAACCATTTTTCCTTGGGCTCAAGAACTTAATCAAGAAGACTGAAATGTCATAGCCATCCTCATCACAGTGAGGTGTCCATTGTTCTTCATTGATGGCTACGTCCATGGTTGCTAAAATTTCTGCCCAGCCATGGGGTTCGAATTCCTCATCAGGAAAGACTACAGGTGCATAGGCTGGGTCTTGAATGGGTCTATGAGTTTCGTTTGCACCTATTTCTCTGGCCTTTTCTCTCTTCTCTTCCTCTACTGCTACTTTGCACATCCATAAGTGGGTGTCTTCATGCATCCATGAGGATCCTGAGCCTATGGAATGCACGGATTCCGTATCATCTTTGGCTCTATGGATGGGATTCCATTGGATGGGAGGGACATCTCTATGAGAGTAATCTTTGAGATTCACTTTGGTCGTAACACCTAAGTGCTGCAGGTACAAAGAATTGGTTCCCCAATCCTGTACCACTTGCAACTGTCGCATAAATGGTCTTCCCAAAATCATCTCATAGGCATGATTCTTGCTAAAATCACATATAGCAAAGCTATGCTCAAACTCAACACCACATGTGGTGAGATTTATGCCTTCTAGCAATCCCAAGGGCCTCTCTATATGACCATCGGCCATTTGCAATTTCATCCTCGTGGGTCTGAGTGCTGGCTTGCCCCAACGCTTCCATAGGGAGGTGGTAGCGATAGCAACTCCTGCACCTGAGTCTAAAATGGCCTTGGTGGTATGTCCTTGATAGGTGATGGGCAGGTAGGTGTTTCCTTCTTCCCCTTCACACATTTCTCCTATCTTGTCCAATGGTATTTCTGGCACTGTCTTCTGGGATCCTACCCGGGAACGTGGTTTTGCAACTTCAGTTACTTGACTGGCTACATATTTCTGCGCTTTTGGTCTATCCTTAGGCAGTTCTTCCAAAGTGAGATCGCGCTGCACCTTGGTGTTCTTTACTACCTCCGTGTTCCTAGGTATGACTGAGTCGTCGTTCCTTACCATGACTGTGGGTGTTCTCATACACGTGGACTTTGCTTCCCATGGGCCTGTGAAGTGAAGTAGCTCTTGTATGGAATTAGACTCAAAGTCCAATCTCTCGTGAGACTGATTACTCTCATGTTCCCCGTAAATAGATGGGATGTCTTGTGGGAATTGGTCGTGTGCTTCATCCACAAGTTCAAAGGGAGGGGCGACTTCACTTTCGTTATCCCATTTGTCTTCTTGAATCTCTCGTAGGAAGTCTGGTGCAAATCGATTCATAGAAGAAGAAGTGTCTGGCTCCGTAGAATTAGGCACATAAGCAACCTGGGAAGGAGGGCTTATTCTATCGTTGGCTCTCTCCTCGTTCTCATAGATGGCTGGAGCACAAGCTTCCTGGGGAGGATTACTTATTCTATTACTTTTCCGAACAGGCTCATACGCTCCCTGAGAAGGAATGTAGGCAACCTGTGGAGGTACGTAAGCTTTCGAGGGGGGCTCATCTGCCTTTTGGGGGGGAAGATAAGCTTCTTGAGGAGGCACATGGGCTTCCTGAAGAGGCTGGCTTATCCGTTCTCTTGCCCTTTCCTTTCTTTGAGGGGCAGGTTCCTTTTCTGATTGTGCAATTAACCTCTCTATTCTTTCTAGCAGTCCATCAAAGTGTAACTGCGTCTTAGCTGAGCTAGAGATGTTAAAGAGGCGGCTAGCTTCGAACATGGCTTGAGCCAATTCCACCATCTTAGCAAAAATTTTAGTTCGTTCAAGCTCTAGCTCGGCTCTAGGGTAGCATTTTTCATGATCGGTTATGGTTGGCCCTTCTTGGATTTTGGCCTGATATGCTTTAAGCATCATGTTTAGGTCCTCGGGGGTGGGATCTGCTAGGACTGATCCTACTTTGGGGGGTGGTGGAGTCGTATGAGGCGGGTTGGAAGGTGGTGGGTCGGATGGAGATGGGAATGGTGGTGGTTGGGTAGTGTGAGAGGGAGTTTGAGTTGTGAGTTCGGTTATTCTGGCTCTTGTTTCTCTTACGCTTTCCTCAAGTTCACTCATCTTTTTAGCCCATTGTCTTTTCATTCTCTCCCGACTATCTTTCCATACTCTAGTCCTTTTCTTTGTCATGCTCTCTGTTTCACTAACTTCTGGGCTTTTTTCCTGACCTACACCCTGGTTTTGCTGCAATGCTTGAGCTCTAGTGACTACCTGTAAGGGTGCAGTGGAAGTGACACTTCCTGTGGAATCTACCACTAACCCAACAACGTTGATAGGAGTGATTTTTGGCATATTATTGGGGTTCTTTGGGCAATCTCGTAAGAGATGCTCCTTCCCACATTCTTGGCAAAAGCCCTGTATCGTCACTGACTGGGGTTGTGTAGGTGGTGGCAAGGGACAATCACGAATGAGCTGATCACCTTGGCATCTGTAGCATGGTCCTCTAGGGAACGGGGGTCTTACCTACCTAGGTTGAGATCTAGGGTTGGGGTTTGCATACATGACGTTTGTATAATCTGACTCCCAACTAGGTTCATTTGGCTCTTCGCTGTAATAGGACTCACCATGTTCTGGAGACTGCATGTAGTACGCCTGGGGACTATCAACATGTGTAGAATCAAAGCTATGGTCACTCGGGTCACTTTCAGAAATCAAGGGTGTTACAGGGACTATAGCTCTATTCAGGTTCTCTTCTGCAGCAGTATACTTTACCGGAATCACATTGGCTAGGGCAGGGGGTTGTTGTGCTAACACAGGTTGAGGCCTTTGTTGAGCTTGATATGGTTGCTGATAAGGTTGTTGTGGCCTGCCATATGGCTGTGGAGGGTACTGGTTCTGGTATCTTCCCTGTGGTGGATAGGGTTGAGGGTAAGTTTGCCTAACTGTTTGCTTATTGTAGGGGCAATCTTGAGCGGTGTGATTGGTGTACCTTCGTTCTATAGTGCAATACTGGCTACTAGGATTAACTTGGGGTTGAGCCATAATGGGACATACATTCGCCATGTGGTCGCCGCCACAAGTATAGCACCTTTTCACAGGGGCAAACCTTGGGATTTGTTTGCTAGTTACACCTAATTTCTGAGCTACTTTCTCTGCAAGTTCCTCAATTGATGTGGATTGCGTGGAAGAGAGGCTAGAGGCACTATCTGAATCTTTGTATATCTTGGAAAGCTCTAACTCCTCCCCTAAGTTATCCTCAATGTCAATACACATGCGTACACACTCTTCTATGGTCCTAGGGTCCTTCAAGTACACATATGATCTTAATTTGGTACTTAGCAATCCATCCAAGAATAAAGCCACTTGCTTGGCTGGTGTGGGTAACTCCGAAACAGGGCATCTTTCAAGATATTGCCTAAATCTCCTTCCTGCAAGTCTCACGGTCTCTTGCGGGGTTTGCTTGAAGCTGTGAATCAACGAGGAGGTATTATGCCTTATGGCACTCTTAGAGAATTCAATAATGAAAGCTTCTAGGAGTTGGTCTATGCTCCTGAACTGCCTCTCATTTAGTGGGTGAAACCATGTCAGGGCAGTGTTCCTAAGGGTCAGACCAAAGGCATTGTACTGCGTGAATAGATCCTCCACTTGTTCAGCTCTCAAGACTTGCCTCAACTCAGCCACATGATCGTATGGATCTCCCGTGCCATCGAAGTAGTTCTTCATAGACTTAACTAGCTGAGTCGGTCTCAAAGTCCTTGTGTGCTCTCTAGGTCGTGGTAGAGGGAACTCATCCACATTTCTTTGATTCCTGTGAGCTCTGAGTATCTCAGGTTCTACTCTATTCGTTCCGTCCTCGTTCTTTCTCTGCCCACTGGGTTAGCAAAGCTGACTTCTGGTCTATCTCTACTTCTGTCTCTTTGCATTCCATGAGCTTGGGATTTTCCAGCTCCAGGGTTACCATAGGATACATTCGATCTCGGTTGGGGGAAAACGAATTCACCCTTCCAAGTGTAAGCATGCCTATCATGTTCTGTCACCACAAAGATCCTCTCCGAAGCGTGATCTAAGTAGGTCACCCTACCTGGGCTATCAGGATCCTTAAACTCATAGATCATGATTGTTCCTATATCAGTTGGCTGATCAGATTTGTACCTCCAAAAGGCTTCGTCAGTTTCTCGATTGAGAAGCAGATCTATGCTCTTGTTGTCTTGGGGAACCCACTCAGGTGTGATAATCCTAGTGAGAACAGATTTGCCTCGGGGGGTTCTAGGTTCTACACCCATGTTTCCTTGTTCCAAGTCACCTAAGTCCGCTTCTGAGATCACATTTCCGAATTCGTCCGTCCTATCTGGATGACTGGTGACTACGTATATGGTTCCTTCTTTGTCCAGGTATGCTCCGTTTTCAAACTTGACTGCTGGGTGCTCTAGTCCAATGGATTGATCAGGATTCTTAATCTGTACCACAGATCTTCCTAGGCCGTCCTCATAGATGCTGGCACCTAATCGGTTGGTCCTAAGGTATTCCAACTGCGTTTTGTAAGGGCCTTCTACCCTGTACAAGTAAGGCACTCCTGAACTTCCCGTAGGTCTGTCCATGCCTTGAGACGTCTCTGACTCACTGGTCTCAGAGCTAGGGTAGTACGAGTGGTGGCTCAACTGCTGGGCCCAAGACCTAGCAGTGTGGTTAACACTAGCCTCTGAAGACCTAAGGCTTTGTCTCTCCCTTACTAGATGTCGTCCTGATGTAAGGTTCATATGCCTATCTAAGTAGCCCAATTCTTTGCCCAGAGTACAACCTCGTTGCTGGTTACTTTATATTAGTCGCTTGGTTCTTTTTAGTTATTTCTCGTGTTTAAGGTCTTGTCTGATCTTACGTCGTCAGGAGTACTTGAATGTTCTTCGTGCTTTCAGGTTGATCGTTCCACGTTAGGTTCTTTTCCTTTATGTTATCGACAGTACAGAGATTAGGTTTTTAGCTTGAACTTGAGTTTTTAGGTAGTCTTCAACTTGATACTTGCCTATCGTCGCCCTGACTTACTCCTACCTCTAGTCGTTCTTAGCCTAAACTATGAATTGACAGAGGGGTTAAAAGTTTCCAACCTTTTGTTTCCTGCTTGGTTGCCCTTGAGTGCCCAGGAAGTGTGTTCCCAAGCTAGCTTTAAGATTTAAATTCCAAAGACAGAACCAATGATTTTCATTCTTGTAGCAAAAACACCAACTTGCATAGTGATTCTTAGGAAAACAATTCTAAAGACCCCTGACTTTGATCCCCCTGGGTATGGTCAACTTCAAAATACCCTATCTGAAAATCAACGCATTATCTTTATAAAAAAACAGTTGAGGGCGTGTAGTATATGCCACGAGCTTTCCAACAAGCCCTAGAGCTCAAAAAATTGATTTCGTATGAAGAAGTTATGACTGTTCAGGGTTTAGGGGTTTAAGACAGGATTCTATCTGGCTGACAGATCCTAGGATTTTCTCCCAAAACACAAGTGTAGGAACCTCCAATAATGCTAATGGATTGACTATTTTGCCCCAAAATTACCCCAAAGTTTGAACAAAAGCAAACCCTAATTTTTGGCCGAAAAGCCTGTCAATCGCGATCGACAGGTCTGTCAATCGCGATTGACAGAGGTGTCCGTCGGGGCTGTCAGTCGCGATCGACAGTGTCAATCGCGATCGACAGAGTCGATCGTGGCTGTCAATCGCGATCGACGGTATCAATCGCGATCGACACGTTTTCCGGATTTTTCGCCAAAATTTCAGTCAATCGGGGGCCTATCAGTCGCGATGGACACGTGGCTATGCGTAAAAGTCAATCAATCGTTGAATTTCAGTCGGTCGCGATCGACGGTGTCAATCGCGACTGATAGAGGTGTCGGTCGTGGCTGTCGATCGCGATCGACGGTATCAATCGCGATTGACAGGGTCCTACGTGGCAGTCTGTCGGTCGTGAAGTCTGTCGGTCGCGATTGACAGAGTCTGTCGGTCGCGATTGACAGGGTCTGTCGGTCGCGATTGACAGAGGCTGTCGGTCGCGATTGACAGAAAATCACGGAATTTTTCTACTGTTTTATGTGATTTGGGAAGTGCTCAACATGCTTGTGCTAATGGTGAACTTTGTTTTACCAAATGATCGAATTTTCTGTCGATCGCGATCGACAGAGGCTGGCGACTGCGAGACAGATTCGACGAGTTTCGTACCTGCGCAGGGAGCTGGGGATGGTGATTCAGCAAGATCCTGCAAAAAGCTCAAGAAACATGCAAGGAAACACACACGCAATATCGCTCTCTCGCTCTCTCTCACAAGTGAAATGAGGGAAATGAGGTGGGAAAGGTGATATGATCAAAAAACTGAAATTTTCGCGATGATGGAGATGGAGGTGGGAGATGGTGATGATGATGATGGAGATGAAGATGGTGAAGGAAAAACAAGAAAATAGGTGAAAGTGAAGAAAATACCTACGACTCCAACGCGTCAACTCTACGTCTTACCATCACAGGCTCGTCCTCAAAATTCGATCCCCGGCAACGGCGCCAAAATTTGGTGTAGCTTAGTGATGAGTAGCACCTCCTTTAATGTCAATCCGGGAAGACGTGAGGATGGTATGAAGACCTCGAGCAAGTGGCGGCACAAGTGCGTGAGTGAGAAGCACACAAACATGCACACACATACACGCACACGCGCACACACGGCAAGACAAAGAGTGAGAATCAATGGAGTTCTTAGATTACTTTTCAAGAAGCTCTTACAAGTTTGTTTCAATTACAATGTAAGCCCAAAAATGAGCTCTCTAGCTCCTTTTATAGTTTTTGACTAGCTTTGGCCCTGTTCAGACCTAGTGTCCGGCCTAGTTAAAAATTAGGCTCCAGGGCTTATTAGAGGGCTCAAACGAGATCTAAAAAATATGAAAATTGGCAGGTAGATACTTCTAAAGCTCCTCAAGCTCAAGGACTCCTTGGCTTGCACAAAATGGAGCTACAAAAAGATGAAATGGTATTTACAATGGTGTTTAGTGATGAGAATCACTTTTAATTGGTGTAAGGGTTTTGAAAAACTAAAGGGTTGCCTTAGTGCTAGATCTGCGTGAATGCTCATACGTGCTTTACGTGCTTCTTCCTGAAGAAAATTATTGGCCTATTTGCCAGATCTTTGTTGACTCCCTTGTCTGCTTGTGCCTTCTCTCCCTTCTGACTCTCTTCTCTGACTGCCATGCCTCGTTAGTCCTTCAGTTCCTTGTCCGCTGCTAACAATTCCTGGCTTGTGTATTTTGTTGGTTGGCTTGTAACCAACCTCCTAGGCCGAGAAGGTAGTGCTAACTTACATATCAGAATGTTCTTAGCACTGTTCAATGGATTGTTATGTCGGATGATGTCTATCCAGTGAAGTGTAAGGCCAAATCCTTTGGGTCCGTTAGAGTGACGCTCTATAGAGGATACATGATCAGATTTCTTTTAGA
This sequence comes from Ceratopteris richardii, assembly GCA_020310875.1. NCBI lineage: Eukaryota > Viridiplantae > Streptophyta > Polypodiopsida > Polypodiales > Pteridaceae > Ceratopteris > Ceratopteris richardii. The sequence goes on along the minus strand of CM035428.1, from coordinate 174,682,787 downwards.
ATATATTGGCTAAGGGGAAGAATCTGAGGACCAAGCTATTACCATGAATGTTAATATAGGAGTGAGAACCTTCGAACCACTCACATACAAAGCTCCTAATTCTAGAACCTCACTCCTTACCCTACTAAAAATTCTTAAGTCTCGGAGAAATTATCGCTGTAAGTGGAAATCAAGCCACTAGGAAAGGAGAAGCAATCCAATGTGTGAAAAGATCGCCTAAAACGTCGGCATTGGATCCCAGTAGCGCATTCATCGTATGGTGGGTAGATCTCTTTAGATTACTGAGTGAATGAAAGCGAGTGCCTTGACGGTTGGAATTGACACTTGTAGACTATAGACGTACTAGGATGCCAATCCTGTGATGGAGAAACACTGTTATTAAATGCTCAAAACCCTTGAGAATTGTCAGGAATGTGCCGATAAAAGAACAACCCAAATCCGGTGCCATCAACGATTTTTAAAATAGATACTATTTCAGAAACACTAAAATAGAGTCACACTCCTGTTTGCGGAATTTAGTCTGGAGGCATTTGTTGTTTTTAAATGGAGGCATTTGTTTTCTTAGTCACGATTGAAGATCAAGGGGCATATTGATTACCTAACTACTTTGCACACAGTTATGAGCAAAAATCATTTCTTCTCTTCATATCGAGTTTTTTGTGGTATTTTTGTAAAAAGTAAATGAAGGGACCGTAATAAGAATAAGGCGAAAGAGGGAATTGTAAATCCATGTTTCTATGGTGATGAGGCCAAAGATTGTGGGAACCATAAGCTCTAAACTATGATGGCTATCTTTTTTAGTTTCAATAATTGTATTGGGCATTTTCATTAACATAGGATGGCCGAAATTGGGAGCCACTCATGAGATTTAAGGTCATCACGTTTTGATCATATATCTACATCTTCATAATTACTGTTTATGAGCTAAGTTGATAATGGTCCTTGGAAACATCGATGCTTTCCATATATGTATTTCAGGTTGAAGGACATCACATATGTTTTCTTGAAAAGGCTATACCTCTCTCTTATGATATAGATCCTTTTTTTATTAAGGGGAGGAAGCATGGCATGCTTCATAAGAACATAATGAATCATCTTTTTTCGGCCTCTCTTAGTTTGTACAATAATGTAATCTTCATTGACTTTGTTGAGTGAACCCCTATTTCACATATTGTTTGCATTTGAGAGAAAAATTAAACTTCCAAAAACATTCAAAAAAACACACAAAAACCCAAAACAAATATTAAAAACACTCAAAAAACCAAAAAATTGTTTCAACAAAACATGGGAAAGAAAAAGGCAAAAGAAAGAAGGAAGGGAGAAAAGGTTGCACAAAAGAAGGAAGAAAAAGATGAAATGCATGCATTAATCACACATGATAGAGGTGAAAAAGATAGAAAAAATTTGCATGGGGAAGATAAACTTGATGGAATTTCTGAGGGGGTAGGATCCATTGTTGCAACCAAGGAATATAGTAACACTTTTGTGGATGTACTAATTGGTCATGACCATAGAAATATGAGTGCTTATATTAATCCTAATTGTGAGTGGAATTTAATTCATATTGATTTAGTGACAATTATTTTGGATAATATTCAACTAACCACTCATTCCTCTATCCTCATGAATGGTGAAAAGTATGATTGCATGGGTCAAGTTGTGTTGCCTATTGTGGTGAATGGTATGGAATTTTTTGAAACATTTTTTGTCTTGGAAGGTATATATGACGACTTGATCATAGGCACTCAAAGGTTTATTAAAAGTCATCAAGAGTTTGATGTTTCGTGTCCATCTATTATGTCTACCTCTACATATGTGTCCATTGAAAATCTTAATGATTATCCTCATTGTAAGGATTGTGGATATGATCACCTATTCAAAGATTGTGCTTTTAATCCACAAAATAGCCTTCCCACTCATGCTTTTTCATCTAACCTTTCTTTGAGTAAGTCACAGGAAACCTTGGCGAATGATGAAGTGGAGGACTCCAAATGCTTGGGGGATATGGAAGGGCCCTCTCTTCCTCTAGACTTGGATTCTCCTTATGAGTCCATGGGCAAGGATGTGCTATGTTTGGCTCATCAAGAAGAGGATAAGCAAAAACCTTGTACCATCACTATGGAAAATGATGTCGAATCCATTGTCAATCATGACAATCCATCACCTATTTGTATATCTAGAGATTCTATGTGTAATAAGGATACATGTATCGATGAATCTCTAGATCAATCTCAAACCACACAACCTTATGATCCATTACATGAGCATGATATATGTAAAGAAACTCAACCTTTGTTGAATTCCCCTTGTAGAGATGAGTTATCCCTAAAGACTCACACAAAAGACCCTTATGCCAAAAAGACGAAATCACCTTCCCCTTGTAATATCAAACAAATTTGGGTGGCCAAGAAATTACTTAGAGCCCAACCAAATTGCACTATGATATGGGTACCAAAGAAAGGTCTTATACAAACTCAACCCTCTCACACTAGACTTCATAATCTACAGTCTAGATTCACCATGCCTTATCATCAAGAACGACCACTTTTGACCAACGGATCCAAAGCAATAAAGCCAACACTCAGAAAAGATCCAAGGAGAAACCTCAAGGCTAAGACCAACAAAGTGAAGGCATATTGGCGGCCTAAAACCTCTTCGTGCAGCATCCATGGGTGTTGGACCCAACCTTGCCCAATGCACAACATATGTTTAAGATGCACACCAAGTATGCACACGAATAGGGCCTCATCCAAAGGCCAAACATTAGGAACACTTAGTTTAACCCAGGCACAAAGAGGGCACATGTACATAGATTTCAAAAATTTGCTTTTCATTTTTCTTTTTTCAGGTTGGTGGACAAAGGTATCATCCATTTCAAATGGGTGATGGAAAAGAAGCGGCTCTTGGAGTTGGACATTTGGAGAAAGCCTCATCATCGCCTCACCCTTGAGCACTTTGCTCAAGACCCATCCGTTTTTGCACCATCGTTTTTTTGTATGCATTTTTTAGAGTATGCATAAGATAGGGTCACATTACAAGACCGTGCATAGGAACTTTTTTGTTTTTCCACCCATGCACCCTTAGTCCCCACTCATGCATATGGACTAAGAAGAGATGAATTAATTTCATCTATTTTGTATTGATCATCTAAATTTTTTGTCATTTCATCATCCATCCATTAAAAAAAAAAAAAAAAAAAAAAAGAAGAAAGAAAGCATTCTAGCATATTCTTGCCATCTACATGAGGCAAAAGATGCAAGTTAAAAGACAATCAACTCCAAACGAACATGCAAAAATAAAAGTAACAAAGCAAAGCACTCCAAACGGTGCAAGGATCATGCATATCAAAAGGAACTCCTACACGCTCTTCCACAACAGCTCCATACTTGCAAAAGCTTTGTCGAGGACGACAAAGTCAAGGAGGGGGGGAGTGTTGAAGATACAACATGTATTTCTTGAATCCACTTCATTTTCATCATCATTTGTACCTTTTTTCTACCTTTCATTCAGTTAATAAAGCACTCTTGTATAGGTGTGTGTGAGTGCCACACTAGAGAATAAGTGGGATTCATTCTCCTTTCAGTTTAGAAATCCCACATAACATGCTTTTTTGCCATTTTGTATATAAAGAGGTCTCCACCTCTTCTTTTGAGAGAGCTTTTTGAGAAGTAATGAGATTATGCTAGTTTGTAGATAGACTCTTGCTCTCTTGTCGTCATGATGTGCATGTGTGCTTATTCTCTTCTTGTCTAACGTTTGTGACACGTTGATGTATGATTACGTCATTATTATGCTTGTGATTACGATTAGGTGCATCATTCGCGTTGCTTATGTTGTATCTTCTTGTTGATAACGTTGTTAATCATACGTTGATGAAGCACCATTACGTCTGCTGAGTGCTTCTACGCAAACATTTGGGTCTCATGAGATGCTTCCTGGTTTGACAAGTATGAGTTGTGATGCTACAACGTCAACATAAAGCAATAAAATGGAATTTTGTTGGGTACAGTTCTGAAAGTAAAGGCTATCGTCTGTATCATCCACAGACTAAACGCATTCTGGTTAGCCGTGATGTTGTTTTTGAGGAAGATGCTATTCAACCATTGCTTTCATGTACTAAGGAGACATCTGTTAGCTCCAAAGACATGTATGATACTTTGCTTCCTCTTTTTACAGGTGGACAGGTTAGTCCTGGTCCTAATGAGGCAAATTCTCAGACTTTGCAGGTTTCATGTGATGATGCAGATCATTCCATTTCTGATGCAGATTTACAGGATGCACTTATTGATGAGAGAGCAGATATTGAGTAGGCAAGAACTATGCCAAAATGGTTGGTGCAGACCTTGCATGACAGCAAATTAGATGCACCTTTGTCATATCATACTCGATCAGGCCCTCATAGTGCCTCTTTTGCATCAGATTGCTATGCTATGGCTGCATCTAGTCTTTGTGATAAGAGTTAGCCTATTTCGTTTGATGAAGCACAAAATTCAGAAAATTGGATGGCTGCTATGCAATCTAAATATGATGCAATAATGAAGAATGGTACTTGGTCTTTATGTGACTTGCCACCTGGCAAGAAGGCCATTGGTACTAAGTGGGTATACAAGCTGAAGTGTAAATCTGATGGTACAGTTGACAGGTATAAGGCTAGGCTTGTTGCAAAGGGTTATGCGCAGGAAAGAGGCATTGATTTTGATGAGACCTTTGCACCTACATGCCGTATGACTACTGTTCGGAGCATTTGTGCACTTGCAGCCCATCATGGTTGGAATGTTTGTAAGAGAAATCTTTTGCAATTGAAGCTTTCCATTGTTCCTCTCTTTGATCTTACCTTGTGCACGTGTGTGTGTATGTGTGTGCATGTTTGTGTGCTTTCACTCACTCACTTGTGCCTTCACTTGCTCGTGGTCTTCATACTGGTCCTCACATCTCCGCGAATTGACAAGTAAAGGAGGTGGTGCTTACGCTTGAGCTACACCAAATTTTGGCGCCGTTGTCGGGGAGAGAGCTTCGAGGACGAGCGTTGTGATGGTAAGATCCAATTGGGCATAGTCATCATCTACGAGTTCAAGGACCCAGAGATACCAGGAAAAGTTGTCAGAGAAAGTGTTCTTGGTAACAAAACATGATAGACATGCATATACTTGGAAGAGTGAATTGATTTTCCCTCCATCAAGATCCAATGTTTCCCATGGCCTCCAAGGAGTAGGATCATCCCAAGCTCATGAAGCCCAAAGAGAAAGAAATAGAGAGAGACAAGTTTTGCACACACTATGGGCAGAAATAGAGCAAGATTTGAAAATGAAAGGCCTGAAAGAGAGAGACATCAAACACATAGGCAACAAAGAGATGAACATGATTTTCCATTGCCTAGGCCCCGAGAGCACACAAGAACCCTTAGACCCACTCAAGTGATCAAGGCAATGAAGAATTATTTTGACGGGTCAGGAGATCCTTATGATCATGTGGCTGAGTTCAAACAAGTGTTAAGAGCTGAACAGGTTGAGGATTTGTTCACCCAGTACGAGGCATTTGGTTTGACTCTTAAGGGCACTACCTTAGTGTTGAGAGCAGTATGGGCACCCAAGGACTGACTAGATAAGGAAGCCAGCGGAGAGAGTCAGAGCGAGGTGAAGGAGTAAGTAGACAAAGCAGTCGATGCAAATCTAGCAAATAGGCCCTGCAAATTTTTCCAAATCAACATCTTTATAACAGTGATTCTTATCACTAACAATCATTGTAAATACCATTTCATATTTTTGTAGCTCCATTTTGTGCAAGCCAAGGAGTCCTTGAGCTTGAGGAGCCTTAGAAGTACCTACATATCAATTTTCGTATTTTTTAGACTCCGTTTAAGCCCTCAAATTGGCCCTGGAACTTAATTTTTAACTAGGTCGGACACTAGGTCTGGACAGGGCCAAAACCTAGTCAAAAACTATAAAAAGAGCTAGAGAGCTCATTTTTGAGGTTAGATTGTAAATGAACTTGTAAGAGCTTTTGAAAGTAATCTAAGAACTCCATTGCTTCTCACTCTTTGTCTTGCCGTGTGTGCGCGTGTGTGTGTATGTGTGTGCATGTTTGTGTGCTTCTCTCTCACGCACTTGTGCTGCCACTTGCTCGAGGTCTTCATACCATCCTCACGTCTTCCCGGATTGACATTAAAGGAGGTGCTATCATCACTGAGCTACACCAAATTTTGGCGCCGTTGCCGGGGATCGAGCTTTGAGGACGAGCGTGTGATGGTAAGACGTAGATTGGAGACGTTGGCGTCGTAGGTAATTTCTTTACTTTTCCTATTTTTCTCTTTCTTACCTTACCACCATCATCACCATCATCATCATCACCATCTTCCACCTCCACTTCCATCATCGCGAAAATTTCAGTTTTTTGATTATATCACCTTCTCCACCTCATTTCCCTCATTTCACTTGTGAGAGAGAGCGAGAGAGCGAACTGTTGTGTGCTATTTTCTGCATGTTTTTGGAGTTTCTTGCAGGTTTCAGCATCATCATCCCCTCCAGCACGTCGCGCAGGTACGGAAATGTGCAGAACTGTCTCGCAGTCTCCGACTCCTATCGATCGCGATTGACAGAAATTTTCATCTTTTGGTAAATTTGAGTGCACCACAGTGGACTAGAGACCCTGCACACCACATTTCCACAAAAATTTTTGAAAATCTTGCAAAATTTCAGTCCATCGCGATTGACAGCTCTGTCCATCGCGATTGACAGCTCTGTCCATCGCGACCGACTGCCTGTCCATCGCGATTGACAACCTGCCTGTCCATCGCGACCGACTGCCTGTCCATCGCGGTTGACTGCCTGTCCATCGCGATTGACTGCCTGCCTGTCCATCGCGATTGACTCCTGTCCATCGCGATTGACTGCCTGCCCGTCCATCGCGACTGACTGCCTGTCCATCGCGATTGACTCCTGTCCATCGCGACTGACTGCCTGCCTGTCCATCGCGATTGACTCCTGTCCATCGCGATTGACTCCTGTCCATCACGATTGACTCCTGTCCATCACGATTGACTCCTGTCCATCACGACTGACTGCCTGTCCATCGCGATTGACTCCTGTCCATCGCGATTGACTCGTGTCCATCGCGATTGATACCCTGTCCATCGCGATTGACAGCCCTGTCCATCGCGATTGACAACCAATTTTAGCCAATTTTTTAGGGTTTTTTTAATTGAAGAGTTGGGCTAATTTTGGGCATAAACATTTTACTCTAGAGCACATAAGGAGGCCTTAGGAAAACAACTTGGGGAAAACCTGAACGGTCATAACTTTTTCATACGAAATCCATTTTTTGAGCTCTAGGGCTTGTTGGAAAGCTTGTGGCATATACTACACGCCCTCAACTGTTTTTTATAAAGATAATGCGTTGATTTTTAGCTAGGGTATTTTGAAGTTGACTATACCCAGGGGGATCAAAGTCAGGGGTCTTAAGAATTGTTTTCCTAAAATTCACTATGCAAATTAGTATTTGTGCTACAGGAATGAGAATCATTGGTTCTGTCTTTGGAATTTAAATATTAAAGCTAACTTTGGAACTCTACAGATCTATTGAGAGCATCGAAAGGCGTTCTAAGCAAGTGTAAGTGCAAGCTTGGGAACACACTTCCTGGGCATTCAAGGGCAACCAAGCAGGAAACAAAAGGTTGGAAACTTTCAACCCTCTCTGTCAATTCCTAGCTTAGGCTAAGAACGACTAGAGGTAGGAGTAAGTCAGGGCGACGATAGGCAATTATCAAGTTGAAGCAGACCTAAACTCTCAAGTTCAAGCTAAGGACATAATCTTTGTACTATCGAGAACTTTAAAGGAAAAGAACTTAACGTGGAACGAGCAACTTTAAGTGCGGAACTACACTCAAATATACCTTACGACGTGATATCAAACAAGAATTTTAACACGAGAATCAACTAAAAAGAATCAAGTAACTGATACAAAAGGACTCTGCAACGAGGTTGTACTTGGGCAAACTTGGGCTATTCAACTAGGCTTATGAACCTTAGATCAGGGCGACATCTAGTAAGGGATAGACAAAGCCTTAGGTCTTCAGAGGCTAGTGTCAACCACACTGCTAGGTCGTGGGCTCAGCAGTTGAGCCACCACTCATACTACCCAAGTTCTGAGACTAGTGAATCCGAGATGTCTCAAGGTATGGAGAGACCTACAGGCAGTTCAGGAGTGCCATACCTGCACAGGGTAGAAGGCCCTTACAAAACGCAGTTGGAATACCTTAGGACCAACCGATTAGGTGCTAGCATCTATGAGGACGGTTTAGGAAGATTTGTGGTACAGATTAAGAATCCTGATCAATCCATTGGATTAGAACACCCAGCTGTCAAGTTTGAAAATGGAGCGTACTTGGACAAAGAAGGAACCATATACGTAGTCACCAGTCACCCAGATAGGACGGACGAATTTGGAAATGTGATCCCCGAAGCAGACTTAGGTGACCTGGAGCAAGGAAACATGGGTGCAGAACCTAGAACCCCTCGAGGTAAATCGGTTCTCACTAGGATTATCACACCAGAGTGGATTCCCCAGGATAATAAGAGCATAGATTTGCTCCTCAATCGAGAGACTGACGAAGCCTTTTGGAGGTACAAACCTGATCGGCCAATTGATATAGGAACAATCATGATCTATGAGTTTAAGGATCCCGATAGCCCAGGTAGAGTGACCTACTTAGATCATGCTTCGGAGAGGATCTTTGTGGTGACAGAAAATGATAGGCATGCTTACACTTGGAAAGGTGAAATTATTTTTCCCCAACCAAGATCGAATGTGTCCTATGGTCACCCTGGAGCTGGAACATCCCAAGCTCATGGAATGCAAAGAGACAGAAGTAGAGATAGACCAGAAGTAAGCTTTGCCAACCGAGTGGGCAGAGAAAGAACGAGGACGGAAACAAATAGAGTAGAACCTGAGATACTTAGAGCTCATAGGAATCAAAGAAATGCGGATGAGTTCCCTCTACCACGACCTAGAGAGCACACAAGGACTTTGAGACCGACTCAACTAGTTAAGTCCATGAAGAACTACTTCGATGGCACTGGAGATCCATACGATCATGTGGCTGAGTTTAGGCAAGTCCTGAGAGCTGAACAAGTGGAGGATCTATTCACGCAGTACAATGCCTTTGGTCTGACCCTTAGGAACACTGCCCTGACATGGTTTCAGCCACTAAATGAGAGGCAGTTCAAGAGCATAGACCAACTCCTAGAGGCTTTCATTATTGAATTCTCTAAGAGTGGCATAAGGCATAATACCTCCTCGCTGATTCACAGCTTCAAGCAAACCCCTCAAGAAACCGTGAGACTTGCAGGAAGAAGATTTAGGCAATACTTAGAAAGATGCCCTGTTTTGGAGCTACCCACACCAGCTAAGCAAGTGGCTTTATTCCTGGATGGATTGCTAAGTACTAAATTGAGATCTTATGTGTACTTGAAGGACCCTAGGACCATAGAAGAGTGTGTGCGCATGTGCATTGACATCGAGGATAACCTAGGGGAGGAGTTAGAGCTTTCCAAGATATACAAAGATTCAGATAGTCCCTCTAACCTCTCTTCCACGCAATCCACATCAATTGAGGAACTTGCAGAGAAAGTAGCTCAGAAATTAGGTGTCACTAACAAACAAATCCCAAGATTTGCCCCTGTGAAAAGGTGCTACACTTGTGGTGGCGACCACATGGAGAATGTATGTCCCATTATGGCTCAACCCCAAGTTAATCCTAGTAGCCAATACTGCACCATAGAACGAAGATACACCAATCACACCACGCAAGATTGCCCCTACAATAAGCAAACCGTTAGGCAGACGTACCCACAACCATACCCTCAACAAGGAAGAGACCAGAACCAGTACCTACCACAGCAGTATGCTAGGCCTCAACAAACCTACCAACCCTACCAAAACCAACAAAGGCCTCAGCCTGTGCTAGCACAACAACCCCCAGCTCCAACTAATGTGATTCCGGTAAAGTATGCTGCTGCAGAAGAAAACCTGAATAGAGCAATAGTCCCTGTAACACCAGTGCTTTCAGAAAGTGATCCCAGTGACCATAGCTTTGATTCTACACATGTTGATAGTCCCCAGGCTTACTACATGCAATCTCCTGAACATGGTGAGTCCTACTATAGTGAAGAGCCAAATGAACCTAGTTGGGAGTCAGATTACACAAACGTCATGTATGCAAACCCCAACCCTAGACCTCAACCTAGGCAGGTAAGACCCCCATTCCCTAGAGGACCATGCTACAGATGTCAGGGGGATCACCTCATTCGTGATTGTCCCTTGCCTCCACCTACACAACCCCAGTCAGTGACGATTCAGGGTTTTTGCCAAGAGTGTGGAAAGGATCATCTCTTACGAGACTGCCCCAAGAATCCTAATAATATGCGAAAAATTACTCCTATTAACGTTATTGGGTTAGTGGTAGATTCCACAGGAAGTGTCACTTCCACTACACCCGTGCAAGTGATCACTAGAGCTCAAGCATTGCAGCAAAACCCAGGGGTAAACCAGGAGAAGAGCCCAGATGTTAGTGAAACAGAGAGCATGACAAAAAAGAGGACTAGAGCTTGGAGAGATAGCCGTGAAAGAATGAAACGGCAATGGGCAAAAAAGATGAGTGAACTCGAGGAAAGCCTCAGAGAAACAAAGGCCAGGATAACTGAACTCACATCTCAAACTCCCTCTCACATTACCCCACTTCCACCATTCCCAACTCCATCCGACCCGCCACCTTCCGACCCGCCTCAACTAATTCCACCACCCCCTAGAGTAGGATCAGTCCTAGCAGATCCCACTCCCGAAGACCTTAATATGATGCTTAAAGCATATCAGGCCAAAATCCAAGAAGGGCCAAATGTAGTCTGATCATGAAAAGTGTTACCCTAGAGCAGAACTAGAGCTTGAACGAACCAAAATTTGTGCTAAGATGGTGGAGTTGGCTCAAACCATGTTTGAGGCCAATCGCCTCTTTAACATCTCTAGCTCAGCAAAGACGCAGTTGCACTTTGATGGACTGCTGGAAAGAATAGAGAAGCTAATTGCACAATCAGAAAAGGAACCTGCCTCTCAACACAAGGACAAGGCAAGTGAAAGATTAAGCATTCCTGCTCAGGAAGCCTATGGGCCTGAAGCCTATGTGCCTAACTCTACGGAGCCAGACACATCATCTTCTATGAATCGGTTCACACCAGAATTCCTACGCGAGATTCAAGAAGACAAATGGGCTAAAGAGAGTGAAGTCCCTCCTCCTATTGAACTTGTGGATGATGCACGCGACCAATTCCCACAAGACATCCCATCCATTTATGAGGAGCAGGAGAGCACCCACTCTCAGGACAGACTAGACTTTAAGTCTAACTCTCTACAAGAATTACCCCACTTCACAGGCCCATGGGAGGCTAAGTCTACTTGTATGAGAGCACCCACGCTCATGGTACGAAATGAGGACTCAGTCTTATCTACGAACACAAAGGTAGTGAAAAACACTAAAGTGCAGTGCAATCTCAAGTTAGAAGAGCTACTCAAGGTTAGACCTGAATTATGGAAACATGTCGCCAAACAAGTACCAGCGATAGTGAAACCTCATTCCCAGGTAGGATCACATAGGACGGTGCCAGAGATACCCTTGGATAAGATAGGAGATATGTGTGAAGGTGAAGAAGGGAACACCTATCTTCCCATTACCTACCAGGAGTACACCACCAAGGCAATTTTGGACTCAGGTGCAGGAGTTGCAATTGCCACCACTTCCCTATGGAAGCGTTGGGGCAAGCCAGCACTCAGGCCAACGAGAATGAAATTGCAGATGGCCGATGGTCATATTGAGAGACCCTTAGGTTTGCTAGAAGGAATAACTCTCACCACCTGTGGTGTCGAGTTCGAGCACACCTTTGCCATATGTGATTTTAGCAAGAACCATGCCTATGAAATGATCTTGGGACGACCTTTTATGCGACAATTGCAAGTGGTACAGGATTGGGGAACCAATTCTTTGTACCTGCAACACTTAGGTGTTACAACCAAAGTAAATCTCAAAGATTACTCTCATAGAGATGTACCTCCCATCCAATGGAATCCCATCCATAGAGCCAAAGATGCTACAGAATCGGTGCATTCCATAGGATCAGGATCCTCATGGATGCATGAAGACACTCACTTATGGATGTGTAAGGTAGCAGTAGAAGAAGAGAAGAGAGAAAAAGCCAGAGAGGTAGGTGCAAAAGAGAACCATAGATCAATTCAAGACCCAGCCTATGCACCTGTAGTTTTTCCTGATGAGGAATTTGAACCCCATGGCTGGGCAGAAATCCTAGCAACAATGGATGTAGCCATCAATGAAGAACAATGGACACCCCACTGTGATGAGGATGGCTATGACATTTCAGTCTTCTCCATAGAGCCAATCATGGGAGAGGCAGTTCTAGAAGAATGCGAACCTAGCCCTGATGCATTTGAGGATGCAAGTGACTCCGATCTAGAGTCAATCATTATGTACCCACCTTTTGCATCAGATGAAGAATACTTCCATGAAGTAGAATTTCAACCCCAGAGGCATGGAGAGCTTACAAATGATGTAAGATTAGCCACACATGTGACCCCGAAGGAAGAAGGAAAGAAACGAAAGAAGAGAGAAGTCTCACCAAAAGAGGAAGAATCTTTGTTTGAGGTCCCAGAAAATTTTAAGAAGTATGAGATAGACGACAGGAGAGTCATGATAAGAATGCCTAAACGAGAGGCACAATTAGGAGAGGCCTATGATAACAAAGAAACCACCAAGAAAATAGTAGTGGCCCTAGAAGAAGGAGAGGAGAGATGCACGTACATAGGCCATGACCTAACAGAGGAAGAAGAGCATGCGTTAATAGCCTTGCTAAGAGAATACAGAGATGTATTCGCTTGGAGTTACAAGGATTTGAAAGGTGTTGACCCTGACATATGCTCACACACTATCCCCATGACCTCAGATGCTAAACCCTCTAAGCAAAAGCCCTATACATATAACGATAATTACACTGCCAAGATCAAAGAGGAGATAGATAGACTGGTTGAAGCTGGATTTATCTATGAAATTGAGCACACTGAGTGGGTATCCCCCATCGTAGTGGTGCCCAAGAAGAATGGCAAGCTGCGTGTATGCATTAACTTGAAGAAGGTTAATGCAGCCACAATTCGAGATAACTACCCGCTTCCTATCACAGAGCATCTCTTAGAAAGAGTAGCAGGCAAGGAAGTGTACAGCTTCCTCGATGGATTTTCGGGCTACAATCAAGTAGCCATAGCTCCAGAAGATCAGCATAAGACAGCTTTTGCCACAGAGTGGGGTATATTTGCCTTTCGTGTAATGCCATTTGGGCTTACCAATGCACTAGCTACCTTCCAGAGACTAATGTGCCATGTATTTAAGGAGTTCCTGAGGAAGAATTTAGAAGTCTATGTTGATGATCTTTGTGCTCATTCCAACATTAGACAAACCCATATTCCTGAACTCAGACAAATCTTTGACAAATGTAGAGAATATCAAGTCTGCCTGAACCCAGAAAAGTGCGTTTTTATGGTCAGGAAAGGCAAGATTCTAGGACACATAGTGTCAAAGAATGGCATATCCACTGATGAAGAGAAAGTGAGAGCCATAGCCGAGCTTCCAAGGCCAAGGAATGTCAAGGAAGTACAAGCTTTCATGGGACATTGTGGTTACTACCGCCAGTTCATTCACATGTATGCTGTCATTGCAAAGCCCATGTACGGACTTCTGACAAACTTTGAGTGGACTGAGGAATGTGAGAATTCCTTCAATGAGCTTAAACTGCGATTATGTTCAGCACCAATCTTAACCACACCAGATTGGAACAAGCCATTCCATGTTCACGTGGATGCATCCAATTATGCTATTGGATGTGTACTCGCACAACCTACGGGTGAAGGTAATATGGATCTTCCAATTGCCTACGCTAGTAGACAATTGAATGCAGCTGAACGAAATTACACCACTATTGAGAGAGAAGGCTTAGGCATGGTGTATGCGGTTAAAAAGCTTAGACATTATTTGCTTGCAAATAAGTTTAAATTTTTTACTGATCATCAAGCTCTACTATACTTGGTAAACAAGCCATGCAACACAGGTAGATTAGTAAGATGGTTTCTCTTGCTAATGGAATATGATTTTGAGGTTGTGGTAAGGAAAGGGAAGACTCATTTGAGAGCAGATCATCTCTCTAGGCTTACATCGGGAGAAGCCCCACAAGGAGTGTCAAATGACCTTCCTGATTCTTACTTGTTTAATTTGGAGGTGGTGCCGCAGTGGGCTAAGCCATTGGTACCAGTGTTAACATATGGACCTAACCACCCAGTAATAGCCACACAGAATAGAGAAGTAGTAAAAGCCCAAAAGTACCACATCATGGCTGGAAGTATGTACAAGCCACAGATCAAGGGATCTTGGCTTGTTGTGTAGAAGAGGACGAGTATGCGAAGTGGTTGCAATTAGCACATGTAGGTGCATTAGAGCAACACTACTCAAAACAACGAACCCTACAGACACTAAGAAGACTCGGAGTGCATTGGCCAACGATGGAAGTTGATGTCCAAAAATTGTGCAAGTAATGCCCAATCTGTCGCACTAAACCACCTGTGGAACATGCCACTCTTTATCAAGTGTCCATAGTGCCAGATTGGAGTGAACCACTAGTATCCTTCCTGAGGACGAAAACATGCCCTCCAGACATGACTCTGGCAAGGAAAAGGAGTTTAGAACAAGAGGCCCAGGATTACTCTCTCATTGGCGATAATCTATACAAACGTGGTAAAGACGGTTACTTGAGACTATGTGTCCATGAAAGTGAATATCTCAAGATCTTGGAAATTGCTCACCAAGGTGTAGCAGGAGGACACTTTGGACCAGATAGGGTGATCAAGGCAATACTATTTGCGGGCTTCTGGTGGCCGACCCTTCACATGGATGCAAATACCTATGTGAAACGGTGTGATGTCTGTCAGCGAACTCAGTATCCTATACACAAAGATGAGATGCCACTGAAACCTATGATGGGTGGACGTGCATTCTCTAAGTGGGGAATAGACTTTGTAGGCCCTATTAATCCCCCAGCTAAGGGTTCACATGCTGAATATATCATTGTGGCCACGGATTATCTCACCAAGTGGGTGGAGGTAAAAGCTACGACAAAGAACGACGCTCAAACAACTACTAAATTCTTGTTTGAAAATGTATTCACAAGATATGGGCTACCTATAGAGCTAGTAAGTGATAGAGGCACTCATTTCTTGAACGAAGTGATTGAAAATCTACTCCAAGAATTATTGGTAGTTCATAAGAAGACTGCCCCCTATCACCCTCAAGCTAATGGACAAGCCGAAAGCACCAACAAGATCTTATGCAATGTACTGACAAAATTAGTGAACACTAAACGCTCTGATTGGGACAAACAGCTACACCATGTTGTTTGGGCATACCGAGTCGCGTACAAAACGGTATTCCAAGCCACCCCCTTTTAGATGGTATTTGGCCAAAACGCCGTGCTACCTTTGGACTTCTTAATACCTACATTGAAAGTAGCACAAGAGCACGAATGGACGGGTCATGAACTCTCCTCTAGACTTTTTGACCTTGAACGATTAGGAGAAACAAGACTGAGAGCAGCGCAGGGATATATGCAGCAAAGAAACGACAGAAGGCATACTTTGATGCCCACGTTAAGGATAAAGGGTTAAAGGCAGGCGACTTAGTGTTAGTCTACACATTGAAGCAACATGCGAGGAAACTGGAAAAGAGAGGCTACGGACCCATGATCATTAACAGAATCTCAACAAGTGGAGCAGTGCAACTAGCCACATTAGAAGGCGATGTTCTTCCAAGTTACATCAGCGGATCAGAGTCAAGTTGTATAAGGAACCTCTCACAGAGGAAATGCTAAGTCGACTCAATACTGCTAAGAAACGCAAAGAGGAAGAGAAGCGAATTCGAGAAGAAGCTCAAGCAGAAGCCCTAGAGCGCATACAGAGAATGAAATTAAGGAGACAAGGTAGAGAGCACCCTAGGCAAGATGCATATGCAGATCAAGGATATGACGTGGCTATGTGTGAAGTTTCAGGTGTTAGCTCACATAGGATAACTGATCGACGTCCTTTCATAACCATAGATATAGGGCAAGGAAAGAGTGCAAGTACTGTAAGAGCCTTGATTGACTCAGGTGCAGCCACTAGTGCGGTTAAATTGTCTCACTGTCAAGAGTTGCAATTAACTGTCAATCCTGTGGAAGCATATCTCATAGGATTGGGAGGCGTGGAAACCCCTTGCATGGGCGAGGTGGAACTTCCCCTCTATATTCCTGATGAGGCAATGACAGTTAAAGTACTAGTGTGTCAAGATGAGGACCTCACTGAACCCCTTGTCTTGGGTCAAGACTGGATCTATGACCAAGCAGTCAACTTAAACTTAAGAAGTGGACTTCTTCAGGTATGGGTCAATCATAGTCAGATTACAATAGAGTTAGATAATGGAGCACTCAAGGACCTGGGAAAGGCACACACTCTTGGTCCTTCCAGGAGTACACATGAAGATGACCATGCTGTTCTTGTCCAAAACTATGTGTTGCAGAGGAATGATGGTTGCAAAAAAGGAGTCAGGGAGGCAACGGAACTCCCTTCTTTTCAAAAGGCCAGAGGGAGGCAGCAACCACAGGTGGATCAAAGGCAGAAGAAGTAGAGTACTACCTATGTCGGAGATCAAAAGTACCTGCGCAACAAAATGTCTCAGCTAGTGAAACAAGTGTGGGTGCGGAAAGGCGAACACCCGGTTGCACTCAAGCCAACCACACGGGCAAAGCCTCTTATTAGTAACCAACAACACAACACTAATAAGAAGTCTTTCAGAAGTTCTTCTGCTAACGTGAAGTCTATTTGGGTGCCCAAGAAGTCGATGAAGGCCAGCCCACAATCAAGACAAATTTGGGTACCTAAGGCTTGTTTGCGGGCTCAAATAGCTACGCCAAGAACACACCCTATACAGCATGATCCATTCACTCGCACAGCCGGCATCCACTCGTTTTCAACACTCAGGAACACACGAAGGCCCATGAGCACGAACAGAATCACTTGTAAATGGGTCCCTAAAAGGCCTCATTTTCAAGCTGACGCACCTATAAAGCTCTCGAGAGTCTCTACGAAACCAAGAGCAAAACCCATCCACTGCATTTGGCAGCCTAAGACTTGTAACAAACCCCCGGATCCCAATTGTAAATCCATGACCACCTACTAACCACTTCACTCTCACATCACATCATTCCGCTTAGCTCGTAGGTCTACCCAATTCCTAACTACACACACAAGCACCGAGCACTTATTAACCCCTAACCTCCCCCGAACCTTAGGTTAATGTTGTAACAGGGGACACTGTGTCATTTTTGTGTCCATTGCAATGTTAACATTTATTCATATATTCTCACAGAACCAGCTGCGAAGTTTTCAACATGGCTGAGGCAGCAGGAACTAGCTCTCAAACAGAAACAAGCCAGCAAGTGGTGGACTTAGACAGTTTACCCGTTTTACCTGAGACAAATGAAAGGCCAGAAGAACTGCGGGCCATCAAAATCATACCTATTGCGGACCCTTCGCGTGGCCACACCATGCCCGTAGGAAAGACTTCCCACTGGTTTACTGAAGTGGCAGGACCCTTGGGTGAGGGAACGTACCTATGGGAATCAGAGTTGGACTTCAATGGGAAGCAAGGCAGATACCATTTCTTTACAAGAGAATTCGAGAAATTACAAAATGCAGAAGGTCTACGTTCGATATGGGAAAAGGCAGGATTGAGTGCCTATTTCAGTGCACGGCTCCCAAAACCTGACTTCATGCGATGCTACTATCTCATCAACACCTTGACTCCAAACCAGAACCCAAAAGGTGCAAGCTCATTTGTGATCCCATCTCTGACAAAGGGGAATGAGCTCAAGAGGTTCAGGCTATCAAACAACTTGGTGAGAGAGGCTCTAGATATGCGCGGAATGCATATTCCTACAGAGAAGGAAACCCTAGTACCAGATTACATGAAGAATCGAAGTCTCACCAAACTCAAGGACATGGTGTCCATGACGCCTAATATTGCGATACACCTTCGCATGTGCATGCAACACTTTGCTTTTCCTGCACAAGATAGATTCACCATGCCGCCCAAGAAGATTTGGTTTAGTTTGTATCTGGCAGAGACACAGAGCCTCACCATCAACTTACCCCACTGGATAATTGATCAGATACACCTAGCTCACAAACGATGGCCGCGGAAACAGGTTTTATATGGTTGCTGTGCTCTAACGAGAATCAGTTATAGGTGTTTGGCTTATGACATCCCTATTCAACGGGCCCTAATGTGGAATCGTGTAGAGCAGTTTAGAGGCAGGACATCCACTGGACCCCCTTCTAAGAAGATGAGAGGCACTGTCCAAGTCCCATGTGCTCAACCACGTGGAGCCACCCTAACACCAGATGTCACCCCTCCACCGTGAAGAGTCCGACCATTCACACTCCGACTTCCAAGACGCAGCACCGATGGTTCCGCCTTGATATTCCCTCCTATCCCAACCGATCTTGAATTTCCCAGTGGTGCACCTTTGGAAGAACTCACTAATGAAGATTTCGAACAATTATTACAAGATGTAGAGCTGGAGGCAGAAGAGGCACAACAAGTGGAGAACGTGCAAACGCAGGCCACAACCTCCCAAGCACCTGTCACCACAGTTCAAGTGGATGAAGAGGATGATGGAGATGAAGAACAGGAGGAAGATGAGGAGGATTATGATCAAGAGCATCAAGATGAGCAACAAGAAGTACCAGAACTTGTAGGTGCACCAGCATATACAGCTCAACTACGAAGGTTATACGACACAATCAAAGCAGTACAAGAAAGGCATCAACTCTCTCTTGTATCAGGTCAAGCTTTGATGCAAGAAATGCTATCAGATGAGGGGGTGGACCAACGTTTCATTGACACCCTCAAATTAGTGTCAGAATCTTTAGGAGTTCCGGAGGCTGTCCACACTACAGTCCGCCAATCCGTGAGGTATGACAAACGCAGAGTTGACACATTACCACGAGCAGGTAAGACTATCAGGATACCCGTCATAGAACAAGAAAGTACCCATTGAAACAACAGCTACCCCCACAACCACCACTGACCTCTCTGCCGAAACCTTCGTTCAGACATCACCCATCTCACCCCAGCATCCTCCATCACCACCTTCTCCACCCCCACCACCACCTCCCACCATGGAAGAAACGACAGTCATCACCTCTACCTTCACTTATAACCCATCCTCATTCACATCATTCTCATTTCGAGAACCCACCTCACAAGACACCCTCTTCTCCTTCGTCACCAATCCCTTGTACACTTCATCCCTTCTATCCTCCGAACCCATAACTGGCCATCCCATAATTCCAAGTGTGGTTGGAAACCCATCACCCACCGAAGGCACCCTGTGTTTCCCAGCCTATTCCCCACTACGGGTACCTCCATTCCATGACCCTC
This sequence comes from Ceratopteris richardii, assembly GCA_020310875.1. Lineage (NCBI taxonomy): Eukaryota > Viridiplantae > Streptophyta > Polypodiopsida > Polypodiales > Pteridaceae > Ceratopteris > Ceratopteris richardii. The sequence goes on along the minus strand of CM035428.1, from coordinate 174,663,217 downwards.
ACTTCCCATCTGGCCCCTACCCCTCTTTCAACCTGACCTCACCACCCCAATACCCATCCTTTGTGGAGCAGTTCATCCGCTCTCCAATGTTTCAGAGGCACATTTCCTCGATGTTCGCAACGACATCAATTTACACGAACACCACACTCACTTCACCTACCATACCCACCTACATGGTAGCCCCTGTACACACCACCTTGTCTGACCCAATGGACATTTCACCAACCACAGCACCTCTCCCCACGATTCCACCATCTTCCCCTCCCTTACCCCCCACCTCACCACTCACATCATTGGCACACACAGCATTCACTACCCCCCTACCCAATCCCACCTCCCCTGCATTTCAAACTTTTCCCCTTGCATCTCATAATGTAAATAGCACGTTCAACACATTACTTCAGTGTGCACATCAACTACAACAAGAATACCATCAATTGGAAGAACGCACTACGGCCCTCCAGGCAGAATCTCAACGTCTGCAAGCTAGAGTCACCACTCTTGAAGCTGATTACCAAATGCTCCTAACCGAGCATACCACCTTACAGCAGGCTCACTCCAAATTGGAATCAAAGACATCAACAGTAGATGATCAAGCAGTCAAGGAATTAGAAACAGTGCTCCAAGCGCAAATGATATCTAATGCTACACTCAGACGCAACCTTGGGCTATTAAGGAAGCATATGGCAGCAGCACTAGAAGAGAACAAGAGACTTCAACAACAAAACCAAGACAACTTTGAAGCGGCTATGGAAGGAACTGTAGGAGCAACCATTAGCCCTACCAGATATAGAGCAGTCCCATCAGAAGACATTCGCATCTTACTTGAGGAGCATGCAAATTTCTTGGAGTCATATGAAAAGTTAGAGACTAAATGTGCAGACCTAAAGAAACAGATAGCCAGTGTCCCCACAGCTCAACAGGAGCCAGTAGTCTTGCAACACTCTCCAGAAGAATTAGAGACCCTCCGGAAACAGGTGACGGAACTCCAAGCGCGTCTCTTACCATATGAAAGGCCACCCTCGCCAACTGAAGAACCAGAACCTGAAACAGTGGTGGAAATCCCCGTCGATGACAGCTATGAAGAGCCATATGAGCCGATGCCGACACCCGGTGGTCGAACTACAGAGGAAGGACAAGACACTTTAGAAATTCAAGTTCCAGATTGGGTCAAAAGGGTCGAGAAAGTGGGTAAGACACATGATGATCGTGTGGCCGTGCAAATCCAATCTCTCACAAATCTGGAAGAAACTGTCCTTCGGTCTTCTTACTTTCAAAATCTATCCCATCAACGGTTAATCACAACATCAGAGTCGCAATACATGACGTATTTTGTCTTGCTACATGATTATAATGCAGAAGTCAAGAGACATACAGGGAAGGAGCCCACATTCGCCACTCAATTTGAGCTAGGGGATTTACCGACAGATGCACGTGCTGGCTCGATCTTCCAACCTAATTGGCGTGCATGTCTACTAACCGATTACCCAGAGATGATGAGCACCTGGGCAACCATGCCACTATATATCAAGTATAATCCATGCTATTTCCCAGTGGTACGTCGCAGATCCTGGCAAGCATTTGCAATCAAGGTACGCAACAATAAAGAATGCTCTTTTGCTCCACCTCGAGGGACCCCAACTATAGCCTACATGATATCAACAATTCGGCACTGGTCTACACGTCTAAATAATGTACCCGACATAGCAGCGAAAATGTGTATGAAGATATTCGAGCTCATGACCATTGTCTTCAAAACCTTTCGGAATGTACAAGCTCCATACATCTCTGCCCCTGGATTCTCTCAAGGTAACAAGGATTTAGTCTACGACATGAGCCAGACCCCCTCGGTCACTATAATCTTTGCTTCGCATGCATGAATAAAGTACTTACCCGCATGCTTCAAACAGACATTTGAGGAAATGTTCTCTACGGGATTCTGGGAATATCATTCGGAAATTTTCATTCCCAGACCCACACATTTGCTACACCTATTCGCAGTAGAACAAGCGATCCATGCAGATCAGTTACGTCTGCCACATCCGGACATTCCAAGACCAATTGATTGGCATCGTATGATGACAGATTTGGCCAGAGGACTACGCATACAAGAACATCAGCTTGCCACTCAGGTTGTGGAATATTACATCCAACACTCCCAGCAACAAGGGTCTGTCAGGGACGATAGACGCGAGAGAGGGGGGGGGTGTTGAGAGCAGTATGGGCACCCAAGGACTGACTAGACAAGGAAGCCAGCGGAGAGAGTTAGAGCGAGGTGAAGGAGTAAGTAGACAAAGCAGTCGACGCAAATCTAGCAGATAGGCCCTGCAAATTTTTCCAAATCAACATCTTTATAACAGTGATTCTTATCACTAACAATCATTGTAAATACCATTTCATATTTTTGTAGCTCCATTTTGTGCAAGCCAAGGAGTCCTTGAGCTTGAGGAGCCTTAGAAGTACCTACATATCAATTTTTGTATTTTTTAGACTCCGTTTAAGCCCTAAAATTGGCCCTGGAACCTAATTTTTAACTAGGCCGGACACTAGGTCTGGACAGGGCCAAAACCTAGTCAAAAACTATAAAAAGAGCTAGAGAGCTCATTTTTGAGGTTAGATTGTAATTGAAATGAACTTGTAAGAGCTTTTTGAAAGTAATCTAAGAACTCCATTGCTTCTCACTCTTTGTCTTGCCGTGTGTGCGCGTGTGTGTATGTGTGTGCATGTTTGTGTGCTTCTCTCTCACGCACTTGTGCTGCCACTTGCTCGAGGTCTTCATACCATCCTCACGTCTTCCCGGATTGACATTAAAGGAGGTGCTACTCATCACTGAGCTACACTTAGCTTGGTTTTAACCACTGAGTAGTCGCAACTATCGCGACATAGGTCAGCTGCTAGACAAATTCATTGTAGAATTTTCCAAGAGTGGTATCAGGCATAACACATCATCTTTGATTCAAAGTTTCAAGCAGACTCCCCAAGAAACAGTGCGACTAGCAGGTAGAAGGTTCAGACAATACCTAGAAAGATGCCCTGCTCTAGAGTTACCCACACCAGCCAAACAAGTGGCTTTGTTCTTAGATGGCTTACTGAGCACAAAGTTAAGATCATATGTGTACTTGAAAGAGCCTAGATCCATAGAAGAGTGTGTGCAGACGTGCATTGACATAGAAGATAACTTGGGTGAGGAGTTAGGATTGTCCAAACTCTATAAGGATTCTGATAGTTCTACTAGTCATACTTTGAAAATCTCCATGAAAATAGATGAGATAGCAGAGCAAGTCGCCAAGAAGCTAGGAGTTCAAAATAAACAACTACCAAGAGTCACCTCATTGAACTGATGTTATACCTGCAGAGGGGACCACATGGCTAACGTAGGCCCAATGCAAAACCAAAACATTAGAGAAAGGAATACTCAATATTGCACTATTGAGAGAAAATACACGAACCACATGGCTCAAGATTGTCTCTTCAATAGGCAGGCTATTAGACAAAATTGTCAACAACCTTACCCACAAGGTAGGTATCAGAACCAATACCAACATCCATATTATAGACCACAACAGCAATATCAGGCACCATATAGGCCACAACCAGTCTTGGGAAACCAACCACCAGCTCCTGCCAATACAATTCCAGTTAAGTATGCAGTGGCAGAAGAGAACCTTAATAGAGCATTGGTGCCAGTGACCCCACTGATCTCAGAGAATGACTCTCATGCTCATAGTTCAAACTACTCCCATGAAGGTAGTCCACATGCTTATTACACATAGTCACCTGAACATAGTGAGATTTACCCGTATCAATATGAGGCACAACTTATGGAACAAAATTGGGAGCCTGAATACCCCAATGTCATGTACACAAATGCTAACCCTAGACCCCAATTGAGACAAGCAAGACCACAAGCCCCTAGAGGACCATGTTTTAGATGTCAGGGCGACCATTTCCTTCGTGATTGTCCCCACCCACCATCTCCGAGTCAAGGACACGCTATCACGATACAGGCTTTTTGTCCTGATTGTGGCAAAGACCATCTCCCCAGAGATTGTCCAAGAAACCCCTCTAGTGCGCCCAAGATTACACCCATTAATGTGGTAGGCTTAGTGGCAGATTCAAGTTCAAGTTGCAGTAATGTGGCTCCTATACAAGCCGTCACTAGAGCACAAGCCTTAAAACAGGATAAACCAGCAGAGCAATCGGAGTGGAGTGAATCGGGAGAACCTAGTAAGAGGAAAACAAGAACATGGAAAGATACCAGAGATAAGGCTAATCGCAAGTGGAATAAAAAGTTATCGGAACTAGAAGAAAGCTTGAAAGACGCAAAAACAAAAATAGAAGACATCGCATCTCAAAACCGCTCGCATGCCGACACTCCATCCACTCCACCTCATCCCACCCCACCACCCATTGTAAATAGGCCACAACCAGGGTCTGTTCTTGCAGATCCAACCCCAGAAGGCTTGGACATGATGTTCAAAGCCTACCAGGCTCGCCTTCAAGAAGGTCCTACAGCTGCAAACCTAGACAAGAGTTACCCTAGAGCGGACTTAGAGATTGAACGGATGAAAATGTGCATGAAAATGGTAGAACAAGCCCAAGCTATACTCGAGACTAGTCAAAAGTTCAATCAAACAAACTCTGTCAAACCAGATTTTCATTTACAGGGCTTACTAGAAAGATTAGAGTAGTTGGTAAACAAACCACAAGTTTCTTTACCTCCACAGGCTCAACCAGTTATTGAGAGGAAAAACTCACCACCAAGGGGAGCGTATGTTCCTAATTCCACGGATGCTGGAATACCTCCTTCAATTTAGGAGCACTCTTAAGAGTTCTTGCGGGAAATACAAGAGGAGAAATGGGCCAAGGAGAAGGGTAATTTCCCTCCTTTTCATGAGATTAATGACCTTCATGATCAATTTCCCCAAAACATTCCATCTATTTATGGACATGAAGCAGAACAACAAGAAGACAAAAGGTTAGATTTTGAATCTAATACCTTAGAAGAACTGCCTCAATTTCTAGGCCCATGGGAATCTGAATCTCTTCAGATCAGAGCTCCCATAATATTGGTAAGAAATGAAGACTCGGTGGTTCCCAGGAACACGGATGTCGTGAAGAACACTAAGGTTCAGTGTCATCTCACTGTAGAAGAGCTGCTCAAAGCAAAACCCGAGTTGTGGAATCATGTGAAGGATCAGGTCCCAGAACTTGATTCCAATGTGCCAAAAATAGGCTCTAAGCAAAAAGTTCCAGAGATACCTCTCGATAAAATAGGAGACATGTGTGAGGGTGAAGAAGGTAATACTTATCTTCCAATCACCTACCAAGGTTACACAACCAAAGCAATCATAGATTCAGGTGTTGGTGTTGCTATTGCAACCACCTCCTTGTGGAAGCAATGGGGACAATGCACATTAAGACCAACTAGAATGAAGCTTCAAATGGCTGACGGTCATTTTGAAAGACCTCTAGGATTGCTCGAAGGGATAACTCTAACCACCTGTGGGGTAGAGTTTGAACATACCTTTGCTATATGTGACTTTGAGAAAAATAATGTTTATGAGATGATTCTAGGAAGACCCTTCCTACGACAATTGCAAATAGTACAGGATTGGGGAACCAACTCCTTGTACTTACAGCACTTAGGGGTCACCACCAAGGGCAATTTGAAGGATTACACCTTCAGAGATGTACCACCCCTATAGTGGAATTCTATCCACAAAGTGAAAGAAGATTCTATCTCTGTGCATTTTGAAAGTTCACCTGATCCATCATGGTTGCATGAAGATACTCATTTGTGGCTGTGTAAGGTGTAGCTCAGTGATGAGTAGCACCTCCTTTAATGTCAATCCGGGAAGACGTGAGGATGGTATGAAGACGTCGAGCAAGTGGAGGCACAAGTGCGTGAGTGAGAAGCACACAAGCATGCACACACATACACACACACGTGCACACACGGCAAGACAAAGAGTGAGAAGCAATGGAGTTCTTAGATTACTTTCAAAAAGCTCTTACAAGTTCATTTCAATTACAAGCCAGCTCAAAAATGAGCTCTCTAGCTCCTTTTATAGTTTTTGACTAGCTTTGGCCCTGTTCAGACCTAGTGTCCGGCCTAGTTAAAAATTAGGTTCCAGGGCTTATTTGAGGGCTCAAACGAGATCTAAAAAATACGAAAATTGGCAGGTAGATACTTCTAAAGCTCCTCAAGCTCAAGGACTCCTTGGCTTGCACAAAATGGAGCTACAAAAATATGAAATGGTATTTACAATGGTGTTTAGTGATGAGAATCACTTTCAATTGGTGTAAGGGTTTTTGAAAAATTAAAGGGTTGCCTTAGTGCTAGATCTGCGTGAATGCTCATACTTGATTCTTCATGAAGAAAATTATTGGCCTACTTGCCAGATCGTCGTTGACTCCCTTGTCTGCTTGTGCCTTCTCTCCCTTTTGACTCTCTTCTCTGACTGCCATGCCTCATCAGTCCTTCAGTTCCTTGTCTGCTGCTAACACCCCCCCCTCTCTCGCGTCTGTCGTCCCTGACAAACCCTTGTTGTGTGGGTTTTTGGATGTAGTACTCAACGACATCTTGCGCTAAGTGATGTTCGGCAATCCTCAATCCTTTGGCTAAGTCTGTGAGTAGAGCATCCCAATCTACCGGCCCGGGAACCTCTGGATGTGGCATACGTAACTTATCTGAGTGGAGAGCTTGTTCGACTGCAAACAATTGTAATAAATGTGAGGGCCTGGGAATGAAGATCTCTGAGTGGTATTCCCAGAACCCGGTGACAAACATCTCTTCAAATGTCTGTTTGAAGCAGGCCGGTAGGTACTTTATGCGGGCATGCCATGCATAAACAACATTAATAGAGGGCGTTGTGCTCATGTCATAAACAAGATCCTGATTGCCTTCATTAAAGTCGAGCGCAGAGAGGTGAGGTTCCTTAACATTCTTGAAGGTCCGGAAGGTGACTATCATGAGTTCAAAAAATTTTAAGACACATCTGTGTCATGACATCTGGTACGTTTTTGAACCTGACACCCCAATGCCGAATTGTCGATATCATATACCCTACGGTAGGTTGACCTTTAGGTGGTGCTAAGTAGACATAGTTGAGCCACTTCTCGCAGCCTTTGGTTGTCAACACCATCTTTGTGTATTCCGGCCACGACCTTCTTCGGAAAACAGGGCAGTAGCAGGGATTATGCTTGATATACAGGGGCATGTTATTCCATGTGCGATTCATTTCCGGGTAGGTTTCAAGCAGTCGAATTCTCCAAGTCGGTTGGTGAATATTTCCCTGCTTGGCACTTTCTGGGATGTCGTCTGGTGCAAACTGTGTGGCAGAGGTTGGTTCCCGTGAAGTGTGGTGCTTGATCTCAGCATTATAGTCCGCCATTAAGACACAAAATGGAACATACAAATCGTCAGAGGTGCTGATCCACCTGTGATGAGAGAGGTTCCTAAAATAGTCCGATTTTATGACCACCTCTTCCAAGCGTGACATCAATGCTATCTGGACTGCCACCCTATCATCATGTGTTGTGGCCACCTTTTCCAATTTCTGCATCCATTCCGGAGCCTCTATTTCAAGGGTGTCCATGCCCTCATCTGTTTGCTTGCCCCCAGGTGCTGGCATCGGAACGTACGGGTCTTCAAAGGTTTCCTCTACTTCGATGGGTACTAGGTCTTCAGGTTATGGTTCCACCAAGGGGGAGGGTTGGCGTTCATATACAAGCACTTTCTTTTGTAATTCTTCAAGCTGTGCTTTGAGCGCTGCTACTTCGTTAGTTGTGTCAGCTGTGGTTGGGACCTCTTTGGGTGGTGCTGGTTGAGCTGCCAATTGCCTTTGTAGTTCGTCTCTTTACTTTTCTAAGGCTGCATGGGCTTCGAGGAGATCAGCATGGGTTTCCAATATGATTTGCATATTGTCCGAGGGAATGGCCTTAAACCGCTCCGGGTCAATTTCTTGTGGGGAACCGTCCATGGCTAATTCCAAGTTCTCTTCGTTTTGTGTCTGAAGCCGTCTATTTTCTTCCAGGGCTGCAGACATATGCTTCCGTAATAGAGCCATGTTGCGGCGGAGCTTGAGGTTCTCTGTGATTTGGGAGTGTAGCAGATCATCCATTTGTTGTCTTTCTTCGGCATCTGGCTGCGGTGGATTTGCCACTAATTGCTCATGTTGTTCTTGCAATGCACTAAATTGTTGTTGTAATTGTTTCTTCTCTTGCTCTAAGTCAATGAATCTTCCTTGTAATGCTTCGTGACTCTTGAACAAGCTTGTATGCTGAGCATCGAGGTGCTGATAGTGTTGTTGTAACTGAGACATGCACTGATACATGTTATTAAATACATTGTTAATGGGGGTGGATGCAGGAAGGGTGTTAAATGCAGAGGGAAAGGGAAAGGGGAAGGGAAGTGTGAGTGCGATGCTGGAAAGTGGTGAAGTGGGTGGTGGGGGAATGGGAGATTGTGGCTGTATGGGGGGAGGGAGAGGTGCAGTGGAGGGTGATATGTCCATAAAATCCATGGTGGAAGCAGTAGTGGGAGTGATTGTGAATAGTGGAATTGTGGGTGTAGTGATTGTGGTGAATGTGTACAGTGGTGTGTGCAGTTGTGAACGTGAACTGCCCGAAAGTGTGAGTGGGGGAATGGAGATGTCAGTAGTTGCCGTTAGGATTACAGTGTTAGTGGAGGTGTATACACGGGAGGTGTTGAGAGGTTGTGTGGGTTGATTGGCGGTTTGTGCTTCAGTCATGGTGGTGGACTCGGAGGCGGTAACGGTGGTTGTTACATTGGTAAGGGGAGGTGAATGTGGCGGGTGTGGGGGCGAAGGTGGTAAGGGAGGTGATGGAGGTGCACTTGATGTATGGGCTTCCTCGGTGTCGTGAGCGGTGTGTGTAGTGCCCGTGGTTGTGGGGGTGCCTTGTGGTCCTGATCCTAATACGTTCATTTGTTTCCCTGCTCGTGGGGGACGTCTTCCGTATCTTCTTTCCATTCTGCGTGATTGTGCCAGGGCCGTCCGCACTGCCTCAGATACTCCTAAGGCATCGGAGATCATATCCAGTGTGGCCCGATACTGTTCGTCAACTCCTTCCTCCTCAAGGATTTGGTGCATGATAGCCTTTCCTGCTGCAAGGGATAACTTATGTTGTTGTTGGACCCTGTCAATGGTATCGTAGAGCTTTTTCAACTCCTTTGTATATGCTGGGGCACCCTCAAGCTCCTGTATAACTTCTTGCTCATAGTCATGCGCCTCCTCATCAGAAAATCCTTCCTGTTCACCCTCTTGGCCTTCTTCTTCTTCATCCTCTACTTCCACCACTTCTGGTTGTCTCGGCTAGGGTTGTTCTGTAGCCGTTTGTTGTCCACTACCCTGCTCTGCTTCGACTTCCACATTAACAGCTTCAATGATTCTGGCAACTTCTTCATCCGTTAGATCTTCCAAAGTGAATCCATGAGGAAATTCCAGATCAGTAGGTACTGGTGGAAACACAAGGTTAGGGCCATCTGTGCTGTGCCTGGGTAACCTGATAGTAAATGGTTGTACTCGTCTGGGAAGCCTTGGAGTTGTTTCAGGTGTTAGGGTTGCACCGCGGGCTTGTGCACAAGGCATCTGGACAGCGCCTCTCATCTTCTTTGAGGGAGGCCCTACGGCTGACAGTCTACGTTGAAACTCCTGTGCTGTGGTCCAAATGAGAGCCCTTTGCACCGGTACATCATATGCGAGACATCTATACACAATTCTGGTAAGCGCACAGCATCCATACAGTACCGATTTTTGTTTCTTATACCACCTTTGATGAGCCAAATGAATTTGGTCGATAATCCAGTGGGGCATATTGATTGTCAAATCAAAAGCATCTGCTAAGTAGAGGCTAAACCAGATCTTTTTGGGAGGCATTGTAAACCTTTCCTGTGCGGGGAATGCGAAACGTTGCATGACCATGCGTAAATGAATGGCGATCGTAGGTGTCATCGCGACCATGTCCTTCAACTTTGTCAGATTCCTGTTCTTCATATTGTCTGGAACCATAGTCTCTTTCTCTGTTGGAATGTGCATACCTTTCATGTCGAGAGCTTCTCTTACCAAGTTGATAGTCAAGCGGAAATGCTTCAGCTCGTTGCCCCTTGTGAGTGACGGGAGTACAAAGGAGCTGTATCCTTTTTTGTCTTTGCTTGGAGTGAGAGTGCTAATCAAGTATGAGCACCTTAGAAAATCGGGCTTTGGTAGTTGGAACTTGAAATAATCATAGAGCCCAGCCTTCTTCCATATCGGCTTCAGTCCTTCATTATTCTGTAGCTTTTCAAACTCCCTGGTAAAGAAATGGTATCTGCCCCAACGTCCATTGAATTCTACCTCGGACTCCCACATGTATGTGCCTTCACCCAGAGGTCCCGCAACGTCACTGAACTAGTGTGAGGTTTTGCCCACCGGCATTGTGTGACCCTGTGGAGGATTCTGAATCGGTATGGCATGTAATGCCCTTAATGCCGCTGGTCTTTCCTTTAATTCCTCCTCGACCGGAAGGCTTTCGATGTCCACCACTTGGGGGCTGGTGCCTGCCTGGGAGCTAGTTCCTACCGTATCTGCCATGTTACTTCTTGCTGCCTGTCTCTGTGAGAATATACAAACATGTGTTAACATTGTACAGGACAAGGGAGAACCGTTGTTGTTCCCATTACAACCTTAACATGAGGGTCGGGAGCGAATAATGGGTTAGTAAGTGCTTGGTGCGAGTGTGTGTGTGGTTAGGAGTTCGGTAGACCTAAGAGTTAAGTGGAATGATGTAGTGTGATAGTGATGTGGTTAGTAGGTTGTCTTGGATTTACAAATGGGGTCTGGGGGTTTGTTACAAGTCTTAGGCTGCCAAATGCAGTGGATGGGTTTTGCTCTTGGTTTCGTAGAGACTCTCGAGAGCTTTATCGGTGTGTCGGCTTGAAAATGAGGCCTTTTAGGGACCCATTTACAAGTGATTATGTTCGTGCTCATGGGCCTTAGTGTGTTCCTGAGTGTTGAAAACGAGTGAATGCCGGCTGTGCGAGTGAATGGATCATGCTGTCTAGGGTGTGGTCTTGGTGTAGCTATTTGAGCCCGCAAACAAGCCTTAGGCACCCAAATTTGTCTTGATTGTGGGCTGGCCTTCATCGACTTCTTGGGCACCCAAATAGACTTCACGTTAGCAGAAGAACTTCTGAAAGACTTCTTATTAGTGTCGTGTTGTTGGTTACTAATAAGAGGCTTTGCCCGTGTGGTTGGCTTGAGTGCAACCCGGTGTTCGCCTTTCCGCACCCACACTTGTTTCACTAGCTGAGACATTTTGCTGCGCAGGTACTTTTGATCTCCGACATAGGTAGTACCCTGCTTCTTCTACCTTTGATCCACCTTTGATTGCTGCCTCCTTCTGGCCTTTGGAAAAGAAGGGAGTTCCGTTGCATCCCTGACTCCTTTTTTGCGAATAGCATTCCTCTGCAATACATAGTTTTGGACAAGAACAACATGGTCAACTTCATGTGCACCCCTGGAGGGACCAGGAGTCTCTGCTTTCCTAGTTCCTTGAGTGCTCCATTATCTAACTCTACTGTAATTCGACTATGATTGACCCATACCTAAAGAAGTCCACTTCTTAGGTTTAAGTTGACTGCTTGGTCATAGATCCAGTCTTGACCCAAGACAAGGGGTTCAGTGAGGTCCTCATCTTGACACACTAGTACTTTAACTGTCATTGTCTCATCATGAATGTAGAGGGGAAGTTCCACCTCGCCCATGCAAGGGGTTTCCACGCCTCCCAATCCTATGATATATGCTTCCACAGGATTGACAGTTAACTGCAACTCTTGACAGTAAGACAACTTAACAGCACTAGTGGCTGCACCTGAGTCAATCAAGGCTCTTACGGTCCTTGCACTCTTTCCTTGTCCTATATCTAAGTTATGAAAGGACGTCGATCAGTTATCTTATGTGAGCTTGTTCCTGCGACTTCACACATCGCCATATGATATCCTTGATCTGCATAGTCATTTGTTCGAGGCTGATCTCTACCTTGCCTTCGCAACTTCATCCTTCTGATGCGTTCTAAAGCTTCTGCTTGAGCTTCTTCACGAATCCGCTTTTCTTCTTCCTTGCGTTTCTTGGTAGTATTGAGTCGACTTAGCATTTCCTCTGTGAGAGGTTCCTGATACAACTTGATTCTGCACCCGCTAATATAGTTTGGGAGAACATCACCCTCTAAAGTGGCTAGTTGTATTGCTCCACTCGTGGAGATCCTATTGATGATCATAGGTCCGTAGCCTCTCTTTTCTAGCTTCCTTGCATGTTGCTTCAATGTGTAGACCAAAACTAAGTCGCCTACTTTTAAACCTTTATCCTTAACATGGGCATCAAAGTATGCCTTCTGTCGTTTCTTTGCTGCATATATTCCTGCAGCTGCTCTCAGTCTTGTTTCTCCTAATCGTTCAAGGTCAAAAAGTCTAGAGGAGAGTTCATGACCCATCCATTCGTGCTCCTGTGCTACTTTCAATGTAGGTATCAAGAAGTCCAAGGGTAGCACGGCGTTTTGGCCAAACACCATCTGAAAGGGGGTGGCTTGGAGTACCGTCTTGTAGGCGACTCGGTATGCCCAAACAGCATGGTGTAGCTATTTGTCCCAATCAGAGCGTTTAGTGTTCACTAATTTTGTCAGTACATTGCATAAGATCTTGTTGGTGCTCTCAGCCTGGCCATTTGCTTGAGGGTGATAGGGGGCAGACTTCTTATGTATTACCAAGAATTCTTGGAGTAGATTTTCAATCACTTCGTTCAAGAAGTGAGAGCCTCTATCACTAACTAGCTCTATAGGTAGCCCATATCTAGTGAACACATTCTCAAATAAAAACTTAGCTGTTGTTTGAGCATCGTTCTTCGTTGTGGCTTTTACCTCTACCCACTTAGTTAGATAGTCTGTTGCAACAATGATGTATTCTGCATGAGAACCCTTAGCTGGGGGATTAATAGGACCTATGAAGTCTATTCCCCACTTAGAGAATGCACGTCCACCCATCATAGGTTTCAGTGGCATCTCATCTTTACGTATAGGATACTGAGTTCTTTGACAGACATCACATCGTTTCACATAGGTATGTGCATCCATGTGAAGGGTCGGCCACCAGAAGCCCGCAAATAGTATTGCCTTGATCACCCGATCTGGTCCAAAGTGTCCTCCTGCTACACCTTGGTGAGCAGTGTCCAAGATCTTGAGATACTCACTTTCATGGACACATAGTCTCAGGTAACCGTCTTTACCACGTTTGTATAGATTATCACCAATAAGTGAGTAATCCTGGGCTTCTTGTTCTAAACTCCTTTTCCTCGCCAGAGTCATGTCTGGAGGGAATGTTTTTGTCCTCAGGAAGGATACTAGTGGTTCACTCCAATCTGGCACAATGGACACTTGATAAAGAGTGGCATGTTCCACAGGTGGTCTAGTGCAGCAGATTGAGCATTCCTTGCACAACCTTTGGACATCAGCTTCCATAGTTGGCCAATGTACTCCGAGTCTCCTTAGTGTCTGTAAGGTTCGTTGCTTTGAGTAGTGTTGCTCTAACGCACCTACATGTGCTAAATGCAACCATTTATTGTACTCGTCCTCTTCCACACAACAGGCCAAGATCCCTTGATCTGTGTGCTTGTACATACTTCCAGCCATGATGTGGTACTTTTGGGCTCTCACAACCTCTCTATTCCGTGTGTTTACCACTGAATGATTAGGCCCGTATGTCAATACTGGTACCAATGGCTTAGCCCACTGCGGCACCACTTCCAAATTAAACAAGTAAGCATCAGGAAGATCATCTGATACTCCTTGTGGGGCTTCTCCAGATGTGAGCCTAGAGAGATGATCTGCTCTTAAATGAGTCCTCCCTTTTCTTACCACAACCTCAAAATCATATTCCATTAGCAAGAGAAACCATCTCACTAATCTTCCTGTATTGCATGGCTTGTTCACGAGGTATAACAATGCTTGGTGGTCAGTAAAAAATTTAAATTTATTTGGAAGCAAATAATGTCTAAACTTTTTAACTGCATATACCATGCCTAAGCCTTCTCTCTCAGTAGTGGTGTAATTCCGTTCAGCTGCATTCAATTGTCTACTGGCATAGGCAATTGGAAGATCCATGTTACCTTCACCAGTAGGTTGTGCGAGTACACACCCAATAGCGTAATTGGATGCATCCACATGAACGTGGAATGGCTTGTTCCAATCTGGTGTGGTCAAGATTGGTGCTGAACATAATCTTCGTTTAAGCTCTTGGAAGGAATTCTCACACTAATCAGTCCACTCAAAGTTAGTCAGAAGTCCGTACATGGGCTTTGCAATGACAACATACATGTGAATGAACCGGCGGTAGTAACCACAATGTCCCATGAAAGCTTGTACTTCCTTGACATTCCTTGGCCTTGGAAGCTCGGCTATGGCTCTCACTTTCTCTTCATCAGTGGATATGCCATTCTTTGACACTATGTGTCCTAGAATCTTGCCTTGCCTGACCATAAAAACGCACTTTTCTGGGTTCAGGCAGACTTGATATTCTCTACATTTGTCAAAGATCTGTCTGAGTTCAGGAATATGGGTTTGTCTAATGTTGGAATGAGCACAAAGATCATCAACATAGACCTCTAAATTCTTCCTCAGGAACTCTTTAAATACATGGCACATCAGTCTCTGGAAGGTGGCTGGTGCATTAGTAAGCCCAAATGGCATTACTCTAAAAGCAAAAATGCCCCATTCTGTGGCAAAGGCTGTCTTATGCTGATCCTCTGGAGCTATGGCTACTTGATTGTAACCCGAAAATCCATCAAGGAAGCTTTACACTTCCTTGCCTGCCACTCTTTCTAAGAGATGTTCTGTGATGGGAAGCGGATAGTTATCTCGAATTGTGGCTGCATTGACCTTCTTCAAGTTAATGCATACACGCAGCTTGCCATTCTTCTTGGGCACCACTACGATAGGGGATACCCACTCAGTGTGCTCAATTTCATAGATAAATCCAGCTTCGACCAGTCTATCTATCTCCTCTTTAATCTTAGCACCGTAATTATCGTTATATGTATAGGGCTTTTGCTTAGAGGGTTTGGCATCTGAGGTCATGGGGATAGTGTGTGAGCATATATCAGGGTCAACACCTTTCAAATCCTTGTAACTCCAAGCGAATACATCTCTGTATTCTCTTAGCAAGGCAATTAACGCATGCTCTTCTTCCTCTGTTAGGTCATGGCCTATGTACGTGCATCTCTCCTCTCCTTCTTCTAGGGCCACTACTATTTTCTTGGTGGTTTCTTTGTTATCATAGGCCTCTCCTGATTGTGCCTCTCGTTTAGGCATTCTTATCATGACCCTCCTGTCATCTATCTCATACTTCTTAAAATTTTCCGGGACCTCAAACAAAGATTCTTCCTCTTCTGGTGAGACTTCTCTCTTCTTTCGTTTCTTCCCTTCTTCCTTCGGGGTCACCTGTGTTGCTAATCCTACATCGTTTGTAAGCTCTCCATGCCTCTGGGGTTGAAATTCTACTTCATGGAAGTATTCTTCATCTGATGCAAATGGTGGGTCCATAATGATTGACTCTAGATTGGAGTCACTTGCATCCTCAAATGCATCAGGGCTAGGTTCGCATTCTTCTAGAACTGCCTCTCCCATGATTGGCTCTATGGAGAAGACTAAAATGTCATAGCCATCCTCATCACAGTGAGGTGTCCATTGTTGCTCATTGATGGCTACGTCCATTGTTGCTAGGATTTCTGCCCAGCTGTGGGGTTCAAATTCTTCGTCTGGAAAAACTACAGGTGCATAGGCTGGGTCTTGGATTGATCTATGGGTTTCTTTTGCACCTACCTCTCTGGCTTTTTCTCTCTTCTCTTCGTCCACTGCTACTTTACACATCCATAAGTGGGTGTCTTCATGCATCCATGAGGATCCTGATCCTATGGAATGCACCGATTCTGTATCATCTTTGGCTCTATGGATGGGGTTCCATTGGATAGGAGGGACATCTCTATGAGAGTAATCTTTGAGATTGACTTTGGTCGTAACACCTAAGTGTTGCAGGTACAAAGAATTGGTTCCCCAATCCTGTACCACTTGCAACTGTCGCATGAATGATCTTCCCAAAATCATCTCATAGGCATGATTTTTGCTAAAGTCACATATAGCAAATGTATGCTCGAACTCAACACCACATGTAGTGAGAGTTATTCCTTCTAACAACCCTAGGGGTCTCTCTATGTGACCATCGGCCATCTGCAATTTCATTCTCGTTGGCCTGAGTGCAGGCTTGCCCCAACGCTTCCATAGGGAAGTGGTGGCAATTGCAACTCCTGCGCCTGAGTCCAAAATTGCCTTGGTGGTGTACTCCTGGTAGGTAATGGGAAGATAGGTGTTCCCTTCTTCACCTTCACACATATCTCCTATCTTATCCAAGGGTATTTCTGGCACTGTTCTCTGGGATCCTACCTGGGAACGAGGTTTAGCTATTTCTGGTACTTGTTTGGCGACATGTTTCCATAATTCAGGTCTAACCTTGAGTAGCTCTTCTAACTTGAGATTGCACTGCACTTTAGTGTTTTTCACTACCTCAGTGTTCCTAGGTAAGATTGAGTCCTCATTTCGTACCATTACCGTGGGTGCTCTCATACAAGTAGACTTAGCTTCCCATGGGCCTGTGAAGTGGGGTAATTCTTGTAGAGAGTTAGACTCAAAGTCTAGTCTGTCCTGAGAGTGGTTGCTCTCCTGCTCCTCATAAATGGATGGGATGTCTTGTGGGAACTGATCGTGTGCATCATCCACAAGTTCAATAGGAGGAGGGACTTCACTCTCTTTAGCCCATTTGTCTTCTTGAATCTCTCGTAGGAATTCTGGTGTGAATCGATTCATGGAAGATGATGTGTCTGGCTCCGTAGAGTTAGGCACATAGGCTTCAGGCACATAGGCTTTCTGGGCACGAAGACTTGCTCTTTCACTTGCCTTGTCCTTATGTCGAGAGGTGGGTTCCTTCTCTGATTGTGCAATCAGCTTCTCTATTCTTTCTAACAGTCCATCAAAGTGCAACTGTGTCTTAGCTGAACTAGAGGTGTTAAATAGGCGACTGGCCTCAAACATGGTCTGAGCCAATTCCACCATTTTGGCACAAATTTTAGTTCGTTCAAGCTCTAATTCTGCTCTTGGGTAACATTTTTCATGATCAGTTACGTTTGGCCCTTCTTGGATTCTGGCCTGATATGCTTTAAGCATCATATTAAGGTCTTCAGGAGTGGGATCAGCTAATACTGATCCCGCTTGGGGTGGTGGGTGGGTTACGTGGGGTGTATTAGAGGGTGGAGGGATGGAGGGTGATGGGGATGGTAGCGGTGGGAATGGTGGAGGTGGTGGAAGTGGGGCGGTGTGAGAGGGAGTTTGAGATGTGAGTTCAATTATCCTGGCTTTGGTTTCTCTTATGCTTTCCTCAAGTTCACTCATCTTTTTAGCCCATTGTCTTTTCATTCTTTCTCGACTATCTTTCCATGCTCTAGTCCTTTTCTTTGTCATGCTCTCTGTTTCACTAACTTCTGGGCTTTTTTCCTAACCTACACCCTGGTTTTGCTGCAGTGCTTGGGCTCTAGTGATTACTTGTACTGGTGCAGTGGAAGTCACGCTACCTGTGGAGTCTACCACTAACCCAACCACGTTGATAGGAGTGATTTTTGGCATATTATTGGGGTTCTTTGGGCAATCTCGTAAGAGATGCTCTTTTCCACAATCTTGGCAAAAGCCTTGGATCGTCACTGACTGGGGTTGTGTAGGTGGAGGTAAGGGACAATCACGAATGAGGTGATCTCCTTGGCATCTGTAGCACGGTCCTCTAGGGAATTGGGGTCTTACCTGCCTAGGTTGAGGTCTAGGATTGGGGTTCGCATACATGACGTTTGTGTAATCTGACTCCCAACTAGGTTCACTTGGCTCTTCACTATAGTAAGACTCACCATGCTCAGAAGATTGCATGTAGTAAGCATGGGGGCTATCGACGTGTGTAGAATCAAAGCTATGGTCACTGGGGTCACTTTCAGAAAGCAAGGATGTTACAGGGACTATAGCTCTATTTAGGTTCTCTTCTGCAGCAGTATACTTTACCGGAATCACATTGGCTGGGGCAGGGGGTTGTTGTGCTAACACAGGTTGAGGCCTTTGTTGGGCTTGATATGGTTGCTGATAAGGTTGCTGTGGCCTGCCATATGGCTGTGGAGGGTACTGGTTCTGGTATCTTCCCTGTGGTGGATAGGGTTGAGGGTAAGTTTGCCTAACTATTTGCTTATTGTAGGGGCAATCTTGTGCGGTGTGATTGGTGTACCTCCGTTCTATGGTGCAGTACTGGCTACTAGGATTTACTTGGGGCTGAGCCATAATGGGACATACGTTCGCCATGTGGTCGCCACCACAAGTATAGCACCTTTTCACAGGGGCAAACCTTGGGATTTGTTTGTTAGTGACACCTAGTTTCTGAGCAACTTTCTCTGCAAGTTCCTCAATCGATGTGGATTGCGTGGAAGAGAGATTAGAGGCACTATCCGAACCTTTGTATATCTTGGAAAGCTCTAACTCCTCCCCTAGGTTATCCTCAATGTCAATACACATGCGTACACACTCTTCTATGGTCCTAGGGTCCTTCAAGTACACATATGATCTTAATTTGGTACTTAGTAATCCATCCAAGAATAAAGCCACTTGCTTGGCTGGTGTGGGTAACTCCGAAACAGGGCATCTTTCTAAGTATTGCCTAAATCTTCTTCCTGCAAGTCTCACGGTTTCTTGAGGGGTTTGCTTGAAGCTGTGAATCAGCGAGGAGTATTATGCCTTATGCCGCTCTTAGAGAATTCAATAATGAAAGCCTCTAGGAGTTGGTCTATGCTCCTGAACTGCCTCTCATTTAGTGGCTGAAACCATGTCAGGGCAGTGTTCCTAAGGGTCAGACCAAAGGCATTGTACTGCGTGAATAGATCCTCTACTTGTTCAGCTCTCAGGACTTGTCTAAACTCAGCCACATGATCGTATGGATCTCCAGTGCCATCGAAGTAGTTCTTCATGGACTTAACTAGCTGAGTCGGTCTCAAAGTCCTTGTGTGCTCTCTAGGTCGTGGTAGAGGGAACTCATCCGCATTTCTTTGATTCCTGTGAGCTCTCAGTATCTCAGGTTCTACTCTATTTGTTTCCGTCCTCGTTCTTTCTCTACCCACTGGGCTGGCAAAGCTTACTTCCGGCCTTTCTCTATGTCTGTCTCTTTGAGTTCCATGAGCTTGGGATGTTCCAGCTCCAGGGTGACCATAGGATACATTCGATCTTGGTTGGGGGAAAACGAATTCACCCTTCCAAGTGTAAGCATGCCTATCATTTTCCGTAACCACAAAGATCCTTTCTGAAGCGTGATCTAAGTAGGTCACTCTGCCTGGGCTATCAGGATCCTTAAACTCATAGATCATGATTGTTCCTATATCAGTTGGCTGATTAGATTTATACCTCCAAAAGGCTTCGTCAGTTTCTCGATTGAGGAGCAAATCTATGCTCTTATTATCCTGGGGAATCCACTCCGGTGTTATAATCCTAGTGAGAACCGATTTGCCTTGAGGGGTTCTAGGTTCTGTACCCACGTTTCCTTGCTCTAAGTCCCCTAAGTCCGCTTCTGGGATCACATTTCCAAATTCGTCCGTCCTATCTGGGTGACTGGTGACTACGTATATGGTTCCTTCTTTGTCCAGGTCTGCTCCGTTTTCAAACTTGACAGCTGGGTGCTCTAGTCCTATGGATTGGTCAGGGTTTTTAATCTAGACCACGGATCTTCCTAGGCCGTCCTCATAGATGCTAGCACCTAATCGGTTGGTCCTAAGGTATTCCAACTGCGTTTTGTAAGGGCCTTCTACCCTGTGCAAGTAAGGCACTCCTAAACTTCCTGTAGGTCTCTCCATACCTTGAGACATCTCGGATTCACTAGTCTCAGAACTTGGGTAGTATGAGTGGTGGCTCAACTGCTGGGCCCACGACCTAGCAGTATGATTGACACTAGCCTCTGAAGATCTAAGGCTTTGTCTCTCCCGTACTAGATGTCGTCCTGATCTAAGGTTCATATGCCTATTTAAGTAGCCCAATTCTTTGCCCAGAGTACAACCTCGTTGCCGATTACTTTTATCTTAGTCACTTGGTCCTTTTTAGTTATTTTATCGTGTTTAAGGTCTTGTCTGATATCACGTCGTCAGGAATATTTGAATGTTCTTCGTACTTGGAGTTGATCGTTCCACGTTAGGTTCTCTTCCTTTATGTTATCGACAGTACAGAGATTAAGTTTTTTTAACTTGAACTTGAGTTTTTTAGGTAGTCTTCAACTTGATAACTACCTATCGTCGCCCTGACTTACTCCTCTCACAAGTCGTTCTTAGCCTAAGCTAGGAATTGACACAGGGAGTTGAGAATTTCCAACCTTTTGTTTCCTGCTCGGTTGCCCTTGAATGCCCAGGAAGTGTGTTCCCAAGCTTGCACTTACACTTGCTTAGAACGCCTTTCGATGCTCTCAATAGATCTGTAAGAGTTCCAAAGCTAGCTTTAAGATTTAAATTCTAAAGACAGAACCAATGATTTTCATTCCCGTAGCACAAACACAACTTGCATAGTGATTTCGAGGAAAACAATTCTAAAGACCCCTGACTTTGATTCCCCTGGGTATGGTCAACTTCAAAATACCCTATCTAAAAATCAACGCATTATCTTTATAAAAAACAGTTGAGGGCGTGTAGTATATGCCACGAGTTTTCCAACAAGCCCTAGAGCTCAAAAAATGGATTTCGTATGAAAAAGTTATGACTGTTCAGGGTTTAGGGGGTTAAAACAGGATTCAATCTGGCTGACAGATCCTAGGATTTTCTCCCAATTCTCAAATGTAGGAACCTCCAGAAATGCTAATGGATTGACTATTTTGCCCAAATATTATCCCAAATTTTGAACAAAAGCAAACCCTAATTTTTGGCCGAAAAGCCTGTCAATCGCGATCGACAGGTCTGTCAATTGCGATTGACAGAGATGTCCGTCGGGCCTGTCAGTCGCGATCGACAGTGTCAATCGCGATCGACAGAGTCGACCGTGGCTGTCAATCGCGATCGACGGTATCAATCGCGATCGACACGTTTTCCGGGTTTTTCGCCGAAATTTCAGTCAATCGGGGGCCTATCAGTCGCGATGGACACGTGGCTACGCGTAAAAGTCAATCAATCGTTGAATTTCAGTCGGTCGCGATCGACGGTGTCAATCGCGACTGACAGAGGTGTCAGTCGTGAAGTCTGTCGGTCGCGATCGACAGGGTCTGTCGGTCGCGATTGACAGGGTCTGTCGGTCGTGATTGACAGGGTCTATCGGTCGCGATTGACAGAGGCTGTCGGTCGCGATTGACAGAATAACACAGAATTTTTCTACTGTTTTAGGTGATTTGGGATGTGCTCATCATGCTTGTGCTAGTGGTGAACTTTATTTTACCAAATGATCGAATTTTCTGTCGATCGCGATCGACAGAGGCTGGCGACTGCGAGAAAGATTCGACGAGTTTTGTACCTGCGTAGAGAGCTGGGGATGATGATTCAGCAAGATCCTGCAAAATGCTCAAGAAACATGCAAGAAACCACACACGCAATATCGCTCTCTCGCTCTCTCTCACAAGTGAAATGAGGGAAATGAGGTGGAGAAGGTGATATAATCAAAAAACAAAAATTTTCGCGATGATGAAGATGGAGGTGGGAGATGGTGATGATGATGATGGTGATGAAGATGGTGAAGGAAAAACAAGAAAATAGATGAAAGTGAAGAAAATACCTACAACTCCAACGCTTCAACTCTACGTCTTACCATCACACGCTCGTCCTCAAAGTTCGATCCCCGGCAACGGTGCCAAAACTTGGTGTAGCTCAGTGATGAGTAGCACCTCCTTTAATGTCAATCCGGGAAGACGTGAGGATGGTATGAAGACCTCGAGCAAGTGGAGGCACAAGTGTGTGAGTGAGACGCACACAAGCATGCACACACATACACACACACGTGCACACACGGCAAGACAAAGAGTGAGAAGCAATGGAGTTCTTAGATTACTTTCAAAAAGCTCTTACAAGTTCATTTCAATTACAAGCCAGCTCAAAAATGAGCTCTCTAGCTCCTTTTATAGTTTTTGACTAGCTTTGGCCCTGTTCAGACCTAGTGTCCGACCTAGTGTCCGACCTAGTTAAAAATTAGGTTCCAGGGCTTATTTGAGGGCTCAAACGAGATCTAAAAAATACGAAAATTGGCAGGTAGATACTTCTAAAGCTCCTCAAGCTCAAGGACTCCTTGGCTTGCACAAAATGGAGCTACAAAAATATGAAATGGTATTTACAATGGTGTTTAGTGATGAGAATCACTTTCAATTGGTGTAAGGGTTTTTGAAAAATTAAAGGGTTGCCTTAGTGCTAGATCTGCGTGAATGCTCATACTTGCTTCTTCATGAAGAAAATTATTGGCCTACTTGCCAGATCGTCGTTGACTCCCTTGTCTGCTTGTGCCTTCTCTCCCTTCTGACTCTCTTCTCTGACTGCCATGCCTCGTCAGTCCTTCAGTTCCTTGTCTGCTGCTAACACAAGGTTGCAGAGGAAGAGGAAAAACATTTAAAGGCAAGAGAAGAAGGAACTTCGCCAGGAGATAGACCAGTGAGAGACCCAGCCTACACACCGATGATCTTTCCAGATGAGGAATTTGAGCCTCATGGATGGCCAGAAATCTTAGCCACCATGGACATTGTTGTCAATGAAGAACAATGGACACCTCATTGTGATGAGGAGGGTTATGATATTTCAATGTTCATGTGTCAGCCCTTGCTAGAAGAATGTGACCCTAGTGATGTCATAGAAGAAGAAGAGAATGATGATGATATAGAGTCCATTGTGATGGATAGTTGCTTTAACTCAGAGCAGCACTATCTAGAAGATATAGGAGTGTTCAGCCAGAAAGAAGAAGAACCTCTCACAAGTATTCAAACGGTAAATTCAAAGGATGGAAGTGAGAGCAGTCAAAAGAAAAAGAAAAGAAAAGCAATGAAACAAGAAGAGGAGGAATCATTGTTTGAAGTACCAGAAAACTTCAAGAAATATGAAGTTGATGACCGCAAAATTTTGGTACGAATGCCTAAGAGAGAGGCCATCATAGGAGAATCATATGATAATAAAGAAAAGACCAAGAAGATTGTAGTGACCATTGAAGAGAACAAAGAGAGATGCACATATATAGGAGATGACCTAAGTGCAAGAGAAGAAATGGAGCTTGTAGCTCTATTAAGGGAATATAGGGATGTGTTTGCGTGGCACTATAGAGACTTGAAAGGGGTAGATCCAAGAATTTGCTCTCATACTATCCCCATGATTGTTGATGCCATGCCCACCAAATAGAAGCCCTACACATATAATGAAACTTATGCAGCCAAGATAAAAGAAGAAATTGATAGGCTGGTTGAAGCTCGATTTATCTAGATTGAGCATACTGAATGGGTATCCCCCATTGTAGTGGTGCCCAAGAAGAACGGGAAGTTGCGAGTGTGTATTAACCTTAAAAAAGTTCATGCCGCTACGATCAGAGATAGTTATCCACTTCCTTGTGTATATTGGAGCGTGTATTGGAGCGTGTTGCAGGCAAGGAAGTTTATAGTTTCCTTGATGGATTTTTCAGTTACAATCAAGTAGCCATTGCCCCAGAAGATCAACACAAAACAGATTTTGCCATAGAGTGGGGAATCTTTGCATTTCGTGTGATGCCATTTGGGCTCACCAATGAACCTGCAACATTCCAAAGGCTCATGTGTCATGTCTTCAAAGAGTTCTTGCGGAAGAGCTTAGAAGTGTATGTGGATGATTTATGTGCTCATTCCCAAGAAAGAAGATTTCACATCCCTGAGCTCAGACAAGTCTTCAACAAGTGTAGAGAATATCGAGTGTGTCTGAACCCAGAAAAGTGTGTGTTCATGGTTTTCAAGGTAAAATCTTAGGTCATATTGTCTCTAAGAATGGAATCTCAACAGATGAGGACAAAGTAAGAGCCATAGCGGAGCTGCCAAGGCCAAGGAATGTTAAAGAGGTACAAGCCTTTATGGGCCATTGTGGATATTACCGAAGGTTTATCCACATGTACGCAATCATAGCTAGACCCCTTTATGCCTTGTTGTCTAATTTTGAGTGGAACAACAAATGCGAGAATTCTCTCAATGAATTGAAGAGACCTTTGTGCACAGCGCCAATACTGACCACTCCTGATTGGAATAAGCCATTCCATGTCCATGTGGATGCATCCAATCATGCCATAGGATGTGTGCTAGCACAACCCACAGGTGAAGGGAATTTAGATTTGCCCATAGCATATGCTAGTAGACAACTAAACCCAGCCGAAAGAAATTATACCACAACCGAGCGAGAAGGGTTAGGCATGGTATATGCTGTGAAGAAGTTTAGACACTATTTATTGGCCAACAAGTTCAATTTTTTCACCGATCATCAAGCTTTGTTATATTTGGTCAATAAACCTTGCAATACTGGATGCTTAGTAAGATGGTTCCTCTTACTAATGGAGTATGACTTTGAAGTTGTTGTCAGGAAAGGTAAAACCCACCTTCGGGCAGACCACCTTTCTCGCATCACTTCAGGAGAGTCACCACAAGGAGTGTCTGATGAATTATCCGATGCTTATCTGCTCGATTTAGAAGTTGTTCCTAAATGGGCAAATAAGTTGGTACCAGTCCTAACCTTCGGCCCTACAAATAAGAATGTGAAAACATCGCAAGAAGAAATTGTAAAATCACAAAAATATCACATATTTGCAGGAAGCATGTACAAACAAGACACTGAGGGTGTATTAGCTTGTTGTGTTGAGGACGATGAACATAGTAGTTGGTTGCAACAAGCTCATGAAGGATTGCTAGGAAATCATTATTCTAAACAGCGCACGTTACAAAATCTGAAACGTTTAGGAGTGTATTGGCCTAGCATGGACAAAGAAATACATGAGTGGATTAAGAATTGTCCAATGTGCAGAGAGAGACCACCAGTGGAGCATGCGACCCTTTATCAAGTGTCATTAATTCCAAATTGGAGTGCTCCATTGGTAGAGTTTATGAGGTCAGGAAGATTACCCAAAGAGGCTAGTCTAGCAAGAAGACGAAGCATGGAGCAAGAGGCTCAAGGCTATGCCATAGTAGGAGACAACCTATACCGAAGAGGAAAAGATGGCTACTTAAGACTGTGCGTGCATGAATCAGACTATTTAAAGGTCTTAGAGATTGCACACAGTGGTGTTCTAGGTGGACACTTCGGTCCTGATCGAGTAATCAAGACCATTTTATTCTCAGGACTTTGGTGGCCCACTCTTCATATGGATGCACATACCTATGTGAAGAAATGCGACACATGCCAACGTGCACAATATCCAGTTAGAAAAAGATGAGATGCCTTTGAGACCAATGATGGAAGGACGTGCATTTTCAAAGTGGGGTATAGACTTTGTAGGCCCTATTAACCCCCCAGCTAGAAACACCCATGCAAAGTACATTATTGTAGCCACAGATTACCTTACAAAGTGGATAGAAGTCAAAGCCACCACAAAGAATGATGCTCAGACAACGGCTAAGTTCTTATTCGAGAATGTGTTCACTAGATATGGACTACCAATAGAGTTAGTAAGCGATAGAGGCACACACTTCTTAAATGAAGTCATTGAAAATCTTCTTTAAGAATTCTTGGTGATACATAAGAAGTCTGCCCCTTATTACCCACAAGCTAACGGACAAGCCGAGAGCACCAATAAGATCCTCTATAACGTATTGACAAAGCTGGTAAATAATAAACGCTCTGATTGGGACAAACAACTTCATCATGCTATTTGGGCTTATCAAGTTGCCTACAAAGTGGTACTCAACGCCACCCCATTTCAGATGGTCTTCGGACAGAATGTTGTTCTACCATTGGACTTCCTCATCCCAGCATTAAAAGTAGCACAAGAGCATGAGTGGAATGGACATGAGTTGTCCTCTAGGATCTTTGATCTAGAACACTTAGGTGAGACGAGGCTACAAGCGGCAGCAGGCATCTATGTTGCAAAGAAAAGGCAAAAGGCATACTTTGATGCACACATCAAAGATAAAGGATTGAAAGAGGGAGACCTAGTGCTGGTTTATACGCTAAAGCAACATGCCTGTAAGTTGGAGAAAAGAGGATATGGACCCATGATCATTAATAGAATTTCCACTAGCGGTGTTGTTCAATTGGCTACTTTAGAAGGTGACATCTTGCCAAACTATATCAGTGGTTGTCGAGTCAAGTTATATCAAGAACCTCTTACAGAGGACATGCTAATGAGACTCAACACTACTAAGAAATGAAAAGAAGAAGAGATGAGAGTCAGAGAAGAAGCACAAGCAGAGGCTAGAGAGCGCATAAGGCGACTAGGCCTAGATGTCAACTCAAACGCCCCAAAATATCACATGGATATGTGCCAAAAATCACGCATAGCAACTTCTCCAGTTATTGACCGACGTCCCTTTGTGACCATAGAGATAGGACAAGGAAAGGGTGCAAGGACTGTGAAAGCATTGATTGACTCAGGTGCAGCAAGTAGTGCAGTTCGACTTTCCTACTGCCAAGACTTGCAGTTGAACATCAATCCCATAGAAGCTTATCTCATAGGATTGGGAGGTGTGGAAACCCCTTGTTTGGGCGAGGTGGAACTTCCCATCTACCTTCAAGATGTTCAATGAAAGTCAAAGTGCTAGTGTGTCAGGATGAGAACCTTACAGAACCACTTGTCTTAGGACAAGATTGGATTTATGACAATGCAGTCAACCTAAACCTAAGAAGTCAAATTCTTCAAGTTTGGGTACATGAACAATGCATTACATTAGAATTAGAGAACTGCATGCTCCCAGATCATGGCACCACACACTCTCTTCATTCTTCTAAGACTAATCATATGCAAGAAGATGTTGTATGTGTCAAAAGCTCTATGATGTAGAAGGAGTCAATCGTGGAAGAACAGGTTCGAAGGCAGGTGGATCTTTCTTCTTCTCCAAAGAATCAAGTAACCATAGTAGTGAGTCCACCACACAGGCAAACACAATTGTTCATGACAACTGCTACATCAAATAAAAAGACACCATTCGACAAGAAAGCAGTTCCGAGCATGAAACAGATCTGGGTACGCAAAGGAGAGCAACCACCAGCCTTGCCCCCACAAATCCCATCAAGGCAAGCCAACCAGGCCAGAAGACGAAGGAAGCAGCTCGGACAAGCTCAATCACAAGGTATCCAACAAGTTTGGGTGCCTAAAAAATTAGCTGCAGCTCAATAAGGGCGATTACAGATGTGGGTACCTAAGAAGCTCTTACTTCCACAACAACCTATGTTCTCCAACATGCGAAAGGTCTCAACAAAGAAGCCAAAAAGAGAAAAGGGTAAGAACGACGTACAGAGACCGAAAGAAGATCAAATCAGCTCTTCAACAATAGTAGGAAGACGTGCAAAAAGTCTATGGGTTTGGAAGCCAAAAGTACAAGTAGCCTCCACAGAACCAAAGCGCCAACCACATTGGATACCACATTTCAGAAAGCATCCAAAGAGGAAGACGCCTGAAGCAATCTCTATAGTGCCAAATGCTGTTCTAAAATGGATCCCTATAAGGAGGAAGGATCAGTTGTCATCTCAAGATCCAATGGATACCTCCACGATAGATGGCACCAACATCCGCAAATAACATCTAAAAGCCTCGACGAGCGAAACCCATGTGCTCCTTGCACAACCCAGTCTTTTGCACCATTCAGGTTATGCATTTCCAAAGTATGCATTAATATAGGGCCACATTACAGGGCCGTGCATAGACACATTGGAGAGTCCCATGCACAAGAGCACATTGACATATGTCAACTATTTTTTCTGATACTAACATATGTCTTCTTGTTTGGTGACATTGTTCCTTAACAAAAAAAAAAACAAAAAAAAAGGGAGAGGAAGCACTTGTTCCCAGGTTTGGCTCATGAAACATGAATGAGTCATGCTTGGTTAAAGGTGGAACTATTGATTACTGGGCATTTATCAGTTTGGATAGAAGTGTGTCTCGGCTAGTAGATGATATAATTGCTGCCTTATCTCGTAGATGTCAAGAACTTGGCATGAACATGGCATCCACAACTATGGTTTCCTCTTACTATGGTAGGAGTGAAGAGCTTGAAGGTCCGCAACTTGAAGTGATGCTTAACTACTGCATGTAAGAGAGCATCCAGGGAGATATCTACAAGGGGTAGTTTTTGGTAACCTGCAAATCTTTGTATGTATACTGGATGAGAAGACTCCTGCTTATAGTGAACTAAAGAGAATATGTGAAACTAAGCTTGGTGTAGTTACCCAATGTCGTTTGTCAAGGAATATAAAGAAATTCAATTCTCAGTACTTGGCAAATGTTGCTTTGACAAGAGGAGACAGGACGAGTCACTCAAAGAATTTCATCAGTGAACCATCCACACGGACATTCATCGACAATGAAAGACTAGCTGACGGTCCATCACAAATGCCGTGAGTACAACATGAGGAGATAAACATCGATCGATCCTTCACCATGGTAAGTATCTTTACTCTGGAAACACCATGATAGATTAGGAAACCTCTGTCGGCATACCCTTGAGCACTTAGCTCAAGACTCCCAATTTTTGCACCATACTTCTTCCAATGCATTTTCCAAGTAAGCATGCACAGGGCTACATTACAAGGCCATGCACGAGGCACATACTTTCCTCAACCCATGCACGAACTCACTTACCCATCAGTCATTATGGGTACTTGGCATGATTACTATGAACATCATCTTAACAAGATCTAGAGGCATCAATGGCGACTCACAATGACACAATCATGCTAGAATCCAAGGAAGGAGCGCATACCAAGGGACAACAACTTCCAAAGGCTTTTAGTGACAAATGAAGAACTGGACAACCAACCCTGCCACATTTGGAAGGAAGACGGCTCTTGTTCCTACCGAACAGACACTACCTCTCAAAGCACTACATGGAACAACCATTACAACAAGGGTCTGTCAGGGACGACAGACTCGAGAGGGGGGGGAGTGTTGAAGCTGAAGGTCAAGGACAAAGCATAGGAGCACATCAAAGAGGTGGACACACAAGTAGAAGGAGCAAGTAGGGAGCTCCAAGAAGTGTATGTCAAATTTTCAGAAGAATCCCCTACAACAATAGTGATTTTCATCACTAAAAGCCATTGTAAATACCATTTTCTATTTTTGTAACTCCATTTTGTTCAAGCCAAGGAGTCCTTGAGCTTGAGGAGTATTAGCAGTATCATCCTACCAATTTTCATAATTTTTAGACTTCGTTTGAGCCCTCAAATAAGCCTTGGAACCTAATTTTTAACTAGGCCGAACACTAGGTCTGGATAGGGCCAAAACTAGTCCAAAAACTATAAAAAGAGCTAGAGAGCTCATTTTTGAGGTCAGCTTGTTAGAGAATAGAGCTTTCCATTGTTCCTCTCTTTGATCTTACCTTGTGCGCATGTGTGTGTGTATGTGTGTGCATGTTTGTGTGCTTTCACTCACTCACTTGTGCCTTCACTTGCTCGTGGTCTTCATACCGGTCCTCACGTCTCCGTAGATTGACAAGTAAAGGAGGTGGTGCTTATGCTTGAGCTACAACAACATTTTGGCCTTGAAGACTATAAGCCTATTGCCACTCCTATGGAGACAGGTTTACGATTGAGTCTTCATGATGTTGGAGATGCATTTGATGATGTTCTCCATCAGCAGGCCGTTGGATGCTTGATTTACTTATGCATTACTTGGCCATATATTTAGTTTGCTGTCTCACAGATGAGCAAGTTTATGCATTGCCCAGGAGTCAAGAATTGGCAGGCGGTTAAGCGCATCTTTCGCTACTTGAGTGGTACTCGGCTACTTGGGTTGTTTTATCCCAAGGGGGGATCACTACCGCCAGATTTGCATGCTTTTTCTGACTCTGATTGGGCTGGTTGCTATGACACTCATGTGTCCACTAGTGGCTTTTGCTTCATGCTTGGTAGCTCATGTATATCTTGGTTGAGCAAGAAGCAGCCTACTGTGGCCACTTCAAGTTGTGAGGCTGAGTATAGGGCAGCTTTCAGAGCCACTGTTGAATGTGTGTGGCTCAAACGCCTTATGGCTGATTTGGGTGTTGGTCAGTCTTCTGCCAACACCATCTTCACTTACAGTCAGAGCGCATTGGCAGTTGCGAGGAACCCTGTGTTCCATGCTCGCACTAAGCACATTGAGGTGCATTATCATTATGTCAGGGAGAGGTTCTCTGCTGGGGAGATCAGCTTGGCGTATGTGCCCATGCAGGAGAACATTGCAGACCTTTTCACAAAGGCTCTGCCTAGGGAGAAGTTTGAAGCTTTCCGCAAAGCTTTGGGCTTACTTCCTTTTGTGGAGTGGTTTCCACATAGCTTAGCACTTCCTTATACATGAGTGCCAGCTACTTGTTCACCGCATCACTCCCAGGGAGGATTTGTTGATATATTTAGGTAGTGATGTGTGTGAACACTCTAGGACCACCGGGGCACTTTTTTCCCTCTTTAGGAGGTTTTTTCCCCCCAGATTGTATATATGCCTATTGCCCTAATGGGCTACTTATCTTTGTACATTCTCTAGTAATACATTCAGTATTTTGTGTTGTGCTCCAAGCTTCTTCTTCTTCCTTGTGTTGTTCGTGTGCTTCCGTAGATGCCTAACTCCAACAGATTGGAGAGTCTTTACAAAAACATTTTTGGATGGGTAGAATAGTCCTTTTAGTGATCATATTCTTAGATGGAAACTTGAGAATATTCCTCTTGAATGCCATAGGATCCACTATTTGATGCTTCCATAATGTGTGGTTTCCTTCATGCATCCACATAAGAAAGCCTCTTTGGAGATTTCTTTCTCCAAATTATTTTTTTAGTTCATGATGGTAATTTTTTTTACAAGTTTCCCTTCTTAGGTTGCTTCTTATGTGGCCCTAATTCCTTGCATTACTGTACCTTTTGAGGATTTATTAAATAGAACTTTGTATTAGGTTGAGGAATGATACTAGATTTGGGAATCTCTATCTACGTACGAACTTTCTATGCTAATGTCAAGGCTTTAGGTATCCAAATCTACCCTTTGGAACAACATTGATTGGGAAACATTTGTTGAAAAAAAGACTCTTTAGGGTTTGGAAGTAATTGAGAAGTGCTTCCTTAACCCATAACTTTCTTGGAAGTTGAGGTACATAAGTCGTGACACACTTTCTTTGTTCTTGTAACATTTGATATTTTATTAGTCTCTTAGAATTCACAATGGAGGGGCCTTTGCTATCCACATGCTTGTTTTTCTTATATGTGGAATTCATCCATAATTCATTCATTAATTGGCCTAATGGAATTGTATTCTACTTAGCTTCTATTCTTGCCATGATCTGGTTTGTTGGTAGATTAAGACCGACCAAATGATCTAGAAGGCAATCTTGTCATAATAATACACTATTGATTAGAGAAGCATCTCCACACATTAGAAACATAGCCCTGGTTGTGTGGTTTGATATGAATGGGTATAGTATCTTCTTCAATATATGGCTTTCATGTGTTGTTTATGCCTATCAATGTATCTTATGCTCGTTTTTTGGCAACATGCAGCTTGTATACTATGGACAAACATATGAAATTGCTCATGGCTCTTGTATCTCTGATTATCTTTGAGTGTGCATTAGAACTTTGTCTTAAGGCAACCCATATGTGTGGGCTTTGAACAAGTATTCTTTTAGAAGAATCCTCAGCCTCACACATTTCCATATGGATCTCATGGTGTCCCTCTATGCATTCACATGATTTGTTTTTGCCTCAATAGTTTCTTTTTCATTGGTTCTAACGCTTCTTATTGAGCTTCTTGGCATATACACAACTCTTCCACATTTTTTTCTTTTGCCTTCTTTAGTTTTAGAAACATTTCTTATGTGAGAAGTTGATGATAGAGATTGACTTTACATCCAATGGTCTAAACCTCTCTTTCACAAATTTTTTGCATGTTTCTTGCGTGTATATACTAGGACTAAGTCTCCTTCTTCTTGTTGTTTATTTTTTATGTGAGCATCAAAGCACACTTTTTTCCTCTTTTTAGATGCATAAATTCTTTCTACTACTGTCAAGAATGTCTTTTGGAGCTTGTCTAGACTATCTCGAAGCTCAAAAGGTTCATGCCATTTCCATTTATATTCTTGTGCCACTCATAGAATTTGTATGAGGAAGTAAATTGGAAAAATGTATTGTTCATGATAGAATACATTGAATGGACTTGCACCCAAGGACATCTTATAGGCCACTCGACCCAAGTTGTGTGATGCTCTTACCATAGGATGATCTTCTATTGCTCACCAACTTAGTCAAACTTGTGCAAAGAAATTTATTAAAACTCTCGGCTTGTCCATTTTCTTGTGGGTGATAGGGTGGTGATTTTGTATGTGATAAGAAATGTATTCATCAAGTTTTCTATTACTTCAATGGTGAAGTATGTCCCTCTATCACTCAGAATCTCTATGAGGAATTCAAATTTGTGAACATGTGCTCAAATAAGAATTTGATTATTGTTTGAACATAATTCTTGGTTGTACCTTTGGCTTGCACCCACTTCGTGAGATAATCAATTGCTACATTAATATAAACAGTATGTTACCCTTTTGTTGGTGGATGGATTGGTCCAATAAATTCAATAATCCACTTGTAAAAACATTTTCCTCCCATCATAGGTCTTAATGGCATTCCATCTCATCCAAAGTGATATTTTTTCATATGACATACATTGCATCTCTTTACAAAAATCTTTGCATCCATTCTCATGGTTGGTCACCATAACTCAAAGAACATCAACATTTTAATATGTCTTTACGACAAAATCATCTTCCTACCACACTTGAGTGGGTAGCTTCCAATAGAGGTAAATACTTTGACTCATGGACACAAATGCAAAAGAGCATATCCTTAATGAAAATATATTCCTTTGTTGTCTCTTGAAAAGAACATTGACATGTATGTGACATGTACGTAGTAGCTTGCTTGTTTTGAGGAATTCAACCATGGAAACAATTCACTCTATATTGGTAGCTATTTTATAAAGGGTAGCATTCTCGATTGCTTGCATTATTTTTCACTCTTTGAATTCTCATGTATAATGGGCTCCATCCTTCTCCATTGTTGGCCAATGTACTCCATCTCTTTTTAAATTTTCCAAAGTGCAAGAATTAGGGAAGTGATTTCCAAGAAATCTCTTATGCAATTTCTCTACACCTTTGTTTTGATTCTTCCACACAACAATATGGGATGCCTTGATTATCCCTATGATAGAGACAACCTCCATTCATCTGAAGTTGACATGCCTTTTGTGCTTTCTTCAGAGAAGTTTTCCATTGAAGATGACTAAGACCAAAAGTGAGGATATTCTAGGTTGAATAGATAATCTCCTCAAATATCCTCATTGATAGTAATTCTTGATTCTCCATTGGTTTGAAAGATTTCAACTCTACCTTGGGTCTTTCCTTTCTTGACTACTGCCTTGAAGTCATACTCCATGAGTAGTAGGAACCACCTAACAAGTCTTCCACAAGCACAAGTCTTCAACTCCATGAGTAGTAGGAACCACCTAACAAGTCTTCCACACGCACAAGTTTTATTAACCAAGTACAAGAGAGATTGGTGGTCTAAGAAGATTTTAATCTTATTAGATATTAAGGAATGTCTAAAATTCTTAAGTCTATAGACCATTCATAGGCCTTCTTGCTGAGTCGTGGTGTAATTTCTCTTAGCACTATTTAATTGTCGATAAGCATATGCCATAGGAAATCCATTTTTCCTTCATTAGCAAATTGAAAAAGATACATCCTATTGCATAGTTTGAAGCATTTTTTGGGGATGTAAGGCTCATGTGACCTCACCCCTATATTCATATATATACATAATTTATAGAGCATTTCCTCAAGAGATATCATTATGTGGGTTTCCAGGCTCCCACACATGTGTGCATGTCTCTTCTCTCTTCTCTCTCCCTCCATCTCCTCCTTTATCCTCTTTTTCAACACACCAAAGTCCTTCACTGGTATCAAAGCATGCTAAAGATTAGTGTGTAAGAAGCTTCAATGAAAGCTTAGGTCAAAAGAGGTGAATGTGCAGGTCGACACCTCTCAATAGTTGTTCGGTATTTTGGCCATAATCCAAGCTAGGAAGCTTGGATTGGTGCATTTTGAAGTTTTGTGGATAGGTAAAAGAGCCACAACTTTGGAAAATAGCACAAAATCTAGTTCAAGGATCTAAATTGCCAAAAATTTGAAAAAACTCAAACTGATGTAGAAGATGAATCTAAAATCACTTGGATAGCAGATCAACTTTTGGGCTGTAACTTGAGTTTTATAGGTTAGATTGAATTGATTTAACTTGTTGTGTGTATCTTGAAAAGAAATGACAACTTTGTAGAAGAATGGAAATCTAGATTATGAGTGCTAGGTCACCTAAATTGCAAAGTAAAGAGCAATAGTGCTACAGGTGAAGGTGAAATTGATAGTAAATGCGTGTTTTGTGTATATCTTGAGGTGCACACCTCTGATTGAGGTGTTCTACATATTGTTATGTAAACAAGAAATATTTCTTGAATTTTGTTGAAGAGAAAAAGTTCAAATTAAGAGGCTATCATCCCTAAAATAGCAAAACATAGCAGCATATTTTCACCACAAGAACCCTAATTGCTTTTGGAGGTTTATTTTGCTGTGAAACTTCTTCTTTGAGAGATTTTTTTGGTGTGTGAGCTCTTATTTTTAGAGCTTGAAGGAATTCTCCATGTATGATCACTATGGTAGCACCTCCATATGAGAGTAGAGCATGATCTTGTCATGTGTTTGGCATGTGAGATGACATTATGGTATACCTTTTTTTGAGGTTTATGTCATCATGAGTTTGATCATGGTATTATCAATGGATGTATAGTGGCATTGTGGTCTATATCTTGCTTATGCCACTTGGTTACATATTTATTTGCTAGTTGCACATAATTTTATGAGAGTTGATTTTGGATCTTGGCTAATACTTGTATTCTTGTTTTTCCTTATAGATACATGATCCAAATTGGAGCTTCAATTGCACATCCATTTGTCACCTAGATTGGCTATTATTTTAGCATATGGTCATTGATTCAATATTTGTTTGCTAGTGTGATTCTTAGCATATGTGGATGGTGATTCCCACATGGTTATTTTGGTTGAAAGTCCATTTTATCGAGGAAATTCTACTGAAATTTCATAGGCTTTCATGCAAGAAGAGTACTCTAGTAGATCCTTTATGCTTGTGTTATGGCTTTGGATCATTGCTTATCTTCATCTAGGGCATCGTCAACACCCTCCAATCACATTCTCAAAATCACATAAAATTTGGTCTCATTTTTACCTCCAAATGCGCTTTTGTAGTTCTTGTACTGGCAATTTTGTCTTTTTGTACCAAAGATATGTACAAGTTTTGGTTCATCAGTATAAGTGCCTCGAAGTCTATTACAGGTTTAGCAAAACTTCAAAGGGTTGTTCTATTCAACTTTTTGAGATACAATCATTTTTCTACATCAGGGTATTTTACTCAGTGGCCATGACTGAAAGCAGTGATGTATTCCGTATGTTGGTTGTTGAGCATAAGTTGGATGGTACCAATTACCTATTATGGGCTTATATGATGCATCATGTATTGGGTTGCAAAAGGACTATGGAATATTGTGTAGGGTGTTGAAAAATGTCCTATTACACCTACAAATACAGTTATTGAAGGTGATGCAGATGGCACTAAAGATGGTGATATTCTTCAGGTTTTTGCTCGTGCTACAGTTCCTCGTGCACCTACTATAGAGAAAATTTGTTTGGATGGCATAGATGCTCACACACATGCATTGATATCCTTGTCTATCAAATGTTCCATTACTTTTCACATTTGCTCTTGCAGAACAACAAAGGATGCTTGGATACACTTATCACTTTACAATAGGCAAGGAATGAGGCTCATGTTGCTTACCTCCAAAAATAGTTGGAGAGTAAGCACATTAATGAAGGAGATTCCATGGAAAATGTTTTGACAAAGATCAAAGATTTAAAGGAGCAATTGATTTTTGTTGATGAAATCTTGCCTGACAGTTCACTTGTGTAGTAAGGAGAAATTTACAAATTTTGCACAATCAAAGAAAGATGATAGAGATGAGAAGAAAACATGAAAGCAGAAATTATTTTGCAAAGATTGTAAAGGAAATAATCATGTCATAAAGAATTGTCCAAAATTGACTACAAAAGAGGCAATGAAAAAAGAGGTTGGAATGGTTGTTGTAGAGGCCTCTACACCCAAAACAAATTTTTCTAATGTTGTGTAGAATGAAGAATGAGCATTTACCATTGTTTGCAGTTATGACCCATGTTCTCATGAATAGTGTATGTCTGTAGTAGAATCAAATGTTTGGTACTTTGATAGTGGGGCAACCAAACATATTACCTTGTAGTGCAATTTCTTCACTTCACTTGAGCCTATCCCTACAGGGAATACTGTCACATGTGCCAACAACTGCTCTTATCCTGTTTTGGGATATGGTACGATCATTATGAGTACTACAAATGGTAGCTCTTTATCATTTTTTAATGCTTTGTTTGTGCCAAGGATCAAGAAAAATATATTATCAGTTTCAGCATTATCTAAGATCGGCTTGGTTATGAGATTTTTTGATGACAGATGTATAGTTCATGATCTATCAAATGGAAATGTCATTATTGCTTCTGGCATTTTATGCCATGGGTTGTATAAGCTCATAGATTATGCAAAATTTGTAAATGACTCAACATGTGCAATTCAAGATTCTCATGCTATGTCAAATGCAAAGCTTTGGCATGCATGCTTTGGTCATCTAAATTTTGCTAGCTTGTTAACACCTATAGAAATATGAAATGGTTTCCTCTCTGCCCAAACTTGAGGCACCTGGTACATATGTCTGTGAAGGCTGTATTTTGGGCAAAATGCAGCATTCCTCTTTTATAAAAGATGGTTCAGTTGGAGGTACTCAAAAATTATAGCTTGTTCACAATGATGTTTGTGGTTCTATGCAGACACCTTCTTTTGGGAACTAAATTTACTTCACTTTCATTGATGAGTTTTAAAGGCATGCATAGGTGTACCCATTGAAAGCAAAATCAAGTGTTTATGTGCTTCAAATAGTTTCTGGTTTTGGTTGAAAATCTGTCAGCATGTAAAATGGGCACCCTCAATTATGATCGAGGGGGGAAAGATATGTCTTATGACTTTTAATGCATTTCTCGCTAAATGTGGGATAAAACATTAGTGTACAATTCTGTATATACCTCAACAAAATGGAGTTGTTGAAAGGAAGAACATGCCAACCATGGAGATGGTGAGGTGTATGGTCAAGATTCATGCTTTAACACATAGCTTCTAGCTTGAGGATGTTATGTTTGCATCATATGTACTTAACAAGTGTCCCACTAAAGCATTATAGTCTATCACTCCATATGAGGCTTGGCATGGTAGCAAGCCATCTATTACTCACTTGAGTGTCTTTGGTTGTTTGTAATATGCATTAGTGCCTGAACAACAATGTAGGAAATTGGATGGTGAAGTAGTGAAATGTATTTTTGTTCAGTATAGTTCTAAAAGCAAAGGCTATCATTTGTGTCTCCACAAACCCAACACATTTTGGTTAGATGTGATGTAGGAAACTGGGTGATGAAGCGATAAAATGTATTTTTGTTGGGTATACTTCTAAAAGCAATAAACGCATTTTGGTTAGCCATGATGTTATTTTTGTGGAAGATGCTATTCACCCATTACTTTCATGTACTAAAGAGACATCAGTTAGCTCCAAAGATGTGTATGACACCTTGTTGCCTCTTTTTATAGGTGGATAGTCTAGTGCTATTCCAAATGAGGCAACTTTTGAGCCTTTACAAATTTCACATGATGATGCAGATCATTCCATTTTTGAAGCAGATTTACATAATGCACTTATTGATGAGAGAACTGATATAGAGGAGGAAAAAACTATGCCTAAATGGTTGGTGTAGACTTTTCAAGATAAAAAATTAGATGCATCTCTATCATATTGTACTCGTTCAGAATCTTGTAGTTCTTTTGTTATAGTAGATTTCTATGTTATGGTTACCTCTAGTCTTTGTGATGAGAATAAGCCGGTTTCGTTTGATGAAGCACAAAATTATGAAAATTGGATGGATACTATGCAATCAGAATATGATACTATTATGAAAAATGGTACATGGTCTTTATGTGACTTGCCTCATAGCAAGAAAGCCATTGGCACTAAGTGGGTATACAAGATAAAGCATAAGCCTGATGGAGCATTTGACAAGTGTAAGGCTAGGCTTGTTGCAAAGGGTTATGCTCAAGAAAGAGGCATTAATTTTGATGAGACCTTTGCTCCTACATGTCGAGTGACTACTGTTTGTAGCATCTGTGCACTTGCAAATCATCACGGTTGAAACATGCATCAGTTGGACATTAAAACTACATTTCTAAGTGGTGACATGCATGAAGAAGTGTATTCTTTTCAGCCCCGTGGCTTTGTGCAAAAAGGGTATGAAACAAAGTGTGTAGATTAAAAAAGGCATTATATAGTTTGAAGTAAGCACCCTGTGCTTGGTATGAAAAGATACATACCTACTTGATTGCACATGGTTTTGATAACAATCTACCTGAGAGAACCTTATATGTTAAGTGTGAAAATGATGTGCTTTCGATCATTGTTGTCTATGTTGATGACATGCTGTTCATTGGTCCTCATGAGAAGCATATTG
This sequence comes from Ceratopteris richardii, assembly GCA_020310875.1. Classification (NCBI taxonomy): domain Eukaryota; kingdom Viridiplantae; phylum Streptophyta; class Polypodiopsida; order Polypodiales; family Pteridaceae; genus Ceratopteris; species Ceratopteris richardii. The sequence continues at coordinate 174,624,297 of CM035428.1, read as the reverse complement.
ATGATTTTAAGGCTGATGTGCATGCCTCATTTGAGATATCAGATTTGGAGCATTTGCATCATTATTTGGGAATTGAATTTATGCAAGTTGATGGTGGAATAGCTTTGTGTCAAACAAAATATACTAACATATTATTGCAACATTTTGGCCTTGAAGACTCCAAACCTATTGCCACAGCTATGGAAACAAGTTTATAGTTGAGTATTCATGATGTTGGAGATGCATTTGATGTCGTTCTCTATCATTGGGTTGTTGGATGCTTGATTTACTTATGCATTACTTGGCTAGATATTCAGCTTTTTGTCTCACAGATGCGCAAATTTATGCATTCCCCAAGTGTCAAGCATTGGCAGGTGGTTCAGCACATCTTTTGCTACTTGAGTGGTACTCGACTACTTGGATTTTTTTATCCCAAGGGGCAATCACTACTGCCACATGTACATGCTTTTTTTTTACTTTGATTGGGTTGGTTGCTATGACAATCCTGTGTCCACCAGTGGTTTTTGCTTCATGCTCGGTAGCTCATGCATATCTTGGTTGAGCAAGATGTAGCCTACTATGGCCACTTTTGGTTGTGAGGCTAAGTATAGGGTAGCTTTCATAGTGACTTTTGAGTGTGTATGGATCATACTCCTTATGGATGATCTGGGTGTCGGTCAATCTTCTACCACCACCATCTTCATTGTCAGTTAGAGCACATAGGCAGTTGCGAGGAACCCTGTGTTCCATGCTCGCACTAAGCACATTGAGGTGCACTATCATTATGTGAGGGAGAGGTTCTTTGTTGGAGAGATCTTTTGGCAGATGTGCCCATACAAAAGAACATTGCAGACCTTTTCACAAAGGCTCTACCTATGGAGAAGCTTGAAGCTTTCTACAAAGCTTTGGGCTTACTTCCTTTTGTGGATTGATTCCACATAGCTTGGTACTTCCTTACACATGAGTGCCAGCTCCTTGGCACCGCATCACTACTAGGGGGGATTTGTTGATATATTTTGGTTGTGTGTGAGCACCCTAGGACTGTTGGGGCACTTTTTTCCCTCTTTAGGAAGTTTTTTCCCCCTTCTTGTATATACGAATATAAACCTAATAGGGCACTTATCTTTGTACATTCTCCTAATAATACAATTGGTATTGTGTGTTGTGCTCCAAGCTTCTTCTTCTTCTTCCCTTTGTCATTCACGTGCTTTTGTATACATCAAAATCCAACACCCATATGGAAAATGTGTGTTCAAACTCTATACCACATGTGGTGAGAGTGATTCCTAACACCAATCCCAATGGATGTTCAACATAGCCTTCAACCATTTGAGTTTTCATTCATGTGGCTCATAATGCTGATTCGCCCCATCTCCTCCATAAAGATGTAGCAATGGCAACATCTACACCTAAATCAAGGATTGGCTTGATGGTGTGACCTTGGTAGGTAATGGGGAGATAGGTATTACCTTCTTCACCTTGAGTCATATCTTCAATCTCATCTATCAAGATTTCTAGTACTTTCATTATGGATCTTGTTTTTTATTAGGAATAATCAAGTTCAAGGACTTGATTTTCCACATCTTTCCATAACTCTCCTTTTACTTTCAAACACCCCTCTAAGGTGAGGTGAAAGTGCACCTAAGCATTTTCATTAGAACCTAGCATTATGCCATATACACTAATCGGCATTAGTTTAGATGCATTGGCTTCCCTGAAGGTGGATGGCATGGACACTCATGCATAAAATAATCTCCTTGACATTTAAAGCATGATACTATAGTCTTCTGGCCTAACTTGCCTCACCTAGGGTCTCTTATTAGAGTTCGTGTACATGACATATACATGCTTAGGTTCCCAATTGAAATCAAATGGGGGCTTTCATACTAATAAACCTTTATATGCTCTCATGGATTTGTATAGTAAGCTAGTACCTTATCTCCATGTGAAGAATCAAAGCTATTAGCATTAGGATCAGTATCGATGATCTAAGGGGAAGTAGATATGAGGGCCCTATCTTGATTTTTTTTCACTTCAACATACTTAACTAAGACCATCTTTGCAAGGGGTGGTGGTTGTTGTCCTAAAATAATTTGTGGTCTATGTTGGGGTTGGTAAGGTTGTTTGTAGTTATGTTGTGGCCTCTAATATGTTTGAGGCTAGTACGAATTTTGATATCTATAGGGTTGTTGATAGGTATGTTTCATAGCATGTTTATTATAGTTGCAATTCTACATACAATCCTAAAGCTAGCACATTTTGGACTTGCATGGGACATGCATTGACCATGTTATCACCACCACAAGTAGAGCAACACTATTTTGACCACTCTGTGACTTTGCCTATTCTCTAGGTTTCATCCTAACTTTTTGAGATACTAACTTAGCTATTTCTTCCATCGATGAAGAATATTTTGAACGGTACTATCCGAATCGTGTGAGCCCTTAGATAGGTTGGATAATTCCGATTGTTCTCCTAGATTTTTCTCAATGTCAATGCACATTCTAACACACTCATCCCAAAAATTTTTCTCTTTCAAGTACACATATGACCAAATCTTTTTGCTTAAGAGACCATCTCGAAACAAAGACACTTGCTTAGCCTAGGTAAGTAATTCTAGGGCACGACATCTTTCAATGTATTGTTTGAACCTATGTCAGGTTAGCCTCACTCTCTCTTGGGGATTTTGTTTGAATTTGTGTATCAAAGACAATGTGTTGCATTTAAATTCCACTCTTTTATAACTTAGTGATGAGATTTTCCATCAATAGGGAGGCCTCTTGATAGTTGCCTTAATTTAGTGGCTGAAACCATGCAAGGGTGGTAACTTTCAAGGTTAACCCAAATGCCTCATACTGAGTAAATTTTACATGCTCATCGCTTAGTACTTGTTTGAATTTGGCCACATGATCATAAGGATTCAGTGTGCCATCAAAGTAATTCTTCATGGTCTTCATTACTTGGGAGGGTCCCAATGTTCTAGAGTAGTTCCTTCGCTTGGTTGGGTAGGGAAAAGTCTTCATTATCTCTATGCATTTTATGCCCCCTCAATCTCTCTCTTTGGTCTACGAGTTCCTTGTTTTGATATAACCCTTCCTAAATTGTGGACAAAACTCACTTCAGGGGCTTCTTTTTATTTACCCTTCTAAACACCTAAAGGTTTAGATAATTCTATTGCTTGACCATATATATAACAACCTTGAATGATCCACGTGAAAGTTGAATGATCTGTTAGTAAGGATTGAAATTAGGTTGTTTGTATGAGACAAATGATTCCATCCATTTCCCAATTGCTGGCATTAGGGCAATGAAGAATGAGAACCTCCAAAGATCCAAGGTACTCTACCCCAAAGTAGAAGCGTCCATGGAACTAAATTAGAGGAGATTGGATAAAGTTAAAGAACATTGACATAGTCATGGGGTGGATTATGAGAGTAGGTGCCTTCTAGGCACAAATTCAGAGCGTGGAGAGGGTTGGAGTATCACCTTCCTAAAGGAAGGGAGGATTCTCATCCAAATGGACTTAGATAGAGCATCCACAAAAAAATGGAAAACATTCTGAGACTCAAAAGAAGACTAGACTTTCACCAAAATATGAAGAGAAAATGGTGCAATTACTAGTCTTGGATGAGATGGGAGTTAAAGCTTGAAGAAATTTGGCACCCAACGTTAAAGCAAAAGAAATCCATCCTCCCTTGGAAAATTCTCAACCGTTGGGTTTGGAGAAATTGTAGAGGCTCTAGAAATTGTAGAGCCTCCTCCATGCTGTAGAAGATGTTTTAAGGGAAGTGAATGCTTAGGTCACCTCTTCTTCTCCTACCCAAAGAATGCCTAGATTTGGAAAGGTGTCTAGAATATCCTCATGCTAGATCAGCTTATCAACTCGAAACAAGCTTTGATTGGTGAGGCCTTTGGCTGTTGGGCAGCCTTGTGCAATGCGATTTGAAGCGAAGCCCTTTGGAAAATCAGGAAGGATGGATGTGTTTCCAACTTTGATATGTCTTCCAAAGAGTGGTCCATAGAATCATCCCTAGTATTCCTTGACAAAAGAATCAAGAACTTCAAGAGTGCCCCCCCCCCCCCCCCCCCCCCCCTCAAACTAAGGTAAGCCTTGTAGCACCGAACGATCCAAAATCATTACGAACTAAGGTTATAAGCGATAGGTTGAACCAGTTGCGAATTAGTCCTCCATGGTTTGACAGACGTTGAGGAGTTGGGATTTCCTCAAGCTGCTTCGCAGCCCCTCCTTATGACTCATGTACAGAATCGCCATTGCTAGAAAATCTCAGGGTTGACATTGAAAGAAAGAGCTTGTTGTAGATCTGCTTCTGCATGTAGTTCCTCCCTTTTATCTCATCTCCAAAATCCCCTTTGATATACATTGCGCCCTCAAGTAGACTTACGCCGATAGTGTGAGGTCAGCGGCGACATCTTGCGACATCCTCACTTTTACTGCTCTCTCTCTCTCTCTCTCTCTCTCTCTCTCTCTCTCTCTCTCTCTCTCTCCTTTCCGCATACAGACAAGAACGTGTATTGAGCTGTCATTTCTCCATAATCCAGGCTCTGAGGCGTTCTCAGAAAAGTGGTTATGCGGCAGAGCTCAATCTCCCCGAAGATCATTGAGGTCCTAATTGGCAGAGCTCGACGTCAACGTGTCCAGAATCAGAATCTCATTCGCCCAAGTGGTCCCCGCAGTGCGAGTACTACTACGCCATCTTTGGTTCCATCAGAAAAATGGATTTTCTGAAGCCTATGGTAGAGACGAAAAGCCACCTCCCGCAGATTTGCTGGAGAACGACCACTAGTTTCCAGCGCCATAGATGTCGGGGGAGAAAGGCACTAACCTACTCGTGCTACAGCACTGAAAGCGAACGTAGTGTGGAAAGACGAAGGCGCTGTAGCCACTCACGCATCTACTACCTAATGGGACAGCAATGTACATTGCTTTCACTGTGGATAATGGTTCCCAATTCTAACGCCATTTCTTCGCTGCCATAATCCATTCCTCCATTCCTCTGAAGGGTTGTCAGTAAAGTCGTTATGCGGCAGAGCTCAATCTCCCCGAAGATCATTGAGGCAGCAATTGAGAGAGCTCGACGTCACCGTATCCGGAATCTGAATCTCATCCGTCCGAGGGGTCCCGGCAGTGCAAGTACTACTACGCCATCTTTGGTCCCATCAGGAGAGATTTTCTGAAGCTATGGTAGCGAGGAGAAACTACCTCCTCCTGCAGATTTCCTGGAGAGCGACCACTAGTTTCCAGGGCCATCGATGTCGGGGGAGAAGGCACTCACCTACTCGTGCTACAGCAGTGGATACCACACAAAATCTTCAACTGAACTGTATGAAATAAACAAAATGTGCAACAGACATTAAAGAGAGTTAGTAGCCATTGCTCTTTTACATGGGATCCATTTCCTTTTGAGTTTGTCACCTTGAGAGTTACGAAGCATTTCAATAACCATTGGTCTCTTTCATGGTATCCATTTCTTTTTGAGTTTGTCGCCTTTCAGTACAAAAAATCACGACATGTTCAAAGGGAGCTTTACCTTTTTGATGCTTGAGTTTTTTTTTTAATGTAGGTTCAGCCAGCATTAACTCCCTTAGCTTTAACTTTGAAAGAACAAGTGTATAAATGAATGGCATAACACTTATAAAATCTCCCGTATTTCACAAAACAAGGGTTATACAAGGCCATGACTCATTACAACTGATTTAGACTAGCCAAATCCATTACATGTTTAGCTTAGGGGTTGAACACAAGACCTTCATCTCAAAAGGATAATGGTTGATTCTATCATAGTTTTTTAATTGCTTAGCTCTGAAGTTATTCACTCAATTTATCAACACAATTTCATGATAGGGACACACACACACACACATATATATATATATACATATATATATATATATATATATATATATATATATATATATATATATATATATATATATATTTTTTTTTTATTATTATTTTTTTTTTTCACGCCTCTAGGGATCACTTTCAAAAGGGGGAAAGGACAATGTGACAAGATCATTTATAGATTTTACGATTCTGGGAGACTATGAAGAAGAGGTTATGTTTGTTCTTGAATATGCGTTGGGCCTAAGAATTATCAACGCTTGATCATGCGTTCATTATTCACTTGGAAGTTAGTTTATCTACCAGTGCAATCATGTTAAGAAATTTAAAACCATCTTTATCATGTGGGAGAAAATAGAGGTTCCACTTGACCTTGGGGATATCTCTTCTATTTGGATCTCTCCACCTTAGAAGCTCATCATTGTTCGTCCTCTAGCAAAAATGTAAGTACATGGTAGCCAAAACAAGAAAAGTGTGAGTAATCGTTTTCTTTTCCTATCACGTTTAGTTGCATGTCTTTCTAGTAGAGAATCTTGGTTTCTACTTTGTTCATCAGCCGATCTCATCTTTCATTCATGGATATTTAGAACCCCATCAAGATTCTATGAACTCAGAAAATTTTGTTGATATATTCTGGTAGTGATCTGTGTGAACATGCTTAGGATCGTCAGGACACTTTTTTCCCTTGTTAGGAGGTTTTTTGCTCAGCTTGTATATACATAAATAACCCTAATGGGTCATTTCTCTTTGTACATTCACTTGGTAATGCATTCAATGTTGTTTTCTTCTCCAAGATTCTTCTTCTCCCTTGTGTTGTTCATGTGCTTCTGCAAATCTCAAACTCCAACAATTGGTAATAGAGCAATCGCCACTTCCTCTAGGGCATCATTAACACCCCTCCAATCATAGTATCATAATCACATGAAAATTAGTGAGCATACTCGAGGGCATTAAGAGTTCAAAATTGCTTCTCTCTATAGCATAGAAATTTTGATTTGAGGTAGTTTCACCCTAGAAACATACTATCACAACAATTATGTAGGCAATTTCATCCTTTTGTGCCAAACATATAAACATGTTTTGGTTCACAAATACAAGTGCCTCAAACTTGTTGCAAGTGAAGCAAATCTCGATAGGGTATTTCTCTTCAACTTTTTGAGATACAGTCAATTTCTACATGAATATATTTAATCACTAGCCATGGATGAAATCAATGATTTATTCTAACTACAATCTCCCACCATATCTTAGCACTAAAAAATAATATTGAATACTTTCACTTTTAGCCTCAAGAAAAAGACAAGGCAAAGATAAAAGAGGTTGGATTGGTTGTTGCAGAGGCCTCTACACCAAAAATAGAGTCTTTTAATATTGTTTAGAATGAAGAATGGGAATTGACATTGTGTACCTAAGAACCAACTTAGGGACTTGTGGAGAAAGAGACTATACCTCAATCCCCCTCAAGTGCATATAATGGGGATTCACGCTTTAATTATCAATCCGATGAGTATACAAACCTAGCCGAGTGTATGAAGACATGCATTCAAATGACGATCAATGCAAATGAGTTACTCAAAGAGTGCAAACAAGGCAAAGACTAATCCAAACAAGCTTCAACTGTCAGTCATGGTGTCACGATACTTGGAACAACAGCCAACAGTAAATTGAGCTTTTCTCTCAGCTCCGAACTCCAAATATAGTGAATAGCATATGTGTTTCGAAACTCTCGAGAAGACGCATCCAATGGCAGTATTTTCACTCAATTCTGACGCTTCTACTTCAAGTTATGAGCAAAATACTGAGTCGTGGGAATGACCTTCCTACACTTCAGCAGTTCCTACACTTCGCACACACCTTAACAACAGTAAACAAACACTTTCATGGATAGACCAAACTTTCTAACACTCTTTCCAAGCAATACACAAGCATACAAGCTCACAAAGAAGAAGATACAGAGAGGAGAAGACACACATTCGAATTTTTGTGCTCTTAATTCTCACAATGGCAAAAAGTCCTTACAAAGAGTCACAAATTGACTTATATACTTGTGCCCTAAAAATGGTCCTTTCACACAAGAGACCGGCACTTTATTCACTAAAAGACTAATTTCCTACTAATTTACATGGGTAAGCTTCTAATCTTCTGTGGGGATGCATCTAGAGGACTCCTCTAGTGCATTTACATCGGAAAATATATTACAAGAATGGTTATAATACAAAAATAAGGTGTCCAAATCAGAAAAATTTTGGGGCCCGTCTTTTTTTCTGCCTTGTGCTCTCTTTGCTCTGCAACACTCTCCCCCTCTTTGTCTCTGTCGTCCCTTGACAGGCTTTATCTTCTCATTGGCTGCTTGTTTAAGTCTTTTGAGTGCACGCATCCAGTGGTCGAAGAAGCATTAAGGACCGTCAGACAATTGGTTATCTTATCCGAGGTTTGTCCTTTGCTTCTATCTTCGGCTTGCTTTAAGATGTCTGAATACATGCACCCAGTGGTCGGAGAAGCAATAAGGACCTTCAGTGAATTTGTTATTTTATCCGATCTATGTCCTTTGCTTCTGTTGTGCCCCTTGGTATTCCTTATATCACATATCTGGGTTGCTGTATTCAGTTGGGTTGCCACGCATGCCACCAGTGACCTATGTCTTGCTTGTGGTACTCTGATTTGTCCTGGTTGCAAACATGTGACCTTGTTGTATTGCTTTGAGCCTGTTTACTTTCTTTTCACCGCACGTTGTCAGCGGAAGGCTTAGTACCTGCCAATTATCTTCTTGCACTTCTTCAAATATGCTTTCCTGGCCCTGGTCCCTCCTTTCACTTACGTGCTTTTCCTTGATGCGTGCCCCTGCGGGGCTCTGTGCAGAGATGGTTGTTGCACCCCTGTGGGGCTTCTTGCAGAGATATGTCTTCAGATATGATCTTTCTAGTGAATCTTCTTTCGTTGTCTTCTTCTTTTCTTCTTTTTGCTTGATTCTCCTTGAACACTGCCCCCCTCCTGAACTCTGTCGTCCCCGACAGGCTTTGACAGTCGACGGGAGTATGTTCTATATATTTTTTGCTCTGTTTCATTAAGCAAATTGGCTTCACGTATCATTAACTGTTTCCACTGTTCTGCCTTTACTCCATCGTTAGGTGGATATTTCGTTCGTTGACACGTATCACATCTTTGCACATATGTTGCTGCATCTTGATGTAAAGTTGGCCACCACATTCCTGCAAAGAGAATCATTTTTGCTGTTTTATCTGTAGAAAAATGTCCTCCTGCAGCTCCTGTATGTGCCATCTCTAAAACAGCAAGATATTCATCTTCATGAATGCACATTTGCAAATGATTATCTCTTCCTCTTTTGAAAAGTTGTTTTTCTATAAGAGCATAGTCCTTACTTTGTTCTACAAGTGCTCGTTTTCTTGCTAGAGTGGCTCCTTCTGGGTACTCTTGGGTCTTTAAGAACTTCACCAGAGGCATGCTCCATCTTGGTGCTACAATGGAGTAGCATAGAGTGGAGTTCTCTTCTGGATTCCGTTCTTGATAGGTTGGGCAGGCTGATACATAGTTATGCGCATCCCTCTGCATGGTTGGCCAATATATGCCCAATCTCCTTAGTGTTTGCCATGTTCCATTAGCATTTAGATGAGTTTTCCATTGATTTACATGTGCTTTTTGAAGCCACATTTCCTGTTCCTCTTCTTCTACACATCTCATGAGTAATCCATTAGAGTCTTGGTGATACAAGCTTCCAACAATGATATGAAGGTTTTTAGTCTTCCATAGGTCTTGAGTTCGGTTTGGTGTGATCCCATCTTTAGGTCCATGTGTGAGTATAGGGATCAACTTTTCTGCCCACTGGGGACATACTTCGAGGTTAAACAGGTAAGTGTCTGGCAGATCATCAGGTACTCCTATGGGTGGTTCACCATGTGTCATCCTTGATAAGTGATCTGCTCTTATGTGGGTATTTCCTTTCTTGACTACTACTTCAAAATCAAATTCCATCAACAATAGAAACCATCGTACTAGTCGTCCTGTATTACAAGGCTTATTGACTAAGTACAATAGGGCCTGATGATCAATAAAGAATTTGAATTTGTTTGCCAAAAGGTAATGACAAAACTTCTTTACTGCGTATACCATCCCTAAGCCTTCTCTTTCAGTCGTGGTATAATTGCGTTCTGCTTGATTCAATTGTCTACTGGCGTAGGCTATAGGGTGGTCTAACTTTCCAGTATCTACAAGTTGAGCTTAGATGCAACCAATGGCAAACTTGGAAGCATCTACGTGAATGTGAAAGGGTTTGTTCCAATTGGGTGCTCGAAGAATAGGGGCTGAACTCAATCGACTCTTTAATTCGTTGAAAGCCTTTTCACATTCTTCAGTCCAGTTAAACTGTGTCAATAATGCATAAAGAGGTCTAGCAATTATGGCATACATATGTATAAATCTTCGGTAGTATCCGCAATGTCCCATAAATGCTTGTACTTCTTTGGCAGTCTTTGGTCTCGATAAATCCAGAATTACTTTGATTTTGTCTTCATCAGTTGAAATTCCATTTTTAGAGACAATATATCCCAATATCTTTCCTTGTCAAACCATGAAGACACATTTTTTCTGGGTTGAGGCATACTCGATATTGTCGACATTTAGCAAAGATCTTTCCTAGTTCAGGGATATGCTCTGATCGTACAGTTGAATAAGTACATAGATTGTCCACGTATACCTCCATACTCTTTCTCAGAAACTCTTTGAACACATGGCACATCAATCTTTGGAAGGTGGCTGGGGCATTAGTTAGGCCGAAAGGCATAACCCTAAAGGCGTATACTCCCCATTCAGTTGCAAAGGCTGTTTTATGTTGGTCTTCAGGACCAATGGCTACCTGATTATATCCTGAAAAGCCGTCCAAAAAACTATACACTTCCTTCCCTACCACCCTCTCCAAAAGATGATCCGTGATGGGTAATGGGTAACTGTCTCTTATGGTAGCGGCATTTACTTTTTTCAGATTTATGCATACTCTTAACTTCCCATTCTTTTTCGGTACAACCACCAAAGGTGATACCCATTCCATGTGTTCAATCTCATATATGAATCCAGCATCTAACAACTTATCTATCTCTTCCTTTATCTTTGTTGAGTACACATCATTGTATGTATACGGTCTTTGTTTAGAAGGTTTGGCTTCGGATGTCATAGGGATTCTATGAGCACATATAGATGGATCTACTCCTTTCAAGTCCTTATAGGTCCAGGCAAAGACATCCCGATATTCCCGTATGAGGCATATTAACTCTTGTTCTTCCTCCATTGAGACATCCTGTCCTATGAAAGTACATCGCTCCTCTCCTTCCTCTAACGTTACTACTATCTTCTTGGTTTGCTCTTTGTTGTCGTATGCTATTCCCTGCTGTGCTTCTCGTTTTGGCATTTGAATAGCAATTCTTCTCTCTTCTACTTCATATTTTTTGAAGTGGGCGGGCACTTCAAATTGGTCTTGAGGCTTGTTTTCTTCATCAATTTTTGCTTTTTCTAATTTAAGCTCCTCTTCCTGTGTTGGTTCTTGATTTACTTCATTAGCTATGACACTCATTTCCTAAGTTTCATTTTCTGTTTCCATGTGTTCTTGCTCCATTTCAATGCTCTCATAGTCTTCCTTCCATTCCTTTTCTATGACCTCCTTCTTCAGCCTCCTGAAAGACTACCACATATAGACTAACGTCATATCCTTCCTCATCAATGCATTCATTCATGGTTATTACCTCTTCGTTTACACGCACATCGAGAGTAGCTAAAATCTCCATCCAACCATGAGGTTCAAATTCTTCATCTAACAATATTTGAGGCATATAGGTTGGATCTTGTACTGATCTAGCAACTCCTTGCTTTTGCTGCCATCCTTTTCTCCTATCTTCCTCCTTTTTGACATATCCATAGATGAGTGTCTTCGTTCATCCATGATTGATCACTTGAACCTATACTATGAATCGACTGATTATCTTCCTCATTATGAATCTGGTTCCATTGTAAGGGGGGAACATCTTGATATGTGTATGTGTGGAGATTTATTCTCGTGGTGGTTCCTTCATGCTGTAAGTATACTACGTATTCTTGCACTACCTTTAGTTGCCTCATGAAAGGTCTTCCAAGTATCATTTCATAATTGCTAGGCCTTTCAAATTGACAAATCGCTAAGGTGTGCTCGAACTCAACTCCGCAAGTGATAAAAACTACTCGTTCCAATAATCCCAAGGGTCTTTCAGTGTGTCCATCTACCATTTGTATCTTCATGCGTGTTGGTCTTAGAGCTGGTTTTCCCCATTTTTCCCAAATTTCCTTAGTTGCTATTCCTACTCCAGCTCCTGTATCTAAAATGGCTTTGGTGGTGTAACCCCTATAGCTAATTGGAAGGCACGTGTTTCCTTCATCTCCCTCACTAAAATCTCCAACTTTGTCGAATGGGATTTTTACTATGTTCACTTCATCAGACATCTCCTTCTCTTCCGCCTTGATCTCCAATTGACTAGTTAATTTCTCCTTCAAATGTGGTTTGATATTCAAAAGTTCTTCCAACGTTAGGGTGCAAGGGATTTTTACCTTTCTAAGGTGTTGTATGATATCCGATGTTTGAACTGATGGGTTAGGTTCTTTTTTTCTCATTGAGGGAATGCGGTATAATTCTGAATTATGTTCGTACTCCCTTGTGTAATTTGGCAAAACCTTTACACTATCATTTTCTTCATAACTTGGATCAATTGGTATTATTTCTTCTGAATTCAGTTCAGGTATTGATTCCTCTATTCCATCTTCTGCTTCTAGCTCCTCGAAGGGTGGTTCTATTCCTTCCACTTTCTTCCATCTGTCTTCTTGGACTCTTGCCCACAAATCTTTAGGCCATTCCCCTTCTACTTCGGGAACTATGGAACCTTCCCTTTTATCCTCACAATAATTTCCATTATGTGTCTTACCTGCTTCGGGTTTCTCGTGATCATTAGTAATGACACACTCTTGGAATTCTCTTTCAGAAATTCTGGTATTGGGTAGTGGCAACGCAGGTTTTTGTAAGGTCTGTTGAGCGACTTCTATTAATTTTTTGCAGATCTCCAACCTTTCTTTCTCTAGGTCATCTCTAGGATATTCTCTTTCATATTGTTCTATGGTAGGTCCTGCTCTTATTCGTGCCTTGTACGCCTGAATCCACATGGCTAATTCTTCAGGCATGGGATCTGCTAAAACTGATCCTACCTCTTCTTTTTTATACTTCCCATTTCTATTTTCTTCTTCAAATTTCTGTTCCTCTTTTGGGTTTTGTTCGCTCTTCTCATTTTCCTTCTTCTGCAGTAACTTCTTTTCTTTTATCCTATCTCTACGGTTCTTCCATCTTTGTGTCCGTTTGCTTACAATACTTTTCTCAGGCTCTTCCGATTCTTCAACTCTCTGAGGTGTGGGTGTGTTCACTTCTCTATAGCTTTGATTGTTTTCCTCAGTTTTGTCTGGGGTCTCTCTAGCTTTGGCTCTAGTTATTGCTTTCAATGGCACGGTGTATTCCTTATCGCTCCCTGATGATTCGATTACTTCTATCACATTGATTTGCACATTGGATGTAACCTTGTTGGGGGTTCTTGGGGCAATCTCTGAAAAGGTGTTCTTTACCACAGTCACTAGAGTATCCTTCCCAGACTTGCTGTGGTGGTGGTGGGCTTGGTAGTGTACATTCTCTGATATAATGATCACCTCCGCATCTATAACATGGTCCTCTAGGTACAGGCGGTCTGTTCATAGGTCGGGTGGGTATGGGTGCCCTAGGGGCTGTGTACATCAATGACACATAGTCCTGCTCATATCCGTATGAACTATCTGGTACTTCCATGCCATAGGCATAGGGTTCGTACATTTGCCCATATTCTATCATAGAGCTTTCATAAGTGGAATATGCTCCTTGACTATGGTCATAGGATGAGTCATATGATTCACTACTAGTCAGTGGTGTGGCTGGGACTATTGCTCTTTCTAAATTTTCTTCAGGTTGAGCCATCTTTACTGGGACAACATTCTGAGGATGGGGCGGTTGTTGTCCTAACACTGGTTGTGGTTGAGTGTATCCTTGATAAGCATACGGTCGTGGTACTGGTGCTTGTTGCTGATATGTGGGATATCTAAAGGCTTCACCTCCTTGATCTCTCTGAGGGTATCCGTAAGGTCTCATGACAGGTTGCATGGGTCTTGATTGCCTATTGTAAGGACAATTTTCTGTGTTGTGATTTGTATAATTTTGCTCAATACTGCAATACTATAGAGGTCCCGGGACAGGTGGTCTATTGTACACATAAGCAGGTGGTGGGACTACTCCCCTAGTGCACAAATGAGATGGATGATCACCTCCACAATGCATACATCTTCTAAGCATGGGCACTCTCATTGGGTTGTTGGGGTAGTTTCTCTGTCCTTGGACATTCAGCTTCTTTGCTACTAGGTCGGCTATTTCCTCCACATTGTTCTTAGGGTTCAATGTGCTACTTGCTAAATCTTCACTCTTCATACTACCTTGAGGTATCTTCAGATCCTCCGCTAGATTTTCCTCTAGGTCAATACGTTCTTTCATGCATTCTTGCAAAGTTTGAACTCTCTTTACATACACCAGAGATCTTAATGATCCGTTCAATAATCCTTCCAAAAATAATGACACCATTTTATTTTGGGTAGGTCTCTCTTCTACTGGGCATCTATCCACATACTGCTTGAATCTTCTTGCTGCCAATCTCACTGATTCCGTAGGAGCTTGCTTAAAGCTATGGATTAATGAAGAAGAATTATTTTTAATTCCGGATTTAGTGAATTCTTCAATCATTTCTTGATAGACTTGTTCCATATTTTGAAAGTTGTTAGGATCTAATGGCTGGAACCAAGCTAAAGCTATGTCTGTCAGAGTTAGACCAAAAGATTCATATTGGATCAAAAAATCTTCTACTTGTTCGGCTCTGATTACTTCTTGAATTCACCTATATGATTGTAAGGTTCACTAGAGCCATCATAATGATTTCTCATGCATTTGGCTACTTGAATTGGTCTTAATCTTCTTCCTCCTTCAGGCGGTCTAGGCATCACAGGGAAAACTGGTCTTCCAATAGGTATACCAGGTCCTCTTGCTACAGGTGGTCTAACTGGGGCAGGAATTCCATTCCATGGATCAACAGGTGGCTAAGGCCGATAATTAGGGTTATTTGCAGGCATAGCAAACTGCACATGTGGTCTAACTGGGATTTGAGTTTGTTGTGTTTGTCTTGACTGCTGAAATGAATTATTCTGAGAGGTTCCATGTGGGTTTTGTGAAGTAGTGGCTTGATCCCTCGGGGGAAACACTAGAATGTTCTGATATTTCAACCCGGCTCTCTCTGAATCTGTTAGGGGCCAATACCTCCTCTGGTTTTTGTCCAAATATGTGATGATGGTGGGGAAGTCAGGATCTTGTAACTCATAGACAGTCACTGGGTTAGGGGTTGCTTCCCATATTGAAGAGTGGGCTCTAAGGAGATGCTCCATTCCATTAATCAAATACACATCCATTATGGAGTCATCTTGGGGAATCAGGTCTCCTCTCCAAACCCTAACAACAGTAGATCTCCCTCTAGGTGTGGTCACTCGCTCTTCATATAGGAATTTCTTCTTCTGACTCACTAGAGGTCTCAGAATAATGTGAGCGGCTACTTGGTTTAGCTACACTTCCTAGAGAAGAGATCACACTCCTTCGGCTTCCTAGGGTTCTTCCAGATCTCAGGTTCATCCACTTAAAAGCTCTGATCTGCCCTTGCTAATCTCTAGCTTCTAGAACTCTTCACTATGGGTCAGAATTCTAGAAGAATTTGACTGAAAAAGGACTGAATATGAAATCTCAAGTAACAATACTTGACTCAAAATTTCATGATACTTGACCTTTGAGATAGACGATACACGATATCTGCCCAAAAACGATACACGATACCCCAATAAAACGATACTCGATACTCGGAGAAAGACGGTACTCCATACTTGGATAAACGCGATACCTGAGATAGAACGATACACGATACTTGTCTCACACGATACACGATACCTATGAAGTATCGCGATCGGGCAACAACGATACTCGATACTCGGAGAAAGACGATACTCGATACTTCAAGGAACACGATACACGATACTTCGGATAAACACGATACTTGGGCAACCACGATACACGATCGCTAACAAGTATCACGATCGATGAAAGCACGATACACGATACTCGGATGCACACAATACACGATACTTGATGCTTGTCAAGTATCGCGATTGCTGAGAAACGATACACGATCTCTGTCAATTATCGTGATCGCTGAGAAATGATACACGATACTTCGGATAAACACGATAATCGATACACAGGGAAAAGCGATACTCGATACTCCAAAAAACGATACTCGATACACGATACTTGGTGAAGTATCACGATCGGGAGCAAAATGATACACGATATTCGGGAAGTATCGCGATACTCAACCATAGGAGATCACGATACTTGTCAGGTATCGCGATACTCGATCGTGGTAGAACACGATACTTGACCCTTTTTCAAATTTTTGCTGGAGTTTTTTGAATTTTGATTGGAGACAATTGTTTTCCTGGTTCATCTACCCTCTCCTCACTCTCTGTATCACCCAAAACACACTTTTTACCCCCTGTAAGACCCTCACGATACCTGTCACAGATCGTTTTCTTCTGAAAAGCTTGATTTATGTAATGAAGCTGAGAGAATGATACATGTGCTTACCTTAGGACTCTATCTCAGCTCCCTACCACCCCTGACTCGTTTTGCGTAGCTCAGAATGCCCAAACCTTCGCCCATGATACTCGGCAGCAGTTCCTCACGATACTTGTTCAAAAGACAAGTGACTTACACAATGACAATTTTTGACTTTTATACTCTTGAATTTTCCTACTCACTGAAAATAGAACAACACTACAAGGATGGAAAGCTACTCTAACTACCTAACCTACTCCCTTACTCCTCCTACTCTACTCATTCCACTCACTTCCCTAGACTAACAACTCACTACACACACTTCAAGAGTGAGAAGCAGTAAGTGCGGATGAAAGTGACTTACCAAAGAAGAGAAAATCACTACTCCTCCTCTTGCTTCAATGCAAAAAGCTACTTACCATCACACGAATGCCTCGGTTTGATTCGACAATCCCCGGCAACGGCGCCAAAAAACGTGTGTACCTAAGAACCAACTTAGGGACTTGTG
Organism: Ceratopteris richardii; assembly: GCA_020310875.1. Taxonomy (NCBI): domain Eukaryota; kingdom Viridiplantae; phylum Streptophyta; class Polypodiopsida; order Polypodiales; family Pteridaceae; genus Ceratopteris; species Ceratopteris richardii. Next base: position 174,607,203 of record CM035428.1, on the reverse strand, counting down.
GAGAAAGAGACTATACGTCAATCCCCCTCAAGTGCATATAGTGGGGATTCACCCTTTAATTATCAATCCGATGAGTATACAAACCTAGCCGAGTGTATGAAGACATGCATTCAAATGACGATCAATGCAAATGAGTTACTCAAAGAGTGCAAACAAGGCAAAGACTAATCCAAACAAGCTTCAACTGTCAGTCATGGTGTCACAATACTTGGAACAGCAGCCAACAGTAAATTGAGCTTTTCTCTCAGCTCCGAACTCCAAATATAGTGAATAGCATATGTCTTTCGAAGCTCTCGAGAAGACGCATCCAATGGCAGTATTTTCACTCAATTTTGTTGCTTCTACTTCAAGTTATGAGCAAAATACTGAGTCGCGGGAATGACCTTCCTACACTTCAGTAGTTCCTACACTTCGCACACACCTTAACAACAGTAAACAAACACTTTCATGGATAGACCACACCCCCTAACACTCTTTCCAAGCAATACACAAGCATACAAGCTCACAAAGAAGAAGATACAGAGAGGAGAAGACACAAATTCGAATTTCTGTGCTCTTAATTCTCACAATGGCAAAAAGTCCTTACAAAGAGTCACAAATTGACTTATATACTTGTGCTCTAGAAATAGTCCTTTCACACAAGAGACCGGCACTTTATTCACTAAAAGACTAATTTCCTACTAATTTACATGGGTAAGCTTCTAATCTTCTGTGGGGATGCATCTAGAGGACTCCTCTAGTTCATTTACATCGGAAAATATATTACAAGAATGGTTATTATACAAAAATAAGGTGTCCAAATCGGAAAAATTTTGGGGCCCATCTTTTTCTCTGCCTTGTGCTCTCTTTGCTCTGCAACAGACATCTATTTGCAGCTATGACCCATCTTCTCATGAGTAATGTATGTTTCTAGTAGACTCAGATATTTCGTACTTTGATAGTGGTGCAACCATACCTTCTAGTGAAGTTTCTTCACTTCACTTGAGGTTGCTCCTACGAGGAGTATTGTCACATGTTCTAATAACTCCTCTTCTCTTGGAAAATGAGTTAGAAAGATCATATTGAATAATATTGATGGTAGTTACTTTACATTTTTAGATGCCTTATATGCATGAGGGATTGAGAAAAATGTGTTATCAGCTTCACAATTAGCAACGATTGGCTTGGTCACCGATTTTTTTTATGACAGATGTACAATTTGTTATCTCATGAATGGTGATATTATTATCACTTCTGGTATTGTATGTCATGAATTGTATAAGCTCATAGATTATAGGAAATCTATGAATGATTCACCATGCACAATTTTATCATCTATTTTTTGCTAGTTTGCTTCACCTATAGAAATTTTAAATGGCATCCTCTCTACCTAATCTTGAGGCACCTTCTAGATATGTCTGTGAAGGTTGTACTTTTGGCAAAATGAAGAATTCCTCCTTACGAAAAGATGGTTCACTTAGAGGTGCACATGAATTGCAACTTTCTCGTAGGGATGTTTGTAGTCCTATGTAGAAACCTTCATTTGGGTATTACCTATAACTCATGAATTTCATTGATGAATTTTCCATGAATGCATGGATTTATCCATTGAAAGCAAAGCCTAAAGTGATTATGTGCTTTAAAGTGTTCTTTATTATCATTGAAAATCAGTCGACATGTAAAGTGGGCACGCTCCATTCTGATCATGGGGGGATATATGTCTTTTGAGTTCAATGCATTTTTGGTTGATTGTGAGATAATATGTCACTATAAAATGCCATATAGACCTCAAAAAAATGGAGTTGTAGAGATGAAGAATAGGTCTCTCATGGAAATGGCAAGCTGTATGATAAAAAATCAGGCTTTACCACACAACTTTTGGCTTGAAGTTGTTTTATGTACATCATATGTACTTAGCAAGTGTTGTCACGAGGAAGGAGATAAAGAAGAGAGCTCACACACACACTCTCACAATCAAAGAGGAGCACACACACATTGAGGCAAGGAAGAATGATCTTCTTCTTCTTCCTCCTCTTCTTCTATTACATAAAAGGAATGTACAAGAAAATGAACTAAAACAAGAATACAAGTGCAATATATAAAGAAAAATACATAAGAAAAATCATAATGTCCTCGAATGAGTGACCTGGCAAGAAACAAATGTGTCATCACTCTCAGTAGATAAATCTAGTAAAGCTCCATGAAGTATTGTCCATGTCCCATAGGGTAGTTGATTGAGCTTTGGCCTCTTGAGGTGGAGGTCTAGGGTTCAAGTCCCGAGCTGGACATGTTATGGCTTAGGCCACTTGAAACCAGTTGTAACCATGTTTCCTTTAGTTGTAACCATGTCTCCTTGTCTAACCCTTGCTTTGTGGGATACGGGGGGTCCTGCGGGTACTATGCCCATTCACTTGTATAGTTGCAATTTCAAAGTTAAAGTCAGGAGGAGTAGGCTTCGGTTGAACCTCCATTTAAAAAAAAAAACTCAATGAAGTATCCCTGACATATATCGGTGTGACCACTATACTTGTCAAAGAAATGAAAAAGTGATACGTGTCATCCTGGATCATCACATGTTGAGCTTGATATCTCAACACCAAGCTCAACATCATGTCGTCTAATCCAATCATCTTTAGAAAAATGAAAAATATGATTCCGTGCTAACTGTATGCTTCTTAGATTATCACAATAGATGGTGATAGGCTTTTGCACTTCCACACCTAAATCTGCAAGTAGCATCTCCAGCCATGATGCTTCACATCCTACCATTGCAGCACCTCTATACTCAACCTATGTACTCGACAAAGCAGTAGTGGTTTGGTTTTTGCTGCTCCATGTAATAGCTGCACTCCCAAGTGAGAATAGAAAGCCACTAGTAGATCTTCTATCTAGAATACTACCAACCCAATCTCCATCAGTGTATCCATGAGCTTGGAAATCTACACTAGCTTCATAAAATAATGCATAATCCAAAGTAGTGCTCACATAATGTAAAGTGTGCCTCAGAGCATCTAGATGTGGCTTCCTAGGAACCTGCATAAATTGACTTTCAAGTCCAACCATGTAGCTTAGCTCAGGCCTTGTAATCGTGAGATATATCAAACTTCCCATAATTTTCGTGTACATAGTGGCATTTTCCAATGCTTCACTTGATGTAGTATCCAACTTCAAATTTTGATCTAGTGGCATAGAAATTGGATTACAATCAGCTATACCATACTTTTGCAGCATATTCAAGGCATATTGCCTTTGTGACATCCATATACCTATTTCTGTATGTATAAACTCAATAGCACAACACACCAAGATCTTTCATGTCAAATTCCTGCATAAGAAGTTGCTTTACCTCTTTAACACTTTCTTCATTATCACCACCTATGATCAAGTCATCAACATAAACAGCCACAATTGTGATGCCATCATCACCCTTCCTTGCATATAGTGAATGATCTACACTACACATAGAAAACCCAATGGTGGTTAAGTAATCAGCAAAAATCCTTGCATGTCATGCACGAGGAGCTTGCTTAAGCCCATAGAAGGCCTTTTGCAACCTAAAAACATATTCTAGATGCTTGAAATCTTCATATCCTTGTGGTTGGTCCATGTATACTTCTTCTTATAACTCATCATGTAGGAAAGCATTCTTCACATCCATCTAATGCAAAGTCCATCCTTTTGTTGTAGCTAATGTAATAAGCATTCTGACAGTAGAAATTTTAGCTACAGGGCTGAATATTTCCTCATAATCAATGCCATATGTTTGTGCATATCCTTTTTCTACCAAATTGTGCTGTGTACCTATTTATGCTACCATCAGTATTGTGCTTTATCTTGTAAACCCACTTGCAGCCTATGGGTTTCTTTCCTTAGGGTAATGGAACCAACTTTCATGTATCGTTTCCATAAAGTGAAGCAATCTTCTCATCCATAGCTTTTTTCCAATCTGCATTTCTGATTGCATCTTCAAAACAAGAGGTTTCAACATCTTCTATTACCTTTGTCATGTAGGCACAATGACGAGCCATGTAACTATCGTATGCCAATTGTTGCACTGAATTTTGCATCCTCCCAAATCTTCTTGGTCTTGGGTCACTTCTCCTTGTATCATCTACATGTGCCTTTGTTACTCCTCAAGTCTTCACAGAGGGCAATCCAAGTTCCTCGTCAATATCTTTTTTGAGCCGCTTGAATCTCCATCAACATCTTCAAAACCTGCACATGTTTTACTAATAGTAGAAAGCTTTTCTTTACCTTTCTTGGATGTATTTGATGAATTTGTTGGATTGAAATTTCCATGCAATCTTCCACTCCATGGATTTGAGTTGGAACTATTGCTTGGTGATTCACTTGGTCCACTCAAAACTTGAGATTTTGAACTTGATTTTTCAGCATTTTCTTTGTCACTTGATTCAAGATTAAGTCCATCTTTGGAATCTGCATAGAAGCTTGACATTTTATCGAATACCATATCTCTGCTCACCTTCACTTGTCGTGTGAGTGGAATATAGCATTTATATGCGTTTTGATGGAGATGATTAATCTCCAAAAGACAAGTTATACTTGAGTTTAGAACACCTCTATATCAATCATAACTCAAAACCTTCTTCAATTTTGAATAATCTTTACCAAACTATGAATTTCTATCACTTCTATGAATTGTAACTTCACTCAAAAAAGTCTGCTTCACAAAACTCTTTCATTGACTAATGAAATGGTTAAAACTTTCTATGTAACTTTGTCAGAACACTCCTCTAGTGGTTGCACAGCTACTACAAGTGAAATTTCTTCAAAAGAACTTATAAAACTTCAGATTTACTTCAATAAGCAAACATATGTCTGAAACAGGCTTTCTCTGCAAGCAACTTTTACATATGCAACTTTAACTACTTGGTTCTCTCAATCTACAACCCTTTTAATAAAATGCTTTTAGAAAAAGATGGCTTACCTTCCAACTTAGATTTTGAGTCCTCATTTGTGTACAAATTTACACTCTACACTGAGATATGATCAAATCATTGACCATCAAATTTGCACCTATTTTAGAAGTCACTTAATACATTTACACATACAAATGTTCCTACTCACAATTCTCTTAGCCTGTTTGCAATTGGACTATCAAATATTTACAATAAATGCATTAACTATGTACTTAGACACATACAAAAGGATTTCTAAAATGATCAAGCACAAAAGGAGAAATGGAGAAAAGATCGACACACAATTCTCAGAAAACTTCTTCTATTCAACTCATCTTACATCTGATGGATAATTCACATTTAACTTATGATCTACTCCTCTCTATATCATCTATACTTCTTCTCTCATATGTATCCCATCAATATACAAGTATATATAGGCATATCTATACATACTCGTTAGTATTACAAAAGTATTTATGAACTAATTACAAACTTAATGTACATTTATATACAAATCACTTTCCTTTTATTCTTCTCTTTACTTCATGCTTCATCTTTTGTTCTTTTCTTTATCCTTCACTCTTAATTATTCATTTTAATCATCAATTAATGATTGTCCTGCTCCAAAAACTCCCCCTCAATCTTTAATTGTGATTACCTGCATCTTCTTTATCCCTGCCATATCTTTGAACCTCTACAACTTGGGTCCATCCAAACTCTTTGTCAACATATATGCAAGTTGATCCTTTGTAGGAGTATGCATTACATCTATTTCTTTATCAACAACCTTCTCTCTTAGAAAATGATATTGAATCTCAATATGTTTGGTCTTGGCATGAAACATAGGGTTAGCTGCCAAATACAAAGAACTCATGTTATCTCCACAAATGATAGGAATACTCTGAATGATATCAAAACTCTTCATGAGAGTTTTTAGCCATATGACTTCCTTTGCAGCTTCTACCATAGCTTTACTTCTGTAGATGACAAAGCAATTGTATGTTGCTTCTTAGAACACCATGAAATTAACTTATCTCCCACATAACACAAATACCCATGTGTTGATTTTCTATCATCAGAGTTACCTGCCCAATCTACATCACTATATACCTTGATCCTTGTATCTGAAGTAAATCCATAATACAAACCTTGTTTAAGTGTGCCCTTGATATACCTAAGCACCCTTTGACCTGCAATCCTATGTTCCTTTCTAGGACAATGCATGAATTGAGATAAAACTCCAACTACATATGACAAATCAGACCTTGTTAATGTAGCATAAATCAAGCTACCCACCAAACTTTGATAAAGCTTCATGTCTTTGAATTCTTCTCCTCCATTTCTACTCAATTTGTGATTCACTTCCATTGGAGTTGGTGCTATCCTACAATCTTCCATTTTAAACTTGATTAACAAATTTTTCAAATACTTTTCTTGAGTGACATATATTCCATGTTGAGTATATGAAATCTCCATTCCCAAGAAATATGATAAATTTCCCACGTCACTAATCTTGAATTCTTTCTCCATCTACTTTTTAAGTGTTGGCAGTAGCCTTGGTACACCAGGACGTACAAGACATGAAAGTCAAAGAAGGGAGTCAGAGCGAAGGGACAGCACAAGCAAACAGGGCAGTCAAAGAAGATCTGGCAAGTAGGCCAATATTTTTTCAAGACAAAGAAATGGACATGCAGGGAGAAAGAGCAAGTAGGGAGCTCGAAGATATGTCTGACAGATCACTAGAAGAAATCCCTACAACAACAGTGATTCTTATCACTAACTATCATTGTAAATATCATTTCACATTTTTGTAGCTCCATTTTGTGCAAGCCAAGGAGTCCTTGAGCTTGAGGAGCCTTAGAAGTAGTTGCGTACCAATTTTCGTATTTTTTAGATCTCGTTTGAGCCCCCAAATAAGCCCTAGAACCTAATTTTTAACTAGGCCGGACACTAGGTCTGGACAGGGCCAAAAGCTAGTCAAAAACTATAAAAAGAGCTAGAGAGCTCATTTTTGGGGTTAGATTGTAATTGAAACGAACTCGTAAGAGCTTGTGAAAGTAATCTAAAGAACTCCATTGATTCTCTCTCTTTGTCTTGCTGTGTGTGCGCGTGTGTGTGTATGTGTGTGCATGCTTGTGTGCTTCTCACTCACGCACTTGTGCCGCCACTTGCTCGAGGTCTTCATACCATCCTCACGTCTTCCCGGATTGACATTAAAGGAGGTGCTACTCATCACTGAGCTACACCAAATTTTGGCGCCGTTGCCGGGGATCGAGCTTTGAGGACGAGCGTGTGATGGTAAGACGTAGAGTTGACGCGTTGGAGTTGTAGGTATTTTCTTCACTCTCATAGATTTTCTTTTACTTTCTTCACCATCTCCATCACCATCATCATCATCACCATCTCCCACGTCCATCTCCATCATCGCGAAAATTTCAGTTTTTGACTATATCCCCATCTCCACCTCATTTCCCTCATTTCACTTGTGAGAGAGAGCGAGAGAGCGAATTTGCATGTGCTGTTTTTTGCATGTTTTGTGAGCTTTCTGCAGGTACAGGCCGCATCATCATCCCCAGCACCCTGCGCAGGTACGGAAATCTGAGTAACTGTCTGTGTGTCGCCGAGCTCTGTCAATCGCGACCGACAGAAAAATTGCTCTAATTGCTAAACAAAGTGCATATCCATGACCTACAGGCCAAGGGCTTCCCAAAAATGTGTTTAGTTTTTTGAAATTCCACAGATTTCTGTCAATCGCGATCGCTCTGTCAATCGCGATCGACAAACCACGACGGACAGATCTGTCAATCGCGATCGACACGTCAATCGCGACCGACAGCCCACGACGGCTCTGTCAATCGCGACCGACAGAGTCAACGACCGATTGACCACGACCGACTGACCATACGCGTGACACGTGTCAATCGCGATCGACTCATCAATCGCGATCGACTCATCAATCGCGACCGACACAGTCAACGACTGTTTGACCACGATCGATAGACCCTCGCGACCGACCTGTCAATCGCGATCGACACGTCAATCGCGACCGACAGAGTCAACGACGCTTTGACCACGATTGATTGACTTTTCGCAAACCCTGTCAATCGCGACTGACTAGTCAATCGCGACTGACAACCACGACGGACCTGTCAATCGCGATCGACACGTCGATCGCGACTGACCTGTCAATCGCGACCGACAGACTTTGCGAACACGTTAGAAGGGCAAATTAGGTCAAATTTTTAAGGCAAAGTGATTGGTCTAAATTGTGTTTAAGTGTGGGGCAAGCTTTAAGGTGTAGTATTGCATTGTTAGGCCGTGCCACAAGCTATGCGAGTATTCCTGTTCGACTGTTAGCTTGTATTGAACCCTGTTTTAACTCTCTAAACCCTGAACAGTCCTAACTTTTTCATACGAAATCCAATTTTTGAGCTCTTGGGCTTGTTGGAAAGCTTGTAGCATATACTACACGCCCTCAACTGTTTTTTATAAAGATAATGCATTGATTTTCAGAGAGGGTAAATTGAAGGTGACCATACCCAGGGGGATCAAGGCCAGGGGTCTTTAGAATTATTTTCCTAAAAGTCACAATGCAAATGTGTGTTTGTGTCACATGAATGGAAGTGGTTGGTTCTGTCCTTTGAATATAAGCATTGAGCTAACCGTGGATCTTTTATAGGTCCATTGAGAGCGACTGAGAGCGTACAAAGCAAGGCTTCTTTGCGAGCTTGAGAACCGGGTTCTTGAGCACCATAAAGCAAGGGATCAACAAGTAAGGTTGGATTATTCTCAACTCCCTCTGTCATTTCCTAGCTCAAGCTAAGAACGAGTAGAGATAGGAGTAAGTCAGGGCAACGATAGGCAGTTATCAAGTTGAAGACTATTAAGGAACTCAAGTTCAAGCTAAAAACTTAGTTACTGTACTGTCGAAAACCTAAAGGAAAAGAACCTAACGTGGAACGATCAACCTGAAATTACGAAGAACACTCAAGTACTCCGACGACGTGATATCAGACAAGACCATAAACACAATAATTAACTAAAAAGAATCAAGTGACTGGTACCAATTGATTGGCAACGAGGTTGTACTCGGGAAAAAAGCGGGTTAATCAGTTAGGCATATGAACCTTAGATCAGGACGACACTTAGCCAGGGAGAGACAAAGCCTTAGGTCTTCAGAGGCTAGTGTCAATCACACTGCAAGGTCTTGGGCCCAGCAGTTGAGCCACCACTCATACTACCCTAGCTCTGAGACCAGTGAGTCAGAAATGTCTCAAGGCATGGACAGACCTGCGGGAAGTTCAGGAGTGCCTTATTTGTACAGGGTAGAAGGCCCTTACAAAACACAGCTGGAATACCTTAGAACCAACCGATTAGGTGCTAGCATCTATGAGGACGGCTTAGGAAGATCCGTGGTCCAGATTAAAAACCCTGACCAATCTATAGGACTAGAACATCCAGCTGTCAAGTTTGAAAATGGTGCATACCTGGACAAAGAAGGAACTATATATGTTGTCACTAATCACCCTGATAGGACAGATGACTTCGGGAATGTAATCTCAGAAGTGGACTTAGGTGACCTAGAACAAGGGAACATGGGTGCGGAACCTAGAACCCCTCGAGGTAAATCAGTTCTCACAAGGATTATTACACCTGAATGGGTCCCCCAAGACAACAAGAGTATAGAGTTGCTCCTCAATCGAGAAACTGATGAAGCCTTTTGGAGGTATAAGTCTAATCAGCCAACAGACATAGGGAATATCATGATCTATGAGCTTAAGGATCCGGATAGCCCAGGCAGAGTGACCTACTTAGATCATGCTTCAGGACGGATCTTCGTGGTGACTGAAAATGATAGGCATGCCTACACTTGGAAGGGTGAATTCATTTTCCCCCAACCAAGATCAAATGTATCTTATGGTCACCCTGGAGCTGGAACTTCCCAAGCTCATGGTACGCAAAGAGACAGAAGTAGGGATCGACCAGAAGTAAGCTTCGCCAACCCTGTAGGCAGAGAAAGGACGAGAACAGAAACGAATAGGATAGAACCTGAGATGCTTAGAGCTCCCAGGAACCAAAGAAATGTAGATGGATTCCCTCTGCCGAGACCTAGAGAGCACACAAGAACTTTGAGACCCACCCAGCTAGTTAAGTCCATGAAGAATTACTTTGACGGCACAGGAGATCCCTATGATCATGTGGCGGAGTTCAAGCAAGTCTTGAGAGCTGAACAAGTGGAAGATCTGTTCACGCAGTACAATGCCTTCGGCCTAACCCTTAGGAACACCGCACTCACATGGTTTCAGCCATTAGATGAGCGTCAGTTCAGGAACATAGACCAACTCCTAGAGGCTTTCATTGTAGAGTTCTCTAAGAGTGGCATAAGACACAATACTTCTTCGTTGATCCACAGCTTCAAGCAAACCCCTCAAGAGACCGTGAGACTTGCAGGAAGAAGATTTAGGCAATACCTCGAAAGATGTCCTATTTCGGAGCTACCCACATCTGCTAAACAAGTAGCTTTATTCCTTGATGGATTGCTGAGTACTAAATTGAGATCCTATGTGTATCTGAAGGACCCTAGGACTATAGAAGAGTGTGTACGCATGTGCATTGACATTGAAGATAACCTAGGGGAAGAGCTAGAGCTTTCCAAAATCTATAAAGATTCAGATAGCGCATCTAGCCACTCTTCCATGCAATCTACATCAATTGAGGAACTTGCCGAAAAGGTAGCTCAGAAATTAGGTGTATCGAGCAAACAAATCCCAAGGTTTGCCCCTGTGAAAAGATGCTATACATGCGGTGGTGACCATCTGGCGAATGTCTGCCCCATTATGGCTCAACCCCAAGTAAACCCTAGTAGCCAGTACTGCACCATAGAACGGAGATACACCAACCACACCGCGCAAGATTGCCCATACAACAAGCAGGCAGTTAGACAACCCTACCCGCAGCCCTACCAACAAGGCAGATACCAAAACCAAAATCCACCACCACAATATGCTAGACCCCAACAAACCTATCAACCACAATATCAGGCCCAACAGAGACCCCAACCGGTACTAGCTCAACAGCCCCCAAACCCCACTAACGTGATTCCAGTAAAGTATGCTGTTGCAGAAGAAAACCTGAATAGGGCCATAGTCCCAGTAACCCCATTGATCTCGGAAAATGACCCAAGTGATCATAGCTTTGATTCTACACATGTCGATAGTCCCCAGGCTTACTACATGCAGTCTCCAGAACATGGTGAGTCTTACTATAGTGAGGAACCAAGTGAACCTAGTTGGGAGTCAGATTACACGAACGTGATGTATGCAAACCCCAACCCTAGGCCTCAACCTAGGCAAGTAAGACCTCCATTCCCAAGAGGACCGTGCTACAGATGCCAGGGAGATCATCTCATTCGTGATTGTCCCTTGCCCCCACCTACACAACCCCAGTCAGTGACTATCCAAGGCTTTTGCCAAGATTGTGGAAAAGAGCATCTTTTACGAGATTGCCCTAAGAACCCCAATAATATGCCAAAAATCACTCCTATCAATGTGATTGGTTTGGTTGTAGATTCTTCGGGAAGCGTCACTTCCACTGCACCAGTGCAGGTAGTCACCAGAGCTCAGGCTTTGCAGCAAAACCAAGAGACAAACCAGGGTAAGAACTCAGAGGCTAGTGAAACCGAGAGCATAACAAAGAAAAGGACTAGAGCATGGAAAGATAGTCGAGAAAGAATGAAACGACAATGGGCCAAAAAGATGAGTGAGCTTGAGGAAAGCATAAGAGAAACCAAAGCGAGGATAACTGAACTCACAGCTCAAACTCCCTCTCACATCACCCCGCCTCCACCACTCCCATCTCCATCCGACTCACCACTTTCCCCATCGCCTCATCAAATCCCACCACCCCCTAGAGTAGGATCAGTCCTAGCAGATCCCACTCCTGAAGACCTAAACATGATGCTTAAAGCATATCAGGCCAGAATCCAAGAAGGGCCAAACGTCACGGATCATGACAAGTGCTATCCTAGAGCTGACCTAGAGATGGAAAGAACCAAACTATGCGCGAAAATGGTCGCATTGGCCCAGACTATGTTTGAAGCCAGTCGCCTTTTCAATTACTCGGGCTCAGCCAAGACGCAATTACACTTGGATGGATTCCTAGAAAAGTTAGAGAGGATAATTGCCAGATCTGACAAGGAAGAAAAGAAGCAGGAGAAAGAAAAAGCAAGCAAAAACCTGAGCCATTCCCCATCGGAAGTTTATGCAGCCAATTCCACTAAACCAGACAACTTCCCCTCCTTAGAAAGATTAGAGAGGCTAACTGCACAGCCAGAAAAGGAGCCTATCCCTCAAAAAGGGGAAAGGGCAAGAGAACGGATAAGCCAGCCTCTTCAGGAAGCTCATGTGCCTCCTCAAGGAGCCGATCTTCCTCCCCAAGAAGCTTGTGCCTCAGCTATCTATGACACCGAGGAAAGAGCCAACGATAGAATACGCCCTCCTTCCCAGATAGCATATGTACCTAATTCTACGGAGCCAGATACTTCTTCTTCGATGAATCGGTTTGCACCAGACTTCCTACGAGAGATTCAAGAAGACAAATGGGAAAACGAAAGCGAGGTCGCCCCTCCTTTTGAACTTGTGGACGATGCACATGACCAATTCCCACAAGACATCCCATCTATTTACGGGGAGCATGAGAGTGTTCAGTCTCACGAAAGATTGGACTTTGAGTCTAATTCCATACAGGAGTTACCCCACTTCACAGGCCCATGGGAAGCAAAGTCCACATGTATGAGAGCACCCACAGTCATGGTAAGGAACGACGACTCAGTCATACCTAGGAACACAGAGGTAGTGAAAAACACTAACGTGCAGTGTAATCTCAAGTTAGAAGAGCTACTCAAAGTTAGACCTGAATTATGGAAACATGTAGCCAAACAAGTACCAGAGATAGCCAAACCTCGTTCCCGGGTAGGATCCCATAGGACAGTGCCTGAAATTCCCTTGGATAAGATAGGAGATATGTGCGAAGGTGAAGAAGGGAACACCTATCTTCCCATCACCTACCAAGAGTACACCACCAAGGCAATTTTAGACTCAGGTGCAGGAGTTGCAATTGCCACTACTGCCCTTTGGAAGCGTTGGGGCAAGCCGGCACTCAGGCCGACGAGAATGAAATTGCAGATGGCCGATGGTCACATAGAGAGACCCCTAGGATTGCTAGAAGGGATAACTCTCACCACTTGTGGTGTCGAGTTTGAACATAGTTTTGCTATCTGTGACTTCAATAAAAATCATGCCTATGAGATGATTTTGGGAAGGCCATTTATGCGACAATTGCAAGTGGTACAGGATTGGGGAACCAACTCCTTGTACTTGCAACACTTGGGTGTTACGACCAAAGTCAATCTCAAAGATTATTCTCACAGAGATGTCCCTCCTATCCAATGGAATCCCATCCATAGAGCCAAAGATGACACAGAATCGGTGCATTCCATAGGATCTGGATCCTCATGGATGCATGAAGATACCCACTTATGGATGTGCAAGGTAGCAGTAGAAGAAGAGAAGAGAGAGAAAGCCAGAGAGGTAGGTGCGAAAGAAACCCATAGATCAATCCAAGACCCAGCCTATGCACCTGTAGTTTTTCCAGACGAAGAATTTGAACCTCACGGTTGGGCAGAAATTTTAGCAACAATGGACGTAGCCATCAATGAAGAACAATGGACACCTCACTGTGATGAGGATGGCTATGACATTTCAGTCTTCTCCATAGAGCCAATTATGGGAGAGGCAGTCCTAGAAGAATGCGAACCTAGCCCTGATGCTTTGGAGGATGCAAGTGACTCCGATCTAGAGTCAATCATTATGGATCCACCATTTGCATCAGATGAAGAATACTTCCATGAGGTAGAATTTCAAACCCAGAGGCATGGAGAACTGACAAATGACGTAAGGTTAGCAACACATGTGACCCCTAAAGAAGAAGGAAAGAAACGAAAGAAGAGAGAAGCCTTACCAGAAGAGGAAGAATCTTTGTTTGAGGTCCCAGAAAATTTTAAGAAGTATGAGATAGATGACAGGAGAGTCATGATAAGAATGCCTAAACGAGAGGCACAATCGGGAGAGGCCTATGATAACAAAGAAACCACCAAGAAAATAGTAGTGGCCATAGAAGAAGGAGAGGAGAGATGCACGTACATAGGCCATGACCTGATCGAAGAAGAAGAGCACGAATTGATTGCCTTGCTAAGAGAATACAGAGATGTATTCGCTTGGAGTTACAAGGATTTGAAAGGGGTCGACCCGGACATATGCTCGCACACCATCCCCATGACCCCAGATGCCAAACCCTCTAAGCAAAAGCCTTATACGTATAATGATAATTACGCTGCTAAGATCAAGGAAGAGATAGATAGACTGGTTGAAGCTGGATTTATCTATGAAATTGAGCATACTGAATGGGTATCCCCCATCGTAGTGGTGCCCAAGAAGAATGGCAAGCTGCGTGTGTGCATTAACTTGAAAAAGGTTAATGCCGCCACGATTCGAGATAACTATCCGCTCCCCATCACAGAGCATCTCTTAGAAAGAGTGGCAGGCAAGGAAGTGTACAGTTTCCTTGATGGATTTTCGGGCTACAATCAAGTAGCCATAGCTCCAGAGGATCAGCATAAGACAGCCTTTGCCACAGAATGGGGCATTTTTGCTTTTAGAGTAATGCCATTTGGGCTTACCAATGCACCAGCTACATTCCAAAGGCTGATGTGCCATGTGTTTAAGGAGTTCCTGAGGAAGAGTTTAGAAGTCTACGTTGATGATCTTTGTGCTCATTCCAATGTTAGACAGACCCATATTCCTGAACTCAGGCAAATTTTTGACAAATGTAGAGAATATCAAGTCTGCCTGAACCCAGAAAAGTGTGTTTTTATGGTCAGGCAAGGCAAGATCCTAGGACATATCGTGTCTAAGAATGGCATATCTACTGACGAAGAAAAAGTGAGAGCCATAGCGGAGCTACCTAGGCCAAAGAATGTCAAGGAAGTACAAGCTTTCATGGGGCATTGTGGCTATTATCGACGATTTATACACATGTATGCCGTCATTGCAAAGCCCATGTACGGACTTCTGACAAACTTTGAGTGGACGGATGAATGCGAGAATTCCTTCCAAGAGCTTAAACGAAGATTGTGTTCAGCACCAATCTTGACCACACCAGATTGGAACAAGCCATTCCATGTTCACGTGGATGCATCCAATTATGCTATTGGATGTGTGCTCGCACAACCTACTGGTGAAGGCAATATGGATCTTCCAATTGCCTACGCCAGCAGACAATTGAATGCGGCTGAACGAAATTACACCACAACCGAGCGCGAAGGATTAGGCATGGTATATGCAGTCAAGAAATTTAGGCACTATTTGCTTGCAAATAAGTTTAAATTTTTTACGGACCATCAGGCATTGTTGTACTTAGTAAACAAGCCATGCAATACAGGAAGATTAGTGAGATGGTTTCTCTTGCTAATGGAATACGACTTCGAGGTTGTGGTAAGAAAAGGAAGGACTCATTTGAGAGCAGATCACCTCTCTAGGCTCACATCGGGAGAAGCCCCACAAGGAGTGCCAGATGACCTTCCTGACGCTTACTTGTTTAATTTGGAAGTGGTGCCGCAGTGGGCCAAGCCAATGGTACCAGTACTGACCTACGGGCCTAACCATCCAGTGGTAAACACACGGAATAGAGAGGTTGTAAAAGCCCAAAAATACCATATCATGGCAGGAAGCATGTACAAGCACACAGATCAAGGGATCTTGGCTTGTTGCGTAGAAGAGGATGAGTACGCTAAATGGTTGCAGTTAGCACATGTAGGTGCGTTAGAGCAACACCATTCGAAGCAACGAACGTTGCAAACTCTAAAGAGATTCGGAGTGCACTGGCCAACTATGGAAGCGGATGTCCAAAAGTTGTGCAAGGAATGCCCAATCTGCTGCACTAAACCACCAGTGGAACATGCCACTCTCTATCAAATATCCATTGTGCCAGATTGGAGTGAACCTCTAGTATCATTCTTGCGGACAAACACATTCCCCCCAGACATGACTCTAGCTAGGAAAAGGAGTTTAGAACAAGAAGCCCTGGATTATTCACTCATAGGTGATAATCTATATAAGCGCGGTAAAGATGGTTACCTGAGACTGTGTGTCCATGAAAGTGAGTATCTTAAGATCTTAGAAGCTGCTCACCAAGGTGTAGCAGGAGGACACTTTGGACCAGATCGGGTAATCAAGGCAATACTATTTGCGGGCTTTTGGTGGCCTACACTTCACATGGATGCACATACCTATGTGAAACGGTGTGATATCTGTCAAAGGACTCAGTATCCTATACGCAAAGATGAGATGCCACTGAAACCTATGATGGGTGGACGTGCATTCTCTAAGTGGGGAATAGACTTCGTAGGTCCTATTAATCCCCCAGCGAAAGGTTCTCATGCAGAATACATCATTGTGGCAACAGATTATCTCACCAAGTGGGTAGAGGTAAAAGCTACAACCAAGAACGATGCTCAAACAACTGCCAAATTCTTGTTTGAGAATGTATTCACGAGATATGGACTACCCATAGAGCTTGTAAGTGATAGAGGCACTCATTTCTTGAACGAAGTGATTGAAAAGCTACTCCAAGAATTCTTGGTAATACACAAGAAGTCTGCCCCTTATCACCCTCAAGCTAATGGACAAGCTGAGAGTACTAATAAGATTTTGTGCAACGTACTGACAAAACTAGTAAACACTAAACGCTCTGATTGGGACAAACAGCTACACCATGCTGTTTGGGCATACCGAGTTGCCTATAAAACGGTACTCCAAGCCACCCCCTTTCAGATGGTATTCGGCCAAAACGCTGTGCTACCTTTGGACTTCCTGATCCCTACATTGAGAGTAGCACAAGAGCACGAATGGACAGGTCATGAACTCTCCTCTAGGATCTTTGACCTTGAACGATTAGGAGAAACAAGACTGAGAGCCGCTGCAGGGATATACGCAGCCAAGAAGAGACAGAAAGCATATTTTGATGCCCACGTGAAGGATAAAGGCTTGAAAACGGGAGATCTCGTCTTAGTCTATACACTAAAACAACACGCGAGGAAGCTAGAAAAGAGAGGCTACGGACCTATGATCATCAATAGGATCTCCACAAGTGGAGCAGTACAATTGGCCACATTAGAGGGTGATGTTCTCCCTAACTATATTAGCGGATGCAGAGTCAAGTTGTACCAGGAACCCCTCACGGAGGAAATGCTCAGCCGACTCAACACTGCTAAGAAACGCAAAGAGGAAGAAAAGAGAATTAGAGAAGAAGCTCAAGCAGAGGCTTTAGAACGCATCAGAAGGATGAAACTACGAAGGCAAGGCAGAGATCGGCCTGGTGCGAATGACTATGCAGACCAAGGATTTCCTATGGCCATGTGTGAAGTCGCAGGAACAAGCTCGCATAGGATAGTTGATAGACGTCCTTTCGTAACTCTAGATATAGGACAAGGAAAAAGTGCAAGGACTGTAAGAGCCTTGATTGACTCAGGTGCAGCCACTAGTGCTGTTAGAATATCTTACTGCCAAGAGTTACAGTTAACTGTCCAACCTGTGGAAGCATACCTCATAGGATTGGGAGGCGTGGAAACCCCTTGCATGGGCGAGGCGGAACTTCCCCTCTACATTCATGATGAAGCAATGACAGTTAAAGTACTAGTGTGTCAGGATGAGGATCTCACTGAGCCTCTTGTCCTGGGTCAAGATTGGATTTATGACCAAGCAGTCAATCTAAACCTAAGAAGTGGACTTCTCCAGGTTTGGGTCAATCATAGTCGAGTTACGGTAGAATTAGACAATCAAGCACTCAAGGAACTAGGAAAGGCACAGACTCCTGGTCCTTCCAGGGGTACACATGAAGATGACCATGCTGTTCTTGTCCAAAACTATGTGTTGCAGAGGAAGGATATTCGCAAAAAAGGAGTCAAGAATGCAGCGGAACTCCCTTCTTTTCCAAAGGCTAGAAGGAGGCAGCAACCCAAGGTGGATCAAAGGCAGAAGAAGCAGGGTACTACCTATGTCAGAGATCAAAAGTACCTGCGCAGCAGAACAGCCCAGCAAATAGATCAGGTGTGGGTGCGGAAAGGCGAACGACCAGTTGCACCACCGTCAACTACAGGGGCCAAGCCTCTTATTAGTGACCACCAACACAACGCTAATAAGAAGTTTTTCGGAAAATCTTCTGCTAAAGTAAAATCTATTTGGGTGCCCAAGAAGTCGATGAAGGCAAGCCCACAATCAAGACAAATTTGGGTGCCTAAGGCTTGCTTGATGGCACAAGTAGCTACGCTGAGGCCACAACTTAAACAGCATAACGCAGCGACGCATACTGCCAGATTTCACTCGTTCTCGACACTCATGTACACACCAAAACCCAAGAGCGTACATGTAATCAATTGTAAATGGGTCCCAAAAAGGCCTCATCTGCAAACCACGACATCGAGAAGGCTCTGTAGAGACTCTCCTAAACCGAAGGCAAAGCCCATTCACTGCATTTGGCAGCCTAGGGTCTGTAATAAACCCCCCAACCCCAATGTGTAAATTCATAACCCACTTACTAACTGCAATAGTTTCCTAGGACAACACAATCACTAACTACACACACTGTCTTCATACACTTACTAACCACTAACTCACCCTCTACCTCAGATTAATGTTGTAACGGGGACAACAACGGATTTATTTTGTCCATTACAATGTTAACACTTGGTTCTATATTCTCACAGAACCAATCCGCAAACAGGGCCATGGCAGAAGCAGGTACCAGCTCTCAAGTCGGATCAGGTCCCCAAATCGTGGACATAGAAACACTTCTCCTTGAGCCACGACTCACTGCAAGACCGCAAGAGCTTCAAGAAGTGCATGTGCTCCCCATCCAGGATCCTCCTCAAGGACACACTTCTCAAGTAGGTAAGCATGCGCATTGGTTCAGTGATGTTGCTGGACCACTGGGCGATGGAACCTACTTCTGGGAAGCAGAATTGGAGTTCAATGGCAAATGGGGTCGATACCACTTTTTCACACGCGAATTTGAAAGCTACCAAAATGCTGAAGTCATGAGATCAGTTTGGGTCAAAGCAAGTGTGGAAAGTTATTTCAGGACTCACTTACCAAAGCCGGATTTTTTACGATGCTCTTATCTGATCAGTACCATCACGCCAAGCAGAGCCAAGGGCGGCGACAGCACCTTTGTGTTGCCATCACTGCTGCCGGGTAATGAGCTCAAAAGATTCAAGTTGAGCCTCAATCTGGTAAGAGAAGCGTTGGGTATGTACGGCATGCACATCCCAACAGAAAAGGAAACCATGGTCCCAGGTCGAATGAAGCACAAGGATCTGAATAAGTTGAAGGATATGGTAGCCATGACACCTACCATTGCGCTTCACCTGCGCACCATCATGCAACACTTCGCGTTTCCCGCCCAAGAACGATTCACAATGCCCCCGAAAAAAATATGGTTCAGTTTATATCTAGCAGAAACCGAAAGCCTGCCCATCAATGTGCCACACTGGATCATAGACCAGATCCACCTAGCACATCAAAGGTGGAACAAAAAACAGAAGAATGTGCTCCACGGGTGTTGCGCCTTGACCAGAATAATCTATAGATGCTTGGCTTATGACGTGCCTGTTCAGCGGGCACTCGTATGGTCCCGAGTCCAAGAATTCCAAAGAAGACTATCAACAGCAGGCCCCCCATCCAAGAAGATGAGGGGGGGAGTCCAACTACCCTGTGCTCAACCAAGGGGAGCTACCGCTACACCAGAAATCACTCCTCCCCAGACACGACGAGTTAGGCCATTCACAATCCGGTTACCAAGACCAAGCACGGAGGGGCCTAATCTGGTGTTTCCACCCATTCCATCTGATTTGGAATTTCCGCAGGGATTTACTCTTGAGGACCTCACGGATGAAGAAATTGCCAGATTAATCTATGACTCTAACCTCGAAGCGGAAGCAGCGCGAGCTCAGGAACCACGACCCAAAACAACATCGGCCCCCACCCAACCACAAACTGTAGAAGTCGATGTAGATGAACGAGAGGCAGGAGGAGATGAAGAAGAGGCCGACGAAGAACAACACCAAGAATATGACGAACTCTCCGAGTTAGCAAGTGCCCCAGCATATTCGGCACAAGTCAAGAGACTGTATCGAACCATGCGACTGGTTCAGGAACAGCATAAGATGTCTCTAGAACAGGGCAAAAGACTCATGAACGACTTGCTAGCGGAGGAAGGTGTGGACGAGTTGTTCATTGAGTCCATGAACCTTCATGCCGACGCTGTAGGACTGGACGAGGCCATCCATGAGGCTATGGCCTACATCCACAGGTTTGAAAAAAGAGTTCCCGTTCGTCCCAGGAGGTCCGGGAAGCAAATTCACATTAATACATCAGCACCAGGCGAGTCAGCGCAAGCAGAAGAATATCACGAAGCACCGTTGTCACCACCATCCCCACCTCACACTACACAATTCACTCCACCACAGGGCACTAGCACTACCACATCCACTACCACTACCATTGTCATGGGCATCCCACTCTCCCCGGGAATCCAAGTCGGGGGAGTCACCATGCCGACCTTCACCACCCTGTTCACCGATGTCACATCCACTCCACCCACGATTCCCATCTACACCGTCACCCAAACAGTTGACACGATGGAAACATCACCAGCCACAGCACCGCTCCCTCCCCCCATGCCACCATCACCCATACCTCCTCCACCCACATCTCCACTTACATCCACAGCATTCACCTCTCCCATTCCCGCCCCCATTCCCCCTGCATCATTATTTAATGTAAATAACATATTTTTTGCATTAAACCAATGTGTATATCAGCTCCAACATGAGTACAAAGCTCTGGACAACCGGTATCAGCAACTGGAAACGCACCACCAGAACTTACAAACACAATTTCACATTCTACACACAGAAAATGCAGAACTGAATCAACGCTACGCGGCACTTGAGCAGGCTCACCAAACCTTATCGGCAACACCCCAACCATCGACAGAATCAGGTGCCAAACAACTAGAGGCTTTACTCGAGGTATACCAAGCCGATAATCTCAAAGTTCGGCGTAACTTGGCACTTCTCAGAAAACACATGGCGGCCGCCCTTGAGGAAAACAAGAGACTGCAGCAGCAAAACGAAGCAAATCTAGAAGCTGCAATGGAAGGCTCTCCACACGAAATTGATCCAGAGCAATTTAAAGCTGTGCCCTCAGAGACAATGAAGACCATCCTGGACGGCTATGCAGATCTATTAGAAGCGCATGATGACTTGGAAAGGGAACGTGACGCGCTGCGCAATCAACTCCAAGAGCAACAGACAGTACCCAAAGTCACAGAAACGACCACGACTTCAGAAGAAGTCATGGCATTGAAAGAGCAGGTGGCTGAATTACAGGCACGATTACTCACACATGAAAGGCAACCCTCTCCAGTGGTCGAACCTGAACCCGAGGATTTGGTACCCATCGAAGTAGATGAGACGTATGAGGAACCTTACGTTCCTATGCCAATGCCAGGTGGTGAACAAACCGCAGAAGGAATGGATACGCTAGAAATCGAAGTACCTGAGTGGCTCCAAACACTAGAGAAAACGGCATCAACTCATGAAGATCGAGTCGCAGTTCAAATCCAATCTATGGCAAAGATAGAGGACACTATTATTAAATCAGAATACTTCCGCAGCATGTCCCACCATAGATGGATCGGAACCAATGATGATCAATATGTGCCCTATTGTATACTCCTGGCGGACTACAATGCAGAAATCCAACATAAATGTGGCAAACCTCCAACGTTTGCTACACAATTTGGGCCAGATGACATCCCAGAGAGCGCTAAAAAAGGATCCATTCATCAACCCACTTGGAGGATCCGACTCCTCGAAACCTATCCGGAGATGGTTCGCACCTGGACGAATATGCCTCTTTTTATTAAATATAACCCTTGTTATGTTCCTGTACTCCGCAGACGCACATGGCCAGAGTTTACCATTGCAGTCAAGAATATCAAGGGATGCGCCAAATGGTTAAACTACGTCTATCTAGCACCCCCTCAAGGGCCTCCCACCGTCAATTACATGATCTCCACTATACGGCACTGGAGCCTCCGATTAAAGAATACCCCTGATGTAATGGCCCAGATGTGCATGAAAATTTTTGAGTTAATGCTTATTACATTCAGGACATTCAAGAATATCAAGGACCCACACTTCTCAGGCGTCAGATTCCTTACAGGAAACCAAGATTTAGTGTATGACATGAGCACCACTCCTTCCATAGAGGTGATCTACGCGTGGCACGCCAGAATAAAATACCTCCCGGCCTGCTTTAAACAAACATTCGAAGAGATGTTCATAACAGGGTTCTGGGAATACCACTCAGAAATATTTGTACCCAGACCCTCACATCTCCTCCATTTATTTGCCGTGGAGCGAACCATTCACTCAGAGCAGTTACGGGTGCCACATCCAGAGGTCCCAGGGCCAGTCAATTGGGATGCATTGCTGACAGATCTAGCAAGGGGACTCAGGCTAGAAGAACACCACCTCGCCGCCGATGTGGTACAATACTACGTCCAGAAAGCAGCTAGACAAGGGTCTGTCAGGGGCGACAGACGCGAGAGTGGGGGGGGTGTTGGCAGTAGCCTTGGTACACCAGGACGTACAAGACATGAAAGTCAAAGAAGGGAGTCAGAGCGAAGGGACAGCACAAGCAAACAGGGCAGTCAAAGAAGATCTGGCAAGTAGGCCAATATTTTTTCAAGACAAAGAAATGGACATGCAGGGAGAAAGAGCAAGTAGGGAGCTCGAAGATATGTCTGACAGATCACTAGAAGAAATCCCTACAACAACAGTGATTCTTATCACTAACTATCATTGTAAATATCATTTCACATTTTTGTAGCTCCATTTTGTGCAAGCCAAGGAGTCCTTGAGCTTGAGGAGCCTTAGAAGTAGTTGCGTACCAATTTTCGTATTTTTTAGATCTCGTTTGAGCCCCCAAATAAGCCCTAGAACCTAATTTTTAACTAGGCCGGACACTAGGTCTGGACAGGGCCAAAAGCTAGTCAAAAACTATAAAAAGAGCTAGAGAGCTCATTTTTGGGGTTAGATTGTAATTGAAACGAACTCGTAAGAGCTTGTGAAAGTAATCTAAAGAACTCCATTGATTCTCTCTCTTTGTCTTGCTGTGTGTGCGCGTGTGTGTGTATGTGTGTGCATGCTTGTGTGCTTCTCACTCACGCACTTGTGCCGCCACTTGCTCGAGGTCTTCATACCATCCTCACGTCTTCCCGGATTGACATTAAAGGAGGTGCTACTCATCACTGAGCTACATTAAGCATTTCTATTCCTTCCTCATCTTTACCTATAAGTATTATGTCATCAACATAAATACAAACATATATAAGTCCATCCTCACTTACTTTGACTAGCAAGCTACTATCTGACTTTGATGCTTGAAAACCAAGTTCCTTCAAGAACTGTACAAGCCTATAATTCCATGCCCTTGGGTCCTGCTTCAAGCCATACAAAGCTCTCTTGAGCTTACACACATGATCTAGATAAAATTGATCTTTAAAACCATTTCATTGTTCCATGAAAACTTCATCTGAAATGTAACCATTCAAAAATGCATTCTTCACATCTAATTGAGATAGTTTCCAACCTTTGCAAGCAGCAATAGCTATGAGAGTCCTTATGGTTGTCATCTTTGCAACAGGACTATAAGTTTCATCATAGTCCACACCATATGTCTGTGCATATCCTTTTACAACAAGTCTGGCTTTGTACCTAGACACACTTCCATCTGCAAATCTCTTTCTTTTGTAAACCCACTTAGATCCAATTACCTGTTGATTAATTGGTTTATGTACCAATTCCCAAGTTTCATTCTCAATGAGTGCATCATACTCTTCCTTCATAGATTTTTTCCAATTCTCCTTTCCTTTCACTTCATCATATGTGGATAGGTCTTCATCTGCTTTTATCATGTAAGCATAATCTTTAGTAGTCAAGAATGAAGTATCATAGCTATACCTTATGGGTTTCCATTTGTGCCTTGATGATCTTCTGAGTTATCCACTTCTTGTAGTTTCTAGTTCATCACATTCTGGAACAAACCTTGGCATTTCTTCATCTTCAACTAGTACTTCATTATTCTCTTCTTCCTCAAATATTTGAACCTTTGATTTACCTTTCTTCTGATTCAATGTTTCTTCAAGACCTACATAAGCACTATTTGTACCTGAGTACCAAGTACCTTGATCATCAAATGTGACATCCTTTGATACAAGGAATTGCTTTGTAGATGGACTCCACAACATGTATCCCATTTGCTTATCATCATAACCAATGAAATATTTTTCAGCCTTTGGTTCCAATTTATGCCTTAATTGAGAAGGAACATAAGCATAAGCAAAGCAACCAAGTACTTTGCAATGATCTAATGTAGGTCTCTTACCCCACGAAGCTTCATATGGTGTCATACCCTACAAAGCTTTACATGGTAGCCTATTAACCAAGTATGTGGCTGTATTTACAGTCTCAGCCCACAAATAATTAGGGAAATTCTTCTCTTTCATAATTAATCTTGCAAACTCAACAAGAATTCTATTTCTCCTTTCTGTTACATCATTTTGTTGAGGAGAGTACCTGCAAGTAAACTCACTCTTTATACCTGCATTCCACAAACAATCACTAAACTCATTTGAAAAATACTCTCCCCCTCCATCTGATCTTAATCTCTTTAATTTTTGCCCTGTAACCCTCTCTACATATACATGATAGTGTTTAAATATACTAAACACTTCTCACTTATCTTTGATCACATAAATAGTGATCCACCTCGTAGCATCATTAACATAAATGACATAATATCTTGAACCATTTATGCTAGAGTCCTTTGAAGCACCCCACACATCTGTATGTACCAATTCAAGTCTTTCTGAATACATGAAACCATGCTTGTTGTATGATTGCTTATGAGCCTTACATAATTGACATGCTTCACATTTGTATGTCATGTGTTGACCTACAACATTAGTTAATCCAAATACTGAACCATTATTAATAATCTCTTTGATTCCTCTTCCATTATAGTGTCCAAGCCTTTTGCGCCAAAGATCCAACTCAGAAATCTTTTGCTCTCCATATATGAACAACACATGTCCAACATTACCTTGTACCTTCAATGTGAAAAGTCTCCCTTCTTTCTTTCTTGTACCAATTTGCTTATACCCTTGGCTAGGGTCTTCAACATAAGCTCCATCATTAGTGAACCTCACCTCATATCCTTTTTCCACAATTTGTCCTACACTAATCAGAACACCTCTTTATCAAGCATAACTCAAAACCTTCTTCAATTTTGAATAATCTTTACTGTGGAGAAGGTGAACTTGCCAACCATTTGATTGAGTCCGCTTCATGAGCTTGGAAGCTTCTTGAAAGTGTTAAAGCATGAGCAAGCTTCTACTCTTAGACCTACATGCCATATGACTACTGTTCGGAGCATCTATGCACTTCCAACTCATCATGGTTGGAATGTACATCAGTTGGACATTAAAACATCATTTCTGAATGATGACTTGCATGAAGAAATGTATGTTTTTTAGCCCTATGGCTTTGTGCAAAAAGGGCATGAAAACCAGGTGTGCACGTTAAAGAAGGCTTATATGGTTTAAAGCAAGCACCACGTTCTTGGTATGAGAAGATACATGCCTATCTAATTGCACATGGTTTTGAGAACAGTCCAACGGAAAGCACCTTATATGTTAAGCATGCTAATGATGTGCTTCTGATTATTGTGGTTTATGATGATGACATCCTGCTCACTGGTCCTCATGAGAGGCATATTGCTGATTTTAAGGCTAATTTGCATGCCTCATTTGAGATGTCTGATTTGGGGCATTTGCATCACTATTTGGGCATTCAGTTTATGCAAGTTGATGGTGGAATGGCTTTGTGTCAAACGAAATATATTCACATATTATTGCAGCATTTTGGCCTTGAAGATTATAAGCCTATTGCCACTCCTATGGAGACAGGTTTACGATTGAGTCTTCATGATGCTGGAGATGCATTTGATGCTATTCTCTATCACTAGGCTATTGGATGCTTGATTTACTTATGCATTACTCGGCGAGATATTGTGTCTCACAGATGAGCAGGTTTATGCATTGCCCAAGAGTCAAGCATTGGCAGGCAATTAAGTGTACCTTTTGCTACTTGAGTGGTACTCGGCTACTTGGGTTGTTTTATCCCAAGGGGGGATCACTACTGCCTGATTTGCATGCTTTTTCTGACTCTGATTGGGCTGGTTGCTATGACACTCATGTGTCCACTAGTGGCTTTTACTTCATGCTTGGTAGCTCATGTATATCTTGGTTGAGCAAGAAGTAGCCTACTGTGGCCACTTCCAGTTGTGAGGCAGAGTATACGGTAGATTTCACAGCGACTGTTGAGTGTGTGTGGCTCAGATGCCTTATGGCTGATTTGGGTGTTGGTCAGTCTTCTGCCACCACCATCTTCACTGACAGTCAGAGCGCATTGGCAGCTACGAGGAACACTGTGTTCGACTGTCGCACTAAGCACATTGAGGTGCATTATCACTATGTCAGGGAGAGGTTCTCTGCTGGGGAGATCAGCTTGGCACATGTGCCCACACAAGGGAACATTGCAGACCTTTTCACGAAGGCTCTGCCTAGGGAGAAGTTTGAAGCTTTCCACAAAGCTTTGGGCTTACTTCCTTTTGGGGAGAAATTTCTACATAGCTTGGCACTTCCTTATACATGAGTGCCAGCTGCTTGTTCACCGCATCACTCCCAAGGGGGATTTGTTGATAGTTGATTTGTGTGAACACACTAGGACTGTCAGGGCAATTTTTTCCCTCTTTAGGAGTTTTTTTCCCCCGGCTTGTATGTATGCCTATTCCCCTAATGGGCTACTTATCTTTGTACATTCTCTAGTAATACATTCAGTATTGTGTGTTGTGCTCCAAGCTTCTTCTTCTTCCTTGTGTTGTTCGCGTGCTTCCGCAGACGTCTAACTCCAATAATCTTCTCACTCAAGAGTGCTCCACATATGTCATCATAGAACAGTTTACCACTAGGTTCACTATTGCTAATAACAATGCAAAATCTATCCCATGATGATGGCAAGGTACATAACAATAAGATTGCTTTCATTTCATTATCCATGTCCATTTTTTAAGCTTGTAATTGAGAGAATGTAGCTTCAAACTCATTCAAATGAGCAACAACACTATCCGTGTCCTTCATGCAAAGATCATATAACTTTATCATTAGATACACTTTATTTGATGTTGTTTCTTTTCCATATGTATTGCATAAGTTCTTCCAAAGCTGCTTTGCACCTTCATTGTCCAATACTGT
Organism: Ceratopteris richardii; assembly: GCA_020310875.1. Classification (NCBI taxonomy): domain Eukaryota; kingdom Viridiplantae; phylum Streptophyta; class Polypodiopsida; order Polypodiales; family Pteridaceae; genus Ceratopteris; species Ceratopteris richardii. The sequence continues at coordinate 174,579,805 of CM035428.1, read as the reverse complement.
GAAGTAAAAAATATCTACCAGGTGCAATCGAATGGTAGACCTAGCCATTTCATGCAACTCATCCCAATCATCTTCATCCATGTCAGTAGGCTTCTTTGAGATTCCATTTACTGGCTTCCATTGCCTCCCCTGAATCAGTACATCTTTAATATGATTCTTCCATAGATCAAAGTTTGTACCACCACATTGTCAGATCTCAAAATGGTCATAACTGCTTCTGGGAACACTAGCACTAGATCCTGATATGCCAGATGTGCATGAGATCTTTGATGCCATGATGATTGAGATCTAAGCAGAATGATAATGGAGCTAGAAGAGTCCAAACCCTACTAAGGATAAAAGAAGAATGAACAAGTGTCAAATTTTGGGAAAAATCAAACGTCTCCCTAGAGAAATGGATTAATGAACAGTAATGAACAAGCAAATGGATTTTGTGAGAATATATATTGTTGGCACTCAAGGTTGAGCACAAGGTGTGTGAACACAAAAAATTTTTGGGCACACAAGAAGAGGGAGCATGCAGGGAGCTCCAAGAAGTATATGTCAATTTTCGAAAGAAACCCCTATAAAAACAGTGATTTTGATCACTAAAAACCATTGTATATATCATTTCACATTTTTGCAACTCCATTTTGTTCAAGCCAAGGAGTCCTCAAGATTGAAGAGTACTAGAAGTATATATGTCTCATTTTTCATCATTTTTAGAATCCCTTTGAGCCCTCAAATAAGCCTTGGAACCTAATTTTTAACTAGGTCGGATAGTGGATCTGGAGAGGGCCAAAAGCTAGTAAAAAACTATAAAAAAAAACTAGAGAGCTCATTTTTAAGGTTGGATTGTTAGAGAGATTAAAGCTTATGTAAAAGAGATCTTTTTGTAATAGAACGCATTCCATTACTCCAGCTCTTTGTCGTGTCGTGTGTGTGCATGTGTGTGTATGTGTGTGCATGTTAGTGTGCTTCTCACTCTTTCACTTGTGCACTTCACTTGTTCATGGTCATCATATCCTCCTCATGTCTTCTTGGATTGACAATTATGAGGTGGATCTACTCATGTTGGTACTTTCCATTGTGCTAGAGTGACACCAAATTTGGCACCATTGCTAGGGATCCAACTTTGAGGATGAGCGTGTGATGGTAAGATGTAGAGACGTGATGTTGGAATCATAGGTAATGTCTTACTTTTTACTCTTCTACCTACTTCATCATCATCACCACTACCTCTAATCTCCATCTCCTTCCATCATGATCTTTACCATTTCGGTCATATCCCCACATCCTATCTCCATTTTCTCATTTCACTAGTGTGCATGATAGAGAGAGCGAATTTATGCGCTTTGTTTTTGTGTGTTTATTGAGTATTCTTGCAAGTACGAGCATCCACAACAGTTGCAACAACTCCAGCAAGTACAAAAAATCTCTACACACATCCCGAGGTGTTGATCTTTGTCAATTATGAAAAACAAAAAAAAATCGGCCTTTTGGTAAAACTGAGTGCACAACTAAAGACTACAGACCTTGCACATCACAAATCCACAAAATTTCCAAAAACAAAAATTGCATTTTCTCTCTTCATCATGATTGACACCATCAATTGTGATCGACACTATCCATCACGATGGACAACTTGCCCATCACGATGGATAGACCATGACAGATGCTTCTAAACATTACAATAGATAGCATCCATCGTGATGGACACCCTTGTCCATCACGATCAACACAAATAGGATGATTGACAATTATATTTAGTGAAAATCTAATCCATCGTGACACATAGGCCCATGATTGACACCAATAAATGCAAAAAACTAAAAACTTCAGTGCATCGTGATTGACAATCCACAACGGACTACCTGTCCATCATGACAGATGGGTGTCCATCACGATGCACATCCTTGTCCATCCCAATTGATAGAAATATCCCAATTGACACTTGCAACGCATATGCCCATGATTCACACATATTCATGCAAAAATATGATTTTTTTTTTCCATTGCAATCGACACGTCCACCGCGATTGACACCATCAATCGCGATTGACATTGTCCATTGCGATTGAGAGGCCATGATGGATAGCTCTATCCATCGTGATCGACAACCTTGTCCATCACGATTGACATGCAATTTCAACCTATTTTTTAGGGTTTTTAATTTTCTTAATTTTGTGTTAACTTTGGTGAAATTTCAAGCAAATAAAGCATCATGCGGCCCCCAAGCAAATGTTTCAAGAAGTCTTGTTTGCATGATTTCCTATTTTAACCCTCAGAACCTTGAACTGACATAACTTCTTCATACAAAATACATTTTTTGTGATCTTGAGTTCGTTGGAAAGCTCGTTTCAAATCCTAGAGTTTTAGATATAGTATTTTGAAGTTGACCTTCCATAGGGATGAGGAAGCTAAGGGATCTCTAGGGTAGTATTTCATAAAGAAAAGTGAAAATTTGCTCTTTGAATTACATGAATAAAAATGGTATGTTGATTCAATTAAACTTAATTCTTGATCTAACTTTGGGACTTTTATAGGTCCATTGAGAGCATCGAAGGACGTCTAGAGCAAGAGTGTGTTGCAAACTTGAGAGCGAGTTTCTTGACCACTCAAGGGTGATCCAAGTTGCCATTGCCCCATAATATCAACATAAAATGGCCTTCACCATAGACTGGGGAATCTTTGCATTTTGTGTGATGCCATTTGGGCTCACCAATGCACTTGCATCATTCCAAAGGCTCATGTGTCATGTTTTCAAAGAATTCTTGCAGAATAGCTTAGAAGTATATGCGAATGATTAAATAAGTTTCTTTTGGGGTTTCTCTACAAAACCCAATGGAGTTTGGGCTCATCATCTTCAACAATAAGATTGAAAAAGGAAGGGCTGGATTTTGCCTCAGAAAAAGCTTCCTAGAGCAACTAAAATAATTGTAGTAACAAGGACCAATGGAAAGTCTGCTATTATTAGTCTCATGGCACTATGGACATGGTTGCATGCATCTAGGAATGAGGATGATTGATGAATGAGTTTTGGAACACTCATGGTTGATGTTCCTTTTAAGAGGTTCCAAGGGCGTTGTGTTTATTGCAAGAATTCAGTGAGATAGAGATTGTCCTTGAGGTTGGAAAAAATCTACTGAAAGAAAAAGTTCATTAGAAGCTATTGAAGAGATATTATATTAGCAATGTCTCTGGCTTATGTGGAGCTTTCATGAGAAGCAAAGGTAGAGACACCACCAAAAATTATGCAAAGTTTTGAGCTATTGGAGAGATCCTTGAAGGTCCTTCAAGTGCAACTTTGTTATCATCCGTTGATGTCTGAATTGCATAAAAAAATAGTGCAAAGGTGGAAAGTTGTGAAGCCAATGGCTCTTCCAAAGATCATGAACTTGAAAGTCTTTTTGAGGTCTGGGATGAAGAAATGTTGGAAGTTATGAGTGGTTGGGCCAAAGAGGCACAAAGAAACAGATGGTATTGGGATTACAAGTTGACCAACCTTAGTATTGACAGTGTGACTATGAGCACCATTGGTAGGTGGGCGACTGTAAAGACAGAATGTACACTCTTGCGAAGTCATACAGAAAGGCAAAGAAGAGCCATCTACAAGGATTTCAAGACATTATCATTGTATTTGTCTATACCACTGAGCAGAAATCAGAAGCTTCATGAATAGTGACAACCGAAGAGCAGTGCATCCTCAACACTTGAATCTTCATCGTTTTTTGTCAATGAGAGGACTATGTCACTTCCCATCGATTTCTATCAGATTCTTGGGTAGATACATACTTTTTAGCCGATGTAAGAGGAGAAGCTTTGAGATTACTTTAGTAGTGTCGAAAGCATCGTAAAGGTTGTCATTATGAAAGATAGAGTGATTTGTCGAGCCCTAGGTTTTGGTTTTGTTGTTTTCTCCAATCCAAGGGTAGTAGATAGGGTTTTCCTTGAGAAGCACAACATCAATGGATGGGCAGTGGAGGTGAAGGAAGTTATTCTTAGGGAATAACAATAAAATATGTCTAAGAGTAGTAACACCATTTTCGTATCAAGAAATTGTACTAGAACATCTAAGATCTTTGTTGGAGGACTAACATCAACTATCACCGGAGAAGATTTCAATAAAATGCTTCTCCCATTTTGGAGAGATCACAGGTGTGGTTCTCTTGTATGATCCAAATACTTAAAGGCCTAGAGGATTTGGGTTCATAACCATTTGATTATGATGTTGCTATGGTTTGAGAGTGTTGCAACGAAACACATTTCATAAAATCCATGATAAGCTAGTTGAAGAAAAAAAGGCAGTGCCGAAAGATCTTTTAGGTGGAAAAGTAAGTGGTAGCGATGGTGGTTTTGGAGGCAGACGTGGTTCATCTCAACATTTTGCATATTCACAAGGTGGCAATTCAAGCTAGGATAATACTTATAATGCCACCCGATATGCTCCACCTTTGATTGGAAGAGATGAATTTCAATCATATGGACCAGGGCCATATGGATCACTAGGTTTCCCATGACCAGGCCATAGTGTTCCACTGAATGCAACATATGGAACTGCAACATATGGTGGCGATGTTGGCTATCCACCTAGAGGTGCATATGGTGGAGGATATGGTAATCCACCACCTTCAGCACCATATAGAGGTGTAGGTGGTTATGGGGGCCCACATATAACACTAATGAGAGCATACAATGGGTGTTCTTATGGGCCCTAGCAGTTCATGGGCACTTTTACTACACCATATAGAGGTGGTGGAAGCCCAGCGGCGTATGGATGAGGTCTAGGCATGAGTGGTTATCCTAATTCAGGTTCGAGTGTAGGTGCAGCTCCTCAATCAAATGAAAGTGGTACCCTTACGATGGTAATGGTGTAGGATATGGGGTGGCTAGAAGGCAAACTCAGAGAGGATTGAATGCTAGATTCAAACCTTATCGGACAACAAGTGAGCAGGCTTCATGAATTCTTATTGGTCTTGAACAAAGAACACATTAATTTTCACATGGGAAGGATGGAATTCATCATAAATATCATATGGTCCTCCCTTAAGTTATTGTAAGAGATTATATGTCTAGAGTGAACAATCTTGATAGATGGCCTGCATAGATGGTTGATCGGGCCCCCACATAGAAACAATGAATCTAAATTGGCATGTAAGGCACAAAATAGCTATAGGATTGGCAAGGGCAATGAGCATCTTTGCATCATGGGTAGTCAGTGAAGATTGTACATAGGGATGTGAAAACAAGCAATGTAAGGCTTGATGAGGAGCTAGCTGGTGCCTCACTTGGCAACTATAGGGTTCATTGGCCTACTGACAGGAAGTGATGATCCTCTAATTGCTTGCGGGATCCCTAGTTGTGCTCCTCCAGAGTATGGTCCAATAGGGGGCAAAGTGTCAACAATGAGAGATGTATTTAGTTGTGAGGTCATCTTGCTAGAGTGTGTGACAGGGAAGAAGACCATTGGTGATAGAAACAAGGATAAGGCTTAATAATTTGGCCATCCTGCAATCAATGATCTTGTGGGGTGGATCTGCATGTTGATGCATGAGAAACTATCTACAAGCATCCTTCATGCACTAGATGTTCGGGCTTGTGAGAATACCATCATCCAAATATAGATGATTGAGGTTCTTTGGATTGGCTACCTTTGCACTGTAGATTTTCCTTCTAAACATCCCACCATCCAATAGGTTGTTGGCCTCCTTAAGGACATGGCACTCAAGACGATGTCATCTTAATGTTGCATCTAATGAAGATGCAACTTTGGGTAGATGTAATACAACAATTATCTGTATTGAGGGATCGAAAAAAAAAAGAGGCTAGCACTTTTTTTTTCATGTATGATATTCTTCAGGCCAGATGAGCAGTGAAATCATGTGCAATGAGCATGGCCCACACAAGATGTTGGAGGAGCTTTGGATAATGAATCCTAGATGCGAGGATACAAGCTTAACTTGAAAACTCTAGATATGTGTTTACAATAAACTAGACAATAACCTTTGGTGTATTAGCCCCTAGGGTGTCAATAAAAGATGCCCCTAGATGGATCCCTTGATGATAAAAAAAAAAAGCGCAAGCAATAGGATGGTTTCCATTGTACATCCTAGTATAAGGGACATCATGGTGTAAAGAAATTGGAGTTCGTTCTCAAATCTGATGTATCATTGGTCCAAATGGATGTGGTAAGAGTACACTAATATGATTGCTTAAGGAACTTCAATAGCCTACAACTGGTGAAATCAAGCTTGGCGAGCATAGGGTGGTGCCAAACTATTTTGAGCAATATCACGATGAAGTGCTTGATCAGAAAAAAAGCATTCTTGAACCTCAAGGTATGGATCATCCTACTTTGTTTACTAGAAGAGCATGGAGGCAAAGGGTAGAATGAAAATGTGATCGAATATGGAAAATGGCATTCGAAAGTGAACTCAAATGTATGACAACGAGGTGTTATCCATCTCACCTAGCAACACTTGGGGAGATTGTATTGACAAGTATTGTATTGATGTTGTATTGTTGATATCTTTCTAAAGTGCGTCATTCTAAACACGAAGGTGAAATGTATACTATGGGGCACATTGGTAAAACACTAAGGATAGAAGAACTTTGCTGGAAAATCTATTATTGTTGCATACTATCCTAAAGAAAAGTTTCAAGTGAGAATTAGAGCTATACATGAAGATCTCTCCACGGGAAGATACATTATATTCATTCACTACAGTAGGGAGTGGTGGCTAAAGCATACTTGGGTGTGAATTACGCTATGCAAGAAGCAATGCGCTCACATGATTGGAGGAAGCACTCTGTTAGGTGGTGCTCTTAGTAGTGGTATGAATGCAAAAGCTGATAGAGACAAGTCATCTTCATATGCCACTATGATTGCTATTGAAGATGTAGCTCAAAAGTGCAAGGAGCTTGGAATTGTAGCATTGCATAGTAACCTCAGAGCAATAGGTGGCAAAGAAACTAAAACCCTTGGATCAGGTGATCAATCACTACTATGTGCACTTGCTCATTTTGGAAGGAAGCTTGGTAACCTAAGGAAAGAAAGAGCCAGAAGGGGTTAGAATCTAGTGTTCATACATATTTTGGTCTCAAAAACAAAGGTTAAAGAGATTGTTGTAGTAGCTTCAAGGGTGATAAAGTCTTATAGTCCTTTCGCATCTAGTTGGCATAATGTACACAAACCTCATGTATCAAAGCAACCGTGGAAGAAAGGACCCAAGAGTAGAAAAAAATGGAAGATCCATCATCATAAGGATTTTAGGTCCAAGAAAAATAAAGCACAAATATAAAATTCCTAAGGTACTTGAATTGAAATCTAATACAATTCAAGTACATAAGGAATCAAACCTCTTTCTGCTGCAACCATGGGATTCATGTTCAACCTTGCCCAATGCACAACATCTGTTTTGAATGCACATCGAGTATACATATGAATAGGGCCTCATCCAAAGGCCAAGAATTAGGTGATTTGAGTTGCACCTAGGCACAAAGAGGGCACACGTATATAAAATTTGTTTTTGCTTTATTTCTTTTCAGGTTGGTAGACAAAGGTATCATCACTCACAATTGATAGTGCAATAAACAAACACTTGGAGTAGCAGATTTGGAGCAAGCCTCGTGTAGCTCAGTGATGAGTAGAACCTCCTTTAATGTCAATCTAGGAAGATGTGAGGATGGTATGAAGACCTCAAACAAGTGATGGCACAAGTGTGTGAGTGAGAAGCACACAAACATGCACACACATACACACACACACACGTGTACACAAGGTAAGAACAAAGAGAGAGTCAATGGAGTTCTTTAGATTACTCAAGATTGCTCTTACAAGTTCAATTCTACAATAAGCTCACCTCAAAAATGAGCCCTCTGGCTCTATTTATAGTTTTTTGACTAGCTTTGGCCCTGTCCAGACCTATTGTCCGGCCTAGTTAAAAATTAGGTTCTAGGGCGTATTTGAGGGTTCAAACCGAGTCTAAAAAATATGAAAATTGATAGGTAGGTGCTTCTAATGCTCCTCAAGCTCAAGGACTCCTTGGCTTGCACAAAATGGAGCTACAAAAAGGTGGAATGGTATTTACAATGGTTTGGAGTGATTAAAATCACTATTTGGGAAGTATTTCTTAATGGAAAAATTTAAGGGCTTATTTGCCAGATTTGCATTGACTACTTTGCTTGCTTGATCCTTGCTCCGACTCCCTTCTTTGGCTTCCTTGTCTTGTGAGTCCTTGGGTGCCTTGACTGCTGCTAACACCCCCCTCTCTCGTGTCTGTCGTCTCTTATAGACCCTTGTTTGGCTGAGCGTTGGACATAGTATTGAACCACATCTGAAGCTAGGTGGCGTTCTTCGAACTGCAGCCCCCGTGCAAGGTCTATTAATAAAGCGTCCCAGTCTACTGGCCCTGGAATGTCCGGATGTGGCAACCGCAATTGATCTGAGTGTAAGGTCCTCTCCACAGCAAACAGTTGAAGGAGATGTGAGGGCCGGGGTACGAATATTTCTGAGTGATATTCCCAGAACCCGGTGATGAACATCTCCTCGAAAGTTTGTTTGAAGCAAGCTGGGAGGTACTTTATTCTTGCGTGCCAAGCATATATTACCTTGATTGAGGGGGTGGTGCTCATGTCATATACCAGGTCTAGGTTGCCTACAGTGAAGCCGACTCCTGAGAAATGTGGGTCTTTGATGTTTTTGAATGTTCTGAATGTGACCAGCATTAGTTCAAATATCTTCATACACATTTGAGCCTTCACATCAGGCGTGTTCCATAGTCTAAGACTCCAGTGACGGATGGTAGAAATCATATAAGCAACCGAGGGCTGTCCTTGACATAATTCAACCACTTTGCACAGCCTTTGACGTTCTTGACAGGAATGGCAAACTCTGGCGAGGTGCGTCTTCAGAGGACTCGAACGTAACATGGATTATACTTGATAAATAGTGGCATCTTCTTCCATGTGCGGACCATTTCTAGATAGGTCTCAAGAAGACAAATCCTCCAGGTGGGTTGGAAGGTGGACCCTTGTTTAGCACATTCAGGTAGATCATCGGGACCAAATTGAGTGGCAAAAGTCAGGGCTTTGCCACACCCTTTGTTGAATCTCTGCATTGTAATCTGCTAAAAGCACATAGTAGGGCACATATTGAGCATCATTTGTTCCTATCGAGCAGTGGTGTGACATGTGCCTGAAGTACTCGGAGTTTATGATAGTTTCCTCTAGTTTAGCCATTGATTGGATTTGAATTGCGACACGATCTTCATGGGTTTTGGGGGTCTTTTGGAGTTTCTGAAGCCATTCGGGTGCTTCAAATTCCAAGGTGTGAATTCCTTCGGATGTTTGCTGGTCGCCCGACATCGGCATAGGAACATATGGTTCCTCATACCACTCATCTACTTCGATGGGCACCAATTCGTCTGGCTCTGGTTCGATAATTGGAGAGGGTTGTCTTTCATACTCAAGTAGCTTCTTTTGCAATTCTTCCACCTGCTCTTCTAGTGCCTTTACCTCCTCTGAAGTCGATGTCGACTCTATGATCTTGGGTTGTTCTTCTTGCTCCCTTAGCTGGCGGCATAGTGCATCTTGTTCCTTGTCCATATCATCATGTGCTTCTAACAGATCAGCATAGCTTTCCAAGATTGTTTTCATTGTATCTGAAGGGAGTACTTTAAACTGTTCTGGGTCGATCTGGTGGGGGGAGCCTTCCATTGCAGCTTCTAGGTTTTCTTCGTTCTGCTTTTGTAATCGCTTGTTCTCTTCGAGTGCCGTGTCCATGTGTTTTCTGAGTAGGGTCAAATTACGTGGGACTCTAAGATTATTAGTTTGGTAGAGTTCAAGTAAAGCTTCGAGTTGTTTGACGTGTGACGATTTTGATGGTTGGGGTGTCTCCAAGAGGGTTTGATGGGCCTGTTTGAGTGTGGTGTAACGTTGATTGAGGTCAGTGTTTCCTTCTTCTATAGTCGCAAGATGCCTCTGTAGTTGTTGGTGATCCATAGTTAATTGACGATGGCAATCTTCCAGAGTCTGATATTCACTCTTTAATTGATATACACATTGATGTAAAGTAGAAAACACATTATTTACATTTAAGAATGCTGGGAAAGGAGAGGATACAGGGGGAATGGGGAAGGGAAAGGGAATCGTGAATGAGTGGAATCAAGTGGTGATGTGGGTGGGGGGGTATGGGAGATTGTTGCTATGTGTGGGGAGGGAGTGGTGCTATGGCTGGTGATGTCTCCATTGTGTCAAAGGTGTGTGTGAATGTGTAAATGGGAACGAAAGGCGGGGTGGATGTGATGTTCGTGAACAGTGTTGTGAAAGTAGGCATGGTAACCCCTCCAAATTGGATGCCTGGAGAGAGAGGAATTCCCATGAAATACGTGGTGATTGTGGACGTTGGGGTGGTAGTGTCATGGGGCAAAGTGAATTGTGCACTAAGAGGTGAGGAGTGTGGTGATGGTGGTGCCGCCTAATATTCTTCTGTCTGTGTGGTATCTCCTGGTGTCGATACATCTATGTGAATATGCTTGCTGGAGCGCATGGGATGGGTAGGCACTCATTTCTCAAAGTGATGAATATAAGCCATAGCTGAATGAATAGCTTCATCTAGGCCTAGAGCGTCCGCGTGCAGGTTCAGGGATTCAACAAATAGTTCGTCCACTCCTTCCTCTCCTAACATCTGACTTATTAGCATCTTTCCTATTTCCAGTGACAACTTATGATGCTCTTGGACTCTCTTCATAGTCTCATATAATCTTTTTATCTATGCACTATAAGCTAGGGCACTTGCTAGTTCGGAAGTGTCTTCATGCTCTTGGTCGTGCTCCTCGTCTGCCTCCTCTTCCTCAGTCTCTTCTTCATCCTCATCTACTTCCACTACTTCAAGTTGAGTAGGAGCTGAAGTCGTTGTGGTTGGTTGTGGTCCTCGGGTCTGTTCTGCTTCCGTCTCAAGATTGGCTTCATTAATCATGCGGGCAATTTCTTCATCTGTCAAATTGTCCAAGGTGTAGCCCTGTGGGAACTCCAAGTCCGATGGAATCGGAGGGAAAACCAAATTGGGTCCTTCTGCACTTTGTTTGGGTAAGCGAATAGTAAATGGACGGACATGTCTGGTCTGAGGTGGTGTCACCTCTGGTGTGAGGGTGGCACCCCTTGCTTGTGCACAGGGTATTTGAACTACACCCCTCATCTTCTTCGAAGGTGGCCATGTTGTTGATATACATCGCTGGAATTCCTGGGCTCTGGACCACACTAGTGCTCTTTGAATAGGCACATCATAAGTTAAGCACCTATAAATGATCCTTGTTAGCGCACAACATCCATGGAGCACATTCTTATGTTTCTTATTCCAGCGCTAATGTGCTAGGTGGATTTGATCTATGATCTAGTGGGGTAGCTTGATTGTGAGGTTTTCTATCTCTACCAAGTACAAGCTAAGCCAAATCCTTTTGGGTGGCATGGTGAAGTGCTCTTGGGCTGGAAAGGCGAAGTGTTGCATGATTGTGCGTAGGTGGAGGGTGATGGTAGGTGTCATAGCAACCATATCCTTTAACTTGTTAAGATCTTTGTGTTTCATTCTTCCAGGGATCAATGTTTCTTTCTCTGTGGGAATGTGCATGCCATTCATGTCCAAGGCTTCCCGTACTACGTTGAGGGTAAGTTTAAATCTTTTCAATTCATGGCCTCATGTTAGAGATGGGAGAACAAATGTACTATCTCCCCCTTTGGCTCTGTTAGGGGTGATCGTGCTAATCAAGTAGGAGTAGCGTAGAAAATGAGGCTTAGGTAAGAGTGCTCTAATAGCTGTCCAGGCCCGCCTTCGTCCATACAGATCTCATTACTTCTGCATCCTGATATTTCTCGAATTCACGGGTGAAGAAATGATACCTCCCCCACTTGCCATTGAATTCAATTTCTGCTTCCCAAAAGTAGGTGCCCTCACCCAATGGACCTACGACGTCACTGAACCAGTGTGCATATTTGCCAACTTGTGACGTATGCCCCTGCGAAGGGTTCTGAATGGGAAGGACATGCACTGCCCTGAGTTCCTGCAGCCTCTCAGTGAGTTGTCGTTCGAGGAGGAGAGTTTCAATATTCACTATTTGGGCGTTGGATCCTGCCTGGGAATTGGTGCCTCCTTCTTCTGCCATGTTACAGCTTGTTTGTTGGTTCTGTGAGAATATAGAAGCAAGTGTTAACATTGTAATGGACAAGATAGAACAATTTTTGTCCCCGTTACAACATTAACATGAGGTTAGTGATAGGTAAGGAGGTTAGTGAGTGCTCGGTGATTGTGTGTGTAGTTAGCAAATGAATAGTCCTATGAGTTAAATGGAAAGATGCAGTGTAAGGATGATGCAGTTAGTAGGTGGAGATGAATTTACAAATGAGGGTCGGGGGGTTTTTTACAAGATTTGGGCTGCGAAACATAGTGGATGACTTTCGGTTTTGACTTTGTGGAGACTCTGGAGGGCTTTATAAGAGTGTCTGCTTGGAAATGAGGCTTTTTAGGGACCCATTTACAAGTGATTCTGCTCGTGCTCATGGGCGAATATGTGTTTGTGTGTGTCGAATAAGAATGGGTATCAGCTGTTCGAGTGAGTGAACCATGTTGTACATGGTGTGGTCTCGATGTGGCTATTTGAGCCCACAAGCAAGCCTTAGGCACCCAAATTTGTCTTGATTGTGGGTTAGCCTTCATCGACTTCTTGGGTACCCAGATAGACTTCCCTTTAGTAGAAGACTTTTTGAAAGACTTCTTATTAGTGTCCTGTCGTTGCTCACTAATATGAAGTTGAGCGAATGGTTGTGACTGGACCGCAACATGTTGGTCGCCTTTCCGCACCCACACTTGTTTTGGTGTTTGAGACAACGTGCTTCATACTTTCTTTTGGCTTCGAGCATATATCATCTGCGTCTTCTGCATTTGATCCGCCTTTGGTTGTTGTATCCCTATGGCCTTTGGAAAAGAAGGGAGTTCCATCGTATCCTTGAATTCTTTGTTGAGACAATCATCCCTCTGCATCACATAGTTTTGGACAAGAATAGCATTGTCATCTTCATGTGTACTCCTGGAAGGACCAGGAGTTTGTGCCTTTCCTAATTCCTTGAGTGTTTCATTTTCTAAATCAAGTGTAATGCCGTTCCAATTTACCCAGACCTAAAGAAGTCCACTTCTTAGGTTTAGGTTGACTGCATGATCATAGATCGAGTCTTGACCCAAGACAAGAGGTTCAGTGAGATCCTTATCTTGACACACGAGTACTTTAACTGTCATTAAAACATCTTGAATGTAGAGGGGAAGTTCCACCTCGCCCATGCAAGGGGTTTCCACACCTCCCAATCCTATGAGATATGCTTCTATAGGATTGACACTTAATTTCAACTTTTGACAGTAAGAAAGTTTAACGGCACTAGTGGCTCCACCTGAGTCAATCAAGGCCCATACAGTCCTTGCACCCTGTCCTTGTCCTATCTCTTAGGTTACAAAAGGACGTCGGTCAATTATTCTATGGGAACTTATACCTGAGACTTTGCACATAGCCATGTGATATCCTAGATCTGCATAGGCATCTGTCCTAGGCTGCTCTCTGCCCTGTCTTCTCAATTTCATTCTTCTGATGCGTTCCAATGCTTCAGCCTGTTCTTCTTCTCGAATTCGCTTTTCCTCTTCTTTACGTTTCTTTGCAGTATTGAGTCGATTTAACATCTCCTCCGTGAGGGGTTCTTGATATAACTTGACTCTGCATCCGCTAATGTAACTAGGAAGAACATCACCCTCTAGTGTAGCTAATTGAACTGATCCACTCATTGAGATCCTATTTATGATCATAGGTCCATAGCCTCTCTTCTCTAATTTCCGTGCATGTTGTTTCAAGGTGTAGACTAGGACTAGGTCGCCTGCTTTCAAACCCTTATCCTTCACATGTGCATCAAAATATGCTTTTTGTCTTTTCTTAGCTACTATATTCCTGCTGCAGCTCTCAGTCTTGTTTCACCTAGTCATTCAAGGTCAAAGATTCTAGAGGAGAGCTCATGGCCGGTCCACTCATGCTCCTGTGCTACCCTCAGTGTAGGTATCAAGAAGTCCAATGGTAGCACTACATTTTGGCCAAACACCATCTGAAAGGGTGTGGCTTGGAGTACTGTTTTATAGGCAACTTGGTATGCCCAAAGAGCGTGGTGTAGCTGTTTGTCCCAATCAGAGCGTTTATTATTCACTAATTTAGTCAGCACATTGTAGAGAATCTTATTTTTGCTTTCGGCTTGCCCATTAGCTTGTGGATGATAGGGGACAGACTTCTTGTGTACCACTAAGAACTCTTGAAGAAGATTTTCAATGACTTCATTCAAGAAGTGAGTGCCTCTATCACTTACTAGCTCTATGGGTAGCCCATACCTAGTCAACACATTCTCAAATAAGAACTTAGTGGTCGTCTGAGCATCATTCTTTGTCGTAGCTTTTTACCTCTACCCACTTGGTTAGATAATCAGTGGCCACAATAATGTACTCTGCATGTGAACCCTTAGCTGGGGGATTAATAGGATCGACAAAGTCTATTCCCCACTTAGAGAATGCACGTCCACCCATCTTGGGTTTCAATGGCATCTCATCCTTGCGTACAGGATACTGAGTTTGCTGACAAACCTTACACCTCTTCACATAGGTATGTGCATCCATGTGAAGGGTTGGCCACCAAAGACCTGCAAATAGTATAGCCTTGATCACCCGATCTGGTCCAAAATGTCCTCCTGCTACTGAGCAGTTTCCAATATCTTGAGGTATTTGCTCTCATGGACACATAATCTGAGGTAACCATCTTTACCACGCTTGTATAGATTATCACCAATGAGTGAGTAATCTAGGGATTCTTGTTCTAAACTTCTTTTCCTAGCCAAAGTTTCATTTCTTGAGGGAATGTTTTCGTCCCCAGGAAGGCTACTAGTGGTTCACTCCAATCTGGTACTAGAGACACTTGGTACAGTGTAGCATGCTCCACAGGTGGTTTAAGACTACAGACTGGGCATTCTTTACACAACTTATGGACTTCTGCTTCCATAGTCGGCCAATGCACTCCGAGTCTCCTTAGTGTCTCTAGGGTTCGTTTCCTTGAGTAATGTTACTCTAGTGCACCTACATGTGCTAATTGCAACCACTTAGCGTACTCATCCTCTTCCACACAACAAGCTAATATTCTTGGATCTGTATGCTTGTACATACTCCCTACCATGATGTGGTACTTTTGGGCTTTCACTACCTCTCTATCTTGAGTGTTTATTACTGGGTGTGTGGGTCCGTATGTCAATACTGGCACTAATGTTTTGGCCCACTGAGGTACAACTTCTAAATTAAACAGGTAAGCATCAGGAAGGTCATTTGATACTCCTTGTGGGGCCTCTCCAGATGTGAGCCTAGAGAGATGGTCTGCTCTCAAATGAGTTTTTCCTTTCCTCACCACTACCTCAAATTCATATTCCGTTAGTAAGAGAAACCATCTTACTAATCTGCCTGTGTTGCATGGCTTGTTTACCAAGTACAACAGTGCCTGATGATCAGTAAAAAACTTAAACTTATTTGCAAGCAAATAGTGTCTAAACTTTTTAACCACATATACCATGCCTAATCCTTCTCGTTCGGTGGTCGTATAGTTTCGTTCAGCTGCATTCAACTGTCTACTAGCAAAGGCAATTGGAAGATCCATATTACCTTCACTAGTAGGTTGTGCTAGCACACATCCAATGGCATAGTTGGATGCATCCCATGCACATGGAATGGCTTGTTCCAATCTGGGATAGTCAAGATTGGTGCTAAACACAATCATCATTTAAGCTCATTGAAGGAGTTCTCACATTCTTCAGTCCACTCAAAATTGGTCAAAAGTCCATACAAAGGCTTTGCAATGATGGCATACATGTGTATAAAATGTCGGTAATAGCCACAATGCCCCATGAAAGCTTGCACTTCCTTGACATTATTTGGCCTAGGTAGCTCCGTAATAGCTCTAACTTTTTCCTCATCTGTGGATATGCCATTCTTTGACACTATGTGTCCTAGAATCTTGCCTTGCCTGACCATGAAAACACATTTTTCTAGCCTAGGCAGTGTTCTATGAGACCCTACTTGGGAACGAGGTTTTGCTACTTCTGGCACTTGATTGGCTACATGTTTCCATAGTTCGGGCTTAACCTTGAGTAGCTCTTCTAAAGTGAGGTTGCACTACACTTTAGTGTTCTTTATGACCTCTGTGTTCTTAGGTAAGACTGAATCTTTGTTTCTTACCATGACCATGGGTGCTCTCATATATGTAGACTTAGCTTCCCATGGGCCTGTGAAATGGGGTAGTTCCTGCAAGGAATTAGACTCAAAGTCTAATCTCTCTTGAGATTGGGTGCTCTCCTACTCTCCATAAATGGAAGGAATGTCTTGTGTGAATTGATCATGCACGTCATCCACAAGTTTAATGGGAGGAGGGACTTTGCTTTCTTTAGCCCATTTCTCTTCTTGAATCTCTCGCAAGAACTCTGGTGAATACCTATTCATAGAAGAAGAGGTGTCTGGTTCAGTGGAATTAGGCACATAAGCTTCCTGGGGAGGAATGCTTATTCTTTTGCTTGCCTTGGCTCTTCCTTGGGATATGGCTTCCTTATCAGATCTTGCAATTATGCTCTCCAACTTCTCTAACAGTCCATCAAAGTGCAATTGTGCCTTAGCTGAGCAAGAGTAGTTGAAAAGTCGACTGGCTGCAAACATGCTCTAAGCCAACACTACCATTTTAGCACAAAGCTTGGTTCTCTCTATCTCTAGATCCGCTCTAGGGTAACATTTGTCATGATCTGTCACGTTTGGCCCTTCTTGGATTCTGGCCTGATATGCCTTAAGCATCATGTCTATGTCTTCAGGAGTGGGGTCAGCCAATACTGATCCTACTCTAGGGGGTGGAGGATTGGTATGAGGTGGGTTGAAAGATGGTGGGTTAGATGGTAATAGGGATGAAGGTGGTGGTATGTGAGAGTTTGTTTGAGAGGTGAGTTCAACAATCTTGGCTTTTGTTTCTCTTATGCTTTCTTCTAATTCGCTCATCTTCTTAGACCATTGTCTTTTCATTCTTTCTCGGCCATCTTTCCAGGCTCTCATCCGTTTCTTGGTTAAGCTCTTAGTTTCACTAACATCGGTGCTATTTTATTGGCCTAAACCTTGGTTCTGCTGCAAAGCTTGAGCTCTAGTGACCACTTGCACTGGCGCAGTAGAAGTCACACTGCCTATAGAGTCTACTACTAACCCAATAACGTTGATAGGAGTAATTTTTGGCATGTTATTGGGGTTCTTTGGGCAATCTCGTAAGAGATGCTCCTTCCCAAAATCTTGACAAAAACCTTGAATTGTCACCGATTGGGGTTGTGGGGGGCAGGCATTGGGCAATCACAAATGAGGTGATCTCCCTGACATCTATAGCATGGTCCTCTAGGGAATGGGGGTCTTACTTGCCTAGGTTGAGGTCTAGGGTTGGGATTTGTGTACATGATATTTGCATACTCTGGATCCCAACTAGGTTCACTTGGTTCTTCACAATAGTAGGACTCACTATGCTCAGGTGACTGCATGTAGTATGGCTAGGGGCTATCAATATGTGTAGAATCAAAACTCTGATCACTAGGGTCACCTTCTGTAAGCAATGGAGTGATTGGAACTATGGCTCTATTTAGATTTTCTTCTGCAACTGCATACTTTACTGGAATCACATTAGCTAGAGCAGGGGGTTGCTGTGTTAGAACTGGTTGAGGTCTCTCTTGCCCTTGATAGGGTGGCTGATAGGGTTGTTTGGGCCTACCGTACTATTGTGGTGGATATTGGTTCTGGTACCTGCACTGTTGTGGATATGGTTGAGGGTAATTTTGTTTCATAGTTTGTTTGTTATAGGGGCAGTCTTGTGCGGTGTGGTTGGTGTATCTTCACTCTATGGTGCAGTACTGGCTAATAGGATTCACCTGGGGTTGAGCCATAATGGGACATACGTTTGCCATATGGTCACCTCCACATGTGTAGAATTGCCTCACTAGGGTAAATTGGGGTATCTGTTTGCTTGAGACACCTAGTTTCTGAGCTACTTTCTCTGCTAATTCCTCAATAGACGTAGATTGTCTGGAAGAGATGCTGGAAGAGCTATCTGAATCTTTGTAAATTTTGGAAAGCTCCAATTCTTCCCCTAGGTTATCCTCTATGTCTATGCACATGCATACGCATTCTTCTATGGTCCTGGGGTCCTTCAAGTACACATATGATCTCAATTCGGTACTCAACAATCCATCTAGGAATAAAGGCACTTGTTTGGCTGGTGTGGGTAACTCTGGAACAGGGCATCTCTCTAGGTGTTGCCTAAACCTTCTTCCTGCAAGTCTAACCATCTCTTGAGGGGTCTGCTTGAAGCTATGGATCAATGAGGAAGTATTATGCCTTACACCACTCTTAGAGAATTCAGTGATGAAAGCCTCTAGAAGTTGGTCTATGCTCCTGAACTATCTCTCATTCAATGGTTGAAACCATGTAAGGGATGTGTTCCTAAGGGTTAGACCAAAAGCATTGTACTGCGTGAATAGGTCCTCAACTTGTTCAGCCCTCAAGACTTGCCTAAACTCGGCCACATGATCGTATGGGTCTCCCATGCCATGAAAGTAATTTTTCATGGACTTAACCAGCTGAGTTGGCCTCAAGATCCTAGTGTGTTCTCTAGGCCTTAGCAAAGGAAAATCATCAGCATTTCTTAGGTTCCTTGGGGCTCTAGGTCTCTCAATTTCTTCTCTATCCCTCTCTGTTCTCATCCTTTCTCTTCCCAAGGGGTTGGCAAAACTTACCTCTGGCCTATCTCTACTTTTGTCCCTATGAGCCCCATGAGCTTGGGATGTTCCAGCTCCTTGGTGGCCATACGAGACATTAGATCTTGGTTGGGGAAAAATAAATTCACCCTTCCAAGTGTGGGCATGTTTACCATGTTCTGAGACCACAAAGATCCTCTCTGAAGTATTGTCTAAATAGGTCACCTTGCCTGGGCTATCAGGGTCTTTAAATTCATAGATCGTAAGCGCTCCAACCTCATTTGGTTGATCAGGATTATACCTCCAAAAAGCTTCGTCAATCTCTCGGTTTAAGAGCAGATCTATGCTCTTATTGTCCTGGGGAACCCACTCTGGTGTGACAATCCTAGTGAGGACTGATTTGCCTCGAGGGGTTTTAGGCTCTCGACCTATGTTTCCTTGCTCTAGGTCTCCTATGTCCGTTTTGTTAGTATATGATCAATGTCTACCCCTCATGATTGTATGCACATTTTGTAAGGCCCCCTTTATGAGGAGAAGCCAAGTGTGCATTACCCAATTGATGGGAATCCCAACTTGCATGTTGGATGAAGGTCATATTGGACCATGTAAGGTATTATAAGGAAAGGGAGTTACCAGGGTCCCCAATTATGGGGTCCGGGACAGCGGTGAGCAGCCCCGGCTGGGGGGTCCAAGGGGGCCAGCGGGCCCCCTGGCTGGGGGGTCCCAACGGGCCAGCGGGAATATTCCATGGAATATTCCCTGTCGGAGCCAGAAATCATTTATATTTGTTAAGTCGGTTCAACCAGTATAAGCCGTGTATGGCAATTATGCGGGCGGTGGCCGCCCACGCTCTACCGCCCATGTATAGTCGTCCATGGCAGGCCACCCATGATCCTATATATACATGACTTCTGCACTACCTGAGACATTGAGTTGAGCCAGCATACCTCTACCTTGTATCTCCCATTCTAGAGTTGTCTAGATCACCATTTAAGCTCTACCTTGAGAGCGCACGGGTGGACAACGCCATCATCTTTGTACTTGGTGCTAGTAGAAAATTATTGAGATTCTCCTATATCTGTTATCTTCTCTGCTATTGCTCCTGTGTTATATTGCGTAACTTTTGTCTTACACGTTTCTCGGATCACATTACCAAATTCGTCTGTCCTATCTGGGTGGCTGGTGGCTATGTATATGGTTCCTTCTTTGTCCAGGTATGCTCCATTTTCAAACTTGATTGTTGGATGTTCTAGTGCAATGGGTTGATCTGGGTTTTTGATCTGGACCACATATCTTCCTAGGCCGTCCTCATAGATGCACACACCTAATCGGTTGGTCCTAAGGTATTCAAGTTGCATCTTGTAAGGGCCTTCGACCCTTTGTAAGTATGGCACGCTT
Source organism: Ceratopteris richardii (assembly GCA_020310875.1). NCBI lineage: Eukaryota > Viridiplantae > Streptophyta > Polypodiopsida > Polypodiales > Pteridaceae > Ceratopteris > Ceratopteris richardii. The sequence goes on along the minus strand of CM035428.1, from coordinate 174,559,609 downwards.
GAACTTCCTATGGGTCTCTCCATACCATGAGACATCTCGGACTCACTAGTTTCAGAGTTAGGGTAGTGCGAATAATGGCTCAATTGCTCGGCCCAAGACCTAGCAGTATGATTGACACTTGCCTCTGAAGACCTAAGACTCTGTCTATCTCTCCCTAGGTGTCATCCTGATCTAAGGTTCATATGCCCGATTGACTAACCCCAAATTGCCCAAGTACAACTTCGTTGCTAAGTTCTTTTGTATTAATCACTTGTTCTTTTTAATTTTTCTTAGGATGTCACTTCTTGTCCAATCAATCTTCGTCGTGAGGAATACTTATGTTTTATCGTATTTTGAGTTTGGTCGCATGTTTTAAATTCTTTTCCCTTAGGTTGTTTTGCAAATGTAATTTCTTTGCACTTGCACTTGAGTGATTAGAGTTCTTCGACTTGGTAGTGCTTAACGTAACCCTAATTGATTAAAACTTCTATCCGTACTTAGCGTCAGCTAGGAATTGAAAGAGGGTGTTGAGAATTTCCAACCTTTAGTTTCTCTCCTTGGTTGCCCTTGTGTGCCCAGGAAGTGTGTTCCCAAGCTTGCACTTACTCTTGCTTAGATTGCCCTTCGATGCTCCCAATGGACTTGTAACAGTCCCAAAGTTAGCTCAAGATTTAAATTCAATTGACACAACATACCATGTTCATTCATGCAATTCTGAGATCAAATTGTCCTTTGGTCTTTATGGAAAACAATCCTAAAGATCCCTCAGTTTCCTTCCCCCTGGGTATGGTCAACTTAAAAATACTATATCTAATAATCCCCACGAGCTTTCCAACAAACCCAAGATCACAGCAAACGGATTTTGTATGAGAAAGTTATGCCAATTCAGGATTCTAGGGCTAAAACAGGGTTAAAACAGCCTAACAAGAAACAAGATTTCTTGAATTACTTGCGTAGCTACCTCACAATGCAATGACAAACCCTAATGTTTCCCAAAATTTGACCCAAAATAGACGAACTATTTTTTTGCCCTAAAAAAAATGCCGAAATTGCCCGTCAATCGCGATCGAGTGGTCTGTCAATTGCGATTGATATGTCAATCGCGATTGACGTGTCGATCGCGATTGACAGGTCCGTCGTGGCTGTCAGTCGCGATTGATGGGTCAATCGCGATTGACACGTGGCCCAAAAAATGAAGCTACAAAAAGGTGGAATGGTATTTACAATGGTGTGGAGTGACTAAAATCAGTATTTGGGAAGTATTTCTTAATGGAAAAATTTAAGGGCCTATTTGCCAGATCTGCGTTGACTTCTTTGCCTACTTGATCCTTGCTCCGAATCCCTTCTTTGGCTTCCTTGTCTTGTGAGTCCTTGGGTGCCTTGACTGCTGTTCGCACCTTGTCACCGGCTTATCCTTGAGAACTTCTCTCAAGACCCTTATTTTTTTGGACCATTCCTTTTTTATGCATTTCAAAGTTTGCATGTGTAGGGTCTCATCATAAGACCGTGCATAGGCACATTTTTCACCACCCATGCACCCTTAGTCTCCAGTCATGCACATGGGACTAAGAAGAGATGAATTACATTAATCTATTGTATATGTCATCACCTTACATCATTACATCTTCATTATGTCCTAGCATTTACACACCTTCATAAAAGCGGCAAAAAGGACCAAGGAAAGGTGGCCAACTCCAACACAAGGAAAAAAGAAAATTTGAAGTAAAGAGCTAGAATGAAGCACTCCAAACAAAGGACCAAGGACTCAAAGAGACTTCAAAGCACACTTCTCAAAGAAGCTCCACCATTAGCAAAACCTCTATCGAGGAAGACAAAGTCAAGGGGGGGGGGGTATTGGCAACACATACTTTGAGAATCCTACTATTATTCATCTCCATTTGTACTTGAAGATACCTTTTCTACTTTTTATTTTAGTCTAATAAAGCACTGTTGTATAGGTGTATGTGACTGCCACTAGTGAATAAGTGAGATTCATTCTCCTTTTAGTTGAGAAATCCCACATAGCATGGATTTTTCCCATTTTGTATATATAGAGGTCATTACCTCTCATTTGCGGGAGTATTCTTGGAGATAACGAGACCATGCTAGTTTGTGGAATGCTTGGAGAGCTGTTGTTGTCTTCATGATGTGCTTTTGTGCTTGTTCCTCTCCTGCCTCATAATTGTGACATGTTAATTTATTGATTAACGATGTGGTTATGTATGTGATTAAGCTTGTGTGTGTTGTTAACAATGCTTTCTTCCTATTTCATGCATATTTTATTGTTAATCTCATGCTAATGAAGCCCCATTGTGTCTGATTAATGCTTCTATGTGACATTTGGGTCTCATGAGATGCTCCTTGGTTTGAAAAATATGAGTTGTGATGCTACAATGTCAACACCATACAGACGAGTGACTGAAAAGTGTTCAATTTCATATGCGTCTAAACCATCCAGACCCTTACATCATAGACCTACTTCATTACATTCTTGTCCCCTTGGGAAAGATTTTTGTCTTCAAAAATAAAGCCATATATAGTAACTTTAGACATCCCTTGAGCCTCATGTTCTAATCAGGAATAACATGTTTCATCTCTATGGTGGGATCCCTACCCAAATGATTCAAAACACCATCTATCGTTGTACTTGATAAACTCATATGAGTACAAACTAGTGAATGAATAATAAGAGTGGATAAAAAAAACGTCATGGAAAATTCATTGTTTTCACTATGTGATATCTAGGCACTAACATATGAAATAGGTGGATTCAAATAATGAGTCCGTTTTTAGGCATTACTAGTGCATGGAATTAGTAATTGAGGTTGGATTTCTATCCCTATTAAAACTTTGCTAGCTCTTTATTCACTTGAATCTGATTTGGAAAACTAGAAGTCTGGTTGTCATAAACATCTAACTTGGATATTTCTACTATGGTTCATTGTCAACCAACATTCACTTGATTTTTTCACCAACTAGAGGATTACATTGTCCTAATGGGCTTGAAAATACTATGTAGAATGTAGGAGATATTTTTCTTGGAATTGTCAATCTTATGAGAAATTCCTAACTTTTCTTTTCAAGAGTATACTGAACTCTATGAAAGTTACTAGAGATATGCTATGTAACTTGAAGCAAACTCAAATGAATAAATTAAATTAGCATCTTTTGAAGATTGAAAGGGTTCTTGTGCATAACATATGACTGGGATGTTTACTTTAGTTACCTCATTCCAACTAGCTAACCCTCCACTTTTTTGAAAAGAATCAAATACTCTATCTGAGTCAAATCCAAAAGATTTAGAAAGCAAAAATAAAGAATTAAAACTCTATGCAACCAATTAAAACTTTTAAGATACTTGAATTTGCTATGAGTCAAATTCTAGGTGACTCAAGACTTCAAATTCTCAAAGATTTGTTTCAACAAGGTCTTGAAGCAATTTATCTATCTTCAAGAGAAATAAACTGGATTCTAAAAAATATTGATGGAGTAAAGATAAACATCATCCAACCATCAAATACTAGTATGGTATCCAACATTATTGGGTCGACCCATGAAAGTTCCATGGATAAGATTTTACTAAAAAATAATACTTCAATTGAGAATAAGTTAATCTGTTTATTCAATCTTTATGATTCCTTACTAGGAATTCAATCATTGTGCATTACTTGAGTCAAAGGATTGAGTTTACTGAATTACACTAGGAACTTAGTTCTTGACTTACTCAATTGAACCTTGGTTGAAAGGGTCATTTCCAAGTCCTACTTCTTCATAAATTTATCAAAGATTCCTGATTAAAATATACTTTATCTTGAACTATCTTGTAAAATACTTATCTTGAAATGTTTTGTAAGATCCTACTTTTATCCTCCTAGAATTCACTTCTCCTTTAAAGTTTAAATTCCCTTGAGGATCCAATCTTACTTCAAGACTCATTCTAGGAATACTTACCATCCCATGGTCCGATGTCCCATAACATCTTTCCTACATCAAACTGAGTATAACATTTGATGTCCCATACCATCCTATTTTATATTCACATTGACTTGTAAGTGATATTTATACTTAAGTCCAAATATATCTTTATAGAGTACCTTCTCTATTAACTTTGAAAGAACTTTGGATTTTAAGGCATTACCTCTAACTTGATTTTCTAGGTTTGATTCTTGCACATAATCATTTCATGATCTCATGCTTTGCCTTGGAAACTTGAAAGACTTTGAATGTGAACTTGATTTAGAATTTGGACATGGTGAAGTCTTCTAGACTTCACTTTCTATCTAAATGTGAGAGAAAAATTCTCCTTCATTTCTTTATCCTTTCATCTACTAGTTTAAGTACATTATCTCAACATACTTAAATTTGGATTTTAAGGCATTACCTCTAACTTGATTTTCTAGGTTTTATTCTTGCACATAATCATTTCATGATCTCATGCTTTTCCTTGGAAACTTGAAAGACTTTGAATGTGAACTTGATTTAGAATTTGGACATGGTGAAGTCTTCTAGACTTCACTTTCTATCTAAATGTGAGAGAAAAATTCTCCTTCATTTCTTTATCCTTTCATCTACTGGTTTAAGTACATTATCTCAACATACTTTCCCGAGAAAAAGATAACATGATTGATGCTTTTTATGAATCATGAGTTCTTTTTCTTTCTAGCCATCAAAGAAAATTTCTCAAAAGGAGTTATCATTCCAATGTCCCATACTAGTGGATACTTTCTCTAATCCACAAAAATACATCTTCTGTTTGTCTTGCTTTCTATTTCTTTTAAATGCTCTCATGATAATTTATAATAATATTTTCTTGAATCCTTGTTGTCACTAATATTGAAAGATAAGATGAAAGTTTTGTATTCAATTTATACACCCACTAGGTCTTGCAAATTACTTTTAAGACAAAACATCTAGGGTATGTCTAGACCCTTTTACCTCTTTATGCCTTGATTTCGGAAAAATATTGATTCCAAAATTTAATCCAACTGAGGACTTAGTGTTTAAAGAGGTAATACTCATGAGCCATGCATGAGCTTTATTGCCAATACTAAAAAATTCATAGTAGTTCCAATCACAAGTTCTTGGAAAAACCTTGCTAATCCGGATCAAGTCTTGTTGACCTCACAACAAGAATAAAGACTTAGTCTTTATCGTTAAGATCTCTCAAAACCATCTAAAGCTTCTTGGCTTACCTGTAAGATTTTTGAGATTTTTTCCTCAACTCAAGTTTGTTGGAGTTAGACATCTATGTGTACTTAAGTCAAGAAGACTCAAGGACTTGTGCCAAAGAGACTAAACCTCATTTGTAACACAAGTGCGTATAGTGGGAAATTAACACACGCTTATATGTCAATCCGATCAAACAACCTAACCAAGTGTATGAAGACATGTGCACACATGATGGAAATGAAGTGGTTCAATTGATATGCATGAGAAAAGACTAATCCACCTCTCAAACTCACTGAAAGACTGAAAGTGTCTACCGCGATACCTCTTATAGTAGTTTTTAGTAAATCAAGGATTTCTCCCAGCTCCAAGCTCCGAATATAGTGAATAAGAGGTATTCATTTCAAAGCTCTCGACAAGACACATCTATTGGAAGTGGTTTCACTCGATTCTGACAACTCTGCTTCAAGTTATGACCAAAATAGTGAATGGCGGGAAGCACCCACACTCACGCCACAACTCCTACAATCTCACACACACACTACAGTAGCTCAAAACAGTGGGGAGGGATAGAAAACAGTCCTACACACACATTCCAAGCATTACACATACATACAAGATCAAAGTGAAGATGGAAATCTGCAAGAAAGAGGCAAATTCGAAATTTTGGAGAGCTCCTTCTTCACAATGGCAAAAAGTCTCTACAAAGAGTCACCAAGTGACTTATATACATGTGCCCTAAATTTTGGTCCTTTCACACAAGAGATCGGCACTTTATTACTAAAAAGTGAATTTCCTACTAATTTACAAGAGATATTTTACAACAAGATGGGATTATGCCACTAGAGGACTCCTCTACTGCATTTACATGGCTTGAGGAAATTCTCTAAATGTTTTGAAGAAGAAAAATTATGCCCATTAATTTGAAAATTTTGGGGCTCTTCTCTTGTGCTTCTTTGCTGTGCAACACTCTCCCCCTCTTTGTCTCTGTCGTCCCTTGAAAGGCTTTAGCTTCTCCTCGGCTACTTGCTTAAGTCTTCTGAATACACGCACCCAGCGGTCAAAGCGGCGACAAGGACTATCAGACAATTGGTTATCTTATCCGAGGTATGTCCTTTGCTTCTGTTTGCCCCTTGGTATTCCGTATATCACATATCTGGGTTGCTGTATTCAGTTGGGCTACCACGCACGCCACCAGTGACTAGGAATGTGCTGTTCTTAGTCACCTCTTTCTAGCTTTTGGTCTTCTAATTTGTCCTGGTTGCACATATCTGACCCTGTTGTATTGTTCTGAGCCTGTTTACTTTGTTGAAACGCATGCTATCAGTGGGAGAATTACTACCTGCCAAGTATTGTCTTGCAATTCTTCATGGATAGTTCCTAGCCCTGGTCCGTCCTTCCCATGAAATGTCCTAGTTCTGATTGATCTTTTAATCCAATCCTCACGACCTGGATGATTCGCGTTATTGCCTGATGCGTGCCCCTGCGGGGCTTTGGGCAGAGGGTGGTTCTTCTGTATTATGATCTTCATTCTTTATTGAGCCGTTTTCAACTTTGATCTTCTTCTTCTTCTTCTTTTCTTGTTTGATTCCCCTTCCACACGTCCCTCCTCCTGAACTCTGTTGTCCCCGATAGGCTTTGTGTGGCGACGTGTATAGGTCTGTATGGCTGCTTGCTCTCGTTGGTTTAGCAAATTAGCGTGACATATCATAAATTCCTTCCACTGTGCTGACTTCACGCCATCCTCTGGTGCTCGTCTATGATCCGCGAAAAAGCTTGTCTCATAATCCACCAGACGTGCATTAAGGTTCGAAGTCATTTTAACAAAAATTTCTGGGTCTATTTTGAAGAAGCCGGTGAAAAATGCTTCTTCAAATGTCTGCATGTATGTGGACGGCAAAAACATAAGTCGAGAATAGTACGCCATAAGTGTTAAGCGGCTCCGAATAGTAGATAGATAAAAAATGAGTGCTTCAGAGCCTTGTGTAATGCCGATGAAATTCAAAAAAATATATTTTGCATGTTGGAAGACTTTAATTACAGTGAGTAGCATACTGAATATCTTATTTGTCATTTTAACTGCTAAGTCTGGGACTGTAGCGTATCTGGCAACCCAAAATTCCATTGTTTTACCATATATTCTTCCGTTGGTAGGTAATTATGAGGCAGACTAGGTAACAATGGGTAATTCAGCCATTGATTATTGATGCTTCCCTGGCGCTGTCCTTCCCGAAATTGTGACGAGGAGCGTCTGCGAGGTACTGGGCAAAAAGATGGGTTTACCTGAAGCACATATGGTGATGCTTCCCACTGTACCCGCAGTGTAGGATTCTTTTCCAAAAGCTTCCTCCTCCAGATAGGATCAGCCCTCTCGAACTCCTCTTGAGTGTAATTGAAAGTATCTTTGTTGAATTGGAGGTTTCTGTCAGGTTCTTTATTTGTTGTCATCTTTATATATTGTCGTGTTTGTTCTTTAAGTAGTCCATATGGTACACTGAATGGCTTCAAAATTTGGTCCAAGTTTTTGCTCTCTATTTTAGCTTCCTTCATGATTTGTATTATTTGATTGTCAAATTCAGCAGTAAGCTAGGACACCAGTAGTGCCCTTTCTGGTCGGCTCAGTTCTGCAATGTCCCGAGTATTATGTTCAATTTGGACCTCCTGTTCCTCCCTTATTGGCGAATGATACAAGGGGGGAGAGAGAGGACGTACCTTAGTCTCCTCATTAGCCTCTGCGGATTTAGGAACTACTGGTGTCCCCTCAATGTCCTTGTGTGCTAGTTGATCCTGTAGTTGCTTTATCATTTCTTTCTTTTGCTTAATTTCTTCCTGTGCCTGCAAAATTGTTTCCTTATTCTTTTGGATTTCCTCAGCCACTATTGCGAGTTGATCTGTATCTTCTTTACAATGCAGTAGGTATCTATTTTCCGCTTTCTTCCATTTGGTTCTAAGAGCTGCGTTAACTTCCATGTACCTCTTTTCCCATTTGGCAATGGTTGCTTGCTCCTTTTTGAACTGATCTTCATACTTAGCTAGCTTTTCTTCCATGTCTTTGATATCCTTTGCTGGGCTTCCCTGAGTTGCAACGGGCTGATCACTTAGAAGTGTTGTCATGAGCTCCTTGTTTCGGTTCCTTAGGTTTTCTGCCTCCTCCATGTATACCTTGATCTGTGATTCCAGTATTTTGCTCCTGGCATTCATTCGTGCTTTCTCAGCCTCGTTAGCTTCATATTTCTTTGTGAATTCCTGAAGTTGTTCTTTTAATCTGGCATTCTCCGTCTCTAGAATTTTGTACTGCGTTTTGACTTCTTGAACTTCATTTTCCTTCTTTAAGATGTGTTCCTTTGCTGTCTTTAACTCAGTAGAAAGATTCTTACCAATTTGTTGAAGTTCATTCTTGTCTTGCATCGCTTGATCATAATCTTCATCAGCCTCAAGCATTAATTGTTGTGTGTCCAGTGTGGTTCTGATCATATCTTGTACGATAGGCTTGAGTTGAGCGATGTCGACATTCAACCATGTCCTTGGTATGCTCGGAGCTTCGCCGGTTTGCACATCTTTTCCCTGCTCCACATGGATGGTTTCATTGTGGGGTTGTTGAATTTGTAATTGTATTTGTGGTTCGTTTTCTTCTTCCTTCAATTCAAGAACTTTCATGGCACTCCCTTGAAATGTGACATCCATGGGGGAGGGTTCTGCCACGACCCTTATTGGTGTGAAGGGTTCCTGTTCATCTACTATCTCATCTTGAGGCTCTTTCATTGGTATCTTGAGTGAATCTTCCCTTGAAAGCGGTGCCTCCCTGATATGAATAGTGGACCTTTCATTAAGTTGAATTTCATGCATTACTTCATTGTTGGCTTCTATGCCTTCGGTGTTCAACTCTTGGCAGGTAGAGTTGTTATCCACTTTTATGTCCTCTTCTTCATTGTAATTTACTGCATTCAATTCCACCCATCGTCCATCATCCTTGTATTCACTTTGAATATCCATATTCGACAATGAGTTGTCGGGTTCTTCTTGTATATCTGAAGATGAGCTTGAATTATCCAACCCTAATTCCCTATAGCGGTGTACTTTTATGAGCTTCTTTTTGGCTTCCATCTCCTGTTGGGCTTGCTGATAATGATGCCCTTGTACTGGCAAATTGACTTGCCCTTTTATATATTGATGTGTATCCTCGAGGGCTTGAGTTAAATCTTCCTCTGTGAGCGGCCTGTGCTCTTCAATTCTTGTTTTTGGAAGCACGTGTATTCTTTTCGTGGCTGGAACTTCCTCTTCTACTTGCTTGACTTCCCTGAGTCTCTTCGTGCCTCTCATTCTGGGTTGAGAGCTAGTTTCTGCCTGTTCCACAATCTTGACTCCTCTTTTCTTTTTAGGAACAGTGGCGACTTTGGCATATTTGGCCATGACCGTTGCTGATGGCATTTCTTGCAGATGCTCTCTAATACCTAAAGCGTGGTAAATCAATATTGTCAGACAATGCTGCCATTGAGGAACTTCTTATTATTCCATTGCTTTTTTGCTTCTAATAACCTTTCTTGGATGTAAGGAGTCAGGTTAATCTGATTGCCAATCTGCTTGATGGCGTGTGAGAGCAATTGAACAATAATCTTTTGAGGGGCCGTGTACCGATGCATATTCGGGAAGCAGAAGTGCTGGTGAATAAGCCTTACTTCCTCTTCTATGTCAATTCTATTGATATCCAGGAATGTTTATGTTTTTGCGCCTTGACTCTCTTCTTTCACTACCGTAGTTCCGTCTTTTTCCCATCCAAAAGCTTCTTTAATCAAGTCATGCATAAATTGGATGACTACCCATTCACCGACTTTATCCATCACTTTAGCTTCAAGCACCAATGGATCATGCAGTGCCGGTTGTAATGTGTTCATGACCTGTGTGCATCTTTGGAAGTCGGGCTTATAGATTGGCAATTCAAAATATTTATGTATGCCTACTTTCTTCATGATGTCTATTGTAGACGGGAGTCCATGCAACACTCTGAAGTCTTGCGACATGATTGGAAATTGATGATCGGTATCCATGATTTTTATCGTTGCCAGGAAGAGATACTCCACAGCCGGTTGATCTTCTCTGAACCAATGTCCTTTTGCTTTGGTGATACTCTGGAGTGGAAATTCCAGTACTTCCTCTTGTACTGTTGCTTCAGAATCCTCAAAAGCCATCTGCACTTGTAAGGGAAAGCGCATTAGCTTCAAGGGAAAGTATAGAAGTTGTGTAGTGCATTGCAGTGATTTGTTGTCGTTCCATCACTCTGTTTCCCATGTTTCCATAGATGAGATCTCTTACCACATCTTTTTATTTCTTATCTTGAAAGAAAACAAGCGTTAGTATAGCCGAAGCATTTATTTATGTACATAGTATGTCCATTCCTAAGAGAGTTGAAGCTATGATCTAATCTCCATTGGAGAATGTGCACCATTAATTTTATCAGGTACATCATGTGCCAAATGCGTGGCCTTGTAATGTGGCCCGACTATGCATACTTTAGGTGCATCTGATACTTCATGAGTGCAATTGGCGTATCCATTGTTTTGATGGTCCACTCCTTGCAGTCGCTTGGGTTTCCAAAGCCATTTCGTGGGTGCTTGGGTAGGTCTGTCTTTCTTTGATTCCTCGGGCTTCATATGTTTTCTTTGTTTCCTCTAGTGTCCTAGTGATAGAGGTTGTTCTCTTATTGTTTCTAGGACTAATCTGTTTTGGCTTGGTCATTCGCCTATTCTGATGTAATGCATCCTCCTGAGTGGTTATCTCTGGTTTGGCTGCCTGTATTATCTTCTTGGGAATCCATATCTGATGTCGTGCTTTCTGAGCTTCAATCAAAGGCTTGGGAAGCCGTACTTGCAATAGTCCTTTTGGTTGGGACTTTAGTGAAACTGACTTTTTGATTTCTATTTTCTCCTTATGAGTTGATGTTGACGTCTTCTCTTTCTGCACCTGATCCTTGCGTACCCATTTGTATTTGACCGTTCCTTGATGTAAGTATCTGAGTGTTGGATTCCTTATTGGTGGTCCTTTTTCTGGGTGAGAAGCAGCATGGAGTTGGTTTCCTTAGTGTCTGGCTGCTCTTCAACTGAATGGAGTGATTTTCCTTCTTCTTTGGAAACTTTAGGGTTTGAACTTTCTAATTCTCCTAGCTTGGTTTCTGAGGTGGTGGGACTGGGATCATGTTTCAGTAGTTTTTCTTTGCATCTCCCTGAACTCTTGATGGCCTTTGGTTGTAGTAAGTGCTTCTATCCTAATAGACTAAAAATTTCCTTGTGCCCTATCTTAGCGGAAATATAGCCTTGAGCTAGGTTGATGCTTACTTCATTCTCAATAATCCAATCCTGTCCTAGGATCAAATCTTCTATTAAATCTTCATCTCTGCACACTAAAACTCTTTGTTCCATGGAAGAATTTCCTAGGTGGAGGGATACTATCGTTGTTCCAATGCATTCTAGGGTTTGACCTCCAATTCCTCTCAATTGGGCTTTTGTAGGGACTCATAATCATTTGTTGATCTTTTATGACCGCATTACATATGCAACTAAGTCCTGCTCCTGAGTCTATCAAGGCATTTATCAATTTGAATTCTGTCTTGCCAATCCCTAGGTTTAAGTAAGGCTGTGACATGTACGACTTCGTCGTGTCAGATTTATGGACTTGGTAGTTGGCCATAGGGATAGGTTCTTCTCCTTGGAGATAGCGTTCATCTCTTTGCCTAATCCATTCTTTCCTTTTCTTGATGCGTTGTAGGGCTTCTTGTCGAGCCTCCTCTCTAATCCATTCTTCTTCTTTCTTCCTATTTTGGGCACCTACTAGTCGTGCTAGCATTTGATCCGTCAATGGCTCCATGAACCGTTTAACTCTGCATCCACTTATGTAGTTAGGAAGAATGTCTCCATCTAGAGTGGCCAGATTAAGTGCTCCACTCATAGAGATCCTATTGATTATCAAAGGTCCATATCCGCGCTTTTGTAACTTCTTGGCATGTTGCTTTAAGGTGTAAACTAGGACTAGGTCTCCTTCTTTAAGTCCTTTGTCCTTTATGTGAGCGTCGTAATATGCCTTTTGTCTTCTCTTGGCTGCGTAGATTCCTGCTACTGCTTGTAACCTAGTTTCATGTAACTTCTCGATTTGGTCTAGTTGTGGGATAACTCATGTCCATTCCATTCATACTGTTGGGCTACTCTCAATGTTGGGATTAAAAAATCAATTGGCAAAATTGCATTCTGCCCGTACACTAAATTGAATGGGGTAGTTCCAATGGCAGTATTGTATGCTACTCGGAAGGCCCAAATTGCATGATGCAATTGTTTGTCCCAGTCAGACCTCTCATTATTGACAATCTTTGTCAATACTGTGCATAATACCTTGTTGGAACTTTGTGCTTGACCATTGGCTTGGGGATGGTATGGAGCTGATTTTTTGTGAATCACTAAAAACTCATTCATTAGCGACTTTATTACTTCATTAAGGAAGTGCGATCCTCGGTCACTCACAATCTCAATTGGTAATCCGAAACGGGTGAATATATGCTCAAAAAGGAACTTAGCAGTAGTGGTTTGAGCATCGTTCTTTCTTGTAGCTTTTGCTTCTACCCATTTGGTCAAGTAATCTGTGGCTACTATGATGTACTCAGCATGTGATCCTTTGGCTGGTGGGTTGATGGGTCCTATGAAGTCAATACCCCATTTGGAGAATGCTCTCGCACACACCATAGGTCTCAATGGCATTTCATCTCTCCTAATTGGGTATTTAGCTCTCTGGCATGTCTCACAACTTCGTACATATGTCTGGGCATCCATATGTAAAGTTGGCCACCACAAGCCTGCGAAAAGGATCATTTTTACAGTCCTTTTGGCGGAAAAATGACCTCCTGCTGCACCTGCGTGCGCCATCTCTAATATGGGTAAATACTCTCCTTCATGAATACATAATCGTAATTGGTTGTCTTTTCCTCTTCTAAACAAGTTTCTTCCTATGAGAACATAATCTTGGCTCATCTCCTCTAGGGATCGTTTTCTAGCCAAGCTAACTCCTTCCTCATGCTCTCTTGTCTTTAGGAATTTCACTAATGTTTTGCTCCAATTGGGTGCTATCATTGAGAAGGATATGGACGTATGATCCTCTGGGATTGTCTCCTGGCATTCTGCACAATTACTCACGTAGTCATGGACATCCTTGAGCATGTCAAGCTAGTATACTCCTAATCTCCTTAATTCTCTGATGGTTCCATGAGTTGCTTGGTGTGTTCTCCATTTGTTCACATGTGCTTGTTCAATTAGCTTCGTTTGTTCGTCCTCCTCAACACATCTTAGCAAAACTCCATTGGGCTCCTTATAGTACACACTTCCCGCGATAATATGCAAGTTTCTTGATTGGAGAATTTCCTTTCTACTATCCTTATTGATTGAATGTTGTGGGCCATGGGTGAGTATATGAATTAATTTCTCTGCCCACTTTGGACAAACTTCCAGATTGAACAAATAAGTATCTAGCAGATCATCGGGTACTCCGCTTGGTGGTTCTCCGTGTGTTAACCTTGAAAGATGATCCGCTCTTACATGGGTGTTCCCCTTTTTCACTATCACTTCAAAGTCGAACTCCATTAATAGTAAGAACCATCTTACTAATCTTCCAGTGTTACAAGGTTTATTGACTAAGTACAGTAAAGCCTGATGGTCTATGAAGAACTTGAACTTGTTGGCTAAGAGATAGTGTCTAAATTTCTTCACTGCATAGACCATTCCTAATCCTTCTCGCTCGGTAGTGGTATAATTCCTTTCAGCTTGATTTAGTTGTCTGCTTGCATAGGCAATTGGATGATCTAATTTTCCTTCATCGGCTGGTTGGGCTAAGATACATCCTATTGCGTAGTTAGAAGCATCAACATGAATATGAAAAGGCTTGTTCCAATTTGGCATCTTCAGAATTGGGGCTGTGCTAAGTCTCTTTTTTAACTCATTGACTGCTTTCTCGCACTCTTTTGTCCAATTAAATTGAGTTAAGAGACCATACAGGGGTTTGGCTATTTTGGCATACATGTGGATAAACGGACGGTAATATCCACAATGTCCCATAAATGCTTGTACTTCCTTCACATTCTTAGGTCTTGGCAGTTCTAAGATGACCTTAATCTTGTCCTCATCCGTGGATATTCCATTTCTGGAGACTATGTGTCCTAAGATCTTTCCTTGTCTTACCATGAAGACACATTTTTTTGGGTTCAGGCAAACTCGATACTGGTGGCATTTATTAAATATTTTTCTTAACTCGGGAATATGATCTCGTCTTTGATTCGAGTATGTACATAGGTCATCTACATACACTTCCATGCTCTTTTTCAGGAATTCCTTGAAAACATGACACATCAATCGTTCGAAAGTAGCCGGTGCATTAGTGAGTCCAAAAGGCATCACCCTAAAAGCATAGACTCCCCATTTGGTTGCGAACGCGGTCTTATGTTGATCCTCGATAGCAATAGCTACTTGGTTGTATCCGGAGAATCCATCTAAGAAGCTATAGACTTCCTTTTGTACTGCTCTTTCCAATAGATGGTCCGTGATGGGTAATGGGTAGCTATCACGTATGGTGGCTGCATTGACTTTTTTCAAGTTAATGCACACCCTCAATTTTCCATTTTTCTTAGGCACAACTACTAATGGCGATACCCACTCGGTGTGTTCTATCTCGTATATGAATCCTACTGCTAATAGTTTGTCTATTTCTTCCTTAATTTTAGCAGCATAGATCTCATTGTATGTATAAGGGCGTTGTTTTGATGGTTTCGCATCTACTGTCATTGGGGATCCTATGAGAACATATCGAGGGTTCCACGCCTTTGAGATCCTTATATGTCCATGCGAACACGTCTCGATATTCTTGGATAAGTTGTATGAGTTCCTCTTCCTCCTCTACTAATAGATCTTTGCCTAGGTATGTGCATCGTTCTTCTTCGTCTTCCACTGTTACTATAATTTTTTTTGTTTGTTCTTTGTTGTCGTATGCTTCTCCATCTCGAGCTTCTCGTTTAGGCATTTGAATAGCTATTTTTCTCTCCTCTACTTCGTATCTTTTAAAATGTTCAGGGACTTCAAACAGATCTCGGTCTGGTCCAATTTTACTCATTTTTGCTTCTTGTTCTTGTACTCTGGGAGCAACTTCTATTGCCAGGATCTTGGTCGGTTCCTCTTTCTCTCTGTTTCGAATGGTGTTCAGGTAGCTTTCCTCTGAATCGAATTCTGGTTCCATTTCTATACTCTCATACTCCTCTTTCCATTCTTTTTCCAAGACTTCCCCTTCTTCTACTTCTTGAAGGACAACCATGTAAAGATTTACATCATAGCCTTCCTCATCTACGCACTCATTCATTGTCAAGACTTCCTCATTCATGCACACATTTAAGGTGGCTAAGATTTCCATCCATCCATGCGTTTCAAAGGCCTCATGCGGAAAGATTTGAGGCATGTACCTTGGGTCCTCTACTGGTCGGTAGTTAGGATGTCCTACAGGCCATATTTGTCCTTTACTGTCCTCTCTCTTGGCTTCTTTGCACATCCATAACTGAGTGTCCTCATGTATCCATGATTGATCACTCGATCCAACACTATGAATGGATAGGTCATCTTCCTCCTTGTGTATGGGATTCCATTGTAGTGGAGGGACGTCTCTGTAGGAAAAGGTGTGCAAGTTTATCTTGGTTGTATTTCCTTGATGTTGTAAGTACAATGAATCTCTTCCCCAGTCTTGCACTACCCGCATTTGTCTCATAAAGGATCGTCCTAATATCATCTCGTAATTGTTAGCCTTTTCAACTTACAAATGGCTAGTGTGTGCTCAAATTCAACTCCACAGGTCGTTAACTTGATTCTTTCCAGGATTCCTAGGGGTTTCTCCACATGACCATCTGCTAATTGGAGCTTCATGTATGTGGGTCGTAAGGCAGGTTTTCCCCATTTCTCCCAAATCTCCTTGGTAGCAATTCCTACCCCGGCTCCCGTGTCTAGGATAGCCTTGGTCATGTACCCATTGTAAGTGACAGGTAGACACATATTACCTTCGTCTCCTTCACTAAACTCTCCCACTTTATCAAATGGGATTTGTATTTTAGAAGTGTTTTCTTTTCCCGTTCCTTCCTTTTCTTCCTTCTCTAGGTCTAATTCTAATTGACTCGCTAATTGTCTCCATAATTGTGGCTTAAGTTGAAGTAACTCTTCCACAGTCAATTTGCATTGTACTTTTGTTTTCTTTAGTTCCGTTAGATTGTGTGAACTTTTTTCTGAGTTTCCTTTTCCTTTCCATGTACTGTGGGTGCTCGTATTATTATAGACTCCTTTTCGTATTCTCCCATGTAATTAGGTAAAGTTGAAACACTCAGGGTTTCCTCTCTATTTCTATCGAGTCTTGATACTTCCTTGTATACTTCCTCCAGGTTGGGGTTTGGTTGATAAACTTCCACATCTATTTCCTCAAAAGGAGGCTTCGATACTCCAATTTTCTTCCATTGTTCTTCTCGTAGTCTATTCCATAATTCCTTCGGCCATTCTGCCTCTAAGTCCGGTATTATTGACACAGGTTCATCTTGAATTTTCATTTGTTCACCTTTGTTGTCCTTCCTTCTAAGTTCTTTACCTTTGGATTTGACACATTCCTCATATTGATCATCTGCTATCCTTGTCTCTGGCAGAGCTGGGATAGCCTTTTCTAGGGTTGCTTGTGCCACCTCTATAAGCTTTCTCCATATTTCTAGTCTTTCTTTTTCTAATTGCCCTTGTGGGTAAAGTTTTTCATGTTGCTCTACATTCGGACCCGTCTTAATTCTAGCTTGGTAAGCTTTCAGCCACATGTCTAAGTCGTCTGGTTTTGGGTCAGCTAGAATTGATCCTGGTTTCTCTATCTCTTGGATAAGTGGTGGCACAGGAATCTCCTCCCGAATCCTTTGTTCTTTATGCTCATTCTTGTTTCGGATTTGTTTTTTATTATTATTTTTTTGACTCTCATTTTTTGCCCATTTATCTGTGAGTTTTTCTCTTCTTTCCTTCCATTTTTGTGCTTTTTTGTTATGGGTACTCTCTCACGGATCCTCAAAATCCTCAATTACCTGAGCTTTAGGGATTACCATTTTATTGCTCTCTTGTTCCTGTTTTGGTTGTTTTCCCTTTTTTTGCCTTATCTGAGCTCTCGTAATGGCTTTTAATGGCACTGTATACTCCTTATCACATCGAGATCCCTCTATTACTTCAATTACGTTGATTGGTGCAGTATCTTGGACTTTGGTTGGATTCTTAGGACAGTCCCTGAAAAGATGTTCCTTTCTGTAATCATTGCAATATCCTTCCCAAGTCCTAGGTGGTGGTGGATTGTAAGGTCAAGGGCACTCTCTAATAAAATGATCTCCTCTGCATCTATAACACAGTCCTCTTGGCACAGGTGGTCTAATGGTTGGTCTCATGGGTGGTTGTGCTTTAGGAGCGGTATACATTAGAGTTGCGACCTCTGTCCCATAGCTCTGGTCATAGTTTCATATCCATAATAAGCCGAATCATAGGTTGGTTTGTAATCTATCATGTTGGCTTCATATGGGTAGTAATCTCCTGGTGGCAGCTCATATCCAAGGTTAGTTGATTCCATATTGATTGTTGATGATGCTGGCACTATGGCTCTTTCCAAATTTTCTTCTAGCTGGGCATACTTCACAGGTACGTCCTAACACTGGTAGTGGTGGTGGATACAGTGCCTGTTCATATGGTCTTGGTGCTCCTGCTGGTGTTGGATAGGGATTGTATCTAGGCATCTCTCTGCCTTGCTCTCTAGGTGGATATCCATATGGTCGGTACTGTGGTGGTTGGAAAGGTCGTGCCTGCCTATTGAATGGACAATTTTCAGTGGTGTGATTAGTGTATTTTTGTTCTATGTGGCAATACAAAGCGGTTCCTTGTTGGTGTTGTCTGTTATATGGGTATGTTTGATGTGCACCGGTCCCTCCTCGCACACATATGTGTGTGGGGTGATCTCCTCCACATAGACTACATCTTCGTAACATTGGCACTCTTAGGGCTGGTTGTTGGTAAGTTCTTTGCCCCTGGACTCCTAGTTTCTTTGCTAATAGCTCTGCTAATTCTTCCATATTACTGGAGTTGGAAGTAATGGTACTTCGCGAGTCTTCTGATTTAGTGGGGCTGGGTGTGCTCTTGAGGTCCTCAGCTAGGTTATCTTCTAAATCAATACATTCCTGGAGACATTCACTTAGGGTTTGTAACTTCTTCACGTAAACTAAGGTTCTTAGGGTTCCATTCATAAGTCCATCCAAAAATAATGAAATCATTTTTTGCTGAGTGGATCTCTCAGCCACTGGGCATCTATCCACATAGTGATTGAATCTTCGGGTAGTAGTTTTCACTGTTTCATTAGGGTTCTGTTTAAAACTGTGAATTAAAGACGCAGAATTGTGTTTAATCCCTCCTTGGTGAATTCCCCAATGAATTCTTGAAAGAATTGCTCCATGTTTCCAAATTGATTGGGATCTAATGGCTGGAACCAAGTTAGAGCCGTTCCTGTGAGGGTGAGTCCAAAAGACTCATACTGCACAAAGAAGTCGTCTACTTGTTCTACCCTTAGAACTTGTTTAAATTCAGCAATGTGATCGTAGGGTTCTCCCAATCCATCATAATGATTTCTTACACACTTGGCCACTTGGATAGGTCTCATTCTTCTCATTGGTTCTGGCAGTCTAGGCATTACCGAGAAGACAGGAACTGCTTGTCTAACTAGGGGCATTCCCAGCTGTCCTCCTACTGGTGGCCGTGGTCGTACTGGTGGTCGATACTGATTTCTTACTCTTGGGTGGGTCTGATTTTTTGTTTGCACTCCTAGAGTTGCAAATTGTACATGAGTACAGTTTGGCACACTTCGTTGGCTGGTCTGTCCTAACATGGTGTGTTATGTCTCTTGTTGATTTCCAAAAGGGTTCTACGAAGTAGTTGCCTGATCTCTTTGAGGGAATACAGGCACACCCATGTATTTCAGTCAAGCCCTGTCCAAGGCACTAACCAACCAGTATCTTCTCTGATTTTTGTCTAGATATGTGATCCTGGTTTCATCTTCTGGATCCTTCAACTCATAAAATGTCATAGGGCTTTCTTCTCTCCCTGGAGCCAGTAAGTCTGTTTGAAGCAATAAGTCTGATCCATGGATCATATATACTTCCAATAGATAGTCGTCTTGAGGTATCAAGTCTCCTTTCAAGACTCGTGTTACTTGGGATCTACCTCTAGGAGTCGTCACTAGCTCCTCAGTGTTTGGTCTTCCTGAGTTTTCTGGTTCCACTAAATCTCCCCTTTCATTGATCAACTCCGGAAATTTGGTCACTATGTAGATGTGACCCATTTTGTCTATGTATGCTCCTCCCTCATACTTGACAGTAGGTCTAGGCACAATCGTGGCATCCATGGAGGTTACCATCCTAGCCACTGATCTGTTTAAACCATCCAGGTAGATGGGGATCTCCTGGGCATTAGTAGATACATACTGTAAGGAAGTACGGTAATCTCGTTCTAGAGCGGTCATGAAATGTCTACTTGGGGTGGGACCCTGCATGTCTTCCGAAGCCATGGGTATCTCTTCTTCTGATTCACTGGAGGCATTTGAATAGACAGAGTGGTGACTAGCCTGGGTAGCACTTACCACAGAAGATATGACACTTCTTTGGCTACTTAGCACTCTCCCTGACCTCAAGTTCATTCACCCTCCTGAAGCTCTCTAGGTCTCTCAAACTCTCCTTGAGTGGCTCTTCCAATGCCTCAAGTTTGTCCTACAAAATGTTACAAGATTCTGGAGGATACCACTTTTAGGCAATACTGCACCAGACGATACTGCTCTCGGCGATACCAAGATGGCCACGATACGATATTTGAAACCTACACGATACGATACTTGTCGTGTAGACAATACGATACTACTGTTGGTCGCGATACGATACTTGATGTTTGGCCGATACGATACTTGATGCACCTGATGAGACGATACTGAACTAATTCAACGATACGATACCAGAGTTTCCTACGATATGATACCAAGATCTAGGGTGATACGATACCAACGGTCCCCATGATACGATACCGGTTCCCTCACACGATACGATACCACAGCAACTCACGATACGATACCTAATAGTCAGGTGATACGATATTGCTACGTGATCACGATACGATACTTGTGTGGTATCGCGATACTAAACTAGGACCTGGCACGATACGATGCTTCAGGGGTTGACGATACGATACCTCAGGATCGAAGGGATACGATATCAACAATCCTTGCGATACGATACTGAAAATCCAGGCAATATGATACTAGGGTGGGGCGCAATACGATACCAATGCAAGTGGCGATACGATACCAATGCAAGTGGCGATACGATACCAATGCAAGTGGCGATACGATACCACCAATTTGCACGATACGATACTTGAATGGTATCACGATACTAAACTGGGAAGAGGGCGATACGATACCAAAAGTGGATCGCAATACGATACCACTTTGGCAAGGAAAGATCGCGATACAACCCGATGATACAATACCAGGAGTGGTATCGCGATACCAAGGCTGGTGACCGGCGATACGATACTTCGGCGAGTATCACGATACTAGGGAATTTTTGGTATCGCGATACCAAAAACGCAACCGATCGCGATACTCAAGCCAAAATACCTCCAAATGCTAAAATTTTTACATCCCCTTGCTTCTCTCTCAACCCTCCTCACTCCTAACCTACTGTCTCTTTCAAGGAAGCTAAAAAACAAACTGTTCCCCCCCCCCCCCCCCGGCGATACCGAATGCGCACTAAATCACGCATTGGTGCACTTTTAGTGTGTTTTTGTCAGAGAAACTTTGTGGAATAATCTTACCTTTGTGCTGTCTTGCTTGCACCTTGAGCTCAAAATCTAGATTTGATGGCCTGAAATGCACGATACCTCACACGCGATACCAGTCGCTGCTCGTCCGCGATACTGCCTTTCAGAACAGTAGAGAAATGAACTAATTTTTTTGGTTTTTATACTTTTGGTGACTGAAACTGAACTACACTAACTTGGCAAATGTTTTGAGATTTTTCTTGGTCTTGACCTACTCCTACTTCAATCCTCTCCTTCTCTCCGCTCCTTCTAACCTAACCCTAACTCCTCTTACTCTCCCTTCCTACTAACCCTAAACCTAAAAACTCATTACACACACCTCCCGGATGTGAAGTAACAAGTGCTGAAGTGCTTGACTACTTGCCACGGAATGAATTCACTTCTACAAGTACGATTCTATCACACTTGATCTATAACCATCACGAAGGCACCTTGGCTGAGTGTTCCCCGGCAACGACGCCAAAAACGTATGTACTTAAGTCAAGAAGACTCAACGACTTGTGCCAAAGAGACTAAACCTCATTTGCAACACAAGTGCGTATAACGGGAAATTGACACACGCTTATATGTCAATCCGATCACACGACCTAACCAAGTGTATGAAGACATGTGCACACATGATGGAAATGAAGTGGTTCAGTTGATATGCATGAGAAAAGACTAATCCACCTCTCAAACTCATTGAAAGACTGAATGTGTCTACCGCGATACCTCTTACAACAGTTTTCAGTAAATCAAGGATTTCTCCCAGTTCCAAGCTCCGAATATAGTCAATAGAATACTCATTTCGAAGCTCTCAACAAGACACATCTATTGCAAGTGCTCTCACTCAATTCTGACAACTTTGCTTCAAGTTATGACCAAAATAGTGAATGGCAGGAAGCACCCACACTCACGCCACAACTCCTACAAGCTCACACACACACTACAATAGCTCAAAAATAGTGGGGAGGGATAGACAACAGTCCTACACACACATTCCAAGCATTACACACACATACAAGATCAAAGTGAAGATGGAAATCTGCAAGAAAGAGGCAAATTCGAAATTTTGGAGAGCTCCTTCTTCACAATGGCAAAAAGTCTCTACAAAGAGTCACCAAGTGACTTATATACATGTGCCCTAAACTTTGGTCCTTTCACACAAGAGACTGGCACTTTATTACTAAAAAGTGAATTTCCTACTAATTTACAAGAGATATTTTACAACAAGATGGGATTATGCCACTAGAGGACTCCTATAGTGCATTTACATGGCTTGAGGGAATTCTTTGAATGTTTTGAAGAAGAAAAATTATGCCCATTAATTTGAAAATTTTGGGGCTCTTCTCTTGTGCTTCTTTGCTCTGCAACAATGTGTAAAAGCACGCAAACAGCACAAGGAAGAAGAAGAAGCTTGGAACACAAAACACAATACTGAATGTATTACCACTAGAATGTACAAAAGATAAGTATCCCATTACGGCAATAGGAATATATAGAAGCCGGGGGAAAAAAACCTCCTAAAGAGGGAAAAAAGTGCCCCGGTGGTCCTAGAGTGTTCACACACATCCCTACCTAAATATATAAACAAATCCCTCCTAGGAGTGATGCGGTGAACAAGTAGCTAGCACTCATGTATAAGGAAGTGCCAAGCTATGTGGAAATTACTCCACAAAAGGAAGTAAGCTCACAGTTTTGCGGAAAGCTTCAAACTTCTCCCTAGGCAGAGCCTTCGTGAAAAGGTCTGTAATTTTCTCCTATGTGGCACATATGCCAAGCTGATCTCCCCATCAGAGAACCTCTCCCTGACATAATGATAATGCACCTCAATGTGCTTAGTGCGAGCATGGAACACAAGATTCCTCACAACTACCAATGCACTCTAACTATCAGTGAAGATGGTGGTGGCAGAAGACGGACCAACACCCAAATCAGCCATAAGGCGTCTGAGCCACACACACTCAACAATCGCTATGAAAGTTGCCCTATACTCAGCCTCACAACTGGAAGTGGGCACAGTAGGCTGCTTCTTGCTCAACCAAGATATACATGAGCTACCAAGCATGAAGAAAAAGCCACTAGTGGACACACGAGTGTCATAGCAACCAACCCAGTCTCAATCACAAAAAGCATGCAAATCTGGTGGTAGTGAACTCCCCTTCAGATAAAACAACCCAAGTAGCCGGGTACCACTCAAGTAGCAAAATATGCACTTAACCACCTGCCAATACTTGACACCTGGGCAATGCATAAACCTTCTCGTCTCTGAGACAAAAAACTGAATATATGGCCAAGTAATGCATAAGTAAATCAGGCATCCAATAGCCTGCTGATATAGGACAACATCAACTGCATCTCTAGCATCATGAAGACTCAATCGTAAACCTATCTCCATAGGAGTGGCAATAGGGTTACTGTCTTCAAGGCTAAAATGCTGCAATAATGTGTCAATATATTTCGTTTGACACAAAGCCATTCCACCATCAACTTGCATAAACTAAATGCCCAAATAGTGATGCAAATGCCCCAAATCAGACATTGCAAATGAGGCATGCTGTAGCTCAGTGATGAGTAGCACCTCCTTTAATGTCAATCCGGGAAGACGTGAGGATGGTATGAAGACCTCGAGCAAGTGGAGGCACAAGTGCGTGAGTGAGAAGCACACAAGCATGCACACACATACACACACAAGCGCACACACGGCAAGACAAAGAGTGAGAAGCAATGGAGTTCTTAGATTACTTTCAAAAAGCTCTTACAAGTTCATTTCAATTACAAGCTAACCTCAAAAATGAGCTCTCTAGCTCTATTTATAGTTTTTGACTAGGTTTTGGCCTTGTCCAGACCTAGTGTCCAGCCTAGTTAAAAATTAGGTTCTCTACCCTATTTGGAGGTTCAAACAAAGTCTAAAAAATGTGAAAACTGACAGGTAGATACTTCTAAAGCTCCTCAAGCTCAAGGACTCCTTGGCTTGCACAAAATGGAGCTACAAAAATGTGAAATGGTATTTACAAGGGTTTTTAGTGATGAAAATCACTATTGTTGTAGGGATTTCTTCTAACATTTTGATATACATTTCCTGGAGCTCCCTACTTGCTCCTTCTCCTTGTGTCCACCTCTCTTATGTGCATAAATGTCTTGAAAAAATATTGGCCTACTTGCCAGATCGTCGTTGACTGCTCTGTCTGCTTGTACTTTCTCTTCTCTCTGACTCCCTTCTTAAGCTTCCTTGCCTAGTGAGTCCTTCAGTTGCAACACCCCCCCCTCTCTCACGTCTGTCGTCCCTAATAGACCCTTGTTGGGTGGGTCGTTGGATGTAGTACTCAACAACGTCTTGTGCTAAATGATGTTCTGCAATCCGCAACCCTTTGGCCAAGTCCGTGAGTAAAGCATCCCAATCTACCGGCCCGAGAACCTCTGGATGTGGTATACGTAACTTTTCTGAATGGAGAGCTTGTTCCACTGCAAACAACTGCAATAAATGTGATGGTCTGGGAATGAATATCTCTGAGTGATATTCCCAGAATCCCGTGATGAACATTTCTTCAAACGTCTGTTTGAAGCAGGCTGGTAGATACTTGATGCGCGCGTGCCATGCATATACAACATTAATAGATGGTGTTGCACTCATGTCGTAGACGAGGTCCTGATTACCTTCATTAAATCCAAGAGCTAACAGATGGGGCTCCTTGACATTTTTGAAAGTCCTGAAGGTAACCAACATGAGTTCAAAAATTTTAAGGCACATTTGGGCCATGACATCTGGTACATTTTTAAACCTGACCCCCCAATGCCGAATCATCGAGATCATGTATCCTATGGTGGGTTGGTCTTTGGGTGGTGCTAAGTAAACATAATTGAGCCATTTCTCACATCCTTTGTTTGTCAGCACCATTTTTGTGTATTCTGGCCATGACCTTCTTCGAAACACAGGACAGTAGCATGGGTTGTATTTGATGTACAAAGGCATGTTATTCCATGTTCTTACCATCTCTAGGTAGGTTTCCAATAGACGAATCCTCCACATCGGTTGATGAATATTGCCCTGCTTAGCACTTGCTGGGATGTCGTCCGGTGTGAACTGTTTAGCCGAGGTTGGTTCTTTTGATGTGTGACTCTTGATTTCTGCATTGTAATCCGCCATTAGGACACAGAAAGGAACATACAAATTGTCGGATGTGCCGATCCACCTATGATGGGAGAGATTCCTAAAGTAATCCGATTTTATGACTACTTCTTCCAAGTGTGACATAGATGTTATCTGAACTGCCACTCTATCATCATGGGTTGTGGCCACTTTCTCTAACCTCTGCATCCATTCAGGAGCCTCTATCTCTATGGTGTCCATGCCCTCTTCTGTTTGCTTGCCCCCTGGTGCAGGCATGGGAACATACGGGTCTTCAAAAGTTTCCTCTATCTCGATTGGCACTAGATCTTCAGGCTCGGGCTCGATAAGGGGAGAGGGTTGACGTTCGTATTGCATGACTTTGCTGCGTAATTCTTCGAGTTCTGCCCTGAGTTTTGTGACCTCTTCGGATGTGTCGTCTGTGGCTGTGGCTTTGCTTGGTGACTCCTACTGAGTCGCCAGTTGCTTAAGTAGATCATCCCTTTCTCGTTCTAACGCTGCATGGGCCTCCAGGAGATCGGCATGGGTTTCTAACACAGTTTTCATATTTTTTTGAGGGAATGGCCTTGAATTTTTCTGGGTCGATTTCCTGCGGGGAACCTTCCATGGCTGCTTCCAAGTTCTCTTCATTCTGTTTCTGCAGCCGTTTATTCTCTTCGAGAGCTGTAGACATGTGTTTTCGTAGGAGGGCTAGGTTGCGTCTAAGTTTGAGATTCTCCGTTATCTGGGAGTGTAGCAATTCATCCATATGTTGTCTTTCCTCTGCATCTAACTGGGGTGGATTGGCTACTAACTGTTCGTGTTGTTCCTGTAAGGTGGTATGCTGTTGTTGTAGTAGCCGCTTTTCCCTTTCGAGATCCATGAAGCGTAGTTGAAGTTCCTCATGACTTCGAAAGAGTCGCGTATGTTGGTTATCAAGATGCTGGTAGTGCTGTTGTAGTTGCGACATACACTGATACATATTATTAAATACATTATTAATAGGGATGGATGCGGGAAGGGGGTTGGATGCAGAAGGGAAGGGAAAGGGGAAGGGAAATGGAAGTGTGGATGTGGTGCTTGAAAATGGTGAAGTGGGAGGTGGGGGAATGGGAGATGGTGGATGCATGGGGGGAGGGAGAGGTGCGGAGGTGGGGGAGATGTCCATAAGATCAACGGTGGATGCAGTAGTGGGAGTGATTGTGAATAGTGGAATTGTGGGTGCGGTAATAGTGGTGAAAGTGTATAGTGGTGTGTGCAATTGTGAATACGAACTGCCCGAAAGTATGATCGGGGGGTTGAGATTTTCTGTGGCCGCGGTTGGAACTATTGTTTCAGTGGCCGTATAGACAAAGGAAGTGGAGATAGGGTGTGTGGGTTGTGTGACGGTTTGTGCTTCGGTATGGGTAGTGGACTCTGAGGTGGTGACGGTCGTGGTTACACTGGTTGTGGGAGGTGAATGTGGTGGAGTTGGAGGCAGGGGTGGCAAAGGGGGTGACAGAGGTGCACTTGATACATGGGTTTCCTCAGTATCGTGGGCAGTGTGTGCGGTGCCCGTGGTTGTGGATGTGCCTTGTGGTTCTGATACTAGTACATTCATCTGCTTTCCTGCTCGAGGGGGGCGTCTGCCATATCTTCGTTCCGTTCTTCGTGCTTGTGCAAGGGCGGTATGCACCGTTTCAGGTACTCCCAAAGCCTCAGATATCATGTCAAGCGTGGCGCGGTATTGCTTGTCTACGCCTTCCTCCTCAAGGACTTGATTCATGAGGGCCTTGCCTGCTGCTAGGGACAGTCTATGTTGCTCTTGCACTCTGTTCATGGTATCATAGAGCTTCTTCAATGCCTTCATGTAAGCGGGGGCACCTTCAAGTACCTACAGGGCTTCCTGATCATATTCCTGCTCTTCTTCCTCGGATTGTCCATCATGTTCCTCCTCTTGTCCTTCTTCTTCTTCACCCTCCACATCGACGATTTCTGGTTGTCTGGGATGGGGTTGGTCTGTAGCAGTTTGTTGTCCACTAGCTTGTTCTGCCTCGACTTCTGCGTTAACAGCCTCAATGATTCTGGCTACCTCCTCATCAGTTAAGTCTTCTAAAGTGAATCCGTGAGGAAACTCTAGGTCGGTTGGTACGAGTGGGAACACCAGATTAGGTTCGTCAGTGCTGTGCCTTGGTAATCTGATAGTGAAGGGTTGCACCCGCCTTGGAAGTCGTGGAGTGGTCTCTGGAGTCAATGTTGCACCGCGGGGTTGTGCGCAGGGCATCTGAACGGCGCCTCTCATTTCCTTGGATGGTGGTCCTGCGGAGGATAATCGGCGCTGAAACTCTTGTACCCTGGTCCAAATGAGTGCCCTTTGCACTAGTACATCATACGCAAGACATCTGTACACAATCCTGGTCAGAGCACAGCATCCGTACAGTACAGACTTTTGTTTTTTATACCACCTTTGATGAGCCAAGTGGATTTGGTCGATAATCTAGTGGGGCATGTTGATTGTCAAATCAAAGGCATCAGCCAAGTATAAACTAAACCATATCTTTTTAGGTGGCATTGTGAACCTCTCCTGGGCGGGAAATGCAAAGTGCTCCATGACCATTCACAAATGAATAGCGATTGTAGGCGTCATTGCCACCATGTCTTTTAACTTTGTCAGATTCCTGTTCTTCATATTGTCGAGGACCATAGTCTCTTTCTCCGTAGGAATATGCATACCTTTCATGTCTAGAGCTTCCCTTACCAAGTTAATAGTTAATATGAAACGCTTGAGCTCATTGCCCCTTGTGAGAGATGGGAGGACAAAGGAGCTGTATCCCTTTTTGTCTTTGCTCGGAGTAAGGGTGCTAATCAAATAAGAACATCTTAGAAAATCCGGCTTTGGCAATTGGAATTTGAAGTATTCGTAGAGTCCTGCCTTCTTCCATATAGGTTTCAATCCTTCATTATTCTGTAGTCTCTCAAATTCCCTAGTGAAAAAGTGATACCTGCCCTAGTGCCCATTGAATTCTATCTTGGCCTCCCACATATAAGTGCCTTCACCTAGGGGTCCTGCCACATCACTGAACCAATGAGAGTTTTTACTGACTGGCATAGTGTGCCCTTGTGGAGGGTTCTGAACCGGTATGGCGTGTAATGATCTCAATGCTACAGGGCGTTCCTTCAATTCCTCCTCAACGGGAAGACTTTCAATATCCACGACTTGGGGGCTGGTGCCTATCTGGGAGCTAGTTCCTGCCGTATCTGCCATGTTACTTCTTGCCTCTTGATTCTGTGAGAATATAGAAACATGTGTTAACATTGTAAAGGACAAGATAGAACCGTTTTTGTCCCCATTACAACATTAACATGAGGTTCGGGAGAGATTAGTGGGTTAGTAAATGCTCGGTGCTTGTGTGTGTAGTTAGGGATTGGTTAGACCTAGGAGCTAAGTGGAATGATGTGGTGTGAGAGTGATGTAGTTAGTAGGTGGGCATGGATCTACAACTGGGGTCTGGGGGTTTATTACAAGTTTTAGGTTGCCAAATGCAATGGATAGGTTTTGATTTTGACTTTGTGGAGGCTCTGGGGAGTGTGATAGGGTATTTACTTGAAAAATGGGGCTTTTTAGGAACCCATTTACAAGTGATTCCACTTGTGCTCATGGAAGAATACGTGTTAGTGCGTGATGTGTAAGACTGGGCCTCAGATGTTCGCGTGAGTGAAACATGTTGTACAGGGTTTGGCCTTGGTGTAGCTATTTGAGCCCGCAAGCAAGCCTTAGGCACCCAGATTTGTCGTGATTGTGGGCTGGCCTTCATTGACTTCTTGGGTACCCAAATAGACTTCACTTTCGCAGAAGAAGTTATGAAAGGCTTCTTATTAGTATCGTGCTGTTGATTACTAATAAGAGGTTTTGGCCGTGGTGTTGGCCTGGTCGGAACAGGGTGTTCGCCTTTTCGCCTCCATACTTGTTTCATTTGCTGAAACAATCTGCTTGGCTCCTTTTTTTGGCTTCTAGTACAGGTAGTGTTCTGCTTCTTCTGTATTTGATCTGCCGTTGGCTGCTGCATCCTTCTGGCCTTTGGAAAAGAAGGGAGTACCGTCTTATCCTTGACTCCGTTGTTGAGACAATCCTCTTTCTGCATCATATATTTTGGGACAAGAATAGCATTGTTACCTTCATGTGCACCCCTGGAAGGACCAGGAGTTTGTGCTTTACCTAGTTCCTTGAGTGCCTCCTTTTCCAATTCAACTGTAATTCGGCTATGATTTACCCATACCTGAAGAAGTCCGCTTCTTAGGTTTAGGTTGACTGCATGATCATAGATCCAGTCCTGACCCAAGACAAGAGGCTCAGTGAGGTCCTCATCTTGACACACTAATACTTTGACTATCATCACTTCGTCTTGAATGGAGATGGGAAGATCCACCTCGCCCATGCAAGGTGTTTCCACACCTCCCAATCCTATGAGATATGCTTCTATAGGATTGGCAGTTAATCTCAATTCTTGACAGTAAGACAATTTAACCGCACTAGTGGCTGCACCTGAGTCAATCAAGGCTCTTACAGTCCTTGCACCCTTTCTTTGTCCTATCTCTAAGGTTATAAAAGGACGTCGATCAATTATCCTTTGAGCGCTGATACCTGAAACTTCACACATAGCCACATGATATCCTTGATCTGCATGGGCATCCGTCCTAGGTTGCTCCCTATTCTGTCTTCTCAACTTCATTCTCCGGATGCATTCCAATGCTTCTGCTTGGGCTTCTTCTCGAATTCGCTTTTCTTCTTCTTTGCGTTTCTTAGCAGTATTGAGTCGACTTAGCATTTCCTCTGTGAGAGGTTCCTGATACAACTTGACCCTGCATCCGCTAATGTAGCTCGGGAGAACGTCACCTTCTAATGTGGCAAGTTGCACTGCTCCACTTGTTGAGATTCTGTTTATAATCATGGGTCCATAGCCTCTCTTCTCTAGTTTTCTCGCATATTGCTTCAATGTGTAGACTAAAACTAAGTCGCCTGCCTTCAAACCTTTATCCTTAACGTGGGCATCAAAGTATGCCTTCTGTCGTTTCTTATCCTTCATTATAGCATCATATTCAGAATGCATAGCAGCCATCTAATTTTCTGAATTTTATGCTTCGTCAAGTGAAACAGGCTCATTCTCATCATAGAGACTAGATGTAGCCATAGCATAGCAATCTGATGCAAAAGAGGCACTATGAGAGCCTAATCAAGTATGATATGACAGAGGTGCATCTAATTTGCGGTCATGTGAAGTCCGCACCAACCATTTTGGCATAGTTTTTGCCTCCTCAATATTAGCTCTCTCATCAACAAGTGCATCATGTAAATCTGCATCAGAAATGGGATGATATGCATCATCACATGAAACCTTGAAAGGCTGCAAAGTTGCCTCATTAGGACCAGCACTAGACTGTCCACCTATGAAAAGAGGTAGCAAGGTATCATACATATCTTTGGAGTTAACAAATGTCTCCTTAGTACATGAAAGCAAGGGTTGAATAGCATCTTCCACAAAAAAAACATCACGGCTAACCAGAATGCATTTAGTCTGTGGACTTTCTAAACTGTACCGAACAAAAATACATTTTATTACTTTATCATCGATTTTTTTGCGATGTTGTTCAGCCAATACTGCGTATGCCAAACAACCAAAAACATGCAGATGAGCAACAGATGGCTTTCGATCATGCCAAACCGCATATGGAGTGATAGAGTGCAACACTTTAGTGGGACACCTGTTAAGTACATATGCTGCACACATGACAGCCTCAAGCCAGAAACTGTGGTAAAGCTTGACTCTTGACCATATACCTCGCCATCTCCATGAGTGACCTATTCGTTCGTTCAGAAACTCCATTCTGTTCAGGTGTATAAGGCACTATACAGTGGTGTTTTATCCCAGATTCAACTAGAAATGCATTAAAATCAGAAGACATATATTCTCCCCCTTGATCAGAATGTAGGGTGCCCATTTTACATGCTGATAGATTTTCAGCCAAAACCAAAAACTGCACATGAACACTTCGGACTTTGCCTTCAATGGATATACCCATGCATGTTTGGAAAAACCACCGATGAAAGTCACAAAGTAAAGATAATTTCCAAAAGAAGGTGTTTGCATAAGACCCTACATATCACTATGTACAAGCTACAATTTCTGAGTAGCCCAAACCGGACCATCTTTTGGAAAGGAGGAACACTGCATTTTGCCCAAAATACAACCTTCACAAACATGTTTTCCGGGTGCCTCAAGTTTGGGCAAAGAGGACACCATTTCATATTTTTGCAAGCATAGAAAACTAGCAAAATTCAAATGACCAAAGCGTGCATGCCAAAGCTTTGCATCTGACATAGCCTAAGAATCATGTATTGCACATGCCGAATCATTTACAGATCTTTCATACTCTATGAGCTTATACACCTCATGACAT
Source organism: Ceratopteris richardii (assembly GCA_020310875.1). Lineage (NCBI taxonomy): Eukaryota > Viridiplantae > Streptophyta > Polypodiopsida > Polypodiales > Pteridaceae > Ceratopteris > Ceratopteris richardii. Next base: position 174,528,022 of record CM035428.1, on the reverse strand, counting down.
AAAATTCTAGAAGCCACCCCACTCTCAAAGCACAAAACTTCTGAGTCTACTATAGACATGCACTGCTCATGAGAAGATGGGTCAAAGCTGCAAACAGTAGTAAACACCCATTCTTCTTCCTACACAAGATTAGCAGACTCAGTTTTTGGTGTAGAAGCCTCTACAACAACCATTCCAACCTCCTTCTTCTTTGCCTCTTGAGCAACGAGTTTTGGACAGTTCTTTATGATATGATCATTTCATTTATAGTACTTGCAAAATAATTTTTGCTTTTCTGATTTCTTTTCATCTTTTTCTTCCCTCTTTGATTGTGCAGAATTAGCAAATTTCTGCTTACTAGTTGAAGAGCTCCATTTTCCTTTGCCCTTCTAACTAGCCAGGAAAGCTTGATCTATAACACGCATAATGGACATGTTCTGCTGGACTGATCTTCCTGCAACAGAATAGAGACTAACTCCTCAAATGACAAGGCATTTGGATTGCATTTCATCATCAACCGAAGAGTAGAAGCAAAACTCTGATATGAGTCAGGAAGACCATTCAGAACAGTCTGCACAAGTGAGCTATCTGGTATAACCTCATTAGTAGAAATCAATTGTTCCTTCAAGTCTTTGATCTTTGTTAGAAAACTATACATAGAATCACCTTCATTCATGTGCTCACTCTCCAACTGTTTTTGGTGTTAAGCAATACGAGCCTCATTCTTAGCTTAGTACAATGTGGTAAGTGTATCCCAAGCATCCTTAGCTGTTCTACAAGAGCGAATGTGAGGAATAATGGCACGTTTGAGAGACAAAGCTATCAATGCATGTGCGTGGGCATCTCTGCCATCCCATCAAATTTGCTTTGTAGTAGGTGCATCAGAAACTATAGCACAAATAGGAATATGTAGAATATCATCATCTTTGACACCTTCTGCATCAGTTTCAGTACATGCAGTTGTGACAGTTGCAAGTGTGATAGGACGTTTTTCAACACCTTGCACAATGTTCCATAGTCCTTTTGCAATCAATACATGCCACATTATATAAGCCCACAATGGGTAGTTGGTACCATCCAACTTATCCTCAACAACCAACATACGAAATACATCACTGCTTTCAGCCATGGCCTGTGACTAAAATACCTTGATGTAAAAAACTAATTGTATCTCAAAAAGTTGAACAAAACTACCTAGACGAATTCTGTTAAACTTGTAGCAGACTTCGAGATGCTTATAGTGGCAAACCGTAACTGGTATATACCTTTGGCACAAAAAGATGAAATAGCCTACACAAGCGCTATGATAGTGCGTTCGGAGGCTGAAACGAGCTCAGATTGCAATTTTGGCGATTCAGACATTGCAACCGAAGAGGTGTCGATGACACCCTAGATGAAGCGGTGATGTGCTCTGATACCAATTGTTGGAGTTAGACGTCTGTGAAAGCATGCAAACATCACAAGGAAGAAGAAGAAGCTTGGAGCACAACACACAATATTGAATGTATTACCACTAGAATGTACAAAGATAAGTAGCCCATTAGGGCAATAGTCGTATATACAAGCTAAGGGAGAAAAACCTCCTAAAGAGGGAAAAAAGTGCCCCAACCGTCCTAGAGTGTTCACACACATCACTACCTAAATATATCAACAAAGTCGACGCATGTAGCTCAGTGATGAGTAGCACCTCCTTTAATGTCAATCCGGGAAGACGTGAGGATGGTATGGAGACCTCGAGCAAGTGGCGGCACAAGTGCGTGAGTGAGAAGCACACAAGCATGCACACACATACATACACACGCGCACACAAGGCAAGACAAAGAGTGAGAATCAATGGAGCTTTTAGATTACTTTCAAAATGCTCTTACAAGTTCGTTTCAATTACAATCTAACCTCAAAAATGAGCTCTCTAGCTCTTTTTATAGTTTTTGACTAGCTTTTGGCCCTGTCCAGACCTAGTGTCCGGCCTAGTTAAAAATTAGGTTCCAGGGCCAATTTGAGGGCTCAAACGGAGTCTAAAAAATACGAAAATTGATATGTAGGTACTTCTAAGGCTCCTCAAGCTCAAGGACTCCTTGGCTTGCACAAAATGGAGCTACAAAAATATGAAATGGTATTTACAATGATTGTTAGTGATAAGAATCACTGTTAAAAGATGTAGATTGGAAAAATTGAAGGGCCTATCTGCCAGATTTGCGTCGACTGCTTTGTCTACTTACTCCTTCACCTTGTTCTGACTCTCTCCGTTGGCTTCCTTGTCTAGTCAATCCTTGGGTGCCCTGGCTTCCTTGTCTAGTCAGTCCTTGGGGGCCCATACTGCTCTCAACACCCCCCCCTCTCTCGCGTCTGTCGTCCCTGACAGACCCTTGTTGCTGGGAGTGTTGGATGTAATATTCCACAACCTGAGTGGCAAGCTGATGTTCTTGTAAGCGTAGTCCTCTGGCCAAATCTGTCATCATACAATCCCAATCGATTGGTCCTGGAATGTCCGGATGTGGCAGACGTAATTGATCTGCATGGATCGCTTGCTCTACTGCGAATAGATGTAGCAAGTGTGTGGGTCTGGGAATGAAAATTTCGGAATTGTATTCCCAGAAGCCCGTAGAGAACATTTCCTCAAATGTTTGCTTGAAGCATGCGGGCAAGTACTTGATTCGTGCATGCCAAGCAAAGATGACAGTGACCGAGGGGGTTTGGCTCATGTCGTAGACTAAATCCTTGTTGCCTTGAGCGAATCCAGGGGCGGAGATGTATGGAGCTTGGACATTCCGAAAGGTTTTGAAGACAATGTTCATGAGCTCAAAGATCTTCATACACATTTTCGCCGCGATGTCGGGTACATTATTGAGACGTGTAGACCAGTGTCGAATTGTTGATATCATGTAGGCTACGGTTGGAGGTCCTCGAGGTGGAGCAAAATACGGATAGTTAACCCAAGCCGAGCACTCTTTATTGTTGCGTACCTTGATTGCAAATGCTTGCCAGGATCTGCGACGTACCACTGGACAATAGCATGGATTATACTTGATATAGAGTGGCATGGTAGCCCAGGTACTCATCATCTCTGGGTAATCGGTGAGTAAACGTGCACGCCAATTAGGTTGGAAAATCGAGCCAGCACGTGCATCGGTCGGTAAATCCCCTATCTCAAATTGAGTAGCGAATGTGGGCTCCTTCCCTGTATGTCTTTTGACTTCTGCATTATAATCATGTAGTAAGACAAAATAAGGCATGTATTGCGATTCTGATGTTGTGATTAACCGTTGATGGGATAATTGTTGAAAGTAGGAAGACCGAAGGACCGTTTCTTCCAGATTCGTGAGAGATTGCATTTGCACGGCCACACGATCATCATGTGTCTTACCCACTTTCTCGACCCTTCTGACCCAATCTGGAACTTGAATTTCTAACGTGTCTTGTCCTTCTTCTGTAGTTCGACCACCAGGCGTCGGCATAGGTTCGTATGGCTCTTCGTAGCTGTCCTCGACGGGGATTTCCACTACTGTTTCAGGTTCTGGTTCTTCAATGGGCGAGGGTGGTCGTTCATATGGTAAGAGGCGTGCTTGGAGTTCTGCCACCTGTTTCCGAAGGGTCTCCATTTCTTCTGTAGATTGTTGCAAGATTACCGGCTCCGGTTGAGCAGTGGATACACTGGCTAACTGTTTCTTTAGATTGGCACATTCAGTCTCTAGTTTTTCATATGACTCCAGGAAATTTGCATGCTCCTCAAGTAAAATGCGGATGTCTTCTGATGGTACTGCTCTATATCTGGTAGGGCTAATGGTTGCTCCTACGGTTCCTTCCATAGCCGCTTCAAAGTTGTCTTGATTTTGTTGTTGGAGTCGTTTGTTCTCTTCTAGTGCTGCGGCCATATGCTTCCTTAATAGCCCAATGTTGCGTCTGAGTGTGGCGTTAGATATCATTTGCGCTTGAAGCACTGTTTCTAGTTCCTTGACTGCTTGGTCATCTACAGTTGATGTCTTTGCTTCCAATTCGGAGTGAGCCTGTTGTAGTGTGGTATGCTCGGTTAGGAGCGTCTGGTAGTCAGCTTCAAGAGTGGTGACTCTAGCTTGCAGACGTTGAGATTCTGCCTGGAGGGCAGCAGTGCGTTCTTCCAATTGATGGTAGTCTTGTTGTAGCTGATGTGCACACTGAAGTAATGTGTTGAACGTGCTATTTACATTATGAGATGCAAGGGGAAAAGTTTGAAATGCAGGGGAGGAGGGATTGGGTAGGGGGGTAGTGAATGCTGTGTGTGCCAATGATGTGAGTGGTGAGGTGGGGGGTAGTGGAGGGGGAGAGGGTGGAATTGTGGGGAGAGGTGCTGTGGTGGGTGAAATGTCCATCGGGTCAGACAGAGTGGTGTGTATAGGGGCTACCATGTAGTTGGGTATGGTAGGTGAGGTGAGTGTGGTGTTCGTGTAAATTGATGTCGTTGCGAACAGCGGGGAAAGGTGCCTTTGAAACATTGGAGAGCGGAAGAACTGCTCCACAAAGGACGGGTATTGGGGTGGTGAGGTCCGGTTGAAAGAGGTGTAGGGGCCAGCTGGGAAGTGAGGGTCATGGAATGGAGGTACTCGTATTGGGGGATAGGTCGGGAAACACAGGGTGCCTTCTGTGGGTGCTGGGTTTCCAACTACACTTGTAATTATGGGATGGCCAGTCATGGGTTCAGAGGATAGACAGGATGAAGTGTACAAGGGATTGGTGACGAAGGAGAAGAGAGTGTCTTGTGAGGTGGGTTCTCGAAATGAGAATGATTTGAATGATGATGGGTTATAAGTGAATGTAGAGGTGATGACTGTCGTTTCTTCCGAGGTGTGAGGTGGTGGTGGGGGTGGAGAAGGTGGTGATGGAGGACGCTGGGGTGAGATGGGTGATGTCTGAACGAAGGTTTCAGCGGAGAGGTCAGTGGTGGTTGTGGGAGTGGCTGTGGTCTCAATAGGTACTTCTGGTTCTGTGACGGGTATCCTGATAGTCTTACCTGCTCGTGGTAACGTGTCCACTCTGCGTTTGTCATACCTTACGGACTGGCGGACAGCGGTGTGGACAGCCTCTGGAACTCCTAAAGAGTCTGACACTAATTTGAGGGTGTCAATGAAATGTTGGTCCACTCCTTCATCTGATAGCATTTCTTGCATCAAAGCTTGACCTGATACCAGAGAGAGCTGATGCCTTTCTTGTACTGCTTTGATAGTGTCGTATAGCCTTCGTAGTTGAGCTGTATATGCAGGTGCACCTACAAGTTCTGGCACTTCTTGTTGCTCCTCTTGTTGCTCTTGATCATACTCCTCCTCATCATCCTCCTGTTCTTCATCTCCGTCCTCTTCTTCCTCCACTTCAACAGGTGTGACAGGTGCTTGGGAGGTTGTGGCCTGCGTTTGTACATTCTCCGCTTGTTGTGCCTCTTCTACCTCCAGCTCTACATCTTGTAATAGTTGTTCGAAGTCTTCATTAGTGAGTTCTTCTAAAGGTGCACCACTAGGAAATTCAAGATCCGTTGGGATGGGAGGGAATATCAAGGTGGAACCATCTGTGCTGCGTCTTGGAAGTCGGAGTGTGAATGGTCGGACTCTTCGGGGTGGCGGGGTGACGTCTGGTGTTAGGGTGGCTCCACGTGGTTGAGCACATGGGACTTGGACCGTGCCTCTCATCTTCTTAGAAGGGGGTCCAGTGGATGTCCTGCCTCGAAACTGCTCTACCCTATTCCACATCAGGGCTCTTTGGATTGGGATGTCATAAGCCAAACACCTATAAATGATTCTTGTCAGAGCGCAGCAACCATATAAAACCTGTTTCCGCGGCCAGCGTTTGTGAGCTAAGTGTATCTGATCAATTATCCAGTGGGGTAGGTTGATGGTGAGGCTCTGTGTCTCTGCCAGATACAGGCTAAACCAAATCTTTTTGTGCGGCATGGTGAATCTATCCTGCGCCGGGAAAGCAAAGTGTTGCATGCACATGCGAAGGTGTATTGCAATATTAGGCGTCATGGATACCATGTCCTTGAGTTTGGTGAGACTTCGATTCTTCATGTAGTCCGGTACTAGGGTTTCCTTTTCTGTGGAATATGCATGCCGCGCATATCCAGAGCTTCTCTCACCAAATTGTTTGATAGCCTAAACCTCTTGAGCTCATTCCCCTTTGTCAGAGATGGAATCACAAATGAGCTTGCACCTTTTGGGTTCGGATTTGGAGTCAAGGTGTTGATGAGATAGTAGCATCGCATGAAGTCAGGTTTTGGGAGTCGGGCACTAAAATAGGCACTCAATCCGGCTTTTTCCCATATCGGACGTAGACCTTCCGCATTTTGTAACTTCTCAAATTCTCTTGTAAAGAAATGGTATCTGCCTTGCTTTCCATTGTAGTCCAACTCTGATTCCCATAGATACGTTCCTTCCCCCAAGGGTCCTGCTACCTCGGTAAACCAATGTGAAGTCTTTCCCACGGGCATGGTGTGGCCACGCGGAGGGTCCGTAATAGGTATGATTTTGATGGCCTGCAACTCGTCTGGTCTTTCAACTGTCTCAGGCAAAACGGGTAAACTGTCCAAGTCCACCACTTGCGGGTTTGTTTCTGTGTGAGAGCTAGTTCCTGCTGCCTCCGCCATGTTGAAAATGTCGCAGCTGATTCTGTGAGAATATATGAATAAACGTTAACATTGCAATGGACACAAAAATGACATGGTGTCCCTTGTTACAATATTAACTTAAAGTTCTGGAGTGGTTAGGAGTTAATAAGTGCTCGGTGCTGGTGTGTGTAGTTAGGAGTTAGGTAGACCTAAGAGCTAAGCGAAATGATGTGAAGCGGTTAGTAGGTGGTCATGGATTTACAATAGGGTCTGGGGGTTTGTTACAAGTCTTGGGCTGCCAAATGCAGTGAATGGGTGTTACTCGTGGTTCCGTAGAGATTCTCGAGAGCTTTATAGGTGTGTCAGCTTTAACCTGAGGCCTTTTAGGGGCCCATTTACAACTGATTCTGTTCGTGTTCATGTGCCTTGGTGTTGAAAATGAGTGGATGTAGGCTGTGCGAGTGAATGGATCATGTTGTGTAGGGTGTGTTCTTGGTGTAGCTATTTGAGCCCGCAAACAAACCTTAGGCACCCAAATTTGTCTTGATTGTGGGCTAGCCTTCATCGACTTTTTGGGCACCGAATTAGATTTCACGTTAGCAGAAGAATTTCCGTAAGACCTCTTATTAGTGACATGTTGATGGTTATTAATAAGAGGCTTCGCCCGTGCTGTTGGCGTGGGTGCAACCGGGTGTTCGCCTTTTCGCACCCACACTTGGGTCACTTGTTGAGACATTCTGCTACGCAGGTTCTTTTGATGTCCGGCATAGGTAGTACTCTGCTTCTTCTGCCTTTGGTCCACCGTTGGTTGTTGCCTCCTTTTGGCCTTTGGAAAAGAAGGGAATTCCTTTGCATCCCTGACTCCTTTTTTGCGAATATCATTCCTCTGCAACACATAGTTTTGGACAAGAACAGCATGGTCAACTTCATGTGCACCCCTGGAGGGACCAGGAGTCTGTGCCTTTTCTAGTTTCTTGAGTGCTCCATTATCCAACTCTACTGTAATTCGACTATGATTGACCCATACCTGAAGAAGTCCACTTCTTAGGTTTAAGTTAACTGCTTGGTCATAGATCCAGTCTTGACCCAAGACAAGAGGTTCAGTGAGATCCTCATCTTGACACACTAGTACTTTAACTGTCATTGCCTCATCATGAATGTAGAGGGGAAGTTCCACCTCGCCCATACAAGGGGTTTCCACGCCTCCCAATCCTATGAGATATGCTTCCACAGGATTGACAGTTAACTGTAACTCTTGACAGTAAGACACTCTAACAGCACTAGTGGCTGCACCTGAGTCAATCAAGGCTCTTACAGTCCTTGCACTTTTCCCTTGTCCTATATCTAGGGTTACAAAAGGACGTCGATCAGTTATCCTAGGTGAGCTGGTTCCGGCGACTTCACACATTGCCATATGATATCCTTGATCTGCATAGTCATTTGTCCTAGGCTGCTCTCTACCTTGCTTTCGTAATTTCATCCTTCTGATGCGTTCTAAAGCTTCTGCTTGAGCTTCTTCTCTAATTCGCTTCTCTTCCTCTTTGCGTTTCTTAGCAGTGTTGAGTCGGCTGAGCATTTCCTCCGTGAGGGGTTCCTGATACAACTTGACTCTGCATCCGCTAATATAGTTAGGGAGAACATCGCCCTCTAATGTGGCTAATTGTACTGCTCCACTCGTGGAGATCCTATTGATAATCATAGGTCCGTAGCCTCTCTTTTCTAGCTTCCTCGCGTGTTGTTTCAGTGTATAGACTAAAACTAGATCTCCGGCTTTCAAGCCTTTATCCTTCACATGGGCATCGAAGTATGCCTTCTGCCTCTTCTTGGCAGCATATATGCCTGCAGCAGCTCTCAGTCTTGTTTCTCCTAATCGTTCAAGGTCAAAAATTCTAGAGGAGAGCTCATGACCTGTCCATTCGTGCTCTTGTGCTACTCTCAATGTAGGAATCAGGAAGTCCAAGGGTAGCACAGCGTTTTGGCCAAATACCATCTGAAAGGGGGTGGCTTGGAGTACCGTTTTGTAGGCAACTCGATATGCCCAAACAGCATGGTGTAGCTGTTTGTCCCAATCAGAGCGTTTAGTGTTCACTAATTTTGTCAGTACATTGCATAAGATCTTATTAGTGCTCTCAGCTTGCCCATTAGCTTGAGGGTGATAAGGGGCAGACTTCTTGTGTATTACCAAGAATTCTTGGAGTAGATTTTCAATTACTTCATTTAAGAAATGAGTGCCTCTATCGCTTACAAGCTCTATAGGTAGTCCATATCTCGTGAATACATTCTCAAACAAGAATTTGGCAGTTGTTTGAGCATCGTTCTTGGTCGTAGCCTTTACCTCTACCCACTTGGTGAGATAATCTGTTGCAACAATGATGTATTCCGCATGAGAACCTCTAGCTGGGGGATTAATAGGACCTACGAAGTCTATTCCCCACTTAGAGAATGCACGTCCACCCATCATAGGTTTCAGTGGCATCTCATCTTTGCGTATAGGATACTGAGTCCTTTGACAGACATCACACCGTTTCACATAGGTATGTGCATCCATGTGAAGGGTGGGCCACCAGAAGCCCGCAAATAGGATTGCCTTGATCACCCGATCCGGTCCAAAGTGTCCTCCTGCTACACCTTGGTGAGCAGTTTCTAAAATCTTAAGATACTCACTTTCATGGACACATAGCCTCAGGTAACCATCCTTACCGCGTTTGTATAGATTATCACCAATGAGTGAGTAATCCTGGGCTTCTTGTTCCAAACTCCTTTTTCTAGCTAGAGTCATGTCTGGAGGGAATGTGTTTGTCCTCAAGAATGATACTAGTGGTTCGCTCCAATCTGGCACAATGGATACTTGATAAAGAGTGGCGTGTTCCACTGGTGGTTTAGTGCAACAGATTGGGCATTCCTTGCACAACTTTTGGACATCCGCTTCCATAGTTGGCCAATGCACTCCGAATCTCTTTAGAGTCTGTAAAGTTCGTTGCTTTGAATGGTGTTGCTCTAACGCACCTACATGTGCTAATTGCAACCATTTAGCGTACTCATCCTCTTCTACGCAACAAGCCAAGATCCCTTGATCTGTGTGCTTGTACATGCTGCCTGCCATGATATGGTACTTTTGGGCTTTTACGATCTCTCTATTCCGTGTGTTCACCACTGGATGATTAGGCCCGTATGTCAATACTGGTACTATTGGCTTGGCCCACTGCGGCACCACTTCCAAATTAAACAAGTAAGCATCAGGAAGGTCATCTGACACTCCTTGTGGGGCTTCTCCCGATGTAAGCCTAGAAAGATGATCAGCTCTCACGTGAGTCCTACCCTTTCTTACCACAACCTCAAAATCATATTCCATTAGCAAGAGAAACCATCTTACTAATCTTCCTGTATTGCATGGCTTGTTTACAAGATATAACAGTGCCTGATGATCAGTAAAAAATTTAAACTTATTTGCAAGCAAATAGTGTCTAAATTTCTTGACTGCATATACCATGCCTAATCCTTCGCGCTCTGTAGTGGTGTAATTCCGTTCAGCCGCATTCAATTGTCTGCTGGCATAGGCAATTGGAAGATCCATATTACCTTCACCAGTAGGTTGTGCAAGCACACATCCAATAGCATAATTGGATGCATCCACATGAACATGGAATGGCTTGTTCCAATCTGGTGTGGTCAAGATTGGTGCTGAACATAATCTTCGTTTAAGCTCTTGGAAGGAATTCTCACATTCATCCGTCCACTCAAAGTTTGTCAGAAGTCCGTACATGGGCTTTGCAATGACAGCATACATGTGTATAAATCGTCGATAATAACCACAATGCCCCATGAAAGCTTGTACTTCCTTGACATTCTTTGGCCTAGGTAGCTCTGCTATGGCTCTCACTTTCTCTTCGTCAGTAGATATGCCATTCTTTGACACTATGTGTCCTAGAATCTTACCTTGCCTTACCATAAAAACACACTTTTCTGGGTTCAGGCAGACTTGGTACTCTCTACATTTGTCAAAGATTTGTTTGAGTTCAGGAATATGAGTTTGTCTAACATTGGAATGAGCACAAAGATCATCAACATAGACTTCTAAACTCTTCCTCAGGAACTCCTTAAACACATGGCACATCAGCCTCTGGAAGGTAGCTGGTGCATTGGTAAGCCCAAATGGCATTACTCTAAAAGCAAAAATGCCCCATTCTGTGGCAAACGCTGTCTTATGCTGATCCTCAGGAGCTATGGCCACTTGATTGTAGCCCGAAAATCCATCAAGGAAGCTGTACACTTCCTTGCCTGCCACTCTTTCTAAGAGATGCTCTGTGATGGGAAGCGGATAGTTATCTCGAATTGTGGCGGCATTAACCTTTTTCAAGTTAATGCACACACGCAGCTTGCCATTCTTCTTGGGCACCACTACGATGGGGGATACCCATTCAGTGTGCTCAATTTCATAGATAAATCCAGCTTCAACCAGTCTATCTATCTCTTCTTTGATCTTAGCGGCGTAATTATCGTTATATGTATAAGGCTTTTGCTTAGAGGGTTTAGCATCTGAGGTCATGGGAATAGTGTGTGAGCATATGTCCGGGTCAACCCCTTTCAAATCCTTGTAACTCCAAGCGAATACATCTCTGTATTCTCTTAGCAAGGCAATCAATTCATGCTCTTCTTCTTCTGTCAGGTCATGGCCTATATACGTGCATCTCTCCTCTCCTTCTTCTATGGCCACTACTATTTTCTTGGTGGTTTCTTTGTTATCATAGGCCTCTCCTGATTGTGCCTCTCGTTTAGGCATTCTTATCATGACTCTCCTGTCATCTATCTCATACTTCTTAAAATTTTCTGGGACCTCAAACAAAGATTCTTCCTCCTCTGGTGAGACTTCTTTCTTCTTTCGTTTCTTTCCTTCTTCCTTTGGGCTCACATGTGTTGCTAATCTTACATCATTTGTAAGCTCTCCATGCCTCTGGGGTTGAAATTCTACTTCATGGAAGTATTCTTCATCTGATGCAAATGGTGGGTCCATAATGATAGACTCGAGATCGGAATCACTTGCATCCTCAAATGCATCAGGGCTAGGTTCGCATTCTTCTAGAACTGCCTCTCCCATGATTGGCTCTATGGAGAAGACTGAAATATCATAGCCATCCTCATCACAGTGAGGTGTCCATTGTTCTTCGTTGATGGCTACGTCCATTGTTGCTAAGATTTCTGCCCAACCGTGAGGTTCAAATTCTTCGTCTGGAAAAACTACAGGTGCATAGGCTGGGTCTTGGATTGATCTATGGGTTTCTTTCGCACCTACCTCTCTGGCTTTCTCTCTCTTCTCTTCTTCTACTGCTACCTTGCACATCCATAGGTGGGTGTCTTCATGCATCCATGAGGATCCAGACCCTATGGAATGCACCGATTCCGTATCGTCTTTGGCTCTATGGATGGGATTCCATTGGATAGGAGGGACATCTCTATGAGAATAATCCTTGAGATTGACTTTGGTTGTAACACCCAAGTGTTGCAGATACAAAGAATTGGTTCCCCAATCCTGTACCACTTGCAACTGTCGCATGAATGGTCTTCCCAAAATCATCTCATAGGCATGATTTTTGCTGAAGTCACATATAGCAAAACTATGCTCAAACTCGACACCACAAGTGGTGAGAGTTATTCCTTCTAGCAATCCTAGGGGTCTCTCTATGTGACCATCGGCCATTTGCAATTTCATTCTCGTTGGCCTGAGTGCCGGCTTGCCCCAACGCTTCCAAAGGGAAGTGGTGGCAATTGCAACTCCTGCACCTGAGTCCAAAATTGCCTTAGTGGTGTAGTCCTGGTAGGTAATGGGAAGATAGGTGTTCCCTTCTTCACCTTCACACATATCTCCTATCTTATCCAAGGGAATTTCTGGCACTGTCCTATGGGATCCTACCCGGGAACGTGGTTTTGCAATTTCAGTTACTTGACTAGCTATATATTGCCGCGCTTCTGGTCTATCCTTGGGCAGTTCTTCCAAAGTGAGATCGCGCTGCACTTTGGTGTTCTTTACTATCTCCGTGTTCCTAGGTATGACTGAATCGTCGTTCCTTACCATGACTGTGGGTGCTCTCATACATGTGGACTTTGCTTCCCATGGGCCTGTGAAGTGGGGTAGCTCTTGTATGGAATTAGACTCAAAGTCCAATCTCTCATGAGACTGAGTACTCTCATGTTCCCCGTAAATGGATGGGATGTCTTGTGGGAATTGGTCGTGTGCATCGTCCACAAGTTCAAATGGAGGGGCGACCTCACTTTCATTATCCCATTTGTCTTCTTGAATCTCTCGTAGGAAGTCTGGTGCAAACCGATTCATAGAAGAAGAAGTGTCTGGCTCCGTAGAATTAGGCACGTAAGCAACCTGGGAAGGAGGGCTTATTCTATCGTTGGCTCTCTCCTCATTCCCATAGATGGCTGGAGCACAAGCTTCTTGGAGAGGATTACTTGTTATATTACTCTTCCGAGCAGGCTCATACGCTCTCTGAGAAGGAATGTGGGTCACCTGTGAAGGTACGTAAGCTTTCGGGGGAGGCTCATCTGCCTTTTGGGGAGGAAGATAGGCGTCTTGAGGAGGCGCGTGGGCTTCCTGAAGAGGCTGGCTTATCCGTTCTCTTGCCCTTTCCTTTCTTTGAGGGGCAGGTTCCTTCTCGGATTGTGCAATCAGCTTCTCTATTCTTTCCAGCAGTCCATCAAAGTGTAACTGCGTCTTAGCTGAACTAGAAATGTTAAATAGGCGGCTGGCCTCAAACATGGTCTGAGCCAATTCTACCATTTTGGCACAAATCTTAGTTCGTTCAAGCTCTAGCTTGGCTCTAGGGTAGCATTTTTCATGATCGGTTATGGTTGGCTCTTCTTGGATTCTGGCCTGATATGCTTTAAGCATCATGTTTAGGTCTTCAGGAGTGGGATCTGCTAGGACTGATCCTACTCTAGGGGGTGGTGGGATTTGATGAGGCGGTGGGGAAAGTGGTGGGTTGGATGGAGGTGGGAGTGGTGGAGGCGGGGTAATGTGAGAGGGAGTTGGAGCTGTGAGTTCAGTTATCCTCGCTTTGGTTTCTCTTATGCTTTCCTCAAGCTCACTCATCTTTTTAGCCCATTGTCTTTTCATTCTTTCTCGACTATCTTTCCACGCTCTAGCCCTTTTCTTTGTCACGCTCTCGGTTTCACTAGCCTCTGGGCCCTTTTCCTGGCTTGCCTCTTGGTTTTGCTGCAATGCCTGAGCTCTAGTAACAACCTGCACTGGTGCAGTGGAAGTGACACTTCCTGAGGCATCCACAACCAACCCAATCACATTGATAGGAGTGATTTTTGGCATGTTATTGGGGTTCTTTGGGCAATCTCGTAAGAGATGCTCTTTTCCACAATCTTGGCAAAAGCCTTGGATCGTCACGGACTGATTTTGTGTAGGTGCAGGTAAGGGACAATCACGAATGAAGTGATCCCCCTGACATCGGTAGCATGGTCCTCTAGGAAAGGGTGGTCGTACCTGCCTAGGTTGAGGCCTAGGGTTGGGGTTTGCATACATGACGTTCGTGTAATCCGATTCCCAACTAGGTTCACTTGGTTCTTCACTATAGTATGACTCACCATGTTCCGGAGACTGCATGTAGTAAGCTTGGGGACTATCGACATGTGTAGAATCAAAGCTATGGTCACTCGGGTCACTTTCTGAGATCAATGGGGTTACTGGTACTATGGCCCTATTCAGGTTTTCTTCTGCAACAGCATACTTTACTGGAATCACGTTAGCGGGGTTTGGAGGCTGTTGAGCTAGTACCGGTTGGGGTCTCTGTTGGGCCTGATATGGTTGCTGATAGGTTTGTTGGGGTCTAGCATATTGTGGTGGTGGAGGGTACTGGTTCTGGTATCTGCCTTGTTGGTAGGGCTGAGGGTATGGTTGCCTAACTGCCTGCTTGTTGTATGGGCAATCTTGTGCGGTGTGATTGGTGTATCTTCGTTCTATGGTGCAATATTGGCTATTAGGATTGACCTGGGGTTGAGCCATAATGGGACACACGTTTGCCATGTGGTCACCACCGCATGTATAGCACCTCTTCGCTGGGGCAAACCTTGGGATTTGTTTGCTAGTTACACCTAATTTCTGAGCTACCTTTTCGGCAAGTTCCTCAATTGATGTGGATTGCGTGGAAGAGTGACTAGATGCACTATCTGAATCTTTGTAGATTTTGGAAAGCTCTAGCTCTTCCCCTAGGTTATCTTCAATGTCAATGCACATGCGTACACATTCTTCTATAGTCCTAGGGTCCTTCAGATACACATAGGATCTCAATTTCGTACTCAGCAATCCATCAAGGAATAAGGCTACTTGTTTAGCAGATGTGGGTAGTTCCGAAATAGGGCACCTTTCCAGATATTGTCTAAATCTTCTTCCGGCCAATCTGACAGTCTCTTGGGGGGTCTGTTTGAAGCTGTGAATCAATGAGGAGGTATTGTGTCTTATGCCACTCTTAGAGAACTCTACGATGAAAGCCTCTAGGAGTTGGTCTATGCTCCTGAACTGACGCTCATCTAATGGCTGAAACCATGTAAGTGCTGTGTTCCTAAGGGTTAGACCGAAGGCATTGTACTGCGTGAACAGATCTTCCACTTGTTCAGCTCTCAAGACTTGCTTGAACTCCGCCACATGATCATAGGGATCTCCTGTGCCGTCAAAGTAATTCTTCATGGACTTGACTAGCTGGGTGGGTCTCAAAGTTCTTGTGTGCTCTCTAGGCCTCGGCAGAGGGAATCCATCTACATTTCTTTGGTTCCTGTGGGCTCTGAGCATCTCAGGTTCTACCCTATTTGTCTCCGTTCTCGTTCTTTCTCTGCCCACTGGGTTGGCAAAACTTACTTCTGGTCTATCTCTACTTCTGTCTCTTTGCGTACCATGAGCTTGGGAAGTTCCAGCCCCAGGGTGACCATAGGATACATTTGATCTTGGTTGAGGGAAAATAAATTCACCCTTCCAAGTGTAAGCATGCCTATCATTTTCTGTCACCACAAAGATCCGTTCTGAAGCATGATCTAAGTAAGTCACTCTGCCTGGGCTATCCGGATCCTTAAACTCATAGATCATGATATTTCCTATGTCTGTTGGCTGATTAGACTTATACCTCCAAAAGGCTTCATCAGTTTCTCGATTGAGGAGCAACTCTATGCTCTTGTTGTCTTGGGGGACCCATTCAGGCGTGATAATCCTAGTGAGAACTGATTTACCTCGAGGGGTTCTAGGTTCCGCACCCATGTTCCCTTGTTCCAAGTCACCTAAGTCTGCTTCTGAGATTACATTCCCAAAGTCATCGGTCCTATCAGGGTGACTAGTGACTACATATATAGTTCCTTCTTTATCCAGGTATGCACCATTTTCAAACTTGACTGCTGGGTGCTCTAGTCCAATGGATTGGTCAGGATTTTTAATCTGGACCACGGACCTTCCTAGGCCGTCCTCATAGATGCTAGCACCTAATCGGTTGGTCCTAAGGTACTCCAACTGTGTTTTGTAAGGGCCTTCCACCCTGCACAAGTAAGGCACTCCTGAACTTCCCGTAGGTCTGTCCATGCCTTGAGACATCTCTGACTCACTGGTCTCCGAGCTAGGGTAGTACGAGTGGTGGCTCAACTGCTGGGCCCAAGACCTAGCAGTGTGGTTAACACTAGCCTCTGAAGACCTAAGGCTTTGTCTCTCCCTTACAAGATGTCGTCCTGATCTAAGGTTCATATGCCTATCTAAGTAGCCCAATTCTTTGCCTAGAGTACAACCTCGTTGCTGGTTACTTTATATTAGTCACTTGATTCTTTTTAGTTATTTCTCGTGTTTAAGGTCTTGTCTGATATTACGTCGTCAGGAATACTTGAATGTTCTTCGTGCTTTTAGGTTGATCGTTCCACGTTAGGTTCTTTTCCTTTATGTTACCGACAGTACAGAGATTAGGTTTTTAGCTTGAACTTGAGTTTTTAGGTGGTCTTCAACTTGATAACTGCCTATCGTCGCTCTGACTTACTCCTACCTCTCGTCGTTCTTAGCCTAAGCTATGAATTGACAGAGGGGGTTAAAAGTGTCCAACCTTTTGTTTCCTGCTCGGTTGCCCTTGAGTGCCCAGGAAATGTGTTCCCAAGCTCGCACTTACACTTGCTTAGAACGCCTCTCAATGCTCTGTAAGAGTTTCAAAGTTAGCTTTGAAATTTACATTCCAAAGACAGAACCAATTATTTTCATTCATGTAGCACAAACACAAACTTGCATAGTGATTTTCAAGAAAACAATCCTAAGGACCCCTGACTTTGATCCCCCTGGGTATGGTCAACTTCAAAATACCCTATCTAAAAATCAATGCATTATATTTATGAAAAACAGTTGAGGGCGTGTAGTATATGCTACGAGCTTTCCAACAAGCCCTAGAGCTCAAAAAATGGATCTCGTATGAAAAAGTTGTGACCGTTCAGGGTTCTAGGGTTACGACAGGGTTCAAACAGGATCACTGTGCAACAGGTTTTCCCCAAGTTGTTTTCCTAAGGCTTCCCCATGTGCTCAAGAGCATAATATTTGTGCCCAAAATTAGCCCAACTTTTCAATTAACAAACCCTAAAAAATTTGGCTAAAATTGGCTGTCAATCGCGATGGATAGGGCTGTCAATCGCGATGGACACTCAGTCAATCGCGATGGACAGAGAGTTCAGTCGGTCGCGATGGACACCCAATTCAATCAATCGCGATGGACATGCAGCCAATCGCGATGGACAGAGACTTCAGTCAATCGCGATGGACAGGGGGTTGAGTCAATCGCGATGGACAGGCAGTCGGTCGCGATGGACAGGGGGTTCAGTCAATCGCGATGGACAGGGGTTTCAGTCAATCGCGATGGACAGGCATTCGGTCGCGATGGACAGGGGGTTCAGTCAATCGCGATGGACAGGCAGTCGGTCGCGATGGACAGGGGGTTCAGTCAATCGCGATGGACAGGCGGTCGGTCGCGATGGACTGGCAGTCAATCGCGATGGACAGAGCTGTCAATCGCGATGGACAGGGCTGTCAATCGCGATGGACTGAGATTTTGCAAGATTTTCAAAAATTTTGGTGGAAAGGTGATGTGCAGGGTCTCTAGTCCACTGTGGTGCACTCAGATTTACCAACAAGTGAAAATTTCTGTCAATCGCGATGGACAGAAGGCGGCGACTGCGAGACAGTTTCATCGAGTTCCGTACCTGCGCGGGAAGCTGGAGATGATGATGTGACCTATACCTGCAAGATAGCTCAAGAAACATGCAAAAACAGCACATGCAATTTCGCTCTCTCGCTCTCTCTCACAAGTGAAATGAGGGAAATGAGGTGGAGGTGGGGATATAGTCAAAAAACTGAAATTTTCGCGATGATGGAGATGGAGCTGGGAGATGGTGATGATGATGATGGTGATGAAGATGGTGAAGAAAGTAAAAGAAAATCGATGAGAGTGAAGAAAATACCTACAACTCCAACGCGTCAACTCTACGTCTTACCATCACACGCTCGTCCTCAAAGCTCGATCCCCGGCAACGGCGCCAAAATTTGGTGTAGCTCAGTGATGAGTAGCACCTCCTTTAATGTCAATCCGGGAAGACGTGAGGATGGTATGGAGACCTCGAGCAAGTGGCGGCACAAGTGCGTGAGTGAGAAGCACACAAGCATGCACACACATACATACACACGCGCACACAAGGCAAGACAAAGAGTGAGAATCAATGGAGCTTTTAGATTACTTTCAAAATGCTCTTACAAGTTCATTTCAATTACAATCTAACCTCAAAAATGAGCTCTCTAGCTCTTTTTATAGTTTTTGACTAGCTTTTGGCCCTGTCCAGACCTAGTGTCCGGCCTAGTTAAAAATTAGGTTCCAGGGCCAATTTGAGGGCTCAAACGGAGTCTAAAAAATACGAAAATTGATATGTAGGTACTTCTAAGGCTCCTCAAGCTCAAGGACTCCTTGGCTTGCACAAAATGGAGCTACAAAAATATGAAATGGTATTTACAATGATTGTTAGTGATAAGAATCACTGTTAAAAGATGTAGATTGGAAAAATTGAAGGGCCTATCTGCCAGATTTGCGTCGACTGCTTTGTCTATTTACTCCTTCACCTTATTCTGACTCTCTCCGTTGGCTTCCTTGTCTAGTCAATCCTTGGGTGCCTTGGCTTCCTTGTCTAGTCAGTCCTTGGGGGCCCATACTGCTCTCAACAACGCATGTGTTAATGCCTTTTAGATTCCAAATCTACGAATCTTTTCAAAATTGATACACCTATGGATTATATCAACCATTGCATTTTGTACCACTACTGGTGGTTTAGAACTTCTTAGGAACTACTTGGTCTCTAACTAGCTTGAAGAATTTTGTTCTCACAAGTAGGGACAATTTTATTCTTCAAGTACTTGAGATTGCTCCTTGGGAATCAAAAACACAAGCAAAGGAGTGATCTTAGAATCTTTTGCATTACTTTAATGATATTTGAAAGGAATCCTAGACTTTTGGACAATAATATGAAGCTTTATTGTTTGATTTGTGTTCATTTCTTGAGTATCAAACTAAAGGATAAATATCATGTTAGGATATGGTTTCCCATTCCTTCATGAAAGTTTGACTTGAACTTTCATTTATGTGGTATGGCTTTTTTGAATTTAAAACAAAAATTGTTATCATTGGTCATTCTTTCTATTCTACTAGTACTTCAAACATATTTTGACAACCCACTATGGTTTCATAGTTTAAATTACAAGCATCTAATAATCATTGAAGCAACATACAATAATTTGCTAAACATCCATATCCTAAAGATGTTTACTTTATCTTTCCTAAACATCAGTGAGACTTAATGATTTGGTCCTTTTTCCTTGAGAATATACTTGAAAATTAATCAAATCTTCCATCATGTGATAGCGTCTATCTTCAAAATATGTCTCAAAGGGACATCATCATGATCTTGTCCTAAAATATTTATGATCTTATGTCTTATTTTGAGAAAAGTTCATGGGTCAATGGAGATGCATTTCATGTAACTTCTTGTATTCCCAAAAGAGACGTTCACATTGAATATGATAGGAGAATGATGTGATTCATGAAATAGAAGGCGAGAATATTTCATTTAAGTTCTTGTCTTTAGGAACTATCATATTTCCTAAAAATCACTTGTTTAGATTTCCTCTTGAAGCTACAAGTAGCCTAAATGAAACCACAAAGTAACTCTCTAACCCTTCTAAGAGGAAGATTTCTTTCAAAGTTTCCATGTTTTCTTGGCACTCACAACATTACTATAGATCCAATCATGGAGCCTAGCATCCATCTATTGAACTTTAAAAGTTCAATTTATGTTAAGTCCATCACTCTTCTTTGATTTAAATCACTTTTTGGGATGGAATCAAGTGAAAGTGTTCGCTTCAAAGTGCTCATGGAACTTTGAAAACTATCTTAAGTTAGCATCCTACTTGGATGCATGAGAAGTTACACAAGAAAGTTTAAAATATCTCCTTTCATTTTTTTTTTTGGCCAGAATGATGTGCTTCCATTATAATTTTTCATACCCACTTTAAAGGTTATATAAAAGGATCAATGGATAGGCCACAAGCTATGGTCCATGATCTTGGACCTATAATGCTTAGATAATACTAGAATTAGAGAAGCAACAGGCATATACACAACTAAAAAGAGGTACAAAGCATATTCCAATGCACATGTAAAAGACAAGGGCTTGAAATCTGGTGATTTATTCTTGGTATACACTCTAAAGGAACATGCTTAAGAGCTAGAGAAACGTGGCTATGGGATAATGATTATCAATAGAATATCTACTAGTGGAGTTGTGTAGTTAGCTACCCTCGAAGGGTTTGTCCTACCTAATTACATAAGTGGTTGTCAAGTCAAGCTGTAGCAGGAGCCATTGATAGACGAAATGCTAAAAAGAATCAATGTGGGTAAGAAACAAAAAGAGAAAGAGAAGAGAATAATATTAGAAGCACAAATTGAAGCTTTAGAGTGCATTAAGAGGATGAGATTAATACGATAGGGGGTAAGCCTGTTTAGGAGTGATGAAGTTGAAAGAATTCCACGCTGTGATGCCCCTAAATTTCACACGGCTATGTGCCAACCTAAGAGGAATAAGTCACCACAATTTTGACAATTAGAACCCTGATTGATTAAGGATCTGCTACTGTGCCATATGGTATTCATATTGTTATGACATGCATTTTCACATGAATCCAATTGAGCTCTACCTCATTGGATTAGGAGGTTTGGAAACCCCTTGCATGGGCAAGGTGGAAGTTACCATTTCAATACAAGATGTCCCCATGACAATGAAATTATTAGTATGCCATGATGAAGATCTCATGGAGCCTCTAATCTTAGGCCATGGCCAATTATCTAAGTTCTTCTATGTCTTATCTCAAAGAAAAAGATGTATGTGTCCCCAAATGTGTTGTTGATGAACATATCGAGCAACAAGTGGAAATCCCTTCTATTCCAAAGCTAAGTGTCACTTTGACAACTCACAACAAGAGGGATGAAAAATTGTAGTAGCAGCAGACTAGTGAGCTAAGAAGAATAATGGAGCCATGAAGACATAGATCTATACAAGGAATAAAGACAATTTGGGTACAAAAGGGTGAGAAAATGATTGCTCCACCAAACTCAAAGCCATTATCTGAGAAGTGGAAGGAGATGAACTGGAGACAAGCCCCACAACAAAGAAGAGATCCATCTCCAAGAGTACTCCAAGTTTGGGTAGTGAAGTGTTCAATGAAGGTTGACTACAATAATGTACAAGTTTGGGTGCCTATGCCTTGCTTGAGAGCTCAAGAAATCACACAAGCTCTTAGGCTTAGAAAACCACGGTCTATCCCAAACCCCCTGACATCTAAGTAGAAAGTTTTGGTATCACCCATCATGTAACATTAATCCTAGAAAAAATTAGAAATGGGCATCTTAAAAATCCCACAAACAAATTAATTCATCATCAATTACAATGTATAAACCCAAACTCAAATCTCATAATCCCATAAGGGAACTCCAAAAAGTCAAACCATATAACATAGCATCCACAAAAACCTTTTAACATATTTGTACACTACTAAACGCATGTTGATTTCATGCACTAACGAGCATATGCATATAGGCACTACACAAAATCACATTCTCACTTCACCTAACACTCATCACTTACACATTCACTTCCACAAGACACAGGGAGGTAGGAATACATATTGGTATTGTAAGGGAACAAGGTCTCACTAGGTTTCTCTAACAATACTAATGTATTTCTCTTATTATAGCACATCCACAAAGAGTAACAACACTTGGTAGTACACAATGGCCGAAGTAGGGAAAAGTTCTCAACCTATGGATATCAACACACTGCCTATTGAAGAACATCCTTCTCAATGGCCTTCTATGTTTCAAAACATCAAAGCCTCCATTCCCATTCAAGACCCATGATCATGCTGAACAAAGAGTGTGCAAACCCACTCTAATTGGTTCAACGAGTAAGCTGGGCCTTTGGGAGAAGCATCTTACATATGGAAAGCCAAAATTCAGTTCACATGGGGCAAATGTCAGTTTTTCTCAAAAGAATTTGAAGAGCTATAGAATTTGGATGACTTGTCGAATATCTACGAGAGAGTAGGCTTATTCGATTACTTTAGTGTCCCTTACCCAAGCCTAATTCCTTAAGATGTTATTATTTGATTCAAATGCTCCGACCTGGAGAAGGTAAAAATATTACTCTTACCTTCATGGTCCCCTTGTTGATGCCCAAACAGGACCTCAAACAATTCAAGTCATCACGAAATTTACTTTGCAATACTCTTAACATGAAATGCACATACATTTTGAAACACAATGAAACCCTCATATCAAAAGCAATGAAGAAACGAGACATAGTGAAGATAAATCACATGACAACTATCACACCTAATTTATTAGTGGCCCTTATGGAACATTTCACTTTCCCAAGGTGTGACAGATTCGCACAGCCCCACAAGAGAATATGGTTTATTTTGTACATAGACAAATCAACTTGGCTCACTATCGATTTGCCATACAAGATCATTGATCGATTCCATGTAGCAAGAACAAGGTGGTCGTGGAGACCAATACTCAATGGGTGTTGTGTGATCACTAGAATCATTTATAGGTGCTTGGCATATGTTGTTCCTATTAAACGAGAGCTCACAAGGATGCATCACAATCAAAGAGTATATGAGGCACCATTCCCTATATACAACCAAGAGGTGCGCTCATGATACCAGACATCTCACCAATAGGGGAACCAACTATCCCTCCATTCACAATCTACCTTCCCAATCCTAGCACACGAGAAGCATCCACAACACAACCATCGACCCCACCCCTTTCAACACACTTTGAATCTCCTATGACTAAAGGGCTAGATGAAAAAGGTACTTTTGATTTCGAGAAAAGCTTGCAAAAAGTCCCATTGTCAGATGTGGAGTTCTATTTAGAAGCAAAAGGCACACCAAGGTTAGCAAGAAGGGGTGAAGAATGACAATTAGAACAGAATGAAGAACAACAACGCACAACAAGAGAATGTCACATACACTAGTAGGAAGAGCAACACACAACCTAATCATAGGAAGAGAAAAGGTAGGAAAGTGAGGATGAAGAAGAACAAGAAGTAGTGCTAGCATACCCCGGAACCCTCAAAAGATTACGGAAGACCATGGAGACTGTTCACGCTCATTGTCACCTATCCAAGTAGGGAAGTCGAGTAATTATAGAGAAATTGTTAGTGGTAGATGATGTATATCAACAATTTTTAGATTCTCTATGCACAATATCTGAGATAGTAGGAGTGAATGAAGAAATAGATCACATGATGAAAGAAGCATCAAAATAATGCACCGACTAGGAAAGGACATTCAAATACCCATAACTTCTACTGCAACATCTACTACTGCCACTATCACCATTGACCTGATTACCACTTATTCCCTTGTAACCCTTGTATAAATTGTTAGTCAAACCACCATGGAAACCATTGTACAAACTTCTCAAGTGTCATTACTCCATATTCCATCACCTCTAAGAACTCTTGAACCTATAACCATCATGGGCCTATAGGAAACAATTCATATCACCACCACTAATGTATAAATAGCCAATGAGCCCGTAACCACCTTGATAACCAACCCCAATTTTATATTTTGTAGTCTTGTTTTGAATACCCAACTTTTCTCATCACATGAAAACCCATTGTATACTAGTACTAGATCTCAACCCTCCAACTCTCTCTCCGAGCCCATCCTAGTTCTTTCTACCACCATTGCTTCTTTCCCATCTCCTCTTCAACCCACTTTTTCCCCATTCCCATACACCCAACAACATTCTTTCCCTCTCCACTCCCCCTCAACTTTTTCTTCCTCATGTGAAATGCAATCGAGTTGCCCAACATTTTGGGATTTCATTGCCACTTTGTATATGCAACAAGGTTCATCCTATTTACCACTAAACCTTCACACATCCACCCACTTTATATCAAGCAATCCACCCACCATTTCCCTGTTTATAGTGGATACCACACACACTAGCACGTTCAATCCAATGGACATCTCATCACCACTCACTGCACCTCCCTCACCCCCCTCCACAATTCCACCATCCCTTATCCCCTCTCCATCAACATCACCTCCACTCACAACATCATTTTTCACTACATACACCTCTCCCATTTCCCTTCCCATCCCCCCCTACATCATACCCACCTTCAACTACATCCACCATGCATGCATCCGTCATCGACTCCACTTTGGCAATGATGGTGAATTGTGCCAACCAACTATGAACTAAGTATAATCTACTAGAATAGAGGAATATAGCACTTCAAACACAATTGACTTAGCTACAAGAGAGAATCACTCATTTGGTGGTAGAAAACACCTTAGTATGAGACCAAGATGCCTCACTACAACTATCATATAATCTGTTGGAGGCAAACATACAAGACATGGATGTGGAGGCTGTCAAAGACATGGAAGGTCACCTATGAACACAAATGGAGTGCAATGCAATCACATGCAATATGTCACTCTTAGGATGGCATTTGGTTTCTCTGAAGGAGGAAAACCAACGACTTCAACATCAAAATCAGGAGAATTTGGAGGCATCAATGGAAAACACTATAAGCACACCTATCAACCCCTCTAAATTTCAAGCACTTCCTCAAAAGAGTATTCACATCATTTTAGAAGATTATGCAAATTTTTTGGAAGCACATGAAAAATTAACTGAGGAATTAAACCAACTCCAACAACAACATCAAATAGAACCACATGCACTACCTACACCACTCCTTGAATCCACAGTATCTACTTCAAAATCAATTGAACTTGTTGCTTTATAGCACCAAATACTGGAGGTACAGATAAGACTTGAATAGTATGAACGACCTCCATTGCCACCTAAGGCATCTGTAGAGGATGAAACTATTCTGATTCTGGTAGAACAAACTTTTGAAGAAGAGAATGAGCCTCAACCAATATCAGGAGGCCAAGTTATAGGAGAAGAATAAGTCGTTCAAAGCACCTAGGCGACCATGGCTAAAGCAAGTACCAGACATTGGTATAAGATCCCAAGAAGAATACGTGGCCATACATATCTTAACCATGGAAAATATGGAAGAAGGAGTCTTGAAGTCTAAATAATTTCTAAATCTTGCACACATATGGCTTATAGCTACCTTCGAGCTACAATACATACCTTTATTTCATGATCCTCATAGACTACAATGCAGGGGTGATAAGGTTTATTGGTAAGACAACTACCTTTCCTAGTCAATATGAAGCCGACTTACTAGCAATAGCAAGAAAAGATACTATCTTTGAGCCCACCTGGTGGAAACAATTATTGGAGGAATATCCAGAAATGGTACATACATGGTCCCATGCTCCACTCCACATGTTTATAGCTCATGCTATGGACAAGTACCAAGGTGAAGATCATGGCAAGCATTTGCAATTAAACTAAAGAATAATGCATGCTATGTTGATTCCATTAACTAGCCATATGTTGCACCACCACAAGGACGACCAACAATTTCTTATAGGATAACTACAATCCGGCATTGGATACCTTGTCTCAGGCCCATGCCCAATGTTGTTGTCCAGATGCTATTAAGTATCTTTGATTTAATGCACATAGTCTTCAAGACCTTCAGGCATGCCAAAGCTCTTGTTGTATCTATGCTAAGGTTCAAGAATGACAATCTAGATCTAGTATATGACATTAGTACCATGTTCTCAATCAAAAAAATCTAGAATTGGTACCACTGGGTTAATCATCTCCCTACTTGCTACAAGAAGAATTTCGAGGACGTGTTCACAATAGGCTTTTGGGAGTATAATCTAGACATTTTTATTTCCAACCAACCCTCCTACTCCAACTTTTTGCCTATGAACAAGCCATGTACTTAGAGCATTACAAGATGTAACATCTCGAAGTACCAAGTGTGATAGATTGGGAAGATCTAAAAATAAATCTTGCAACTGGACTTCACATACAAGAACATGAGTTAGTCACCAATGTCATTCAATACTACATTGATCACCCCGTGCAACAAAGGTCTGTGAGGGACAACAAACTTGAGAGGGGGGAGTGTTAATGGTAGGAGTGGACAAGGAGGCTTGAATAGATAAGGAAGCATGAAGCAAGGAGCCGAAAGAGAAGGGCAAGACTTAGAGATGAGATTGAGTAGAAAAGGAAGTCAAAGATGATATTGCAAGGTATAGCCCTCATCAAATTTTGAAACGTTATTCTCATCAAATAGTGATCTTTATCACTACACATCATTGTAAATAGCCTATTTTGGTAATTTGAACTCCATTTTGTGCATTCCAAGGCATCATCAAGCTTAAGGAGTATTAGAGGAGCTTACATTTCTTTAATTTTTCATAATTTTTGGATCTTGTTTGAGTCATCAGAATAGCATAGGAACCTATTTTTTAACTAGGCTAGACACTAGGTTTGAAATAGGTCAAAAATAGTAAAAAAACTATCTCATTTTTTAGGGTAGCTTGTGTACCTAAGTATCGACTTAGGGACTTGAGGATAAAGAATATACCTCAATCCCCTACAAGTACATATAGTGGGGATTCACGCTTTGATTATCAATCGAAGAAGTATCATAACCTAGCAAAGTGTATGAAGACATGCATTCAAGTGTAGGTCAATGCAAAAGTGAACTAACAAAAGTGCAAACAAGTGTAAACTATCACATTCAAAGCTTTCAAGGTCGGCTATGGTGTCACGATACTTAAAGCAACATCCAATAGTAAATCGAGCTTTTCTCTCAGCTCCAAACTTGCAATATAGAAAATAGCGGGTTCATTTCGAAGATCTCAAGAAGATGCATCCAATGGTGCTACTCGGTTCTGACACTTATGCTTCAAGATATGAGCAAAATACTGAGCCGTGGGAATGACCTACCTACGCTTAAGCACTTCCTACACTTCGCACACACATTATCAACAACAAACAAGCACTACCATGGATAGACAACACTTCAAAGCACTCTTTTCAAGCCTGTTGAAGGATACAACATGTATTTCTTGGATCCACTTCATTTTCATCATCGTTTGTATCTTTTTCTAACTTTCATTCACTTAATAAAGCACTCTTGTATAGGTGTGTGTGAGTGCCACACTAGAGAATAAGTGGGATTCATTCTCCTTTCAGTTGAGAAATCCCACATAGCATGCTTTTTTGCCATTTTGTATATAAAGAGGTCTCCACCTCTTCTTTGGGGGGCTTTTTTGAGAAGTAAGGAGATAATGCTAGTTTGTAGATAGACTCTTGCTCTCTTTTGTCGTCATGATGTCCATGCGTGCTTGTTCTCCTCTTGTCTAACGCTTGTGACACGTTGATGTATGATTACATCACTATTATGCTTGTGATTACGATTAATGCATCATTTGCGATGTTTATGTTGTATCTTCTTGTTAATAACGTTGTTAATCATACGTTGACGAAGAGCCATTACGTCTGCTGAGTGCTTCTACGCAAACATTTGGGTCTCATGAGATGCTTCCTAGTTTGACAAGTATGAGTTGTGATGCTACAACGTCAACAACTTTTGGCGCCGTTGCCGGGGAACGTTCTCTTGTCACTTACGTGATGGTTTTTGGCGTGAAAGAGACGTGTACGCAAGTTTTTCATGACGATTTGTTGAGTTCTTCATTTTGTTACACTCTTGCGGGCATTTGCAGCTTGCAAGATTCATAATAACTTGTTGAGATGAGCCATTTTCGGTGTGATTAGAATCCTTTTTGGGTGATTAATCCACCATGTGTGGTGATTCTTCAAGTCACGGGTAGAATAGGAGTAGTTTTGAGAAACCTTTTAGTTATTATGTCAATTTTTTCCATTAATCTTGTTCACTTTTCTTTAATCATGTGTAATTAAATCAGTTTTGGGGTTCTTCTACAATTTTCAAGGAGGTTCTCACTCATCATCTTCATCAATAAGCATTTCCGGACAGTGCAAGGAAAATGATGAGTGCTGGTCTGCATAGAGACGATCGGAAACATGCTCAACAAGAGCTTCTGCCATTGAGATAGATACGATCTCAACATCTCGGTTAAAACAGAATTCCTGACAGACCCGAATGACAAACCTAAGAGCAATTGCCACCTACGATGAAAGCTTAGCATCAAGAACAATGTCTGTAATGGACGGTACGATCGATTTTTTTGTTTTATTTTTGAGAAGGCTGAAGCAGTGATCATACTGTCGAGTCGTCTGGACTGGAGGAACACTATTGAGGAAGCATGATGATACCTAGTGCTTCCTCCAAGAGAGTCAGCATCTGCAATTCAAGCAAGAAACATGGCAAACTCAGCGATAATTTTGAACAGCAGCCATAGAATGCCTGCATTCGGTCTTGCGATATGGCGGGCAGAACCGGTGCTTCTTCATTCCCTCATCCTCAAGCCAATCGATTGGGTTACCACCATATCGATTGTGCAGCTAATTATCAAAATGCTAGGTTGGTCATGTGTTGACCTAGTCATCATCTCTACTGGTATGCCTCGAATGGCTGGCATGACACATAATGAGCTTTTGAACATTGATACTGGTGGTGTCAAGTTCCTATGTACAGTATCAGGATACGAGTACGCACATAAGAAGTAATGTGTCCAACCCAGATCATCAGGCAGTAGTCGGGGATGCTGGTTTCGAGGATATGAAGATGAAACACCCAGTCTGCGAAGATTGTCCTTCGGGCTGTCAAGTGCAGGAACATCTTCTAGCAGTGGATCATAACGTGCAGCCACCAAATAGCGTGCCAACGGATAGCTTAGAGTTTCTACGGAGTGCCTGGGTAAGCGGCTACGGCGGTGGCAGTGAGTCTTCGACAGTCCCAACCAAATACAGTACTAATCCCTACGAAGATCTAGAGAGCGAGCTCTTCTCGGATCATCCGCTAGACCTATAAGCATGCATGCAGACGATCATGCGAGATTCAAAATGTGCATCAGGTAATCCAGTTTGAAGCATTGCCCTAAACCTGTGCTAAGCATGCTTGGCCAAGGCTGCTAGAAGAATTGCAACTTAAAGATGATGAAGATGATTGGGTACAGAGAGATAGTGTAGCTTCTTCAACCCATCAGAATTGTCCTCACAAGAAAGGTTGGCACTCCCAAAGTGAAATTCGAATAAAGAAACCACTTCCTGCGTCAAGTTGAAGAGTCTCTTTATGGAGATGAAGAGGGTTGGCAGGAGAATGATTCATACGTCAACATTGGATTCATGGATAGGGGTAAAGGACCTGAGAAGGCCAATGGGCATGGGAAAGAATGGCCTTGCGGGGAAGCTTTGTTGTAGAACTTGGAGGAACATAAACATTTTGGGTATCAAGAAGATGAAAGCCAGTTAAAGCATACAAAGATGGGTAGCCAATCTCACAGTAAGGTACAGATCAGGGCAGTAGGAATTCCAGTTGGTTCGGTTCTGGAGAAAGAAAAAATGCATAAGCAACAATGAAGTTCTAAAGGATGAAATAGGCAGTAGCAGACATGCATCCTTTTTTAGCCAAGTAGGATCCATAGCCTCTGCATCATCATCACCATTTTCATCATTGTGGGCTAAATCAATGCAGTGGAGGGGATCCAATAGGTCCTTAAGTTCTTCATCGGCTGTTACTTCTGCTATTGAAAGCACTTTTTGTTTAAGATCTGCTGCTTCTAGTGCCCCTTCTATTAGAGTGTGGCATGTAGTACCAATATGTTCTACACCTACACGATGCAGTGAAGCTTTAAGTTGCACTTGTCTGAGGATCAGTCTGCATCCCTAAAAGATGCAGAAGCAAATGTGCATCAGGTCTTCAATTTCGTGAGCCTCTGAGCTCAAGAATTGTGTTGCGAACCTACCTTGTTGACTGGAGAGTATGGATGGACTGCGAACATGGAAAAGGTAATGAAGGCTTGAGTTCTGAAATAAAGTTGTATGACCAGTTACATGATATCAGAGAAGATGACAAAAGATCAAAATACAAGGATGCAAGAATTAAAGAAAGAACAGAGGCTGATAAGAATGGTAACTTCGTTAAAGGTTTTGTCCTACTTCTCTTTGGGATAGCGTTGCCGACCACTCAGCTCAGTTTAGAGGACCCAAACACATTTGGCAACAGGAATCAAGGATGTTAAAGCTCAGACTGAGCATTAATGATAATGCAAGAGTGGTGGATACAGATGAAGATATGGAAACTGCTAATGTTTGCACACATCTGGGTAGTAGGGAGTTTTCTGAATCGGTGTCTAGTTTGCCGATCCTGCAAGGAAAACATACAATCCTCATGAATCATAGATCAGATGAGAATGTATCGAGGAGCTTCATGCTTGCATAACCTTTCTTGAAACATGAGTAGCAGAGGCTATAGAAGAGGACTGCAAATCTAGGTAGACTCTATGCTTCCAAGTATGGAAGTGAAGAGAATCTAAAGAATATTATGGGGACATTCCATGCTTATGATGTCCGCAGCATTGCTGACATAGTTTAATCACAGGTGCGCTGATTATAGAGATGATGGAGGAATATGGCTGCCTTTTTTCGGGGGTCACACATGATGAGCGTCTTGACTGGGGATCATGGGCAATAGCCAAGCTTGATCATCTCAATGCTCATGGCTAAGGACAAGCTATTGCATTCAGCATGGAGGTGGAAGGAGGCATCAGAAACCTGGATGCACAAAGAATGCTGAGAGTTACTCTGCGTTATACAGTGCTCATGGGGAAGGTAAATGCTGTCAGCATCCTGATTGTGGTTAGGTTGCTTAAGGAAGCACCTTGTTTTGCAAAAGCCATGGCAGGAGAAAAACGTTGCACAGCTGAAGGATGCAATAAAGGTGCAAAAGGAAGTACCTTGTTATGTAAATCTCATGGTCATAGTAAACGATGCATGTTTAATGGTGGTGTTGTATGCTCAAAGAGTGTACATGGAGGTACTCTTTTTGTGTTCATCATAGAAGTGAAATTAAACAACAGCGACTGAGAAGAAGCGCTTGACACTGAGAAGCAACATGCCTTAGCTGGGAGCTCAAATGAGGCTTTTGGGAAAATGTCCAATCTGACTACTGCTGCTTGTGGATGCAAAAGTGCAGATGAAAGCAGGACTAGCTTAGTTACAGAAACTAATAGTGTATTGTTTATTGAAGGCATGGCACATGGATGTGCACATGCAGGTTGTGAATCGAAGGATCAGGCACATTACTGTCCACTTGATAGCTCCCCTCCGAATGATAGAGTATCATTCGACAAGTCAGAAATAGGATATTCAAAGGGTGCTAACTTACCCAGGAGAAAGAGCCTAAAGCGTTGGTGAATATGTGTGGTGGAAGGTATCCTGGTGGTGAGGTGGATTGAATGCCCAGTTTCAAACCTAGAGATCGAAAGACACTTCTTCGAAGTTCGGATGACGTGCAGCTCAAATGGTCATAATGAAGGTCTAAAGTCAACCAGGAGTCTCAGTGTTTGGAGATACAGCCCCTCTTGAGACGGAGAAAGCAGGACCGAAGCACATACTGTGCTACAAAGTAAAAAGCCACATAGCATTGAAGGATTTAGTGATTGCGAGCATAACATGGAGAGATCTTGACAGCTGACAAGCTTCAACGACAAAGAATGCATGAGATCTAATGCATGAGTTCTGATGGCTCATGCTATCCTAAAACATTCAAATTTCATCAGCCGAGGATGCTCACTATGGTCATTGGGTCCCAATATAGGAGCGTGGAAATTGAGGAAAGCACTCTTAGCAATGGCGCCAATAATTGGTCCAGGTTCAGATCTTATTGTGCAACACGTAATCAACTTTCCTACATTCCTGTCCAGTTAGAGGAAATGTTTCTGACAATGATCAAATGCAAAGAATCTGATGAGCAGCGTCATGGATTCCCATCAGTGATCACTTACTGCGCTTGCTATTTTCTTAGCATGACTCTACTCTCTCACATGAGAACACTAATGATGGGCAGCGGTGGGCCTCAGAAGCTCTGTTAGAATTAGCACCGATGCTTGAGATGGTTCAGTACATTGTACACCTGCAGAAACGCCAGCCAATGACCATGCTTATCAAGATTTACGTATAGGATTGCATATCCTGCATGTGGATCTAGGGGATGAATCGATGTCAGTCTCTGAGGTAAAAACAACAGGGAAGAGTGGGCGCACTTGCTACCGCATCTGTCCAGAGAGAGAGAGAGAGAGCATTACTATTTTGAAATAAACTCCAAGAGTTTTGCCTACGGAGCGTTAATGGGACTACCTGAATAGCACGACTTGAATTACAATTAATTTTTGGGAGCATAGGGGACCAGTAATCGAAAGACATGAATTTGAGGGATAAAAGACGAGTAAGGTAGGAAAACCTGTGCACTATGCTATAATTAAATTTCTTTCATGAAAAATAAAGTATCACAGGAAATGCATTGGGTTGATTTTATTTTTTGCTCACAAGCTTTTAGATGGCACTCAACACGTAGTTATAGAACAAAGTTTTGAACAGGATAGAATTTGGGAGAGGTGGGCTTGAGTCTCTAAAAAGAGACTACAAGAACTCAAGGGACATCAAAACCGATCTGAGAAACTTGGGGCATGAGGGAAAGAATTAAGATGATTGAGCCATATGAGTCAAAATTGTTTTGAAACTAGGGGATCTCGCACTTTACTATGACTGGGTTCTCTCAAATTGCATATGTATGAACTTTCATATTTTGGTGCATCAAACTTTTCTAAATGCAATTCCTTTAAAACCATGGAGAGAAATGCTTAAAAATTGAGTGAATGAAGGGGAAAAGTTTCTGACACTTAAATGTTTTAAGCTATCATAGAAGCATTAGCATGATCAATTAATTGCCTCTTACTTTTTCTTATTTTCTGTGCTAAGAAAATAGCACCCTACGTAACAAACATAGTAAATCTTCTTTTTGTATATATGCATAGATAAGCTTATCGCTTTTTGAGATGTGATAATATTTTGAACATGATAAAGTTATGCTTGTTATACAAACAAATCTTCTACTAAGTGCAAAATTGAAAAGTTTGGACCCCTAGAATGATGGTTGAGATTCATAAATCCTTCTCCTTGTCAATACATCAAATAATTGAATTCTTTCTCAAGGCTTAATTGGATCTTGGGTCTTTAGAAGTTAAGAGTTGAAATTTACGGTCTTTCTCATTCTGTGATCCTTGAAGTTAATCTTGCAACTCTCTTTGTTTCTTGCTAGAAGAACCCCATTAGAACTTATTTACACATCTTAGAAAACATAAAAACAAAAAAAACACACAAAAACCCAAAACAAATTCTAAAAACTCCTAAAATACCAAACAAATATTAAAAACACTCAAAAAACCAAAAATTGTTTCAGCAAAACATGGGAAAGAAAAAGGCAAAGGAAAGAAGGAAGGGGGAGAAGGTTGCACAAAAGAAAGAAGAAAAAGATGAAATGCATGCATTAATCACACATGATCAAGGTGAAACAAACAGAGAAAATTTGCAAGGGGTAGAGGAAATTGGAGGAATGTCTAAAGGGGTGGGATCCATTGTTGCAAACAAGGAATATAGTAACACTTTTGTGGATGTACTAATTGGTCATGAACATAGAAATATGAGTGCTTTTATTAACCCTCATTGTGAGTGGAATTTAATTCATATTGATTTAGTGACAATTATTTTGGATAACATTCAATTAACCACTCATTCCTCTATCCTCATGAATGGTGAAACTTATGATTGCATGGGTCAAGTTAGGTTGCCTATTGTGGTGAATGCTATGGAATTTTTAGAAACATTTTTTGTTATGGAAGGTATAGATGAAGACTTGGTCATAGGCACTCAAAGGTTTTTTGAACATCAAGGGTTTGAAGCACCTTGTCCATCTATTATGTCCATCCCCACTAGTGAGTCTTTTGGAAATCCTGATGATTATCCTCATTGTATGGATTGTGGACATAATCATTTATTCAAAGATTGTGCTCTTAATCCACAAAATAGTCTTTCCACTCATGCTTTTTCATCTAACCTTTCTTTGTGTAAGTCACAGGAAACCTTGACGAATGATGAAGTGGAGGACTCCAAGTGCTTGGAGGATATGGAAGGGCCCTCTCTTCCTCTAAGTTTGGAATCTTCTCACGAATTTTGCATGAGTTCTATGAAAGATAAAGTGATATCTAGAGATTCTATGTATAATACAGATAAATGCATCGTTGAATCTCTAGATCAATCTCAAACCACGCAACCTTATGATCCATTACATGAGCATGATATATGTAAAGAAACTCAGCCTTTGTTGAACTCCCCATGTAAAGGTGAGTTTTTTCTAAAGACTCACATAGAAGGCCCAAAAGACCCATACATCAAGAAGAAGTCACATTTCCCTTGTAATGAAAAGCTAATTTGGGTGGCCAAAAACTTACTTAGAGCCCAACCAAATCGCACTATGATATGGGTACCAAAGAAAGCTCTTATACAAAATCAACCCTCTCACACTAGACTTCATAATCTACGGTCTAGTTTCACATTGCCTTATCATCAAGAACAACCACTTTTGACAAAGGGATCCAAAGCAATAAAGTCAACACTCATAATAGATCCAAGGAGAAACCTCAAGGCTAAGACCAACAAAGCGAAGACATATTGGCGGCCTAGAACCTCTTCGTGCAGCATCCATGGGTGTCGGACCCAACCTTGCCCAATGCACAGCATATGCTTAAGATGCACACCAAGTATGCACATGAATAGGGCCTCATCCAAAGGCCCAACATTAGGCACACTTAGTTTAACCCAGACACAAAGAGGGCACATGTACATAGATTTCAAAAATTTGCTTTTTATTTTTCTTCTTTTAGGATGGTGGACAAAGGTATCATCCATTTCAAATGGTTGATGGAAAAGAAGCGGCTCTTGGAGTAGGACATTTGGAGAAGGCCTCATCATCGCCTCACCCTTGAGCACTTTGCTCAAGACCCATCCATTTTTGCACCATTTTTTTTATTTGTATGCATTTTTAGAGTAGGCATAAGATAGGGTCACATTACAAGACCGTGCATAGACACTTTTTTTGTTTTCCGCCCATGCACCCTTAGTCCCCACTCATGCATATGGACTAAGAAGAGATGAATTAATTTCATCTATTTGTATATATCATCTACATTTTTTTGTCTCATTCTCATACATCATCCATCCATTACCAAAAAAAAAAAAAAACAAAAAAGAAGAGCATTCTAGCATATTCATCTATATGAGGCAAAAGAACCAAGTTAAAGCACTCGACTCCAAACAAAAAGCAAGATGAAGAAAAGCAATAACGCAAAGCATTCCAATGGTGCAAGGATCATGCAAATCAAAAGGGACTCCTACACGCTCTTCCACAAAAGCTCCATACTTGCAAAAGCTTTGTCGAGGACGACAAAGTCAAGGAGGGGGGGAGTGTTGAAGGATACAACATGTATTTCTTGGATCCACTTCATTTTCATCATCGTTTGTACCTTTTTCTAACTTTCATTCAGTTAATAAAGCACTCTTGTATAGGTGTGTGTGAGTGCCACACTAGAGAATAAGTGGGATTCATTCTCCTTTCAGTTGAGAAATCCCACATAGCATGCTTTTTTGCCATTTTGTATATAAAGAGGTCTCCACCTCTTCTTTGGGGGGATTTTTTGAGAAGTAAGGAGATAATGCTAGTTTGTAGATAGACTCTTGCTCTCTTTTGTCATCATGATGTCCATGCGTGCTTGTTCTCCTCTTGTCTAACGCTTGTGACACGTTGATGTATGATTACGTCGCTATTATGCTTGTGATTATGATTAATGTATCATTTGCAATGTTTATGTTGTATCTTCTTGTTAATAACGTTGTTAATCATACGTTGACGAAGCGCCATTACGTGTGCTGAGTGCTTCTATGCAAACATTTGGGTCTCATGAGATGCTTCCTGGTTTGACAAGTATGAGTTGTGATGCTACAACGTCAACAAAGCCCCATACATGCGTGTAAGATCACAAGGATGAAGATACAGAGAGAAGAAGACACAAATTCAAAATTTTGTGCTCTTGATTCTCACAATGGCAAAACGTCCTCACAAAGAGTCACAAAATGACTTATATAAATGTGCCCTAAAAATGGTCCTTTCACATAAGAGACCGGCACTTTATTGACTAAAAGAATAATTCCCTACTAGTTTACAAGGGTAATGATACGGATATCTATGGATATGAATCTGAGGACTCCTCTAGTGCATTTATATCGGAAAATATATTACGAGGTGACTATGTTACAAAAATAAAGTGTCCAAATTCAAAAAAATTTGGGGCCCTTATTTTTCTCTGTATCTCTGCTCTGCAATACTCTCCCCCTCTTTGTCTCTATCGTCCCTTGACATGCTTTGCTTCTTGTCTCTAGTTCTATGCATGTAGTCGATTTGGTTCCTTATTTAATTGATTGCCGCTTTATAGTTGACCACTGCCAGCTCTTGTGGAAGTCGTAATGATATAGGTTTACCAGTGGTCAAGGAACTTATCACAACTCGGGACCTGTTGCATTGGTTTTGGCTTCTTTTTTCCTTGTTAAGTGAGGCGGTCATGCATGCAACCAGTGGAGATGAACTACAATAGATTTGTAGTCTAGCTCTCCAATAAACTCTTTGTATTTGCACTGCGAGCACCATATGGAAGGTATCAAGGTCTGGATTTCCAGCCTTTGATCTGGACTTCCCAAAGATCAAGAGGTTGAAGCACCTTTTGGGGCTCGAGATCTACCGGATATCTTCTTGCACTTCTTCATGGGTAGTTGCTGGCCTTGATCTTTTCTTGCCTGTTGCATACTTTCCACTGTTGTGTGCCCCTGCGGGGCTCTATGGAGAGATGAATGTTGTGTGCCCCTGGAGGGCTTCCCGCAGTGTTGATTCTTCATATTGATTCTCTTTAGTGAAGCTTCTTTCTTGGTTTTCTTCTTCTTTTCTTTTTGCATGACTCTCCTTCAACACCACCCCCTCTTGAACTCTGTCGTCCTCGACAGGGTTTGGATGTCAACAGGAGTACGTCCTATATACCTTTTGCTCTGTTTCATTAATCGGATCGGCTTCACGTATCATGAGTTGCTTCCATTGTTCTACTCACACCATCATGTGGTGCCTGTCTATGGTCTACAAAGAAGCTTAATTCATAACACCACAAGTCTCACATTTAGATTAGTTGACATCTTCAAGAAAATTTCTGAGTCAATCTCAAAAAATCCTGTAAAAACGCTTCCTCAAAAGTTTGCATGTATGGGCTCGGCAAAAAGATAAGTCTAGAGTAATATGCCATAATTGTACAATGACTAGGCATAATAGATAGATAAAAAATGAGGATATCTGTGCCTTGGTTAATGCCGATGAAACTCAATAATATATATTTTGCATGCGTAAAAACTTTGAGTACTATGAGTATCATATTGAGGATTTTATTGGTCATCTTATTGTGAGATCAGGTAATGTAGCATAACGATTTAGCCAAAACCCGATGGATATCACCATATATTCCTCCATTGGAAAATAGTTGTGTGACGGACTTGGAAGTAAGGGGTAATTCAACCATTGCTTATTGAGCTTACTAGTTCTTTGTAAATCCAAAATTTCTTGTATATCACGTCGATGTGGCGTCAAGCAAAAAGAAGTATTCACCTGGAATAAATATGGTGATACTTGTCAATGCACCTGTAATGTTGGATTCTTTTCCAAAAACTTCCTTCTCCATAATGGTTATGCCGCTTCAAATTCTTCTTGAGTGTAAGTGAATGTGTTTGTCTTGAAGTTCAACTGGTCATCTGGATCCTTTTATGTAATGTGCTTTATATAACGGCACGTGTGCTCTTTCAACAACCCATAAGGTATGTTGAACGGCTTTATTATCTATTCCAAGTCTTTGCCTTTAATTTTTGCTTCTTTCATTACTTTGACCACTTCATTCTCGAAATTTTCTGTCAACAGGGACACCACTAGTGCCCGTTCCTTCTGACCTAGTTCTGCAGTATACAGCATCGGATGATCATCAATAGGTTCCACTGTCTACTCTCTTATTAGTGAATGATATATCAGGGGAGATAGAGGACATATATCTACCTCTTCAGTAGGATTCCCTTGTTGTGGCTCTACTGGTGTCCCAATTGTTGCCTGTTGTTTTATTTGAGCTTCTAATTGTGCAATGAGTTCATCATTTTCTTTGATTTCATTGGTAGCCTTTGTTAATGCTTCTTTGGTAGTCACAAGTTCATTTCCTATGGCGGCTATTTGATCAACGTCTTCATTATATACCACAAGAAGTTTGTCTTTAGACGATTTCCATCGCTTTTTGTGTTCGTTAGTGTCATGCATATACTTTCTTTCCCATTCTTCTCTGATAGCTTGCTCTTGTTTGAGTTGATCTTCATACTTCATAATTTGATCTTCCAATACCTTTGTGTCGCTTGTGGTCACTGCTTGTGCTTCTACGGGTTGGTTGCATAGTATGGTAGACATAAGCTATTTATTTCTATTTCTTAAATTGTCTGCTTCCTCCATGTATACTTTGATTTGAGTTTCAAGCAGCTTACTTCTATCATTCATTCTTGCCTTCTCCACTTCACCAGCTGTAGCTCAAGCATAAGCACCACCTCCTTTACTTGTCAATCCGCGGAGACGTGAGGACCGGTATGAAGACCACGAGCAAGTGAAGGCACAAGTGTGTGAGTGAAAGCACACCAACATGCACACACATACACACACACGCACACAAGGCAAGATCAAAGAGAGGAACAATGGAAAGCTTTGATTGCAAAAGATTTCTCTTACAAAAGCTCTATTCTCTAACAAGCTAACCTCAAAAATGAGCTCTCTAGCTCTTTTTATAGTTTTTGGACTAATTTTGGCCCTGTCCAGACCTAGTGTCCGGCCTAGTTAAAAATTAGGTTCCAGGGCTTATTTGAGGGCTCAAACGAAGTCTAAAAATTATGAAAATTGGTAGGATGATACTTCTAATACTCCTCAAGCTCGAGGACTCCTTGTCTTGAACAAAATGGATTTACAAAAATAGAAAATGGTATTTACAATGGTTTTTAGTGATGGAAATCACTATTTTTGTAGGGCATTCTTCTAAACATTTGACATGTACTTCTTGGAGCTCCCTATTTGCTCCTTCTTCTTGTGTGTGTCCACCTTTGTGATGTGCTTCCATGCTTGTGCTTCACCTTGAGTTCCAACACTCCCCCCCCTCTCGAGTCTGTCATCCCTGACAGACCCTTGTTGTAATGGTTGTGTCAGGTCATGCTTGAGAGGTAGTGTCCTTTCCTTCTTCTTTGGATGCCATTGAGAATGCGTCGTTGTGATTCATCAAAAAATTTCTAGTTGCCCAAAAAATGTTGTCAAGGTTGAGTTGGAGCAACCGCTAGCTTCGATTGCGTCCTAGGTATTGATGTTGTCTCCAGGATGTCCTCCAACTCTTCCATAGATGATGTTTAGAGTAGTCATGCCCAGTACTCATAACCCATGGTGGATGATGGGAAGTGTGTTAGTGCATGGGTTGAAAAATGTATGTGCCTTGTGCACGGCCTTGTAATGTAGCCCTATGCATGCTTACTTGAAAAATGCATTGGAAGAAGTATGGTGCAAAAATTGGGGGTCTTGAGCTAAGTGCTGAAGGGTATGCCGACGAAGAGGTTTCCTAATCTATCATGGTTATGGTGTTGCCAAAGTGAAGTTACTTACCATAGTGAAGGATCGATCGATGTTTATCTCCTCGTGTTGGACTCACGGCATTTGTGATGGACCGTCAGCTAGTCTTTCATTGTCGATGAATGTCCGTGTGGATGGTTCACTGATGAAATTCTTTGAGTGACTCCTCCTATCTCCTCGTGTCAAAGCAACATTGGCCAAGTACTGAGAATTGAATTTCTGTATATTCCTTGACAAACGACATTGGGTAACTACACCAAGCTTAGTTTCACATATTCTCTTTAGTTCACCATAAGCAGGAGTCTTCTCATCCAGTATACATACAAAGATTTGCAGGGTACCAGAACTACCCCTTGCAGATATCTCCCTGGATGCTCTCTTACATGCAGTAGTTAAGCATCACTTCAAGTTGCGGACCTTCAAGCTCTTCACTCCTACCATAGTAAGAGGAAACCATAGTTGTGGATGCCATGTTCATGCCAAGTTCTTGACATCTACCAGATAAGGCAGCAATTATATCATCTGCTAGCCGAGACACACTTCTATCCAAACTGATAAATGCCCAGTAATCAACAGTTCCACCTTTAACCAAGCATGACTCATTCATGTTTCATGAGCCAAACCTGGGAACAAGTGCTTCCTCTCCCTTTTTTTTTTTTGGAGGAACAATGTCACCAAACAAGAAGATAGATGTTAGTATCAGAAAAAATAGTTGATATATGTCAATGTGCTCTTGTGCATGGGACTCTCCAATGTGTCTATGCACGGCCCTGTAATGTGGCCCTATATTAATGCATACTTTGGAAATGCATAACCTGAATGGTGCAAAAGACTGGGTTGTGCAAGGAGCACATGGTTGTCGCTCATCGAGGCTTTTTGATGTTATTTGTGGATGTTGATGCCATCTATCGTGGAGGTATCCATTGGATCTTGAGATGTCAACTGATCCTTCCTCCTTACAGGGATCCATTTGAGAATGACCTACGACTGTGTAGTGAGCATCTTCGGCCTATTCATCCTTGGCTGGTTTCTTGACTGTTGTGTCCCTTCTGGTTGGCGCGTTGTTCTTGTAGGGGCCGTTGATGCTTTTGGCTTCCAAACCCATATCCTTGTTGATTGTCTTCTGACTCTTGTTGAAGAGGTGAGTTGGTTTACTATTGGTCTTGGTGTTGGGTTCAGACCCTTGGCTCCCTTTGGCTTCTTTGTTGAGACTTTTCTCACGTGGGAGAGCATAGGTTGTTGTGTATAT
This sequence comes from Ceratopteris richardii, assembly GCA_020310875.1. Taxonomy (NCBI): domain Eukaryota; kingdom Viridiplantae; phylum Streptophyta; class Polypodiopsida; order Polypodiales; family Pteridaceae; genus Ceratopteris; species Ceratopteris richardii. The sequence continues at coordinate 174,486,998 of CM035428.1, read as the reverse complement.
AGTAGCTTCTTGGGTAGCCATATTTGTAATTGTCCATGTTGAGCTTCACCTAATTTCTTAGGCACCCAAACTTGTTGGATACCTTGTGATTGAGCTTGTCTGAGCTGCTTCCTTCGTCTTCTGGCCTGGTTGGCTTGCCTGGATGGGATTTGTGGGGGCAAGGCTGGTGGTTGCTCTCCTTTGCGTACCCAGATGTGCTTCATGCTCGGAACTGCTTTCTTATCGAATGGTGTCTTTCTATTTGATGTAGCAGTTATCGTGAACGGTTGTGTTTGCCTGTGTGGTGGACTCACTACTGTGACTACTTGATTCTTTGGGGAAGAAGAAAGATCCACCCGCCTTCGAACCTGTTCTTCCATGATTGACTCCTTCTGCATCATAGAGCTTTTGATGCATACAACATCTTCTTCCATATGATTAGTCTTGGAAAAACTAAGAGAGTGTGTGGTGCCATGATCTGTGAGCATGCAGTTCTCTAATTCTAATGTAATGCATTGTTCATGTACCCAAACTTGAAGAATTTGACTTCTTGGGTTTAAGTTAACTGCATGGTCATAGATCCAATCTTGATCCAAGACAAGTGGTTCTGTAAGGTTCTCATCTTGACACACTAGCACTTTGACTTTCATTGGGACATCTTGAAGGTAGATGGGAAGTTCCACCTCACCCAAACAAGGGGTTTCCACACCTCCCAATCCTATGAGATAAGCTTCTATGGGATTGATGTTCAAGTGCAAGTCTTGGCAGTAGGACAGTCTAACTACACTACTTGCTGCACGTGAGTGAATCAATGCTTTCACAGTCCTTGCACCCTTTCCTTGTCCTATCTCTATGGTCACAAAGGGACGTCGATCAATGACTTGAGAAGTAGTTATGCCCGATTTTTGGCACATATCCATGTGATATTTTGGGGCTTTTGAGTTGACATCTAGGCCTAGTCGCCTTAACTTATTTCGCCTAATACGCTCTCTGGCCTCTGCCTGTGCTTCTTCCCTCACCCTTAACTCCTCTTCTTTTCGCTTCTTAGCAGTGTTGAGTCTTGTAAGCATATCCTCTGTAAGAGGTTCTAGGTATAACTTGACTCTACATCCACTAATATAGTTTGGCAAGATATCTCCTTCTAAAGTGGCCGACTGAACTGCACCGTTGGTGGAAATTCTATTAATGATCATGGGTCCGTATCCTCTTTTTTCCAACTTACGGGCATGTTGCTATAGCGTATAAACCAGCACTAGGTCTCCCTCTTTCAATCCCTTATCTTTGATGTGTGCATCGAAGTATGCCTTCTGCCTTTTCTTTGCAGTGTAGATACCTGCTGCCGCTCGTAGCCTCGTCTCACCTAAGCATTCTAGGTCAAAGATTCTAGAAGAGAATTCATGTCCATTCCACTCATGCTCTTGTGCTACTTTTAAAGCTGGGATTAAGAAATCTAATGGTAGCACAGCATTCTGTCCAAAGTCCATCTGAAATGGGGTGGCATTGAGTACCGTTTTGTAGGCAACTCGATAAGGCCAAACAGCATGATGAAGTTGTTTGTCCCAATCAGAGCGTTTATTATTGACCAGTTTTGTCAATACATTACAGAGGATCTTATTGGTGCTCTCAGCTTGTCCGTTAGCTTGTGGGTGATAAGGGGCAGACTTCTTATGTATCACTAAGAATTCTTGGAGAAGATTTTCAATGACCTCATTCAGGAAGTGTGTGCCTCTATCGCTCACTAACTCTATTGGATATTGTGCACGTTGGCATGTGTCACATTTCTTCACATAGGTATGAGCATCCATATGAAGAGTGGGCCACCAAAGTCCTGAAAATAAAATGGTCTTGATCACTCGGTCAGGACCAAAATGCCCACCTGCAACACCACTGTGTGCAGTCTCTAAGACCTTTAAATAGTCTGATTCATGAACGCACAGTCTTAAGTAACCATCTTTGCCTCTTCGGTATAGGTTGTCTCCTACTAAGGCATAGCCTTGAGCCTCTTGCTCCATGCTTCCTCTTCTTGCTAGACTAGCCTCTTTGGGTAATCTTCTCAACCTCATAAACTCTACCAATGGAGCACTCCAATCTGGAATTAATGTCACTTGATAAAGGGTCGCATGATCCACTCGGGGTTTCTCTCTGCACATTGGACAATTCTTAATCCATTCATGTATTTCTTTGTCCATGCTAGGCAAATACACTCCTAAACGCTTCATATTCTGCAATGTTCGTTGTTTAGAATAGTGATTTCCTAGCAATCCTTCATGAGCTTGCTGCAACCAACTACTATGTTCATCATCCTCGACACAACAAGCTAATACACCCTCAGTATCTTGTTTGTACATGCTTCCAACCAATATATGATATTTTTGTGATTTCACAATTTCTTCTTGTGATGTTTTAACATTCTTATTTGCGGGTCCGATGGTTAGAACTGGTACCAACTTATTTGCCTATTTAGGAACAACTTCTAAATTGAACAGATAAGCATCGGGTAATCATCAGACACTCCTTGCGGTGATTCTCCTGAAGTGATGCGAGAAAGGTGATCTACCCGAAGGTGGGTTCTACCTTTCCTAACAACAAATTCAAAGTCATATTCCATTAGTAAGAGGAACCATCTTACTAAGCGTCCTGTATTGCAAGGTTTATTGACCAAATATAACAAAGCTTGATGATCAGTGAAAAACTTGAACTTGTTGGCCAATAAATAGTGTCTAAACTTCTTCACAGCATAAACCATGCCTAAACCCTCTCGCTCGATGGTGGTATAGTTTCGTTCAGCTGTAGTTAACCGTGTGCTAGCGTATGCTATGGGTAAATCTAAATTTCCTTCACCTGTGGGTTGTGCTAGCACACATCCTATGGCGTGATTGGATGCATCCACATGGACATGGAATGGTTTATTCCAATCAGGAGTGGTCAGTATTGGTGCTGTGCACAAATGTTTCTTCAGTTCATTGAAAGAATTCTCGCATTCATCGTTCCACTCAAAATTAGACAACAAGGCATAAAGGGGTCTAGCTATGATTGCGTACATGTGGATAAACCTACGGTAATATCCACAATGGCCCATAAAGGCTTGTACCTCTTTGACATTCCTTGGCCTTGGCAGCTCCGCTATGGCTCCTACCTTATCTTCATCTGTTGAGATTCCATTCTTAGAAACAATATGACCTAAGATTTTACCTTGACGCACCATGAACACACACTTTTTTGGGTTAAGTCACACTCGATATTCTCTACACTTATTGAAGATTTTTCTGAGCTCAGGCATGTGGTATCTTCTTTCTTGGGAATGGGCACATAAATCATCCACATAGACTTCTAAGCTCTTCTGCAAGAACTCTTTAAAGACATGACACATGAGCCTTTGGAATGTTGCAGGTGCATTGGTTAGCCCAAATGGCATCCCACGAAATGCAAAGATTCCCCACTCTGTGGCAAAAGCTGTTTTGTGTTGATCTTCTGGGGCAATGGCTACTTGATTGTAACCTGAAATTCCATCAAGGAAGCTATAAACCATCTTTGCCTCTTCGGTATAGGTTGTCTCCTACTAAGGCATAGCCTTGAGCCTCTTGCTCCATGCTTCCTCTTCTTGCTAGACTAGCCTCTTTGGGTAATCTTCCCGACCTCATAAACTCTACCAATGGAGCACTCCAATTTGGAATTAATGACACTTGATAAAGGGTCGCATGCTCCACTGGGGGTTTCTCTCTCCACATTGGACAATTCTTAATCCATTCATGTATTTCTTTACCCATGCTAAGCCAATACACTCCTAAACGCTTCATATTCTGCAATGTTCGTTGTTTAGAATAGTGATTTCCTAGCAATCCTTCATGAGCTTGCTGCAACCAACTACTATTTCATCATCCTCGACACAACAAGCTAATACACCCTCAGTATCTTGTTTGTACATGCTTCCTGCCAATATATGATATTTTTGTGATTTCACAGTTTCTTCTTGTGATGTTTTAACATGCTTATTTGCGGGTCCGAAGGTTAGAACTGGTACCAACTTATTTGCCCATTTAGGAACAACTTCTAAATTGAAAAGATAAGCATCGGGTAATTCATCAGACACTCCTTGCGGTGATTCTCCTGAAGTGATGCGAGAAAGGTGATCTGCCCGAAGGTGGGTTCTACCTTTCCTAACAACTCCAAAGTCATATTCCATTAGTAAGAGGAACCATCTTACTAAGTGTCCTGTATTGCAAGGTTTATTGACCAAATATAACAAAGCTTGATGATCAGTGAAAAACCTGAACTTGTTGGCCAAGAAATAGTGTCTAAACTTCTTCACAGCATAAACCATGCCTAAACCCTCTTGCTCGATGGTGGTATAGTTTCGTTCTGCTACAGTCAACTGTCTGCTAGCGTATGCTATGGGTAAATCTAAATTTCCTTCACCTGTGGGTTGTGCTGGCACACATCCTATGGCGTGATTGGATGCATCCACATGGACATGGAATGGTTTATTCCAATTAGGAGTGGTCAGTATTGGTGCTGTGCACAAACGTTTCTTGAGTTCATTGAAAGAATTCTCACATTCATCGTTCCACTCAAAATTAGACAACAAGGCATAAAGGGGTCTAGCTATGATCGCGTACATGTGGATAAACCTACGGTAATATCCACAATGGCCCATAAAGGCTTGTACCTCTTTGACATTCCTTGGCCTTGGCAGCTCTGCTATGGCTCGTACCTTATCTTCATCTGTTGAAATTCCATTCTTAGAAACAATATGACCTAATATTTTACCTTGATGCACCATGAACACACACTTTTTTGGGTTTAGACACACTCAATATTCTCTACACTTATTGAAGATTTGTCTGAGCTCAGGGATGTGGTATCTTCTTTCTTGGGAATGGGCACATAAATCATCCACATACACTTCTAAGCTCTTCCGCAAGAACTCTTTAAAGACATGACACATGAGCCTTTGGAATGTTGCAGGTGCATTAGTGAGCCCAAATGGCATCACACGAAATGCAAAGATTCCCCACTCTGTGGCAAAAGCTGTTTTGTGTTGATCTTCTAGGGCAATGGCTACTTGATTGTAACCTGAAAATCCATCAAGGAAGCTATAAACCATCTTTGCCTCTTCGGTATAGGTTGTCTCCTACTAAGGCATAGCCTTGAGCCTCTTGCTCCATGCTTTGTCTTCTTGCTAGACAAGCCTCTTTGGTTAATCTTCTCGACCTCATAAACTCTACCAATGGAGCACTCCAATTTGGAATTAATGACACTTATAAAGGGTTGCATGCTCCACTGGGGGTTTCTCTCTGCACATTGGACAATTCTTAATCCATTCATGTATTTCTTTGTCCATGCTAAGCCAATACACTCCTAAACGCTTCATATTCTGCAATGTTGCTTGTTTAGAATAGTGATTTCCTAGCAATCCTTCATGAGCTTGCTGCAACCAACTACTATGTTCATCATCCTCGACACAACAAGCTAATACACCCTCAGTATCTTGTTTGTACATGCATCTTGCCAATATATGATATTTTTGTGATTTCACAATTTCTTCTTGTGATGTTTTAACATTCTTATTTGCGGGTCCGAAGGTTAGAACTGGTACCAACTTATTTTCCCATTTAGGAACAGCTTCTAAATTGAACAGATGAGCATCGGGTAATTCATCAGACACTCCTTGCGGTGATTCTCCTGAAGTGATGCGAGAAAGGTGATGTGCCCGAAGGTGGGTTCTACCTTTCCTAACAACAACTTCAAAGTCATATTCCATTAGTAAGAGGAACCATCTTACTAAGCGTCTTGTATTGCAAGGTTTATTGACCAAATATAACAAAGCTTGATGATCAGTGAAAAACTTGAACTTGTTGGCCAATAAATAGTGTCTAAACTTCTTCACAGCATAAACCATGCCTAAACCCTCTCGCTCGATGGTGGTATAGTTTCGTTCAGCTGCAATTAACTGTCTGCTAGCGTATGCTATGGGTAAATCTAAATTTCCTTCACCTGTGGGTTGTGCTAGCACACATCCTATGGCGTGATTGGATGCATCCACATGGATATGGAATGGTTTATTCCAATCAGGAGTGGTCAGTACTGGTGCTGTGCACAAACGTTTCTTCAGTTCATTGAAAGAATTCTCGCATTCATCGTTCCACTCAAAATTAGACAACAAGGCATAAAGGGGTCTAGCTATGATCACGTACATGTGGATAAACCTACAGTAATATCCACAATGGCCCATAAAGGCTTGTAACTCTTTGACATTCCTTGGCCTTGGCAGCTCCGCTATGGCTCGTACCTTATCTTCATCTGTTGAGATTCCATTCTTAGAAACAATATGACCTAAGATTTTACCTTGACGCACCATGAACACACACTTTTCCGGGTTTAGACACACTCGATATTCTCTACACTTATTGAAGATTTGTCTGAGCTCAGGGTTGTGGTATCTTCTTTCTTGGGAATGGGCACATAAATCATCCACATACACTTCTAAGCTCTTCCGCAAGAACTCTTTAAAGACATGACACATGAGCCTTTGGAATGTTGCAGGTGCATTGGTGAGCCCAAATGGCATCACACGAAATGCAAAGATTCCCCACTCTGTGGCAAAAGCTGTTTTGTGTTGATCTTCTGGGGCAATGGCTACTTGATTGTAACCTGAAAATCCATTAAGGAAGCTATAAACCATCTTTGCCTCTTCGGTATAGGTTGTCTCCTACTAAGGCATAGCCTTGAGCCTCTTGCTCCATGCTTCGTCTTCTTGCTAGACTAGCCTCTTTGGGTAATCTTCTCGACCTCATAAACTCTACCAATGGAGCACTCCAATCTGGAATTAATGACACTTGATAAAGGGTCGCATGCTCCACTGGGGGTTTCTCTCTGCACATTGGACAATTCTTAATCCATTCATGTATTTCTTTGTCCATGCTAGGCAAATACACTCCTAAACTCTTCATATTCTGCAATGTTCGTTGTTTAGAATAGTGATTTCCTAGCAATCCTTCATGAGCTTGCTGCAACCAACTACTATGTTCATCATCCTCGACACAACAAGCTAATACACCCTCAGTATCTTGTTTGTACATGCTTACTACCAATATATGATATTTTTGTGATTTCACAATTTCTTCTTGTGATGTTTTAACATTCTTATTTGCGGGTCCGAAGGTTAGAACTGGTACCAACTTATTTGCCCATTTAGGAACAACTTCTAAATTGAACAGATAAGCATCGCGTAATTCATCAGACACTCCTTGCGGTGATTCTCCTGAAGTGATGCGAGAAAGGTGATTTGTCTGAAGGTGGGTTCTACCTTTCCTAACAACAACTTCAAAGTCATATTCCATTAGTAAGAGGAACCATCTTACTAAGCGTCCTGTATTGCAAGGTTTATTGACCAAATATAACAAAGCTTGATGATCAGTGAAAAACTTGAACTTGTTGGCCAATAAATAGTGTCTAAACTTCTTCGCAGCATAAACCATGCGTAAACCCTCTTGCTCGATGGTGGTATAGTTTCGTTCAGCTGCAATTAACTGTCTGCTAGTGTATGCTATGGGTAAATCTAAATTTCCTTCACCTGTGGGTTGTGCTAGCACACATCCTATGGCATGATTGGATGCATTCACATGGACATGGAATGGTTTATTCCAATCAGGAGTGGTCAATATTGGTGCTGTGCACAAACGTTTCTTGAGTTCATTGAAAGAATTCTCGCATTCATCGTTCCACTCAAAATTAGACAACAAGGCATAAAGGGGTCTAGCTATGATCGCGTACATGTGGATAAACCTACGGTAATATCCACAATGGCCCATAAAGGCTTGTACCTCTTTGACATTCCTTGGCCTTGGCAGCTTCGCTGTGGCTCGTACCTTATCTTCATCTATTGAGATTCCATTCTTAGAAACAATATGACCTAAGATTTTACCTTGACGCACCATGAACACACACTTTTCTGGGTTCAGACACACTCGATATTCTCTACGCTTATTGAAGATTTGTCTGAGCTCAGGGATGTGGTATCTTCTTTCTTGGGAATGGGCACATAAATCATCCACATACACTTTTAAGCTCTTCTGCAAGAACTCTTTAAAGACATGACACATGAGCCTTTGGAATGTTGCAGGTGCATTGGTGAGCCCAAATGGCATCACACGAAATGCAAAGATTCCCCACTCTGTGGCAAAGCTGTTTTGTGTTGATCTTCTGGGGCAATGGCTACTTGATTGTAACCTGAAAATTCATCAAGGAAGCTATAAACTTCCTTGCCTGCAGTACGCTCCAATAGGTGTTCCGTGATTCGAAGTGGATAACTATCTCTGATCGTAGTGGCATTAACTTTTTTAAGGTTGATACACACTCACAGCTTCCTGTTCTTCTTGGGCACCACTACAATGGGGGACACCCATTCAGTATGCTCAATCTCATAGATGAATCCCGCTTCAATCAGCCTATCAATTTCTTCTTTTATTTTGGTTGCATATGTATCATTATATGTGTAGGGCTTTTGTTTGGTGGGCTTGGCATCAGTAGTCATGGGGATAGTATGAGAGAAAATTCTTGGATCTACCCCTTTGAAGTCTCTATAGTGCCATTGTAGCTCAGTGATGAGTAGCACCTCCTTTAATGTCAATCCGGGAAGATGTGAGGATGGTATGAAGACCTCGAGCAAGTGAAGGCACAAGTGCGTGGGTGAGAAGCACACAAACATGCACACACATACACACACACGCGCACACAATGCAAGACAAAGAGTGAGAAGCAATGGAGTTCTTTAGATTACTTTCAAAAAGCTCATACAAGTTCAATTCAATTACAAGCTAACCTCAAAAATGAGCTCTCTAGCTCTTTTTATAGTTTTTGACTAGGTTTTGGCCTTGTCCAGACCTAGTGTCCAGCCTAGTTAAAAGTTACGTTCTCTACCCTATTTGGAGGTTCAAATGAAGTCTAAAAAATGTGAAAGCTGACAGGTAGATACTTCTAAAGCTCCTCAAGCTCAAGGACTCCTTGGCTTGCACAAAATGGAGCTACAAAGATAAGAAATGGTATTTAGAATGATTGTTAGTGATGAAAATCACTAGTTTTTGTAGGGATTTCTTCTAACATTTTGACATACATTTCCTGGAGCTCCCTACTTGCTCCTTCTCCTTGTGTGTCCACCTCTCTTATATGCGTAAGTGTCCTGAAAAGGTATTGGCCTACTTGCCAGATCATCGTTGACTGCTCTGTCTGCTTGTACTTTCTCTTCTCTCTGACTCCCTTCGTAAGCTTCCTTGCCTTGTGAGTCCTTCAGTTCCAACACCCCCCCCTCTCTCGCGTCTGTAGTCCTTGACAGACCCTTGTTGGGTGGGTCGTTGGATGTCGTACTCAACAACATCTTGTGCTAAGTGATGTTCTGCAATCCGCAACCCTTTGGCCAAGTCCGTGAGTAGAGCATCCCAATCTACCGGCCCGGGAACCTCTGGATGTGGCGTACGTAAATTTTCGGAATGGAGAGCTTGTTCCACTGCAAACAACTGCAATAAATGTGATGGTCTGGGAATGAATATCTCGGAATGATATTCCCAAAATCCCGTGATAAACATTTCTTCAAACGTCTGTTTGAAGCAGGCTGGTAGGTACTTGATACGCGCGTGCCATGCATATACAACATTAATAGATGGTGTTGCGCTCATGTCGTAGACCAGGTCCTGATTTCCTTCATTAAATCCAAGGGCTGACAGATGAGGTTCCTTGACATTCTTGAAGGTCCTGAAGGTGACCAACATGAGTTCAAAAATTTTCAAGCACATTTGGGCCATGATGTGTGGGACATTTTTAAACCTGACCCCCAATGCCGAATCGTCGAGATCATATATCCTATGGTGGGTTGGCCTTTAGGTGGTGCTAAGTAGACATAATTGAGCCATTTTTCGCATCCTTTGGTTGTCAGCACAGTTTTTGTGTATTCCGGCCATGACCTTCTTCGAAATACAGGGCAGTAGCATGGGTTGTATTTGATGTACAAAGGCATGTTATTCCATGTTCTTACCATCTCTGGGTAGGTTTCCAGTAGACGAATCCTCCACGTCGGTTGATGTATATTGCCGTTCTTGGGACTTGCTGGGATGTTGTCCGGTGCAAACTGTGTAGCTGAGGTTGGTTCTTTTGAGGTGTGGTGCTTGATTTCGGAATTGTAATCTGCCATTAAGACACAGAAAGGAACATACAAATCGTCGGATGTGCCGATCCACCGATGATGGGAGAGGTTTCTATAGTAATCCGATTTTAGAACTACCTCCTCCAATCGTGACATTGGCTATCTGAACTGCCACTCTGTCATCATGGGTTGTGGCCACTTTCTCTAACCTCTGCATCCATTCAGGAGCCTCTATCTCGATGGTGTCCATGCCCTCTTCTGTTTGCTTGCCCCCTGGTGTAGGCATGGGAACGTATGGATCTTCGAAGCTTTCCTCGATTTCAATTGGCACTAAGTCTTCAGGCTCGGGCTCTACAAGAGGCGAAGGTTGACGCTCGTATTGCATGACTTTACTTCGTAATTCTTCTAGTTCTGCTTTGAGTTTTTCGACTTCTTCATATGTGTCAACTGCGGTTGTGACTTGGCTTGGTGACTCATGCTATGTTGCCAGCTGCTTTAATAGGTCATCTCTTTCTCGTTCCAATGCTGCATGGGCTTCCAGGAGATCTGCATGGGTTTCTAACACAATCTGCATATTCTTTGAGGGAATGGCCTTGAATTTTTTTGGGTCAATTTCTTGCGGGGAACCCTCCATTGTTGCTTCCAAGTTTTCTTCATTCTGTTTCTACAGCCGTTTATTCTCTTCGAGTGCTGTAGACATGTGTTTTCGTAGGAGGGCTAGGTTGCGTCTAAGCTTGAGATTCTCCGTTATCTGGGAGTGTAGCAATTCATCCATATGTTGTCTTTCTTCTGCATCGGACTGGGGTGGGTTGGCTACTAACTGTTCGTGTTGTTCCTGTAAGGTGACATGGTGTTGTTGTAGTAGCCGCTTTTCCCTTTCGAGATCAATGAAGCGTAGTTGAAGTTCCTCATGACTTCGAAAGAGTCGCGTATGTTGGTCATCAAGATGCTGGTAGTGCTGTTGTAGTTGCGACATACACTGATACATATTATTAAATACATTATTAATAGGGGTGGATGCGGGAAGGGTGTTAAATGCAAAAGGGAAGGGAAAGGGGAAGGGGAATGGAAGTGTGGATGCCGTGCTGGAAAATGGTGAAGTGGGAGGTGGGGGAATGGGAGATGGTGGGTGTATGGGGGGAGGGAGAGGTGCGGAGGTGGGTGAGATGTCCATAAATTCAACAGTGGATGCAGTAGTGGGAGTGATTGTGAATATTGGAATTGTGGGTGTGGTGATAGTGGTGAAATTGTACAGTGGTGTGTGCAATTGTGAATACGAATTGCCCGGAAGTGTAATTGGGGGAATGAGATTTTTTGTGACGGTAGTTCGAATTACTGTTTCAGTGGCCGTATAGACAAAAGAGGTGGAGATAGGGTGTGTGGGTTGACTGACGGTCTGTGCCTCGGTATGGGTAGTGGACTCGGAAGCGGTGACAGTAGTGGTTACACTGGTAGTGGGAGGTGAATGTGGTGGAGTTGGAGGCAGGGGTGGCAAAGGGGGTGACGGAGGTGCACTTGATACATGGGTTTCCTCAGTATCATGGACACTGTGTGCGGTACCCGTGGTTGTGGATGTGCCTTGTGGTTCTGATACTAATACATTCATCTGCTTTCCTGATCGAGCGGGACGTCTGCCGTATCTTCGCTCCGTTCTTCGTGCTTGTGCAAGGGCGGTATGCACCGTCTCAGGTACTCCCAAAGCCTCAAATATCATGTCAAGAGTGGTGCGGTATTGCTCGTCTACGCCTTCCTCCTCAAGAATTTGATTCATGAGGGCCTTGTCTGCTGCTAGGGACAGTCTATGTTGCTCTTGAACTCTGTTCATGGTATCATAGAGCTTCTTCAATGCCTTCGTATAAGTTGGGGCACCTTCAAGTACCTGCAGAGCTTCCTGATCATATTCCTGCTCTTCTTCCTCGGATTTTCCATCATGTTCCTCTTCTTGTCCTTCTTCTTCTTCACCCTCCACATCGACAATATCTGGTTGTTTGGGATGGGGTTGGTCTGTAGCAGTTTGTTGTCCACTAGCTTGCTCTACCTCGACTTCCGCGTTAACAACCTCGATGATTCTGGCTACCTCCTCATCAGTTAGGTCTTCTAAAGTGAATCCGTGAGGGAACTCTAGGTCGGTTGGTATAGGTGGAAATACTAGATTTGGTCCATCAGTGCTGTGTCTTGGTAATCTAATAGTAAAGGGTTGTACCCGCCTTGGAAGTCGTGGAGTTGTCTCTGGTGTCAATGTCGCACCGCGGGGTTGTGCACATGGCATCTGAATGGCACCTCTCATTTTCTTGGAGGGTGGCCCTACGGAGGATAATCTGCACTGAAACTCCTGTACCCTGGTCCAAATGAGTGCCCTTTGCACTGGCACATCATATGCGAGACATCTATACACAATCCTGGTAAGAGCACAGCATCCATACAGTACAGATTTTTGTTTCTTATACCACCTTTGATGAGCCAAGTGGATTTGGTTGATAATCTAGTGGGGCATGTTGATTGTCAAATCAAAGGCGTCGGCCAAGTATAGACTAAACCAAATCTTTTTAGGTGGCATTGTGAACCTCTCTTGAGCGGGAAATGCAAAATTCTGCATGACCATTCGCAAGTGAATGGCAATTGTAGGTGTCATTGCCACCATGTCCTTCAATTTCGTCAGATTCTTATTCTTCATATTGTCGGGGACCATAGTCTCTTTCTCCGTAGGAATGTGCATACCTTTCATGTCCAGAGCTTCCCTTACCAAGTTGATAGTTAATCTGAAATGCTTGAGCTCATTGCCCCTTGTGAGAGATGGGAGGACAAAGGAGCTGTATCCCTTTTTGTCTTTGCTCAGAGTGAGGGTGCTAATCAAATAAGAGCACCTTAGAAAATTGGGCTTTGGCAATTGGAATTTGAAGCACCTGTAGAGTCCTGCCTTCTTCCATATAGGTTTCAGTCCTTCATTATTCTACAGTCTCTCAAATTCCCTAGTGAAAAAGTGATATCTGCCCCAGCGCCCATTGAATTCTATCTCGGCCTCCCACATATAAGTGCCTTCACCTAGGGGTCCTACCACAGCACTGAACGAGTGTGAGTTTTTGTTGACTGGCATTGTGTGCCCCTGTGGAGGGTTCTGAACCGGTATGGCGTGTAATGCCCTCAATGCCACTGGACGTTCCTTCAATTCCTCCTCAATGGGAAGGCTTTCAATGTCCATAACTTGGGGGCTGGTGCCTGCCTGGGAGCTAGTTCCTGCCGTATCTGCCATGTTACTTCTTGCCTCCTGATTCTGTGAGAATATAGAAACATGTGTTAACATTGTAAAGGACAAGATAGAACCGTTATTGTCCCCATTACAACATTAACATGAGGTTCGGGAAAGATTAATAGGCTATTAAGTGCTCGGTGCTTGTGTGTGTAGTTAGGGATTGGTTAGACCTAGGAGCTAGGTGGAATGATGTAGTGTGAGAGTGACGTAGTTAGTAGGTGGGCATGGATTTACAACCGGGGTCCGGGGGTTTATTACAAGTTTTAGGTTGCCAAATGCAATGGATGGGCTTTGATCTTGATTTTGTGGAGACTCTGGAAGGTTTGATAGGAGTATCTACTTGAGAATGAGGCTTTTTAGGGGCCCATTGATGAGTCATTCTACTTTTGCGCATGGAAGAATATGTGTTCGTGCGTGATGTGTAAGACTAGGCCTCAGATGTTCGAGTGAGTAAAACATGTATCGGGTGTGGCCTTGGTGTAGCCATTTGAGCCCGCAAGCAAGCCTTAGGCACCCAGATTTGTCGTGATTGTGGGCTGGCCTTCATTGACTGCTTGGGTACCCAAATAGACTTTATTTTCGCAGAAGAATTTATGAAAGACTTCTTATTAGTGTCGTGTGGTTGACTACTAATAAGAGGTTTTGTTCGTGGGGTTGGCCTGGTTGCAACAGGGTGTTCGCCTTTTCGCCTACTTTGACTGTCATTACTTCGTCTTGAACATAGAGGGGAAGTTCCACCTCGCCCATGCAAGGGGTTTCCACACCTCCCAATCCTATGAGATATGCTTCTATAGGACTGACAGTTAATTTCGACTCTTGACAGTAAGACAATTTAACAGCGCTAGTGGCTACACCTTGGTCAATCAAGGCTCTTACAATCCTTGCACCCTTTCCTTGTCCTATATCTAAGGTTATAAAAGGACGTCGATCAATTATCCTATGAGAGCTGATACCTGAAACTTCACACATAGCCACGTGATATCCTTGATCTGCATATGCACCTAGCCTAGGTTGCTCTCTACCCTGTCTTCTCAACTTCATTCTCCGGATACGTTCTAAAGCTTCTGCTTGGGCTTCTTCTCGAATTCGCTTTTCTTCTTCTTTGCGTTTCTTAGCAGTATTGAGTCGACTTAGCATTTCCTCTGTGAGAGGTTCCTGATATAACTTGACCCTGCATCCGCTTATGTAGCTCGGGAGAACATCGCCTTCTAATGTGGCTAGTTGCACTGCTCCACTTGTTGAGATTCTATTAATGATCATGGGTCCGTAGCCTCTCTTCTCTAGTTTCCTCGCATGTTGTTTCAACGTGTATACTAGTACTAGGTGGCCTGCCTTCAAACCTTTATCCTTGACGTGGGCATCAAAGTATGCCTTCTGTCATTTCTTAGCAGCATATATCCCTGCAGCTGCTCTCAGTCTTGTTTCTCCAAATCCTTCAAGGTCAAACAGTCTAGAGGAGAGTTCATGACCCGTCCATTCGTGCTCTTGTGCTACTTTCAGTGTAGGTATTAAGAAGTCCAACGGTAGCACTGCATTTTGGCCAAATACCATTTGAAAGGGGGTGGCTTGGAGTACCGTTTTGTAGGCGACTCGGTATGCCCAAACAGCATGGTGTAGCTGTTTGTCCCAATCAGAGCGTTTATTGTTCACTAATTTTGTCAGTACATTGCATAGGATCTTATTGGTGCTTTCGGCTTGCCCATTAGCTTGAGGGTGATAGGGGGCAGACTTCTTATGTACTACCAAGAATTCTTGGAGCAGATTTTCAATAACTTCATTCAAGAAGTGAGTGCCTCTATCACTAACTAGCTCTATAGGTAGCCCGTATCTTGTGAATACATTCTCAGACAAGAATTTCGCAGTGGTCTGAGCATCGTTCTTTGTCGTAGCTTTTACCTCTACCCACTTGGTGAGATAGTCTGTCGCAACAATGATATATTCTGCATGGGAACCCTTAGCTGGGGGATTAATAGGACCTACGAAGTCTATTTTTGCTTAGAGGGTTTGGCATCTGAGGTCATGGGGATGGTGTGTGAGCATATGTCAGGGTCAACACCCTTCAAATCCTTGTAACTCCAAGCGAATACATCTCTGTATTCTCTTAGCAAGGTGTTGGAACTGAAGGACTCACTAGGCAAGGAAGCTTAAGAAGGGAGTCAGAGATAAGAGAAAGTACAAGCAGACAGAGCAATCAACGACGATCTCGCAAGTAGGCCAATATTTTTTCAAGACATTTATGCACATAAGAGAGGTGGACACAAGGAGAAGGAGCAAGTAGGGAGCTCCAGGAAATGTATATCTAAATGTTAGAAGAAATCCCTGCAACAATAGTGATTTTCATCACTAAAAACCCTTGTAAATACCATTTCACATTTTTGTAGCTCCATTTTGTGCAAGCCAAGGAGTCCTTGAGCTTGAGGAGCTTTAGAAGTATCTACCTGTCAGTTTTCACATTTTTTAGAGTTCGTTTGAACCTCCAAATAGGGTAGAGAACCTAATTTTTAACTAGGCCGGACACTAGGTCTGGACAAGGCCAAAACCTAGTCAAAAACTATAAATAGAGCTAGAGAGCTCATTTTTGAGGTTAGATTGTAATTGAAATGAACTTGTAAGAGCTTTTTGAAAGTAATCTAAGAACTCCATTGCTTCTCACTCTTTGTCTTGCCGTGTGTGCGCGTGTGTGTGTATGTGTGTGCATGTTTGTGTGCTTCTCACTCACGCACTTGTGCCTCCACTTGCTCGAGGTCTTCATACCATCCTCATGTCTTCCCGGATTGACATTAAAGGAGGTGCTACTCATCACTGAGCTACACCAAATTTTGGCGCCGTTGCCGGGGATCGAGCTTTGAGGACGAGCGTGTGATGGTAAGACGTAGATTTGGGACGTTGGCGTTGTAGGTAACTTCTTCACTTTTCCTTTTTTTCTTTTCCTTACCTCATCACCATCATCATCATCACCATCTCCCACCTCCATCTCCATCATCGCAAAAATTTCAATTTTTTACTATATCCCCTTCCTCCTTTCATTTCCCTCATTTCACTTGTGAGAGAGAGCGAGAGAGCGAACTGTTGTGTGCTATTTTCTGCATGCTTTTGGAGTTTCTTGCAGGTTTCAGCATCATCATCCCCTCCAGCACGTCGCGTAGGTACGGAAATGTGTAGAGCTGTCTCGTAGTTGCCGACTTCTGTCGATCGCGATTGACAGAAATTTTCACCTTTTGGTAAATCTGAGTGCACCACAGTGGACTAGAGACCCTGCACACCACATTTCCACAAAAAATTTTGAAAAATTTGCAAAATTTCAATCCATCGCGATTGACAGCTCTATCCGTCACGATTGACTGCCTGTCCGTCGCGATTGACAGCCTATCCGTCACGATTGACTGCCTTGTCCGTCGCGATCGACTCCTGTCCATCGCGATCGACTGCCTGTCCGTCGCGATCGACTCCTATCCATCACGATCGACTGCCTGTCCATCACGATTGACTGCCTATCCGTCGCGATCGACTCCTGTCCATCGCGATCGACTGCCTGTCCATCGCGATCGACTCCTGTCCATTGCGATCGACTGCCTGTCCATCGCGATTGACTGCCCGTCCGTCGCGATCGACTCCTGTCCATCGCGATTGACTGCCCTGTCCATCGCGATTGACAGCCAATTTTTTAGGGTTTTTAATTTGAAGAATTTGGCTAATTTTGGGCATGAACATTTTACTCTAGAGCACATAAGGAGGCCATAGGAAAACAACTTGGGGAAAACCTGTTGCACAGTGATCCTGTTTGAACCCTGTCTTAACCCTAGAACCCTGAACGGTCATAACTTTTTCATACGAAATCCATTTTTTGAGCTCTAGGGCTTGTTGGAAAGCTCGTTGATTTTCAGCTAGGGTATTTTGAAGTTGACCATACCCAGGGGGATCAAAGTCAGGGGTCTTAAGAATTGTTTTCCTAAAAATCACTATGCAAATTAGTATTTGTGCTACAGGAATGAGAATCATTGGTTCTGTCTTTGGAATTTAAATCTTAAAGCTAACTTTGGAACTCTTACAGATCTATTGAGAGCATCGAAAGGCGTTCTAAGCAAGTGTAAGTGCAAGCTTGGGAACACACTTCCTGGGCATTCAAGGGCAACCAAGCAGGAAACAAAAGGTTGGAAACTTTCAACCCCCTCTGTCAATTCCTAGCTTAGGCTAAGAACGACTAGTGATAGGAGTAAGTCAGGGCAACGATAGGCATCAATCAAGTTGAAGACTACCTATGCACTCAAGTTCAAGATTAAACATAATCTCTTCGTGATGCGATAACCTAAAAGGAAAGAATCTAACGTGGAACGATCAACGTACAGTGCGAAAAATTAACTCAAATATTTCGGACGACGTGATTTCTGACTAGAGCATAAACACGATAATCGACTAAAAAAGAATCAAGTGACTGATACAAAAGAGCTCAACAACGAGGTTGTACTTGGGCAAAATTGGGCTATTCAATTAGGCTTATGAACCTTAGATCAGGGCGACATCTAGGGAGAGATAGACAAAGTCTTAGGTCTTTAGAGGCTAGTGTCAACCACACTGCTAGGTCTTGGGCCCAGCAGTTGAGCCACCACTCATACTACCCTAGCTCTGAGACTAGTGAATCAGAGATGTCTCAAGACATGGACCGACCTACGGGAAGTTCAGGAGTGCCATACTTGCACAGGGTAGAAGGCCCGTACAAGACGCAGTTAGAATACCTTAGGACCAACCGATTAGGTGCTAGCATCTATGAGGACGGCCTAGGAAGATCTGTGGTCCAGATTAAAAACCCTGACCAATCCATAGGATTAGAGCACCCAGCTGTCAAGTTTGAAAACGGAGCATACTTGGACAAAGAAGGAACCATGTACGTAGTCACCAGTCACCCAGATAGGACGGACGAATTTGGGAATGTGATCCCAGAAGTGGACTTAGGTGACCTAGAGCAAGGAAACATGGGTACAGAACCTAGAACCCCTCGAGGCAAATCGGTTCTCACTAGGATTATCACACCAGAGTGGATTCCCCAGGATAATAAGAGCATAGATTTGCTCCTCAATCGAGAGACTGACGAAGCCTTTTGGAGGTATAAATCTGATCAGCCAAATGATATAGGAACAATCATAATCTATGAGTTTAAGGATCCAGATAGCCCAGGCAGAGTGACCTACTTAGATCATGCTTCAGAGAGGATCTTTGTGGTTACAGAACATGATAGACATGCTTACACTTGGAAAGGTGAAATTATTTTCCCCCAACCAAGATCAAATGTGTCCTATGGTCACCCTGGAGCGGGAACATCCCAAGCTCATGGAACTCAAAGAGACAGAAGTAGAGATAGGCCAGAAGTAAGCTTTGCCAACACAAGGGGCAGAGAAAGAACGAGGACGGAAACAAACAGAGTCGAACGTGAGGTACTTAGAGCTCCCAGGAATCAAAGAAATGCGGATGAGTTCCCTCTACCACGACCTAGAGAGCGCACAAGGACTCTGAGACCGACTCAGTTAGTCAAGTCCATGAAAAATTACTTCGATGGCACAGGAGACCCATACGATCATGTGGCAGAGTTTAGGCAAGCCTTGAGAGCAGAACAAGTGGAGGACCTATTCACACAATATAATGCCTTTGGTCTAACCCTTAGGAACACAGCCCTCACGTGGTTCAAACCATTGAATGAGAGACAGTTCAGGAGCATAGACCAACTCCTAGAGGCTTTCATTATTGAATTCTCTAAGAGTGGCATAAGACATAATACCTCCTCATTGATTCACAGCTTTAAGCAAACCCCTCAAGAAACCATGAGACTTGCAAGAAGAAGATTTAGGCAATACTTGGAGAGATGCCTTGTCCCTGAGCTACCCACACCAGCTAAGCAAGTGGCTCTATTCTTGGACGGACTGCTAAGTACCAAATTAAGATCATATGTGTACTTGAAGGACCCTAGGACCATAGAAGAGTGTGTACGCATGTGTATTGACATTGAGGATAACCTAGGGGAGGAGTTAGAGCTTTCCAAGATATACAAAGATTCAGATAGTGCCTCTAGCCTCTCTTCCACGCAATCCACATCAATTGAGGAACTTGCAGAGAAGGTAGCTCAAAAACTAGGTGTCTCTAGCAAACAAATTCCGAGA
The DNA here is from genome assembly GCA_020310875.1 of Ceratopteris richardii. Taxonomy (NCBI): domain Eukaryota; kingdom Viridiplantae; phylum Streptophyta; class Polypodiopsida; order Polypodiales; family Pteridaceae; genus Ceratopteris; species Ceratopteris richardii. The sequence continues at coordinate 174,467,485 of CM035428.1, read as the reverse complement.
TTTGCCCCAGTTAAGCGGTGCTACACTTGTGGAGGCGACCATATGGTGAATGTCTATCCCATTATGGCTCAACCCCAAGTTAATCCTAGTAGCCAATACTGCACCATAGAACGAAGGTACACCAATCACACTGTGCAAGTTTGTCCCTACAATAAGCAAACCGTTAGACAGACGTACCCACAACCATACCCTCAACAAGGAAGATACCAGAACCAGTACCCACCTCAGCAGTATGTGAGACCTCAACAAACCTACCAACCCTACCAAAACCAACTGAGACCCCAGCCAGTGCTAGCACAGCAACCACCTGCTCCTACTAATGTGATCCCAGTAAAATATGCAGCTGCAGAAGAGAACCTGAATAGATCTATAGTCCCGGTAACCCAATTGCTTTCTGAAAGTGACCCGAGTGACCATAGTTTCGATTCTACACATGTTGATAGCCCCCAGGCCTACTACATGCAGTCTCCTGAACATGGGGAGCCCTATTATAGTGACGAGCCAAATGAACCTAGTTGGGAGTCAGATTACACAAACGTCATGTATGCAAACCCCTACCCTAGACCTCAACCTAGACAAGTAAGACCCCCATTCCCTAGAGGACCATGCTATAGATGTCAGGGGGATCACCTCATTCGTGGTTGCCCCATGCCTGCACCTACCCAAACCCAATCAGTGACGATCCAGGGCTATTGCCAGGAGTGTGGAAAGGAGCATCTCTTACAAGATTGCCCAAAGAACCCCAATAATATTGCAAAAATTACTCCTATCAACGTTATTGGGTTAGTTGTAGACTCCACAGGGAGTGTGACTTCCACTGCACCAGTACAAGTAATCACTAGAGCCCAAGCCTTGCAACAGAACCAAAGCGTAGGCCAGGAAAAGAGCCCAGATGTTAGTGAAACGGAGAGCATGACAAAGAAGAGGACTAGAGCTTGGAGAGATAGTCGTGAAAGAATGAAAAGACAATGGGCAAAAAAGATGAGTGAACTCGAGGAAAGCCTGAGAGAAACAAAGGCCAGGATAACTGAACTCACAGCTCAAACTCCCTCTCACACTGCCCCACCTCCATCACCTCCACCATTCCCAACTCCATCAGAACCGCCACCTTCCAACCCATCTCACCTAAACCCACCACCCCCAAGAGTAGGATCAGTCTTAGCAGATCCCACTCCCGAGGACCTTAATATGATGCTTAAAGCATATCAGGCCAGAATCCAAGAAGGGCCAAACATAATTGATCATGAAAAGTGTTACCCAAGAGCAGAAGTAGAGCTCGAACGAACCAAAATTTGTGCTAAGATGGTGGAATTGGCTCAGACCATGTTTGAAGCCAGTCGCCTATTTAACATCTCTAGTTCAGCGAAGACACAGTTGCACTTTGATGGACTGTTAGAAAGAATAGAGAAGCTAATTGCACAATCAGAAAAGGAACCAGCCTCTCAACATAAGGACAAGGCAAGTGAAAGAGTAAGCATTCCTGCTCAGGAAGCTTATGTGCCTGAAGCCTATGTGCCTAACTCTACAGAGCCAGACACATCATCTTCTATGAATCGATTCACACCAGAGTTCCTACGAGAGATTCAAGAAGACAAATGGGCTAAAGAAAGTGAAGTCCCTCCTCCTATTGAACTTGTGGATGACGCACATGACCAATTCCCACAAGACATCCCATCCATTTATGAGAAGCAGGAGAGCACCCACTCTCAGGAAAGACTAGACTTTGAGTCTAGCTCTCTACAAGAATTACCCCACTTCACAGGCCCATGGGAAGCTAAGTCTACTTGTATGAGAGCACCCACGGTCATGGTACGAAATGAGGACTCGGTCATACCTAGGAACACAGAGGTAGTGAAAAACGCTAAAGTACAGTGCAACCTCACCTTAGAAGAGCTACTCAAAGTAAGGCCAGAGCTATGGAAACATGTAGCCAAACAAGTACCAGAGATATCAAAACCTCGTTCCTAGGTAGGATCCCAGAGGACAATGCCAGAAATACCCTTGGATAAGATAGGAGACATGTGTGAAGGTGAAGAAGGGAACACCTATCTTCCCATTACCTACCAGGAGTACACCACCAAGGCAGTTTTGGACTCAGGTGCAGGAGTTGCAATTGCCACCACTTCCCTATGGAAGCGTTGGGGCAAGCCACCACTCAGGCCAACGAGAATGAAATTGCAGATGGCCGATGGTCACATAGAGAGACGCTTAGGATTGCTAGAAGAAATAACTCTCACCACATGTGGTATTGAGTTCGAACACACATTTGCTATATGTGATTTTAGCAAGAACCATGCCTATGAGATGATTTTGGGACGACCCTTTATGCGACAGTTGCAAGTGGTACAGGATTGGGGAACCAATTCTTTGTACCTGCAGCACTTAGGTGTTACGACCAAAGTCAATCTCAAGGATTACTCTCATAGAGATGTCCCTCCTATCCAATGGAACCCCATCCATAGAGCCAAAGATGATACGGAATCGGTGCATTCCATAGGATCAGGATCCTCATGGATGCATGAAGACACTCACTTATGGATGTGCAAAGTAGTAGTAGAAGAAGAGAAGAGAGAAAAGGCCAGAGAAATAGGTGCAAACGAAACACATAGACCCAGTCAAGACCCAGCCTATGCGCCTGTAGTTTTTCCTGACGAAGAATTTGAACCCCACGGCTGGGCAGAAATCCTAGCAACAATGGATGTAGCCATCAATGAAGAACAATGGACACCCCACTGTGATGAGGATGGCTATGACATTTCAGTCTTCTCCATAGAGCCAATCATGGGAGAGGAAGTGTTAGAAGAGTATGAACCTAGCCCTGATGCATTTGAGGATGTAAGTGACTCCGATCTAGAGTCAATCATTATGGACCCACCTTTTGCATCAGATGAAGAATACTTCCATGAAGTAGAATTTCAACCCCAGAGGTATGGAGAGCTTACAAGTGATGTAAGACTAGCCACACATGTGACCCCGAAGGAAGAAGGAAAGAAAAGGAAGAAGAAAGAAGTCACACAAGAAGAGGAGGAATCTTTGTTTGAGGTCCCAGAAAATTTTAAGAAGTATGAGATAGATGACAGGAGAGTCATGATCAGAATGCCTAAACGAGAGGCAAAATCAGGAGAGGCCTATGATAACAAAGAAACCACAAAGAAAATTGTGGTAGCCATGGAAGAGGGAGAAGAGAGATGCACTTACATAGGACATGACCTGACAGAAGAAGAAGAACAAGAATTGATAGCCTTGCTAAGAGAATATAGAGACGTGTTCGCTTGGAGTTACAAGGACTTGACATTAGAAGTCTATGTTGATGATCTTTGTGCTCATTCCAACATCAGACAAACCCATATTCCTGAACTGAGACAAATCTTTGACAAATGTAGAGAATATCAAGTCTGCCTAAACCCAGAAAAGTGTGTTTTCATGGTCAGGCAAGGCAAGATTTTAGGACACATAGTGTCAAAGAATGGCATATCCACCGATGAAGAGAAAGTAAGAGCCATAGCCGAGTTACCTAGGCCAAAGAACGTCAAGGAAGTACAGGCCTTCATGGGGCATTGTGGTTACTACCACCGGTTCATTCACATGTATGCTGTCATTGCAAAGCCCATGTATGGACTTTTGACTAACTTCGAGTGGACTGATGAATGCGAGAATTCCTTCCAGGAGCTTAAACGAAGATTATGTTCAGCACCAATCTTAACCACACCAGATTGGAATAAGCCATTCCATGTTCACGTGGATGCATCCAATTATGCTATTGGGTGTGTGCTTGCTCAACCTACTGGTGAAGGTAATATGGATCTTCCAATTGCCTACGCTAGTAGACAATTGAACGCAGCTGAACAAAATTACACCACTACAGAGAGAGAAGGCTTAGGCATGGCATATGCAGTTAAGAAATTTAGACATTATTTGCTTGCAAATAAGTTTAAATTTTTTACTGATCATCAGGCATCGCTATACCTCGTAAACAAGCCACGCAATACAGGAAGATTAGTAAGATGGTTTCTCTTGCTAATGGAATATGATTTTGAGGTTGTGGTAAGGAAAGGGAAGACTCATTTGAGAGCAGATCACCTTTCTAGGCTCACATCGGGAGAGGCCCCACAAGGAGTGTCAGATGACCTTCCTGATGCTTACTTGTTTAATTTGGAAGTGGCGCCGCAGTGGGCTAAGCCATTGGTACCAGTGTTGACATACGGACCTAACCACCCAGTAATAAACACATAGGATAGAGAGGTAGTAAAAGCCCAAAAGTATCACATCATGGCAGGAAGTATGTACAAGCACACAGATCAAGGGATCTTGGCTTGTTGTGTGGAAGAGGATCAGTATGCCAAATGGTTGCAATTAGCACATGTGGGTGCATTAGAGCAACACTACTCAAAACAACGAACCCTACAGACACTAAGGAGACTCGGAGTGCATTGGCCAACTATGGAAGCTGATGTCCAAAAGTTGTGCAAGGAATGCCCAATCTGTCGCACTAAACCACCTGTGGAACATGCCACTCTTTATCAAGTGTCCATAGTGCCAGATTGGAGTGAACCACTAGTATCCTTCCTAAGGACGAAAACATTCCCTCCAGACATGACTCTGGCTAGGAAAAGGAGTTTAGAACAAGAAGCCCTAGAGTACTCACTCATTGGTGATAATCTCTACAAGCGTGGTAAGGATGGTTACCTGAGACTTTGTGTTCATGAGAGTGAATATCTAAAGATTTTGGACACTGCTCACCAAGGTGTAGAAGGAGGACACTTTGGACCAGATCGGGTGATCAAAGCAATACTATTTGCGGGCTTCTGGTGGCCGACCATTCACATGGATGCACATACCTATGTGAAACGATGTGATGTTTGTCAGAGAACTCAATATCCTATACATAAAGATGAGATGCCACTGAAACCTATGATGGGTGGACCTGCATTCTCTAAGTGGGGAATAGACCTTGTAGGCCCTATTAATCCCCCAGCCAAGGGTTCACATGCTGAATATATCATTGTGGCCACGGATTATCTCACCAAGTGGGTGGAGGTAAAAGCTACGACAAAGAACGATGCTCAGACTACTGCTAAGTTCTTATTTGAGAATGTATTCACTAGATACGGGCTACCCATAGAGCTAGTTAGCGATAGAGGCACTCACTTCTTGAATGAAGTTATTGAAAATCTGCTCCAAGAATTCTTGGTAGTACATAAGAAGTCTGCCCCCTATCACCCTCAAGCAAATGGCCAGGCTGAGAGCACCAATAAGATCTTATGCAATGTACTGACGAAATTAGTGAACAATAAACGCTCTGATTGGGACAAACATCTACACCATGCTGTTTGGGCATATCGAGTGGCCTACAAAACGGTACTCCAAGCCACCCCCTTTCAGATGGTGTTTGGCCAAAATGCAGTGCTACCATTGGACTTCTTAATACCTACATTGAAAGTAGCACAAGAGCATGAATGGACGGGTCATGAACTCTCCTCTAGACTTTTTGACCTTGAACAATTAGGAGAAACAAGACTGAGGGCGGCTGCAGGGATATATGCAGCTAAGAAACGACAGAAGGCATACTTTGATGCCCACGTTAAGAATAAAGGTTTGAAGGCAGGCGACTTAGTTTTAGTCTACACATTGAAGCAACATGCGAGAAAACTGGAGAAGAGAGGCTATGGACCCATGATTATAAACAGAATCTCAACAAGTGGGGTGGTACAGCTAGCCACCTTAGAAGGTGATATTCTTCCGAGCTACATAAGCGGATGCTGGGTCAAGCTGTATCAGGAACCTCTCACAGAGGAAATGCTAAGTCGACTCAATACTGCTAAGAAACGCAAAGAAGAAGAAAAGCGAATTCGAGAAGAAGCCCAAGTAGAAGCCTTAGAGCGCATACAGAGAATGAAATTAAGAAGACAAGGTAGAGAGCAACCTGTGCTAGATGCATATGCAGATCAAGGATATCACGTGGCTATGTGTGAAGTTTCAGGTATCAGCTCCCATAGGATAATTGATCGACGTCCTTTTATGACCTTAGATATAGGACAAGGAAAGGGTGCAAGGACTGTAAGAGCCTTGATTGACTCAGGTGCAGCCACTAGTACTGTTAAATTGTCTTACTGTCAAAAGTTGAAATTAACCGTCAATCCTATTGAAGCGTATCTCATAGGATTGGGAGGTGTGGAAACCCCTTGCATGGGCGAGGTGGAACTTCCCCTCTATATTCAAGACGAAGTAATGACAGTCAAAGTACTAGTGTGTCAAGATGAGGACCTCACTGAGCCTCTTGTCTTGGGTCAGGACTGGATCTATGATCATGCGGTCAACCTAAACCTAAGAAGTGGACTTCTTCAGGTATGGGTAAATCATAGTCGAATTACAGTTGAATTGGAAAATGAGGCACTCAAGGACCTAGGTAAGGCACGAACTCCTAGTCCTTCCAGGGGTGCACATGAAGTTGACAATGTTATTTTTGTCCAAAAATGTATGATGCAGAAAGAGGATTGTCTCAACAACGGAGTCAAGGATAAGACGGTACTCCCTTCTTTTCCAAAGGCTAGAAGGATGCAGCAGCCAACGGCAGATCAAATACAGAAGAAGCAGAACACTACCTATACTAGAGGCCAAAAAAAGGAGCAAAGCAGATTGTTTCAGCCGATGTAACAAGTATGGAGGCGAAAAGGCGAACACCCTGTTCCGACCAGGCCAACACCACGGCCAAAACCTCTTATTAGTAATCAACAACACGACACTAATAAGAGGTCCTTCATAAATTCTTCTGCGAAAGTGAAGTCTATTTGGGTACCCAAGAAGTCAATGAAGGCCAGCCCACAATCACGACAAATCTGGGTGCCTAAGGCTTGCTTGCGGGCTCAAATAGCTACACCAAGGTCAAACCCTGTACAACATGTTTCACTCACGCAAACATCTGAGGCCCAGTCTTACACATCACGCACTAACACGTATTCTTCCATGAGCACAAGTAGAATCACTTATAAATGGGTTCCTAAAAAGCCCCATTTTTCAAGTAAACACCCTATCACACTCTCCAGAGCCTCCACAAAGTCAAAATCAAAACCTATCCATTGCATTTGGCAACCTAAAACTTGTAATAAACCCCCGGATCCCAATTGTAAATCCATGTCCACCTACTAACTACTTCACTCTCACACCACATCATTCCGCTTAGCTCTTAGGTCTACCCAATTCCTAACTACACACACAAGCACCAAGCACTTACTAACCCCCTAACCTCTCTCGAACCTCATGTTAATGTTGTAACAGGGGACACAGTGTCATTTTTGTGTCCATTGCAATGTTAACATTTATTCATATATTCTCACAGAACCAGCTGCGAAGTTTTCAACATGGCTGAGGCGGCAGGAACTAGCTCTCAAACAGAGACAAGCCAGCAAGTGGTGGACTTAGACAGTTTACCCGTTTTGCCTGAGACAAATGAAAGACCAGAAGAATTGCAGGCCATCAAAATCATACCTATTGCAGACCCTCCCAATGGCCATACCATGCCCGTAGGAAAAACTTCCCACTGGTTTAGTGAAGTGGCAGGACTCTTGGGTGAGGGAACGTACCTATGGGAATCAGAGTTGGACTTCAATGGGAAGCAAGGCAAATACCATTTCTTTACAAGATAATTCGAGAAGTTACAAAATGCAGAAGGTCTACGTTCGATATGGGAGAAGGCAGGATTGGATGCATATTTCAGTGCACGGCTCCCAAAGCCTGACTTCATGCGATGCTACTATCTGATCAGCACCTTGACTCCAAACCAGAACCCAAAAGGTGCAAGCTCATTTGTGATTCCATCTCTGACAAAGGGGAATGAGCTCAAGAGGTTCAGGCTATCAAACAACTTGGTGAGAGAGGCTCTAGATATGCGCGGAATGCATATTCCTACAGAGAAGGAAACCCTAGTACCGGATTACATGAAGAATCGAAGTCTCACCAAACTCGACATGGTGTCCATGACGCCTAATATTGCAATACACCTTCGCATATGCATGCAACACTTTGCTTTTCCTGCACAAGATAGATTCACCATGCCACCCAAAAAGATTTGGTTTAGTTTGTATCTGGCAGAGACACAGAGCCTCACCATCAACTTACCCCACTGGATAATTGATCAGATACACCTAGCTCACAAAGGATGGCCGCAGAAACAGGTTTTATATGGTTGCTGTGCTCTGACGAGAATCATTTATAGGTGTTTGGCTTATGACATCCCTATTCAACGGGCCCTAATGTGGAATCGTGTAGAGCAGTTTAGAGGCAGGACATCCACTGGACCCCCTTCTAAGAAGATGAGAGGCACTATCCAAGTCCCATGTGCTCAACCACATGGAGCCACCCTAACACCAGACGTCACCCCTCCACCCCGAAGAGTCCGACCATTCACACTCCGACTTCCAAGACGCAGCACCGATGGTTCTACCTTGATATTCCCTCCCATCCCAACCGATCTTGAATTTCCCAGTGGTGCACCTTTGGAAGAACTCACGAATGAAGATTTTGAACAATTATTACAAGATGTAGAGCTGGAGGCAGAAGAGGCACAACAAGTGGAAAATGTGCAAACACATGCAGCAACCTCCCAAGTACCTATCACCACAGTTGAAGTGGATGAAGAGGATGAGGAAGATGAAGAACAGGAGGAAGATGAGGAGGATTATGATCAAGAGCATCAAGATGAGCAACAAGAAGTGCCAGAACTTGTAGGTGCACCAGCATATACAGCTCAACTACAAAGGTTATACGACACAATCAAAGCAGTACAAGAAAGGCATCAACTCTCTCTTGTGTCAGGTCAAGCTTTGATGGAAGAAATGCTATCAGATGATGGGGTGGATCAACATTTCATTGACACCCTCAAATTAGTGTCAGAATCTTTAGGAGTTCCGGAGGCTATCCACACAACAGTCCGCCAGTCCGTGAGGTATGACAAACGCAGAGTTGACACATTACCACGTGCAGGTAAGACTATCAGGATACCCATCACAGAACAAGAAGTACCCATTGAAACCACAGCTACCCCCACCACCACCATTGACCTCTCTACTGAAACCTTCGTTCAGACATCACCCATCTCAACCGAGCATCCCCAATCACCACCTTCTCCACCCCCACCACCACCTCCCACCATGGAAGAAACGACAGTCATCACCTCTACCTTCACTTATAAACCATCCTCATTCACATCATTCTCATTTCGAGAACCCACCTCACAAGACACCCTCTTCTCTTTCATCACCAATCCCTTGTACACTTCAACCCTTCTACCCTCCGAACCCATAATTGGCCATCCCATAATTCAAAGTGTGGTTGGAAACCCGGCACCCACCGAAGGCACCCTGTGTTTCCCAGCCTATTCCCCAATACGGGTACCTCCATTCCATGACCCTCACTTCCCATCTGGCCCCTACACCTCTTTCAACCTGACCTCACCACCCCAATACCCGTCCTTTGTGGAGCAGTTCATCCGCTCTCCAATGTTTCAGAGGCACATTTCCCCGCTGTTCGCAACGACATCAATTTACACGAACACCACACTCACTTCACCTACCATACCCACCTACATGGTAGCCCCTGTACACACCACCTTGTCTGACCTAATGGACATTTCACCAACCACAGCACCTCTCCCCACGATTCCACCATCTTCCCGTCCCTTACCCCCCACCTCACCACTCACATCATTGGCACACACAGCATTCACTACCCCCCTACCCAATCCCACCTCCCCTGCATTTCAAACTTTTCCCCTTGCATCTCATAATGTAAATAGCACGTTCAATACATTACTTCAGTGTGCACATCAACTACAACAAGGATACCATCAATTGGAAGAAAGCACTGCTGCCCTCCAGGCAAAATCTCAACGTCTGCAAGCTAGAGTCATCACTCTTGAAGCTGATTACCAAACGCTCCTAACCGAGCATACCACCTTACAGCAGGCTCACTCCGAATTGGAATCAAAGACATCAACAATAGATGATCAAGCAGTCAAGGAACTAGAAACAGTGCTCCAAGCGCAAATGATATCTAATGCTACACTCAGACGCAACCTTGGGCTATTAAGGAAGCATATGGCAGTAGCACTAGAAGAGAACAAGAGACTTCAACAACAAAACCAAGACAACTTTGAAGCGGCTATGGAAGGAACTGCAGGAGCAACCATTAGCCCTACCAAGTATAGAGCAGTCCCATCGGAAGACATTCGCATCTTACTTGAGGAGCATGCAAATTTCTTGGAGTCATATGAAAAGTTCGAGACTGAATGTGCAGACCTAAAGAAACAGATAGCCAGTGCCCCCACAGCTCAATAGGAGCCGGTAATCTTGCAACACTCTATAGAAGAAGTAGAGACCCTCCGGAAACAGGTGGCAGAACTCCAAGCACGCCTCTTACCATATGAAAGGCCACCCTCGCCCATTGAAGAACCAGAACCTGAAACAGTAGTGGAAATCCCCGTCGATGACAGCTATTAAGAGCCGTACAAGACAATGCCAACACTCAGTGGTCGGACTACAGAGGAAGGACAGGACACTTTAGAAATTCAAGTTCCAGATTGGGTCAAAAGGGTCGAGAAAGTGGGTAAGACACATGATGATCGCGTTGCTGTGCAAATGCAATCTCTCACAAATCTGGAAGAAACTGTCCTTCGGTCTTCTTACTTTCAGAACCTATCCCACCAACGGTTAATCACAACATCAGAGTCGCAATACATGCCTTATTTTGTCTTGCTACATGATTATAATGCAGAAGTTAAAAGACATACAGGGAAGGAGCCCACATTTGCCACTCAATTTGAGCCAGAGGACTTACCGACAGATGTGTGTGCGGGCTCGATTTTCCAGCCTAATTGGCGTGCACATCTACTAACCGATTACCCTGAGATGATGAGCACCTGGGCAACCATGCCACTGTATATCAAGTATAATCCATGCTATTGCCCAATGGTACGTCGCAGATCTTGGCAAGCATTTGCGATCAAGGTACGCAACAATAAAGAATGCTCGGCTTGGGTTAACTATCCATATTTTGCTCCACCTCGAGGGACCCCAACCGTAGCCTACATGATATCAACAATTCGGCACTGGTCTACACGTCTAAATAATGTACCCGACATAGCAGCGAAAATGTGTATGAAGATATTCGAGCTCATGACCATTGTCTTCAAAACCTTTCGGAATGTACAAGCTCCATACATCTCTGCCCCTGGATTCTCTCAAGGTAACAAGGATTTAGTCTACGACATGAGCCAGACTCCCTCGGTTACTATAATCTTTGCCTGGCATGCACGAATAAAGTACTTACCCGCATGCTTCAAGCAGACATTTGAGGAAATGTTCTCTACGGGATTCTGGGAATATCATTTAGAAATTTTCATTCCCAGACCCACACATTTGCTACATCTATTCGCAGTAGAACAAGCGATCCATGCAGATCAGTTACGTCTGCCACATCCGGACATTCCAGGACCAATTGATTGGGATCGTATGATGACAGACTTGGCGAGAGGACTACGCATACAAGAACATCAGCTTGCCACTCAGGTTGTGGAATATTACATCCAACACTCCCAGCAACAAGGGTCTGTCAGGGACGACAGACGCGAGAGAGGGGGGGGTGTTGGAACTGGACTCACTAGGCAAGGAAGCTTAAGAAGGGAGTCAGAGAGAAGAGAAAGTACAAGCAGACAGAGCAGTCAACGACGATCTGGCAAGTTGGCCAATATTTTTTCAAGACATTTATGCACATAAGAGAGGTGGACACAAGGAGAAGGAGCAAGTATGGAGCTCCAGAAAATGTATATCAAAATGTTAGAAGAAATCCCTACAACAATAGTGATTTTCATCACTAAAAACCCTTGTAAATACCATTTCACATTTTTGTAGCTCCATTTTGTGCAAGCCAAGGAGTCCTTGAGCTTGAGGAGCTTTAGAAGTATCTACCTGTCAGTTTTCACATTTTTTGGACTTCGTTTGAACCTCCAAATAGGGTAGAGAACCTAATTTTTAACTAGGCCGGACACTAGGTCTGGACAAGGCCAAAACCTAGTCAAAAACTATAAATAGAGCTAGAGAGCTCATTTTTGAGGTTAGATTGTAATTGAAATGAACTTGTAAGAGCTTTTTGAAAGTAATCTAAGAACTCCATTGCTTCTCACTCTTTGTCTTGTCGTGTGTGCGCGTGTGTGTGTATGTGTGTGCATGTTTGTGTGCTTCTCACTCACGCACTTGTGCCTCCACTTGCTCGAGGTCTTCATACCATCCTCACGTCTTCCGTCAGGTCATGTCCTATGTACGTGCATCTCTCTTCTCCTTCTTCCACAGCTACCACTATTTTCTTGGTGGTTTCTTTTTTATCATAGGCCTCCCCTGATTGTGCCTCTCGTTTAGGCATTCTGATCATGACTCTCCTATCATCTATCTCATACTTCTTAAAATTTTCCGGGACCTCAAACAAAGATTCTTCCTCTTTTGTTGAGATTTCTCTCTTCTTTCTTTTCTTTCCTTCTTCCTTCGGGGTCATATGTGTGGCTAGCCTCACATCATTTGTAATCTCTCCATGCCTCTGGGGTTGAAATTCTACTTCATAGATGTATTCTTCATCTGATGCAAAAGGTGGGTCCATAATGATTGACTCTAAATCGGAGTCACTTGCATCCTCAAATGCATCAGGGCTAGGTTCACACTCTTCTCACACTGCCTCTCCCATGATTGGCTCTATGGAGAAGACTGAAATGTCATAGCCATCCTCATCACAGTGGGGTGTCCATTGTTCCTCATTGATGGCTACATCCATTGTTGCTAGGATTTTTGCCCAGCCATGGGGTTCAAATTCTTCATCAAGAAAGACTACAGGTGCATAGGCTGCGTCTTGAATTGATCTATGTGTTTCTTTTGCACCTATCTCTCTGGCTTCTTCTCTCTTCTCTTCTTCTACTGCTACTTTGCACATCCATAAGTGGGTGTCTTCATGCATCCATGAGGATCCTGTTCCTATGGAATGCACAGATTCCGTATCATCTTTGGCTCTATGGATGGGATTCCATTGGATAGGAGGGACATCTCTATGAGAGTAATCTTTAAGATTCACTTTGGTCGTAACACCTAAGTGTTGCAGGTACAAGGAGTTGGTTCCCCAGTCCTGTACCACTTGCAACTGTCGCATAAAGGGTCGTCCCAAGATCATTTCATAGGCATGATTTTTGCTAAAATCACAAATAGCAAATGTATGCTCGAACTCGACACCACACGTGGTGAGAGTTATTCCTTCTAACAGCCCGAGGGGTCTTTCTATGTGACCATCGGCCATCTGCAATTTCATCCTCGTGGGCTTGAGTGCTGGCTTGCCCCAACGCTTCCATAGGGAAGTGGTAGCAATAGCAACTCCTGCGCCTGAGTCTAGAATGGCCTTGGTGGTGTATCCTTGATGGGTGATAGGAAGATATGTGTTTCGCTCTTCACCCTCACTCATATCTCCCATCTTGTCCAATGGTATTTCTGGCACTGTTCTCTGGGATCCTACCTGGGAATGAGGTTTTGCTATCTCTGGTACTTGTTTGGCTACATGTTTCCATAGCTCTGGCCTTACTTTGAGTAGCTCTTCTAAGGTGAGGTTGCACTGAACTTTAGTGTTTTTCACTACCTCCGTATTCCTAGGTATGACTGAGTCTTCGTTTCTTACCATGACTGTGGGTGCTCTCATACAAGTAGACTTGGTTTCCCATGGGCCTGTGAAATGTGGTAACTCTTGTAAGGAATTAGACTCAAAGTCTAACCTTTCCTGAGAGTGGGTACTCTCCTGCTCCTCATAAATGGATGGGATGTCTTGTGGGAATTGGTCATGTGCATCATCCACAAGTTCAATGGGAGGAGGGGCTTCACTTTCTTTAGCCCATTTGTCTTCTTGAATCTCTTGGAGGAATTCTGGTGTGAATCGATTCATAGAAGATGATGTGTCTGGCTCCGTAGAGTTAGGCACACACGCTTCCTGGGCAAGAAGACTTGCTCCTTCACTTGCATTGTCCTTACGTTGAGAGGCGGGTTCGTTTTCTGATTGTGCAATCAGCTTCTCTATTCTTTCTAGCAGTCCATCAAAGTGCAACTGTGTCTTTGCTCAACTAGAGATGTTAAATAGGCGACTGGCTTCAAACATGGTCTGAGCCAATTCCACCATCTTCGCACAAATTTTGGTTCGTTCTATCTCTAGTTCTGCTCTAGGGTAACACTTTTCATGATCAGTTACGTTTGGCCCTTCTTGGATTCTGGCCTGATATGCTTTAAGCATCATGTTTAAGTCCTCGGGAGTGGGATCTGCTAGGACTGATCCTACTCTTGGGAGTGGTGGGATTAGGTGAGGCGGGTTGGAAGGTGGCGGGTCGGATGGAGATGGGAATGGTAGTGGTGGGGGAGAGTGAGAGGGAGTTTGAGATGTGAGTTCAGTTATCCTGGCCTTGGTTTCTCTGAGACTTTCCTCGAGTTCACTCATCTTTTTTGCCCATTGCCTTTTCATTCTTTCACGACTATCTCTCCAGGCTCTAGTCCTCTTCTTGGTCATGCTCTCCGTTTCACTAACATCTGGGCTCTTTTCTTGGACTACACCTGGATTCTGTTGTAAGGCTTGGGCTCTAGTGACCACTTGCACTGGTGCAGTGGAAGTTACACTTCCTGTAGAGTCGACCACTAACCCAATAACGTTAATTGGAGTGATTTTTAACATATTGCTCGGATTCTTTGGACAATCTCGTAAGAGATGCTCCTTTCCACAATCTTGGCAAAAGCCTTGAATTGTCACTGACTGGGGTTGCGTAGGTGGAGGTAAGGGGCAATCACGAATGAGGTGATCTCCCTGACATCTGTAGCATGTTCCTCTAGGGAATGGGGGTCTTACCTGCCTAGGTTGGGGTCTAGGGTTGGGGTTTGCATACATGACGTTTGTGTAATCTGACTCCCAACTAGGTTCATTTGGCTCTTCACTATAGTAGGACTCACCATGTTCAGGAGACTGCATGTAGTAGGCTTAGGGACTATCGATATGTGTAGAATCAAAGCTATGGTCATTGGGATCACTTTCTGAAATTAATGGTGTTACTAGGACTATAGCTCTATTCAGGTTTTCTTCTGCAGTAGCATACTTTACCGGAATTACATTAGCTGGAGCAGGGGGTTGTTGTGCTAGCACTGGCTGAGGTCTCAATTGGGCCTGATATTGAGGTTGGTAGTTTTGCTGAGGCCTCGTATACTGTTGTGGGGGGTATGGACTTTGGTATCTGCCTTGTTGAGGGTATGGTTGTGGGTACGTCTGCCTAACGGTTTGCTTATTGTAGGGGCAATCTTGCGCGGTGTGATTGGTGTACCTCCGTTCTATGGTGCAGTACTGGCTACTAGGATTTACTTGGGGTTGAGCCATAATGGGACATACGTTTGCCATATGGTCACCCCCACAAGTATAGCATCTTTTCACAGGGGCAAACCTTGGGATTTGTTTGCTAGTGACACCTAATTTCTGAGCTACTTTCACAGCAAGTTCCTCAATTGATGTGGATTGCGTGGACGAGAGGCTAGAGGCACTATCTGAATCTTTGTATATCTTGGAAAGCTCTAACTCCTCCCCTAGGTTATCCTCAATGTCAATGCACATGCGTACACACTCTTCTATGGTCCTAGGGTCCTTCAAGTACACATAGAATCTCAATTTGGCACTTAGCAATCCATCCAAGAATAAAGCCACTTGCTTAGCTGGTGTGGGTAGCTCCAAAACAGGGCATCTTTCTAAGTATTGCCTAAATCTTCTTCCTGCAAGTCTCACGGTTTCTTGACGGGTTTGCTTGAAGCTGTGAATCAGCGAGGAAGTGTTATGTCTTATGTGTAGCTCAGTGATGAGTAGCACCTCCTTTAATGTCAGTCCGGGAAGACGTGAGGATGGTATGAAGACCTCGAGCAAGTGGAGGCACAAGTGCGTGAGTGAGAAGCACACAAGCATGCACACACATACACACACACGCGCACACACGGCAAGACAAAGAGTGAGAAGCAATGGAGTTCTTAGATTACTTTCAAAAAGCTCTTACAAGTTCCAAACTATTACAAGCTAACCTCAAAAATGAGCTCTCTAGCTCTATTTATAGTTTTTGACTAGGTTTTGGCCCTGTCCAGACCTAGTGTCCGGCCTAGTTAAAAATTAGGTTCTCTACCCTATTTGGAGGTTCAAACGAAGTCTAAAAAATGTGAAAACTGACAGGTAGATACTTCTAAAGCTCCTCAAGCTCAAGGACTCCTTGGCTTGCACAAAATGGAGCTACAAAAATGTGAAATGGTATTTACAAGGGTTTTAAGTGATGAAAATCACTATTGTTGTAGGGATTTCTTCTAACATTTTGATATACATTTCCTGGAGCTCCCTACTTGCTCCTTCTCCTTGTGTCCACCTCTCTTATGTGCATAAATGTCTTGAAAAAATATTGGCCTACTTGCCAGATCGTCGTTGACTGCTCTGTCTGCTTGTACTTTCTCTTCTCTCTAACTCCCTTCTTAAGCTTCCTTGCCTAGTGAGTCCTTCAGTTCCAACACCCCCCCCTCTCTCGCATCTGTCGTCCTTGACAGACCCTTGTTGGGTGGGTTGTTGGATGTAGTACTCAACAACGTCTTGTGCTAAGTGATGTTCTGCAATCCGCAACCCTTTGGCCAAGTCCGTGAGTAAAGCATCCCAATCTACCGGCCCGGGAACCTCTGGATGTGGTATACGTAACTTTTCTGAATGGAGAGCTTGTTCCACTGCAAACAACTGCAATAAATGTGATGGTCTGGGAATGAATATCTCTGAGTGATATTCCCAGAATCCCGTGACAAACATTTCTTCAAACGTCTGTTTGAAGCAGGCTGGTAGATACTTGATGCGCGCGTGCCATGCATATACAACATTAATAGATGGTGTTGCACTCATGTCGTAGACGAGGTCCTGATTACCTTCATTAAATCCAAGAGCTGACAGATGGGGCTCCTTGACATTTTTGAAAGTCCTGAAGGTAACCAACATGAGTTCAAAAATTTTAAGGCACATTTGGGCCATGACATCTGGTACATTTTTAAACCTGACCCCCCAATGCCGAATCATCGAGATCATGTATCCTATGGTAGGTTGGCCTTTGGGTGGTGCTAAGTAAACATAATTGAGCCATTTCTCACATCCTTTGTTTGTCAGTACCATTTTTGTGTATTCCGGCCATGACCTTCTTCGAAACACAGGACAATAGCATGGGTTGTATTTGATGTACAAAGGCATGTTATTCCATGTTCTTACCATCTCTGGGTAGGTTTCCAGTAGACGAATCCTCCACATCGGTTGATGAATATTGCCCTGCTTGGCACTCGCTGGGATGTCTTCTGGTGCGAATTGTGTGGCGGAGGTTGGTTCCTTTGAGGTATGTTGCTTTATTTCGGCATTGTAGTCCGCCATTAAGACACAGAAGGGAACATACAAGTCGTTGGATGTGACGATCCACCTATGATGAGAGAGGTTCCTAAAATAATCTGATTTTATGACTACTTCTTCCAAGTGTGACATAGATGCTATCTGAACTGCCACTCTATCATCATGGGTTGTGGCCACTTTCTCTAACCTCTCCATCCATTCAGGAGCCTCTATTTCAATGGTGTCCATGCCCTCGTCTGTTTGCTTGCCTCTAGGTGCTGGCATCGGAACATACGGGTCCTCAAAAGATTCCTCTACTTCGATGGGTACTAGGTCTTCAGGTTCTGGTTCCACCAAGGGGGAGGGTTGGCGTTCATATTCAAGGACTTTCTTTTGTAATTCTTCGAGTTGTGCTTTGAGCGCTGCTACTTTGTCAGTTGTGTCAACGGTGGTTGGGGCTTCTTTTGGTGGTTCTGGTTGAGCTGCCAATTGCCTTAGTAGTTCGTCTCTTTCTTTTTCTATGGCTGCATGGGCTTCGAGGAGATCAGCATGGGTTTCCAATATGATTTTCATATTGTCCGAGGGAATGGCCTTGAACTTCTCCGGGTCAATTTCTTGTGGGGAACCTTCCATGGCTACTTCCAAGTTCTCTTCGTTTTGTGTCTGAAGCCGTCTATTTTCTTCCAGGGCTGCGGACATATGCTTCCGTAATAGAGCCATGTTGCGGTGGAGCTTGAGGTTCTCTGTGACTTGGGAGTGTAGCAGATCGTCCATTCGTTGTCTTTCTTCTGCATCTGACTGCGGTGGATTTGCCACTAATTGCTCATGTTGTTCTTGCAATGCACTAAACTGCTGTTGTAAGAGCCTCTTTTCTTTCTCTAAGTCCATGAATCTTCCTTGTAATGTTTCATGACTCCTGAACAAACTTGTATGCTGAGCATCGAGGTGCTGATAGTGTTGTTGTAACTGAGACATGCACTGATACATGTTATTAAATACATTATTAATGGGGGTGGGTGCAGGAAGGGTGTTAAATGCAGAAGGAAAGGGAAAGGGGAAGGGAAGTGTGAATGCGGTGCTGGAAAATGGTGAAGTGGGTGGTGGGGGAATGGGAGATTGTGGCCGTATGGGGGGAGGGAGAGGTGCGGTGGAGGGTGATATGTCCATAAAATCCACGGTGGACGCAGTAGTGGGAGTGATTGTGAATAGTGGAATTGTGGGTGCAGTGATTGTGGTGAATGTGTACAGTGGTGTGTGCAGTTGTGAATAAGAACTGCCCGGAAGTGTGAGTCGGGGAATGGGGATGTCAGTAGCTGCCATTAGGATTACAGTGTTAGTGGAGGTGTATACAAGGGAGGTGTTGAGAGGGTGTGTGGGTTGATTGGCGGTTTGTGCTTCAGTCATGGCAGTGGACTCGGAGGCGGTGACGGTGGTTGTTACATTGGTAATGGGAGGTGAATGTGGTGGAGTGGGAGGCGGGGGTGGCAAGGGGGGTGATGGGGGTGCACTGGACACATGGGTCTCTTCAGCATCGTGCACAGTGTGTGCTGTGCCCGTGGTCATGGCTATCCCTTGTGTTTCGGATACTAAGACATTCATCTGTTTCCCTGCTCGTGGGGGACGTCTTCCGTATCTTCTTTCCGTTCTGCATCAGAGATCATATCCAGTGTGGCACGATATTGTTCGTCGACTCCTTCCTCCTCAAGGATTTGGTGCATGATAGCCTTTCCTGCTGCAAGGGATAACTTATGTTGCTGTTGGACCCTGTTGATGGTATCGTGGAGCTTTTTCAACTCCTTTGTATACGCTAGGGCACCCTCTAGCTCCTGTATAACTTCTTGCTCATAGTCATGCGCCTCCTCATCAGAAAATCCTTCCTGTTCATCCTCTTGTTCTTCTTCTTCTTCATCCTCCACTTCCACCACTTCTGGTTGTCTTGGCTGGGGTTGTTCTGTAGCAGTTTGTTGTCCACTACCCTGCTCTGCTTCGACTTCCGCATTAACAACTTCAATGATTCTGGCAACTTCTTCATCCGTTAGATCTTCCAAAGTGAATCCGTGAGGAAATTCCAGATCCGTAGGTACAGGTGGAAACACAAGATTAGGGCCATCTATGCTGTGCCTGGGTAACCTGATAGTAAATGGTTGCACTCGTCTGGGAAGCCTTGGAGTTGTTTCAGGTGTTAGGGTTGCACCGCAGGCTTGTGCACAAGGCATCTGGACAGCGCCTCTCATCTTCTTTGAGGGAGGCCCTGTAGCTGACAGTCTACGTTGAAACTCCTGCACTCTGGTCCAAATGAGAGCCCTCTGTATTGGTACAGCATAAGCTAAACATCTATATACAATGCGGGTGAGTGCACAGCATCCGTACAATACAGACTTTTGTTTTTTATACCACCTTTGATGAGCCAAGTGGATTTGGTCGATAATCCAGTGAGGCATGTTGATTGTCAAATCAAAAGCATCAGCCAAGTATAAACTAAACCATATCTTTTTAGGTGGCATTGTGAACCTCTCTTGGGCGGGAAATGCAAAGTGCTGCATGACCATTCGCAAATGAATGGTGATTGTAGGCGTCATTGCCACCATGTCTTTTAATTTTGTCAGATTCTTGTTCTTCATATTGTCGGGGACCATAGTCTCTTTCTCCGTAGGAATATGCATACCTTTCATGTCCAGAGCTTCCCTTACCAAGTTGATAGTTAATCTGAAACGCTTGAGCTCATTGCCCCTTGTGAGAGATGGGAGGACAAAGGAGCTGTATCCCTTTTTGTCTTTGCTCGAAGTAAGGGTGCTAATCAAATAAGAGCATCTTAGAAAATCCGGCTTTGGCAATTGGAATTTGAAGTACTCGTAGAGTCCTGCCTTCTTCCATATAGGTTTCAATCCTTCATTATTCAGCAGTCTCTCAAATTCCCTGGTGAAAAAGTGATACCTGCCCCAGCGCCCATTGAATTCTATCTCGGCCTCCCACATATAAGTGCCTTCACCTAGGGGTCCTGCCACATCACTGAACCAATGAGAGTTTTTACTGACTGGCATAGTGTGCCCTTGTGGAGGGTTCTGAACTGGTATGGCGTGTAATGCCCTCAATGCCACAGGGCGTTCCTTCAATTCCTCCTCAACTGGGAGACTTTCAATGTCCACGACTTGGGGGCTGGTGCCGACCTGGGAGCTAGTTCCTGCCGTATCAGCCATGTTACTTCTTGCCTCCTGATTATGTGAGAATATAGAAGCATGTGTTAACATTGTATAAGACAAGATAGAACCATTTTTGTCCCCATTACAACATTAACAGGAGGTGCGGGAGAGATTAGGGGGTTAGTGCTCGATGCTTGTGTGTGTGCGTAGGTATTGGGTAGGCCTAAGAACTAAACGGAATGATGTAGTGTGAGAGAGACGTATTTAGTAGGTGGACAAGGATTTACAACTGGGGTCTGGGGGTTTATGACTAGTTTTAGGTTGCCAAATGCAGTGGATGGGTTTTGATATTGATTTTGTGGAGACTCTGGACAGTGTGATAGGGGTATCTACTTGAAAGTGGGGCTTTTTAGGGACCCATTTACTAGTGATTCTACTTGTGCTCGTGGAAGGATATGTGTCCGTGCGTGCTGTGTAAGATTGGACTTCAGATGTTTGAGTGAGTGAAATATGTTGTACAGGGTTTGGCCTTGGTGTAGCTATTTGAGCCCGCAAGCAAGCCTTAGGCACCCAGATTTGTAGTGATTGTGGGCTAGCCTTCATTGACTTCTTGGGTACCCAAATAGACTTCACTTTTGCAGAAGAATTTATAAAGGATTTCTTATTAGTGTCGTGTTGTTGATTACTAATAAGAGGTTTTGGCCGTGGTGTTGGCCTGTTCGGAACAGGGTGTTTGCCTTTTCGCCTCCATACTTGTTTCATTGGCTGAAACAATCTGCTTTGCTCCTTTTTTTGGCCTCTAGTATAGGTAGCGTTCTGCTTCTTCTGTATTCGATCTGCCTTGGGTTGCTGCATCCCGCTGGCCTTTGGAACAGAAGGGAGTGCCTTCTTATCCTGGACTCCGTTGTTGAGACAATCCTCTTTCTGCATCATACAGTTTTGGACAAGAATAGCATTGTCAACTTCATGTGCGCCCCTGGAAGGACCAGGAGTTCGTGCCTTACCTAGTTCCTTGAGTGCTTCATTTTCCAATTCAGCTATAATTCGACTATTATTTGCCCATACCTGAAGAAGTCCACTTCTTAGGTTTAGGTTGACTGCATGATCATAGATCCAGTCCTGACCCAAGACAAGAGGCTCAGTGAGGTCCTCATCTTGACACACTAATACTTTGACTGTCATTACTTCGTCTTGAATGTAGATGGGAAGTTCCACCTCGCCCATGCAAGGGGTTTCCACACCTCCCAATCCTATGAGATATGCTTCCATAGGATTGACAGTTAGTTTCAACTCTTGACAGTAAGACAATTTAACAGCACTAGTGGCTGCACCTGAGTCAATCAAGGCTCTTACAGTCCTTGCACCCTTTCCTTGTCCTATCTCTAAGGTTATAAAAGGACGTCGATCAATTATCCTATGGGAGCTGATACCTGAAACTTCACACATAGCCATGTGCTATCCTTGATCTGCATCGGCATCTGGCCTAGGTTGCTCTCTACTTTGTCTTCTTAATTTCATTCTCCGTATGTGCTCTAAGGCCTCTGCTTGAGCTTCTTCTCGAATTCGTTTTTCTTCTTCTTTGCGTTTCTTAGCAGTATTGAGTCGACTTAGCATTTCCTCTGTGAGAGGTTCCTCATACAACTTGACTCTGCACTCGCTTATATAGCTCGGAAGAACATCGCCTTCTAATGTGGCTAGTTGCACTGCTCCACTTGTTGAGATTCTGTTAATAATCATGGGTCCATAGCCTCTTTTCTCTAGTTGTCTCGCATGTTGTTTCAGAGTGTAGACTAGTACTAGGTCACCTGCCTTCAAACCTTTATCCTTAACGTGGGCATCAAAGTATGCCTTCTGTCGTTTCTTAGCTGCATATATCCCTGCAGCCGCTCTCAGTCTTGTTTCTCCTAATCGTTCAAGTTCAAAAAGTCTTGAGGAGAGTTCATGACCCGTCCATTCATGCTCTTGTGCTACTTTCAATGTAGGTATTAAGAAATCCAACGGTAGTACCGCGTTTTGACCAAATACCATCTGAAAGGGGGTGGCTTG
This sequence comes from Ceratopteris richardii, assembly GCA_020310875.1. Lineage (NCBI taxonomy): Eukaryota > Viridiplantae > Streptophyta > Polypodiopsida > Polypodiales > Pteridaceae > Ceratopteris > Ceratopteris richardii. Next base: position 174,444,875 of record CM035428.1, on the reverse strand, counting down.
GAGTACCGTTTTGTAGGCGACTCGGTATGCCCAAACAGCATGGTGTAGCTGTTTGTCCCAATCAGAGCGTTTATTGTTCACTAATTTCGTCAGTACATTGCACAGAATCTTGTTTGTGCTTTCGGCTTGCCCATTAGCTTGTGGGTGATAGGGGGCAGATTTCTTATGAACTACCAAGAATTCTTGGAGTAGATTTTCAATCACTTCGTTCAAGAAGTGAGTGCCTCTATCACTTACTAGCTCTATAGGTAACCCGTATCTTGTGAATACATTTTCAAACAAGAATTTAGCAGTTGTTTGAGCATCGTTCTTCGTTGTGGCTTTTACCTCTACCCACTTGGTTAGATAATCCGTGGCAACAATGATATATTCAGCATGGGAACCCTTAGCTGGGGGATTAATAGGACCTACGAAGTCTATTCCCCACTTAGAGAATGCACGTCCACCCATCATAGGTTTCAGTGGCATCTCATCTTTACGTATAGGATATTGAGTTCTCTGACAGACATCACACCGTTTCACATAGGTATGTGCATCCATGTGAAGGGTTGGCCACCAGAAGCCCGCAAATAGTATTGCCTTGATCACCCGATCTGGTCCAAAGTGTCCTCCTGCTACACCTTGGTGAGCAGTTTCCAAGATCTTAAGATATTCACTCTCATGGACACATAGTCTCAGGTAACCATCTTTACCACGCTTGTATAGATTATCACCAATGAGTGAGTAATCCTGGGCTTCTTATTCTAGACTTCTTTTCCTAACGAGAGTCATGTCTGGAGGGAATGTTTTCGTCCTCAGGAAGGATACTAGTGGTTCACTCCAATCTGGCACTATGGACACTTGATAAAGAGTGGCATGTTCCACAGGTGGTTTACTGCGACAGATTGGGCATTCCTTGCACAACTTTTGGACATCAGCTTCCATGGTAGGCCAATGCACTCTGAGTCTCCTTAGTGTCTGCAGGGTTCGTTGCTTTGAGTAGTGTTGCTCTAATGCACCTACATGTGCTAATTGCAACCATTTAGCGTACTCCTCCTCTTCCACACAACAAGCCAAAATCCCTTGATCTGTGTGCTTGTACATACTTCCTGCCATGATGTGATACTTTTGGGCTTTTACTACCTCTCTATCCTGTGTGTTTATTACTGGATGGTTAGGCCCGTATGTCAATACTGGCACTAGTGGCTTAGCCCACTGTGGCACCACTTCCAAATTAAACAAGTAAGCATCAGGAAGGTCATCTGACACTCCTTGTGGGGCTTCCCCTGATGTGAGCCTAGAGAGATGGTCTGCTCTCAAGTGAGTCTTCCCTTTCCTTACCACAACCTCGAAGTCGTATTCCATAAGTAAGAGAAACCATCTTACTAATCTACCTGTATTGCATGGCTTGTTCACGAGATATAGCAGTGCCTGATGGTCAGTAAAAAATTTAAACTTATTTGCAAGCAAATAATGTCTAAACTTTTTAACTGCATATACCATGCCTAAGCCTTCTCTCTCAGTAGTGGTGTAATTTCGTTCAGCTGCATTCAATTGTCTACTAGCATAGACAATTGGGAGATCCATATTACCTTCGCCAGTAGGTTGTGCGAGTACACATCCAATAGCATGATTGGAAGCATCCACATGAACATGGAATGGCTTGTTCCAATCTGGTGTGGTCAAGATTGGTGCTGAACATAATCTTTGTTTAAGCTCTTGGAAGGAATTCTCACATTCGTCAGTCCACTCAAAGTTAGTTAGAAGTCCATACATGGGCTTTGCAATGACAGCGTACATATTAATGAACCGTCGGTAGTAACCACAATGCCCCATGAAAGCTTGTACTTCCTTGACATTCCTTGGCCTAGGTAGCTCTGCTATGGCTCTCACTTTCTCTTCATCAGTGGATATGCCATTCTTTGACACTATGTGTCCTAGAATCTTGCCTTGCCTGACCATAAAGACACACTTTTCTGGGTTTAGGCAGACTTGATATTCTCTACATTTGTCAAAGATTTGTCTGAGTTCAGGAATATGGGTTTGTCTAATGTTGGAATGAGCACAAAGATCATCAACATAGACTTCTAAGTTCTTCCTCAGGAACTCTTTAAATACATGGCACATCAGCCTCTGGAAGGTAGCTGGTGCGTTGGTAAGCCCAAATGGCATTACTCTAAAGGCAAAAATGCCCCATTCAGTGGCAAAAGCCGTCTTATGCTGATCTTCAGGAGCTATGGCTACTTGATTGTAGCCCGAAATACCATCAAGGAAGCTGTACACTTCCTTGCCTGCTACTCTTTCTAAGAGATGCTCTGTAATAGGAAGCGGATAGTTATCTCGAATTGTGGCTGCATTAACCTTCTTCAAGTTAATGCACACACGTAGCTTTCCGTTTTTCTTGGGCACCACTACAATGGGGGATACCCACTCAGTGTGCTCAATTTCATAGATAAATCCAGCTTCAACCAGCCTATCTATCTCTTCTTTGATCTTGGCAGCATAGTTAGCATTGTATGTGTATGGCTTTTTCTTAGAGGGTTTGGCATCTGATTTCATGGGGATAGTGTGTGAGCATATGTCAGGGTCCACTCCTTTCAAATCCTGGTAACTCCAAGCGAATACATCTATGTACTCTCTTAGCAAGGCTATTAGCTCTTGTTCTTCCTCTTCTGTCAGGTCATGGCCTATGTATGTGCATCTCTCTTCTCCTTCTTCTAGGGCTACTACTATTTTCTTGGTGGTTTCTTTGTTATCATAGGCCGCTCCTGACTGTGCCTCCCGTTTAGGCATTCTTATCATAACTCTTCTGTCATCTATCTCATACTTCTTAAAATTTTCTGGGACCTCAAACAAAGATTCTTCCTCTGTTTGTGTGACTTCTCTCTTCTTTCTTTTCTTTCCTTCTTCCTTCAGGGTCACATGTGTGGCTAGTCTTACCTCATTTGTAAGCTCTCCATGCCTCTGGGGTTGAAATTCTACTTCATAGAAGTATTCTTCCTCTGATGCAAAGGGTGTGTCCATAATGATTGACTCTAGATCAGAGTCACTTGCATCCTCAAATGCATCAGGGCTAGGTTCACACTCTTCTAACACTGTCTCTCCCATGATTGGCTCTATGGAGAAGACTGAAATGTCATAGCCATCCTCATCACAGTGGGGTGTCCATTGTTCCTCATTGATGGCTACATCCATTGTTGCTAGGATTTCTGCCCAACCGTGAGGTTCAAACTCTTCATCGGGAAACACTACAGGTGCATAGGCTGGGTCTTGAATTGATCTATGTGTTTCTTTTGCACCTATCTCTCTGGCTTCTTCTCTCTTCTCTTTTGCTACTACTACTTTGCACATCCATAAGTGGGTGTCTTCATGCATCCATGAGGATCCTGATCCTATGGAATGCACCGATTCTGTATCATCTTTGGCTCTATGGATGGGGTTCCATTGGATAGGAGGGACATCTCTATGAGAGTAATCTTTGAGATTCACTTTGGTGGTAACACCTAAGTGTTGCAGGTACAAGGAATTGGTTCCCCAGTCCTGTACCACTTGCAATTGTCGCATAAATGGTCTTCCCAAAATCATCTCATAGGCATGGTTCTTGCTAAAATCACATATAGCAAATGTGTGCTCAAACTCAACACCACATGTGGTGAGAGTTATTCCTTCTAATAGCCCTAAGGGTCGCTCTATGTGACCATCGGCCATCTGCAATTTCATCCTCGTGGGCCTGAGTGCTCGCTTGCCCCAACGCTTCCATAGGGAAGTGGTAGCAATTGCAACTCTTGCGCCTGAGTCCAAAATTGCCTTGGTGGTTGTAGCTCAGTGATGAGTAGCACCTCCTTTAATGTCAATCCGGGAAGACGTGAGGATGGTATGAAGACCTCGAGCAAGTGGAGGCACAAGTGCGTGAGTGAGAAGCACACAAACATGCACACACATACACACACACGCGCACACACAGTAAGACAAAGAGTGAGAAGCAATGGAGTTCTTAGATTACTTTCAAAAAGCTCTTACAAGTTCGTTTCAATTACAATCTAACCTCAAAAATGAGCTCTCTAGCTCCTTTTATAGTTTTTGACTAGCCTTGGCCCTGTCCAGACCTAGTGTCCGGCCTAGTTAAAAATTAGGTTCCAGGGCTTATTAGAGGGCTCAAACGAGATCTAAAAAATATGAAAATTGGCAGGTAAATACTTCTAAAGCTCCTCAAGCTCAAGGACTCCTTGGCTTGCACAAAATGGAGCTACAAAAATACGAAATGATATTTACAATGGTTTTTAGTGATGAAAATCACTATTTGTGTAGGGATTTTCTCTATTGATTTGTCATACATACCTTTGAGCTCCCTACTTGCTCTTTCTTCTTGTGTGCTTAACTCCTTGATGTCTAAAAAATTTAGATGGCCTACTTGCCAGATCTTCTTTGACTGCCATGTCTGCTTGTGTTGTCCCTTCGCTCTGACTCTCTTCGTCTTGTGGCTCCTTCGGTTCCCTGACTGCTGCCAACACCCCCCCCACTCTCGCGTCTGTCACCCCTGACAGACCCTTGTCTAGAGGGTTTTTGAACATAATATTGGACGACATCGGAGGCTAGGTGGTGTTCTTCGAGTCGTAAGCCGTGTGCTAGATCTGTGAGCAAATCATCCCAATTCACAGGTCCGGGAACATCCGGATGAGGCACCCTCAATTGTTCTGAATGAATAGTTCTCTCCACAGCAAATAATTGGAGGAGATGTGATGGTCTGGGTATAAAGATTTCGGAGTGATATTCCCAGAATCCAGTGATGAACATCTCCTCAAATGTCTGTTTAAAGCAGGCTGGGAGGTACTTGATTCTGGCGTGCCAAGCATATATTACTTCAATTGATGGGGTGGTACTCATATCGTACACTAGATCCTGGTTTCCTATCACAAAGCCTGCTCCTGAGAAGTGGGGGTCCTTAATGTTCTTAAACGTCCTGAAAGTGATCAGCATTAATTCGAATATTTTCATACACATCTGGGCCATCACATCGGGATTATTGCGTAGCCGAATACTCCAGTGACGGATTGTAGAAATCATGTAGTTCACCGTGGGGGGTCCTCGTGGAGGTGCTAGATAAACATAATTTAACCATTTTGCGCAGGCTTTGATGTCTCTGACGGCAATAGTGAATTCAGGCCAGGTGCGTCTTCGAAGAACTGGAATGTAACAAGGGTTATATTTAATAAACAACGGCATATTATTCTAGGTTCGGACCATTTCCGGATATGTTTCCAAAAGCCTGATCCTCCAGGTGGGTTGATTGATGGACCCACGCTGAGCACTTTCCGGTATATCATCTGGACCAAATTGTGTAGCGAATGTGGGAGGCTTGCCGCATCGTCGTTGAATCTCGGCGTTGTAATCGGCCAACAGTATGCAGTATGATATGTCATCATTGGTGCCGATCCATCTATGATGAGACATGCTTCTGAAATATTCTGACTTTATGACAGTTTCCTCTAGGTTTGCTAGTGACTGGATCTGAATGGCCACCCGTTCTTCGTGGGTGTTCGCTGTCCTTTCCAGTGTCTGAAGCCACTCGGGTGCTTCCACTTCCAAGGTGTCTAGTCCCTCGGAGGTTCGTTGCCCGCCTGGCATTGGCATAGGAACATACGGTTCTTCGTACGAATCATCTACCTCAATAGGGACCAACTCTTCTGGCTCTGGTTCTACCACTGGAGAGGGCTTCCTCTCGTATGTCAGTAACCTCTTTTGTAGTTCTGCTACCTGCTCAGTCAAGGCCTTTATTTCGTCTGAGGTAGAGGTTGATGGGACACTCTTCGGTTGTTCTTCCTGTTCCTTAAGTCTGCTCTGTAGTGTGTCACGTTCTCTTGCCAAGTCATCATGGGCTTCCAGGAGATCTGCATAGCTTTCCAAAATGGTTTTCATCGTCTCCGTGGGAACTGCTTTGAGCTGCTCTGGATCTATCTCGTGGGGAGAGCCTTCCATTGCCACTTCCAGATTCTCTTCATTTTGTTTTTGCAGTCTCTTGTTCTCTTCCAGTGCCGTGGCCATATGTTTCCTGAGTAGCGCCAAGTTACGTCTGACTCGTAGGTTATCGGTCTGGTATACTTCGAGCAAGGCTTCTAGTTGTTTGACGCCTGATTCTGTCGATGGTTGGGGTGCCTCCAATAGTGTTTGGTGAGCCTGCTCAAGCCTTGTATAACGTTGATTCACATCTGCATTTTCCTCTTCCAGAATTTTAAATTGCCTTTGTAAGTTCTGGTGATGTGTTGTCAGTTGTTGATACCGGCCGTCCAGAGCTCTGTACTCATTCTGAAGCTGATATACACATTGATTTAACGCTAGAAATATACTATTTACATTAAATGATGCAGGGAGGGGTGAAGATGCAGGGGGAATGGGAGCGGGAAAGGGAGTTGTGAATGATGTGGATGCAAGCGGGGATGTGGGTGGAGGGGGTATGGGAGATGGAGGTGGCATGGGGGGAGGGAGCGGTGCAGTGGCAGGAGATGTTTCCATAGTGTCAACTGTTTGAGTGACCGTGTAGATGGGGATTGTGGGTGGGGTGGATGTGACGTTAGTGAAGAGAGTGGTGAAAGTGGGCATGGTGACTCCCCCGAATTGGATTCCCGGCGAGAGTGGAATTCCCATGACGATTGTGGTGGTAGTGGACGTGGTGGTGCTAGTGTCATGTGGTGGAGTGAGTTGTGTAGTGCGAGGTGGGGATGGTGGTGACAGTGGTGCTTCCTGATGTTCGCCTGCTTGCGTTGTATCTCCTTGTGCTGACACGTTGATATGAATTTGCTTCCTGGACCTCATGGGACGAGCGGGAACCCTTTTCTCAAATCGGTGAATGTAGGCCATTGCCTCATGAATGGCCTCATCCAATCCTACTGCATCGGCGTGTAGGTTTATGGACTCGATGAACATGTCATCCACTCCTTCCTCTGCCAGCAATTGGTTCATGAGTTTCTTGCCTGCTTCCAGTGACATTTTATGTTGTTCTTGAACTAGTTGCATGGTTCGATATAGTCTTTTTATTTGTGCCGAATACGCAGGGGCACTTGCTAACTCTGAAAGTTCGTCATACTCTTGTTCCTCGTAGGCTTCTTCCTCTTGTTCGGTCTCTTGTTCCTCGACGTCGACTTCTACAACTTGTGGTTGGGTGGGGGCTGACGTTGTTGTATGGGGTTGTGGATCTTGAGCTCGCTCTGTTTTAGTCTCGAGATTAGAGTCGTAGATTAGTCTAGCCACTTCTTTATCAGTGAGATCATTGAGAGTAAAGCCCTGTAGAAATTCCAAATCTGATGGGACGGGTGGAAATACAAGATTGGGTCCCTCTGTACTTGGTCTTGGTAGCCGGATGGTGAATGGCCTAATGCGTCGTGTCTGGGGAGGGGTAATTTCTGGTGTAGTGGTGGCTCCCCTTGGTTGAGCGTAGGGTAATTGGACTCCCCCCCTCATCTTCTTTGATGGGGGACCTGCCGCTGATAGCCTTCTCTGGAATTCCTGGGCCCGGGGCCATATGAGTGCCCGCTGAATAGGCACGTCATAGGCAAGACATCGGTAGATTATCTTGGTTAGAGCACAACATCCGTGAAGCACATTCTTCTGCTTCTTGTTCCACCTTTGATAAGCTAGGTGAATCTGATCTATGATCCAATGCGGTACGTTGATGGAGAGGCATTCTGTCTCTGCCAGATACAAGCTAAACGATATTTTCTTTGGGGGCATGGTGAATCTTTCCTGGGTGGGGAAAGCAAAATGCTGCATTACGGTCCGTAGGTGAAGAGCGATGGTTGGTGTCATCGCTACCATATCCTTCAGCTTATTGAGATCTTTATGTTTCATTCTGCCTGGAACCATTGTTTCCTTTTCAGTGGGGATGTGCATACCATACATGCCCAATGCTTCTCGTACCAGATTGAGGGTCAGCTTGAATCTTTTAAGTTCATGGCTCGGCAGCAGTGAGGGTAACACAAAGGTGCGGTCGCCTCCCTTGGCCTTGCTCGGAGTGATGGTACTGATAAGATAAGAACAGCGCAAGAAATCCGGCTTCGGTAAGTGGGCCGTGAAATAACTGTTCAAGCCGGCTTTGGTCCATACTGAACGCATGACTTCGGCATTTTGATAACTCTCAAACTCGCGCGTGAAAAAATGGTAGCGTCCCCATTTACCATTAAACTCCAATTCAGCTTCCCAGAAATAGGTTCCATCACCCAATGGTCCAGCAACATCACTGAACCAATGAGCGTGTTTGCCCACCTGAGAGGTGTGTCCCTGAGGAGGATCCTGAATTGGGAGGACATGCACAGCTTGAAGTTCTTGCGGTCTTTCGGTGAGATGTGGCTCGAGGAGGAGTGTTTCTATATCCACAATTTGTGCGCTGGATCCGGCTTGAGAACTGGCACCTCCTGCTTCTGCCATGGCCCTGCTTGCTTGTTGGTTCTGTGAGAATATAGAACCATGTGTTAACATCGTAATGGACAGAATAAATCCGTTGTTGTCCCAGTTACAATCATTAACACGAGGTAGATGATGAGTTAGTGGTTAGTAAGTGCATGATGACAGTGTGTGTAGTTAATGCCTGGTTAGTCCTAGGAGTTAGATGGAAAGGTGAGCTGTCTGACTAATGTAGTTAGTAAGTGGAGATGAATTCACAGATTGGGGTTGGGGGGTTTATTACAAGTCTTAGGTTGCCAATCACCATGAATGGCTTTTGGTCTTGGTTTTGTGGAGATTCGGGAGGGTTGCATGAGTAATTCTACTGGGAGTTGTTGTGTCATCAGGACCCATTTACGAGTGAGTCTGTGCGTGCTTCTGGGCGGCAGTGTGTTCGAGTGTATCCGACAAGAGTGGGTGGTGGCTGCTTGAGCAAGTAAACTATGTCGGGTAAGATGTGAATTGTGTGGGACTAGTTGAGCCCGCAAGCAAGCCTTAGGCACCCAAATTTGTCTTGATTGTGGGTCAGCCTTCATTGACTTCTTGGGCATCCAAATGGATTTCACTTTCTCAACAGAGGTTTTAGGAGTCCTCTTATTAGCATCAAGTCGTTGATTACTAATAGGAAGTTGAGACCGTTGTTGCGACTTAGTTACAGTCGGCAGCTCGTCTTTCCGCACCCACATTTGTCTCATCGGCTGAGTTGTTCTGCTTCGCGCGTTCCTTTGGTCTCTCGATTGGAGAGCCTTCGGTGATTGATCTGCCCTTAGTTGCAGCCTCCTTCTGGTCTTTGGAAAAGAAGGGAGTCCCTTTGTGGTTCTGACTCCTTTTTTGAGATCTTCATTCTTCTGCATCACATAGCCTTGGACAAGAACAGCATGGTCAACTTCATGTGTACCCCTGGAGGGACCAGGAGTCCGTGTCTTTTCTAGTTCCTTGAGTGCTCCATTATTTAACTCAATTGTAATTCTAGTTTGATTCACCCAGACCTGAAGAAGTCCACTTCTTAGGTTTAAATTGACTGCGTGGTCATAGATCCAGTCTTGACCCAAGACGAGAGGTTCGGTGAGATCCTCATCTTGACACACTAGTACTTTAACTGTCATTGCCTCATCATGAATATAGAGGGGAAGTTCCACCTCGCCCATGCAAGGGGTTTCCACGCCTCCTAATCCTATGAGATATGCTTCCATAGGATTGACAGTTAATTGCAACTCTTGACAGTAAGACAATTTAACAGCACTAGTGGCTGCACCTGAATCAATCAAGGCTCTTACAGTCCTTGCACTCTTTCCTTGTCCTATATCTAAGGTTATGAAAGGACGTCGATCGGTTATCTTATGTGAGCTAACACCTGAAACTTCACACATAGCCACGTCATATCCTTGATCTACATATGCATCTTCCCTAGGGTGCTCTCTACCTTGTCTTCTTAATTTCATTCTCCAGATGCGCTCTAGGGCTTCTGCTTGAGCTTCTTCTCGAATTCGCTTTTCTTCCTCTTTACGTTGCTTAGCAGTATTGAGTCGACTTAGCATTTCCTCGGTGAGGGGTTCCTGATACAACTTGACTCTGCATCCGCTAATATAGTTTGGGAGAACATCACCCTCTAAAGTGGCTAGTTGTACTGCTCCACTCGTGGAAATCCTGTTGATGATCATAGGTCCGTAGCCTCTCTTTTCTAGCTTCCTTGCATGTTGTTTCAATGTGTAGACTAAAACTAGATCTCCTGCTTTCAAGCCCTTATCCTTCACATGGGCATCAAAGTATGCCTTCTGTCGTTTCTTAGCTGCATATATCCCTGCAGCTGCTCTCAGTCTTGTTTCTCCTAATCGTTCAAGGTCAAAAAGCCTAGAGGAGAGTTCATGACCCGTCCATTCATGCTCTTGTGCTACTTTCAGTGTAGGTATTAAGAAGTCCAAAGGTAGCACGGCGTTTTGGCCAAATACCATCTGAAAGGGGGTGGCTTGGAGTACCGTTTTGTAGGCAACTCGGTATGCCCAAACAGCATGGTGTAGCTGTTTGTCCCAATCAGAGCGTTTATTGTTCACTAATTTCTTCAATACACTGCATAAGATCTTGTTGGTGCTCTCAGCCTGGCCATTTGCTTGAGGGTGATAGGGGGCAGACTTCTTGTGTACTACCAAGAATTCTTGGAGTAGATTTTCAATAACTTCATTTAAGAAATGAGTGCCTCTATCACTAACTAGCTCTATAGGTAGCCCGTATCTAGTGAATACATTTTCAAACAAGAATTTAGCAGTTGTTTGAGCATCGTTCTTCGTTGTGGCTTTTACCTCTACCCACTTAGTTAGATAGTCTGTTGCAACAATGATATATTCTGCATGGGAACCCTTAGCTGGGGGATTGATAGGACCTACGAAGTCTATTCCCCACTTAGAGAATGCACGTCCACCCATCATAGGTTTCAGTGGCATCTCATCTTTGCGTATAGGATACTGAGTTCGCTGCCAGACATCACACCGTTTCACATAGGTATGTGCATCCATGTGAAGGGTCGGCCACCAGAAGCCCGCAAATAGTATTGCCTTGATCACCCGATCTGGTCCAAAGTGTCCTCCTGCTACACCTTGGTGAGCAGTTTCCAAGATCTTAAGATATTCACTTTCATGGACACATAGCCTCAGGTAACCATCTTTACCACGCTTGTATAGATTATCACCAATGAGTGAGTAATCCAGGGCTTCTTGTTCTAAACTCCTCTTCCTAGCCAGAGTCATGTCTGGAGGGAATGTTTTTGTCCTCAGGAAGGATACTAGTGGTTCACTCCAATCTGGCACTATGGATACTTGATAAAGAGTGGCATGTTCCACAGGTGGTTTAGTGCAACAGATTGGGCATTCCTTGCACAACTTTTGGACATCAGCTTCCATAGTTGGCCAATGCACTCCGAGTCTCCTTAGTGTCTGTAGGGTTCGTTGTTTTGAGTAGTGTTGCTCTAACGCACCTACATGTGCTAAATGCAACCATTTATTGTACTCGTCCTCTTCCACACAACAAGCCAAGATTCCTTGATCTGTGTGCTTGTACATGCTTCCTCCCATGATGTGGTACTTTTGGGCTCTCACAACCTCTCTATTCTGTGTGTTTACTACAGGATGGTTAGGCCCGTATGTCAATACTGGTACCAATGGCTTAGCCCACTGCGGCACCACTTCCAAATTAAACAAGTAAGCATCAGGAAGGTCATCTGATACTCCTTGTGGGGCTTCTCCCGATGTGAGCCTAGAGAGATGGTCTGCTCTTAAATGAGTCCTCCCTTTTCTTACCACAACCTCAAAATCATATTCCATTAGCAAGAGAAACCATCTCACTAATCTTCCTGTATTGCATGGCTTGTTTACGAGGTATAGCAATGCCTGATGATCAGTAAAAAATTTAAACTTATTTGCAAGCAAATAGTGTCTGAATTTCTTGACTGCGTATACCATGCCTAAGCCTTCTCTTTCTGTAGTGGTATAATTTCGTTCAGCTGCATTCAATTGTCTACTGGCATAGGCAATTGGAAGATCCATATTACCTTCACCAGTAGGTTGAGCAAGCACGCACCCAATAGCATAATTGGATGCATCCACGTGAACATGGAATGGCTTATTCCAATCTGGTGTGGTTAAGATTGGTGCTGAACATAATCTTCGTTTAAGCTCCTGGAAGGAATTCTCACATTCATCCGTCCACTCAAAGTTAGTTAGAAGTCCGTACATGGGCTTTGCAATGCCCCATGAAAGCTTGTACTTCTTTGACATTCTTTGGCCTAGGTAGCTCTGCTATAGCCCTCACTTTCTCTTCGTCAGTAGATATGCCATTCTTTGACACTATGTGTCCTAGAATCTTGCCTTGCCTGACCATGAAAACACATTTTTCGGGGTTTAGGTAGACTTGATATTCTCTACATTTGTCAAAGATTTGTCTGAGTTCAGGGATATGGGTTTGTCTAATGTTGGAATGAGCACAAACGTCATCCACATAGACCTCTAAATTCTTCCTCAGGAACTCCTTAAACACATGGCACATTAGTCTCTGGAAGGTGGCTGGTGCATTGGTAAGCCCAAATGGCATTACTCTAAAGGCAAAAATGCCCCACTCTGTGGCAAAAGCTGTCTTATGCTGATCTTCTGGAGCTATGGCTACTTGATTGTAGCCCGAAAATCCATCGAGGAAGTTGTACACTTCCTTGCCTGCTACTCTTTCTAAGAGATGCTCTGTGATAGGAAGCGGATAGTTATCCCGAATTGTGGCTGCATTAACCTTCTTCAAGTTAATGCACACACGCAGCTTGCCATTCTTCTTGGGCACCACCACGATAGGGGATACCCATTCAGTGTGCTCAATTTCATAGATAAATCCAGCTTCGACCAGTCTATCTATCTCCTCTTTGATCTTGGCAGCGTAATTATCGTTATATGTGTAGGGCTTTTGCTTAGAGGGTTTGGCATCTGAAGTCATGGGGATGGTGTGTGAGCATATGTCAGGGTCCACACCTTTCAAATCCTTGTAACTCCAAGCGAATACATCTCTGTATTCTCTTAGCAAGGCTATTAACGCATGCTCTTCTTCCTCTGTTAGGTCATGGCCTATGTACGTGCATCTCTCCTCTCCTTCTTCTAGGGCCACTACTATTTTCTTGGTGGTTTCTTTGTTATCATAGGCCTCTCTTGATTGCGCCTCTCGTTTAGGCATTCTTATCATGACTCTCCTGTTGTCTATCTCATACTTCTTAAAATTTTCTGGGACCTCAAAACAAAGATTCTTCCTGTTCTGGTGAGACTTCTCTGTTTCTTTCCTTCTTCCTTCGGGGTCACATGTGTGGCTAATCTTACATCGTTTGTAAGCTCTCCATGCCTCTGGGGTCGAAATTCTACTTCATGGAAGTATTCTTCATCTGACGCAAATGGTGGGTCCATAATGATCGACTCTAGATCGACGTCACTTGCATCCTCAAATGTTTCAGGGCTAGGTTCGCATTCTTCTAGAACTGCCTCTCCCATGATTGGCTCTATGGAGAAGACTGAAATGTCATAACCATCCTCATCACAGTGAGGTGTCCATTGTTCCTCATTGATGGCTACATCCATGGTTGCTAAAATTTCTGCCCAGCCGTGAGGTTCAAATTCTTCGTCTGGAAAAACTACAGGTGCATAGGTTGGGTCTTGGATTGATCTATGGGTTTCTTTCGCACCTACCTCTCTGGCTTTTTCTCTCTTCTCTTCGTCTACTGCTACTTTGCACATCCATAAGTGGGTGTCTTCATGCATCCAAGAGGATCCTGACCCTATGGCATGCACCGATTCCGTATCATCTTTGGCTCTATGGATGGGATTCCATTGGATAGGAGGTACATCTCTATGAGAGTAATCCTTAAGATTGACTTTGGTCGTAACACCTAAGTGCTGCAGGTACAAAGAATTGGTTCCCCAGTCCTGTACCACTTGCAACTGTCGCATAAATGGTCTTCCCAAAATCATCTCGTAAGCATGATTTTTGCTGAAGTCACATATAGCAAATGTATGCTCAAACTCGACGCCACAGGTGGTGAGAGTTATTCCTTCTAGCAATCCTAAGGGTCTCTCAATATGACCATCGGCCATCTGCAATTTCATTCTCGTTGGCCTGAGTGCTGGCTTGCCCCAACGCTTCCATAGGGAAGTGGTGGCAATTGCAACTCCTGCACCTGAGTCCAAAATTGCCTTGGTGGTGTACCCCTGGTAGGTAATGGGAAGATAGGTGTTCCCTTCTTCACCTTCACACATGTCTCCTATCTTATCCAAGGGTATCTCTGGCACTGTCCTATGTGATCCTACCTGGGAACGAGGTTTTGCTATCTCTGGTACTTGTTTGGCTACATGTTTCCACACTTCTGGTCTAACCTTAAGCAGCTCTTCCAAAGTGAGATTGCACTGCACTTTGGTGTTCTTCACTACCTCTGTGTTCCTAGGCATGACTGAATTTTCGTTCCTTACCATGACTGTAGGTGTTCTCATACAGGTGGACCTTGCTTCCCATGGGCCTGTGAAATGGGGTAGTTCTTGTAAAGAATTAGACTCAAAGTCTAATCTTTCTTGAGATTGCGTACTTTCCTGCTCTCCATAAATGGATGGAATGTCTTGTGGGAATTGGTCATGTGCCTCATCCACAAGTTCAATGGGAGGAGGGACTTCACTTTCTTTAGCCCATTTGTCTTCTTGAATCTCGCGTAGGAATTCTGGTGTGAACCGATTCATAGAAGATGATGTGTCTGGTTCCGTAGAGTTAGGCACATAGGCTTCTTGAGCCGGAATGCTTACTCTTTCACTTGCCTTATCCTTGTGTTGAGAGGCTGGTTCCTTTTGTGATTGTGCCATTAGATTCTCTATTCTTTCTAGGGAGGGGGGGTTGTCTGGTTCAGTGGAATTGACCACATAAACTTTTGATGGGGGATGGGTCATGTTTTTGCTTGCTTTCTCCCTTTCTTGATTTTTTTCTTCCTTGGCAGATCTTGCAACTATGCCCTCTAACTTCTCTAGAAGTCCATCCAAGTGTAATTGCATCTTGGCTGAGCCCGAGTAATTGAAAAGGCGGCTGGCTTCAAACATAGTCTGAGCCAATGCGACCATCTTCGCGCAAAGCTTGGTTCTTTCTATCTCTAGGTCAGCTCTAGGGTAACACTTGTCATGATCCGTGACATTTGGCCCTTCTTGGATTCTGGCCTGATATGCTTTAAGCATCATGTCTATATCTTCAGGAGTGGGATCAGCTAATACTGATCCTACTCTAGGGGGTGGTGGAATCATATGAGGTGGGTTGGAAGGTGGCGGGTTGGATGGCGATGGGAATCGTGGTGGTGGGATAGTGTGAGAGGGAGTTTGAGATGTGAGTTCAGTTATCCTGGCTTTGGTTTCTCTTATACTTTCCTCAAGTTCACTCATCTTTTTAGCCCATTGTCTTTTCATTCTTTCCCGACTATCTTTCCACGCTCTAGTCCTTTTCTTTGTTATGCTCTCGGTTTCACTAGCCTCTGGGTTCTTATCCTGGTTTACCCCTTGGTTCTGCTGCAATGCCTGAGCTCTAGTCACTACCTGTACTGGTGCAGTGGACGTCACACTTCCTGTGGAGTCTACCACCAACCCAATAACGTTAATAGGAGTGATTTTTGGCATCTTATTAGGATTCTTAGGGCAATCTCGTAAGAGATGCTCCTTTCCACATTCTTGGCAAAAGCCCTGAATTGTCACTGACTGGGGTTGTGTAGGTGGAGGTAAGGGACAATCACGAATGAGATGATCTCCCTGACATCTGTAGCACGGTCCTCTTGGGAATGGAGGTCTTACTTGCTTAGGTTGAGGCCTAGGGTTGGGATTTGCATACATGACGTTTGTGTAATCTGACTCCCAACTAGGTTCATTTGGCTCTTCACTATAGTAAGACTCACCATGCTCAGGAGACTGCATGTAGTAGGCCTGGGGGCTATCAACATGTGTAGAATCAAAGCTATGGTCACTGGGGTCACTTTCAGAAAGCAATGGTGTTATAGGGACTATCGCTCTATTCAGGTTTTCTTCTGCTGCTGCATATTTTACTGGGATCACATTAGCTGGGGCAGGGGGTTGTTGTGCTAACACAGGTTGGGGCCTTTGTTGGTTTTGGTATGGTTGCTGATAAGGTTGTTGTGGCCTGCCATATGGCTGTGGAGGATACGGGTTCTGGTATCTTCCCTGCTGAGGGTATGGCTGAGGGTAGGGTTGTCTAACCGCTTGCTTATTGTATGGGCAGTCTTGCGCAGTGTGATTGGTGTACCTTCGTTCTATAGTGCAGTACTGGCTACTAGGATTAACTTGGGGTTGGGCCATAATGGGACATACATTCGCCATGTGGTCGCCACCACAAGTGTAGCACCTTTTCACAGGGGCAAATCTAGGAATTTGTTTACTAGAGACGCCTAATTTTTGAGCTACTTTTTCCGCAAGTTCCTCCATTGATGTAGATTGCGTGGAAGAGATGTTTGAGGCACTATCCGAATCTTTGTATATCTTGGAAAGCTCTAACTCCTCCCCTAGGTTATCCTCAATGTCAATACACATGCGTACACACTCTTCTATGGTCCTAGGGTCCTTCAAGTACACATAAGATCTCAATTTAGTACTTAGCAATCCATCCAAGAATAAAGCCACTTGCTTAGCTGGTGTGGGTAGCTCCGAAACAGGGCATCTTTCAAGATATTGCCTAAATCTTCTTCTTGCAAGTCTCACGATTTCTTGCGGGGTTTGCTTGAAGCTGTGAATCAGCGAGGAGGTATTATGCCTTATGCCACTCTTAGAGAATTCAATAATGAAAGCTTCTAGGAGTTGGTCTATGCTCCTGAACTGCCTCTCATTTAGTGGCTGAAACCATGTCAGGGCAGTGTTCCTAAGGGTCAGACCAAAGGCATTGTACTGCGTGAATAGATCCTCCACTTGTTCAGCTCTCAAGACTTGTCTAAACTCAGCCACATGATCGTATGGATCTCCAGTGCCATCGAAGTAGTTCTTCATGGACTTAACTAGCTGAGTCGGTCTCAAAGTCCTTGTGTGCTCTCTAGGTCGTGGTAGAGGGAACTCATCCGCATTTCTTTGATTCCTGTGAGCTCTAAGTATCTCAGGTTCTACTCTATTTGTTTCCATCCTCGTTCTTTCTCTGCCCACTGGGTTGGCAAAGCTTACTTCGGGTCTTTCTCTATGTCTGTCTCTTTGAGTTCCATGAGCTTGGGATGTTCCAGCTCCAGGGTGACCATAGGATACATTCGATCTTGGTTGGGGGAAAACGAATTCACCCTTCCAAGTGTAAGCATGCCTATCATTTTCCGTAACCACAAAGATCCTCTCCGAAGCGAGATCTAAGTAGGTCACTCTGCCTGGGCTATCAGGATCCTTAAACTCATAGATCATGATTGTTCCTATATCAGTTGGCTGATCAGATTTATACCTCCAAAAGGCTTCGTCAGTTTCTCGATTGAGGAGCAAATCTATGCTCTTATTATCCTGGGGAATCCACTCTGGTGTAATAATCCTAGTGAGAACCGATTTGCCTCGAGGGGTTCTAGGTTCTGTACCCATGTTTCCTTGCTCTAGGTCCCCTAAGTCCGCTTCTAAGATCACATTTCCAAATTCGTCCGTCCTATCTGGGTGACTGGTGACTACGTATATGGTTCCTTCTTTGTCCAAGTATGCTCCGTTTTCAAACTTGACAGCTGGGTGCTCTAATCCAATGGATTGATCAGGATTCTTAGTTTGTACCACAGATCTTCCTAGGCCGTCCTCATAGATGCTGGCACCTAATCGGTTGGTCCTAAGGTATTCCAACTGCGTTTTGTAAGGGCCTTCTACCCTGTGCAAGTATGGCACTCCCGAACTTCCCGTAGGTCTGTCCATGCCTTGAGACATCTCTGATTCACTGGTATCAGAGCTAGGGTAATGCGAGTGGTGACTCAACTGCTGGGCCCAAGACCTCGCAGTATGATTGACACTAGCCTCTGAAGACCTAAGGCTTTGTCTCTCTCTTACTAGGTGTCGTCTTGATCTAAGGTTCATATGCCTAACTGATTAACCCAATTTGTCCCAGGTACAACCACGTTTCTGAGTCCTTTGTATCAATTACTTAATTCCCTTTTTATGTTGATTATCGTGTTTATACTCTTGTCTGATATCACGTCGTTAGGAATACTTGAGTTTAATTTCGCACTTAGTTTGGTCGTTTCACGGTAGGTTCTTTTCCTTTAAGGTTGTCGTTCACACACACACAGGTTATCTCTTGACTTGCACTTGATTTCTTAGATAGTCTTTGATTTATCTCGTGCCTATCGTTGCCTGGAATTACTTCTAACACTACCCACACTTAGCCTAAACTAAGAATTGACAGAGGGTGTTGCGGGTTTTCCAACCTTGAGTTCCTTTCCTTGTGTTGTTGCCCTGGTGTGCCCAGGACGCGTGTTCCCAAGCCTGCACTTACTCTTGCCTTGCGTACCCTTCGCTGCTCTCAAAGGACCTGTAAAAGACCCACCATTAGCTCAAGACTTAAATTTAAAAGACAACCCCAAGCACTTTCATTCATGTAACTCAAATGCCAAGTAGCCCTTTGGTTTTATGGAAAATAATTTTAGAGATCCCTGAATTTTGTTCCCCCTGGGTATGGTCAACTTCAAAATACCTTATCTGAAAATCAATGAGCTTTCTGACAAGCCCTAGAGCTCAAAAAATGGATTTCGTATGAAAAAGTTATGACCGTTCAGGGTTTTGGAGTTAAAACAGGATTCAAAACAGGCTAACAGGCAAACAGGAATTCTTGAGTTGCTTGTGGCCCGGCCTCGCGATGCAATACTACACCCTAGTGTTTGCCCCACACTTAGCCAAAATTTATACCAATATTTTTTTCCCAAAAAATTTGACCTAATTTGCCCTTCTAACATGTTCGCAAAGTCTGTCGGTCGCGATTGACAGGTCAGTCGCGATCGATGTGTCGATCGCGATTGACAGGTCCGTCGTGGCTGTCAGTCGCGATTGACTGGTCAGTCGCGATTGACAGGTGATCCGAATTTTCAGTCGATCGTGTTCAAACCATCGTTGACTCTGTCAGTCGCGATTGACTGGTCAGTCGCGATTGACTGGTCAGTCGCGATTGACAGGGGTCTCGAAAAGTCAATCAGTCGTGGTCAAAGGATCGTTGACTCTGTCAGTCGCGATTGATGGGTCGATCGCGATTGACAGGTCGGTCGTGAGGTCTGTCCGTCGTGGTTTATCGATCGCGATTGACAGAGCGATCGCGATTGACAGAAATCTGAGGAGTTTCAAAATTCTAAGCACATTTTTGGGAAGCTCTAGGCCTGTAGATCATGGTTTTGCACTTTGTTTGGCAATTTGAGCATTTTTTCTGTTGGTCGCGATTGACAGAGGTCGGCGACACACAGACAGTTACTTCGAATTCCGTACCTGCGCAGAGTGCTGGGGACGATGATGTGACCTGTACCTACAAGACAGCTCAAGAAACATGCAAAAACAGCACACACAATTTTGCTCTCTCGCTCTCTCTCACAAGTGAAATGAGGGAAATGAGGTGGAGATGGTGATATAATCAAAAACTGAAATTTTCGCGATGATGGAAATGGAGATGGAAGATGGTGATGATGATGATGGTGATGATGGTGGTGAGGTAAGAAAGAGAAAAATAGGAAAAGTGGAGAAATTACCTACAACGCCAACATCTCCAATCTACGTCTTACCATCACACGCTCGTCCTCAAAGCTCGATCCCCGGCAACGGCGCCAAAATTTGGTGTAGCTCAGTGATGAGTAGCACCTCCTTTAATGTCAATCCGGGAAGACGTGAGGATGGTATGAAGACCTCGAGCAAGTGGAGGCACAAGTGCGTGAGTGAGAAGCACACAAACATGCACACACATACACACACACGCGCACACACAGTAAGACAAAGAGTGAGAAGCAATGGAGTTCTTAGATTACTTTCAAAAAGCTCTTACAAGTTCGTTTCAATTACAATCTAACCTCAAAAATGAGCTCTCTAGCTCCTTTTATAGTTTTTGACTAGCCTTGGCCCTGTCCAGACCTAGTGTTCGGCCTAGTTAAAAATTAGGTTCTAGGGCTTATTAGAGGGCTCAAACGAGATCTAAAAAATATGAAAATTGGCAGGTAAATACTTCTAAAGCTCCTCAAGCTCAAGGACTCCTTGGCTTGCACAAAATGGAGCTACAAAAATACAAAACGATATTTACAATGGTTTTTAGTGATGAAAATCACTATTTGTGTAGGGATTTTCTCTATTGATTTGTCATACATACCTTTGAGCTCCCTACTTGCTCTTTCTTCTTGTGTGCTCAACTCCTTGATGTCTGAAAAATTTAGATGGCCTACTTGCCAGATCTTCTTTGACTGCCATGTCTGCTTGTGTTGTCCCTTCGCTCTGACTCTCTTCGTCTTGTGGCTCCTTCGGTTCCCTAACTGCTGCCAATAGTGGTGTACCCCTGGTAGGCAATGGGAAGATAGGTGTTCCCTTCTTCACCTTCACACATGTCTCCTATCTTATCCAAGGGTATTTCTGGCACTGTTCTCTGGGATCCTACCTGGGAACGAGGTTTTACTATCTCTGGTACTTGTTTGGCTACATGTTTCCATAGCTCTGGCCTTACTTTGAGTAGCTCTTCTAAGGTGAGGTTGCACTGAACCTTAGTGTTTTTCACTACCTCTTTGTTCCTAGGTATGACTGAGTCCTCATTTCGTACCATGACCGTGGGCGCTCTCATACATGTAGATTTAGCTTCCCATGGACCCGTGAAGTGGGGTAATTCTTGTAAAGAGTTAGACTCAAAGTCTAATCTTTCCTGAGAGTGGGTGCTCTCCTGCTCCTCATAAATGGATGGAATGTGTTGTGGGAATTGGTCATGTGCATCATCCACAAGCTCAATAGGAGGGGGGACCTCACTCTCTTTAGCCCATTTGTCTTCTTGAATCTTGCGTAGGAATTCTGGTGTGAATCGATTCATAGAAGATGATGTGTCTGGCTCCGTAGAGTTAGGCACATAAGCTTCAGGCACATAGGCTTCCTGGGTAGGAATGCTTACTCTTTCACTTGCCTTGTCCTTGTGTTGAGAGACGGGTTCCTTTTTTGATTGTGCAATCAGCTGAATCTCTATTCTTTCTAATAGTCCATCAAAGTGCAACTGTGTCTTCGCTGAACTAGAGATGTTAAAGAGGCGGCTGGCTTCAAACATGGTCTGAGCCAACTCCACCATTTTGGCACAAATTTTGGTTCATTCTAGCTCTAGTTCTGCTCTAGGGTAACACTTTTCATGATTAGTTACGTTTGGCCCTTCTTGGATTCTGGCCTGATATGCTTTAAGCATCATATTAAGGTCCTCGGGAGTGGGATCTGCTAGGACTGATCCTACTCTAGGGGGTGGTGGAATTGTGTGAGGTGGGTTGGAAGGTGGCGGGTCGGATGGAGACGAGAATGGTAGTGGTGGGGTAGTGTGAGAGGGAGTTTGAGATGTGAGTTCAGTTATCCTGGCCTTTGTTTCTTTGAGGCTTTCCTCGAGTTCACTCATCTTTTTTGCCCATTGTCTTTTCATTCTTTCATGACTATCTCTCCAAGCTCTAGTTCTCTTCTTTGTCATGCTCTCCGTTTCACTAACATCTGGGCTCTTTTCCTGGCCTACGCTTTGGTTCTGTTGCAGGGTTTGGGCTCTAGTGAGTACTTGTACCAGAGCAGTGGAAGTCACACTCCCTGTGGAGTCTACTACTAACCCAATAACGTTAATTGGAGTGATTTTTGGCATATTATTAGGATTCTTAGGGCAGTCTTGTAAGAGATGCTCCTTTCCACACTCCTGGCAATAACCCTGGATCGTCACTGACTGGGGTTGTGTAGGTGGAGGCAAGGGACAATCACGAATGAGATGATCTCCCTGACATCTGTAGCATGGTCCTCTAGGGAATGGAGGTCTTATTTGCCTAGGTTGGGGTCTTGAGTTAGGGTTTGTATACATTACATTTGTGTACTCTGGTTCCCAACTAGGTTCATTTGGCTCTTCACTGTAATAGGACTCACCATGTTCAGGAGATTGCATGTAGTAGGCCTGGGGGCTGTCAATATGCGTCGAATCAAAGCTATGGTCACTCGGGTCACTTTCAGAAAGCAATGGTGGTACAGGGACTATAGCTCTATTCAGGTTCTCTTCTGCAGCTGCATATTTTACTGGGATCACATTAGTAGGAGCAGGTGGTTGCTGTGCTAGCACTGGCTGGGGTCTCAGTTGGTTTTGGTAGGGTTGGTAGGTTTGTTGAGGTCTCACATACTGCTGAGGGGGGTACTCGTTCTGGTATCTTCCTTGTTGAGGGTATGGTTGTGGGTACGTCTGTCTAACGGTTTGCTTATTGTAGGGACAATCTTGTGCTGTGTGATTTGTGTCTCTTCGTTCTATGGTGCAGTACTGGCTACTAGGATTTACTTGGGGTTGAGCCGTAATGGGACATACATTCGCCAGGTGGTCGCCACCACAAGTATAACATCTTTTCACTGGGGCAAACCTTGGGATTTGTTTGCTAGTGACACCTAGTTTCTGTGCCACTTTCTCAGCGAGTTCCTCAATTGATGTGGATTTCATGGAAGAGAGGCTAGAGGCACTATCTAAATCTTTGTATATTTTGGAAAGCTCTAACTCCTCCCCTAGGTTATCCTCGATGTCAATGCACATGCGTACACACTCTTCTATGGTCCTAGGGTCCTTCAAGTACACATAAGATCTCAATTTGGTACTTAGCAATCCATCCAAGAATAAAGCCACTTGCTTAGCTGGTGTGGGTAGCTCCGAAACAGGGCATCTTTCTAAGTATTGCCTAAATCTTCTTCCTGCAAGTCTCACGGTTTCTTGAGGGGTTTGCTTGAAGCTGTGAATCAAGGAGGAAGTGTTATGTCTTATGCCACTTTTAGAGAATTCGATAATGAAAGCCTCTAGGAGTTGGTCTATGCTCCTGAACTGTCTCTCATTCAATGGTTGAAACCACATAAGTGCTGTGTTCCTAAGGGTTAGACCAAAGGCATTATATTGCGTGAATAAATCCTCCACTTGTTCAGCTCTCAAGACTTGCCTGAACTCGGCCACATGATCGTATGGATCTCGGGTGCCATCGAAGTAATTCTTCATGGACTTAACTAGCTGAGTTGGTCTCAAAGTCCTTGTATGCTCTCTAGGTCGTGGTAGAGGGAAATCATCGGCATTTCTTCGATGTCCAGGGGCTCTAAGTACCTCAGGCTCTACTCTATTGGTTTCCGTCCTCGTTCTTTCTCTGCCCCCTGAGTTGGCAAAGCTCACCTCCGGCCTTTCTCTATGTCTGTCTCTTTGAGTTCCGTGAGCGTGGGAGGTTCCAGCTCCTGGGTGACCAAAGGACATGTTTGATCTTGGTTGGGGGAAAACGAATTCACCCTTCCAAGTGTAAGCATGCCTATCATTTTCTGTAACCACAAAGATCCTCTCTGAGGCGTGATCTAGGTAGGTCACTCTGCCTGGGCTATCAGGATCTTTAAATTCATAGATCATGATTGTTCCTATATCATTTGGCTGATCAGATTTATACCTCCAAAAGGCTTCATCAGTCTCTCGGTTCAGAAGCAGATCTATGCTCTTGTTGTCTTGGGGAATCCACTCAGGAGTGAGAATTCTCGTAAGAACAGATTTGCCTCGGGGGGTTCTAGGTTCTACACCCGTATTTCCTTGCTCCAGGTCACCTAAATCCGCTTCTGACATCACATTTCCGAATTCATCTGTCCTATCTGGGTGGCTGGTGACTACGTATATGGTTCCTTCTTTGTCCAAGTATGCTCCGTTTTCAAACTTGACAGCTGGGTGCTCTAGTCCAATGGACTGATCAGGATTTTTAATCTGGACCACGGATCTTCCTAGACCGTCCTCATAGATGCTAGCACCTAATCGATTGGTCCTAAGGTATTCCAACTGTGTTTTGTATGGGCCTTCTACTCTGTGCAAGTATGGCACTCCTGAACTTCCTGTAGGTCTGTCCATGCCTTGAGACATCTCTGATTCACTGGTCTCAGAGCTAGGGTAGTATGAGTGGTGGCTCAACTGCTGGGCCCAAGACCTAGTAGTGTGGTTGACACTAGCCTCTGAAGACCTAAGGCTTTGTCTATCCCTTACTAGATGTCGTCCTGATCTAAGGTTCATATGCCTATTTAAGTAGCCCAATTTTTTGGCGAGAGTACAACCTCGTTGTCGATCAATTGGTATCAGTCACTTGATTCTTTTTAGTTATTTATCGTGTTTAAGGTCTTGTATGATATTACGTCGTCAGGAATACTTGAATGTTCTTCGTACTTTTAGGTTGATCGTTCCACGTTAGGTTCTTTTCCTTTATGTTATCGACAGTACAGAGATTATGTTTTTAACTTGAACTTGAGTTTTTAGGTAGTCTTCAACTTGATAACTGCCTACCGTCGCCCCAGCTTATTTCTAGCACTATTCATACTTAACCTGAGCTAGAAAATGACAGAGGGAGTTGAGAATATTCCAACCTTGAGTTCCTTTCCTTGTGTTGATGCCCTAGTGTGCCCAGGACGTGTGTTCCCAAGCTTGCACTTACACTTGCTTTGAATGCCCTTCGATGCTCTCAATAGATCTGTAAGAGTTCCAAAGTTAGCTCAAGACTTAAATTCCAAATACAGAACCCTTCACTTTCATTCATGAATCACAAATACCAATTTGCACTGTGTTTTTTTGGAAAACAATTCTAGAGATCCCTAAATTTTGTTCCCCCTGGGTATGGTCAACTTCAAAATACCCAATCTAATAATCGTGATCTTAATTTAACTATAACCAGTCGATGTTTTGGTTTTACTCGCCACGAGCTTTCCAACAAAACAAGAATCACAGCAAACGGATTTCGTATGAGAAAGTTATGTCAGATCAGGGTTCTGGTGCTGAAACAGGGTTTAAACAGGCAGAAAAATCTCAAGATTCTTCTCAAAACATACGTGTAGGGACCTCACAAATCACTAATTGCTTAGACCAATATGCCCAATAACTATCCCCAAAACTTAAAATTAAAACCCTAAGTTTTTGCCGAAAAGCCTGTCAATCGCGATCGACAGGTTTGTCAATCGCGATTGACAGAGGTGTCCGTCGAGGCCTGTCGGTCGCGATCGACACGTCAGTCGCGATTGACAGTGTCAATCGCGATCGACAGAGTCGGTCGTGAGTCCTGTCAATCGCGATCGATGGTGTCAATCGCGATCGACACTTTTTCCGGGTTTTTCGCCGTGAATTCAGTCGATCGGGGCTGTGTCCGTCGCGATGGACACGTGGCTACGCAAAAAAGTCAATCAATCGTTGAATTTCAGTCGGTCGCGATCGACGGTGTCAATCGCGACTGACAGAGGTGTCGGTCGTGGCTGTCGATCGCGATCGACGGTGTCAATCGCGATTGACAGGGTCCTACGTGGCAGTCTGTCGATCGTGAAGTCTGTCAGTCGCGATTGACAGGGTCTGTCGGTCGCGATTGACAGGGTCTGTCGGTCGCGATTGACAGAGAACCACGGATTTTTTCTACTGTTTTTAGTGTTTTAGGATGTGCTCTTTGTGCTTGTCACAGTGGTGTGCTTTATTTTACCAAAGGGGCGAGTTTTCTGTCGATCGCGATCGACAGAGGTCGGCGATGCAGAGACAGTTTCTGAGTTTTTCGTACCTGCGCAGTGTGCTGGGGATGATGATTCAGCAAGAACCTGCAAAATGCTCAAGAAACATGCAAAAACAGTGCAAGCAATATCGCTCTCTCTCACAAGTAGAATGAAGGAAATGAGGTGGAGATGGTGATATGATCAAAACTGAAAATTTTCGCAATGATGGAGATGGAGGTGGGAGATGGTGATGATGATGATGGTGATGAAGATGGTGAAGAAAAAACAAGAAAATAGATGAAAGTGAAGAAAATACCTACAACTCCAACGCGTCAACTCTACGTCTTACCATCACACGCTCGTCCTCAAAGCTCAATCCCTGGCAACGGTGCCAAAATTTGGTGTAGCTCAGTGATGAGTAGCACCTCCTTTAATGTCAATCCGGGAAGACGTGAGGATGGTATGAAGACCTCGAGCAAGTGGAGGCACAAGTGCGTGAGTGAGAAGCACACAAGCATGCACACACATACACACACACGCGCACACACGGCAAGACAAAGAGTGAGAAGCAATGGAGTTCTTAGATTACTTTCAAAAAGCTCTTACAAGTTCCAAACTATTACAAGCTAACCTCAAAAATGAGCTCTCTAGCTCTATTTATAGTTTTTGGTCCTGTCCAGACCTAGTGTCTGGCCTAGTTAAAAATTAGGTTCTCTACCCTATTTGGAGGTTCAAACAAAGTCTAAAAAATGTGAAAACTGACAGGTAGATACTTCTAAAGCTCCTCAAGCTCAAGGACTCCTTGGCTTGCACAAAATGGAGCTACAAAAATGTGAAATGGTATTTACAAGGGTTTTTAGTGATGAAAATCACTATTGTTGTAGGGATTTCTTCTAACATTTTGATATACATTTCCTGGAGCTCCCTACTTGCTCCTTCTCCTTGTGTCCATCTCTCTTATGTGCATAAATGTCTTGAAAAAATATTGGCCTACTTGCCAGATCGTTGTTGACTGCTCTGTCTGCTTGTACTTTCTCTTCTCTCTGACTCCCTTCTTAAGCTTCCTTGCCTAGTGAGTCCTTCAGTTCCAACATTATGCCACTTTTAGAGAATTCGATAATGAATGCCTCTAGAAGTTGATCTATGCTCCTGAATTGCCTCTCGTTTAGTGGCTGAAACCATGTCAGGGCAGTGTTCCTAAGGGTTAGACAGACCAAAGGCATTGTACTGCGTGAACAGGTCTACAACTTGTTCAGCTCTCAAGACTTGCCGAAACTCAGCCACATGATCGTATGGATCTCCAGTGCCATCGAAGTAGTTCTTCATGGACTTAACTAGATGGGTCGGTCTCAGGGTCCTCGTGTGCTCTCTTGGTCTTGGCAAAGGAAAATCGTCGGCATTTCTTCGATTTCCTGGGGCTCTATGACCCTTAGGTTCTACTCTATTTGTTTCCGTTCTCGTTCTTCCTCCTCCCAAAGAGTTGGCAAAGCTTACCTCAGGTCTATCTCTATGTCTGTCTCTTTGAGCTCCATGAGCATGGGACGTTCCAGCCCCCGGGTGGCCATAGGACACATTCGATCTTGGTTGGGGGAAAACGAATTCACCCTTCCAAGTATAAGCATGCCTGTCATGTTCTGTAAGCACAAAGATCCTCTCTGAAGCGTGATCTAGGTAGGTCACTCTGCCTGAGCTTTCTGGATCTTTAAACTCATAGATCATGATTGTTCCTATATCAATTGGCCACTCAGATTTATACCTCCAAAAGGCTTCGTCAGTCTCTCGGTTCAGAAGCAGATCTATACTCTTGTTGTCCTGGGGAACCCACTCTGGAGTGATAATCCTAGTGAGAATAGATTTGCCTCGGGGGGTTCTAGGTTCTACACCCATGTTTCCTTGCTCCAGGTCACCTAAATCCGCTTCTGAGATCGCATTCCCAAATTCATCTGTCCTATCTGGGTGACTGGTGACTACATATATTGTCCCTTCCTTGTCTAGGTATGCTCCGTTTTCAAACTTGACAGCCGGGTGTTCTAGTCCAATAGATTGGTCTGGGTTTTTAATCTGGACCACAGATCTTCCTAGGCCGTCCTCATAGATGCTAACACCTAATCGGTTGGTCCTGAGGTATTCCAATTGCATCTTGTAGGGGCCTTCCACCCTATACAGATATGGCACTCCTAAACTTCCTGTAGGTCTATCCATTCCTTGAGACATCTCTGATTCACTTGTCTCAGAGCTAGGGTAATGCGAGTGGTGGCTCAACTGCTGGGCCCAAGACCTAGCAATATGATTAACGCTAGCTTCTGAAGACCTAAGACTCTGTCTATCTCTCCCTAGATGTCGTCCTGATCTAAGGTTCATAAGCCTAATTGAATAGCCCAAATTTGCCCAAGTACAACCTCGTTGCTGAGTTCTTTTGTATCAGTTACTTGATTCTTTTTTAGTTGATTACCGTGTTTATGTTGTTGTCTGATATCACGTCGTCAGGTATACTTGAGTGTATTTCCGCACTTGAAGTTGATCGTTCCACGTTACGTTCTTTTTCCTTTAAAGTTCTCAACCGTACAAGGATGATGTCGTTAGCTTGAACTTGAGTATTTAGGTGGTCTTCAACTTGATATACGCCTATCGCTGCCCTGGCCTACTCCTATCACTAGTCGTTCTTAGCCTAAGCTAGGAATTGACAGAGGGAGTTGAGAGTTTCCAACCTTTTGTTCCCTTCTTGGTTGCCCTTGAGTGCCTAGGAAGCGTGTTCCCAAGCTTGCACTTACTCTTGCTTAGAATGCTCTTTGATGCTCTCACTAGATCTGTAAGAGTTCCAGAGTTAGCTCAAGACTTAAATTCCAAAGACAGAACCAATCACACCAATTTGCACTATGATTTTTTTTTTTTTGGAAAACAATTCTAGAAATCCCTGAATTTTGTTCCCCCTGGGTATGGTCAACTTCAAAATACCCTATCTAATAATCATAGCAATTGGATTTCGTATGAGAAAGTTCTGCCAGTTCAGGGTTTTGGTGCTAAAACAGGTTTCAAACAGGCTAACCGGCCACAGGATTTTTCTCAAAAATACATGTGTAGGGACCTCACAAATCACTAATTGCTAGACCTATGTGCCCAAAAACTATCCCCAAAGCTTAGAATAAAAAACCCTAATTTTTTGGCCGAAAAGCCTGTCAATCCCGATCGACAGGTCTGTCAATCGCGATTGACAGAGGTGTCCGTTGGGGCCTGTCGGTCGCGATCGACACGTCAGTTGCGATTGACAGTGTCAATCGCGATCGACAGAGTCGATCGTGGGTCCTGTCAATCGCGATCGATGGTGTCAATCGCGATCGATACTTTTTCCGGGTTTTTCGCCGTGAATTCAGTCGATCGGGCGCTGTGTCCGTTGCGATGGACACGTGGCTACGTGAAAAAGTCAATCAATCGTTGAAATTCAGTCGATCGCGATCGACAGTGTCAATCGCGACTGACAGAGGTGTCAGTCGTGGCTGTCGATGGTGATCGACGGTGTCAATCGCGATTGACAGGGTCCTACGTGGCAGTCAATCGGTCGTGGGGTCTGTCGATCGCGATCGATAGGTCTGTCGGTCGCGATTGATAGGGTCTGTCGATCGTGGCTGTCGATCGTGATCGATGGTGTCAATCGCGATTGACAGAGAAACACCGAATTTTTCAACTGTTTTTAGTGATTTAGAATGTGCTCATCATGTGGATTATGGTGGTGCACTTTGTTTTACCAATTGGGCGATTTTTCTGTCGATCGCGATCGACAGAGGTCGGTGACATAGAGACAATTTCGTGACATTTCGTACCTGCGCGGAGTGCTGGAGTTGATGATGTTGCCAGTACCTGCAAGAAAGCTCAAAGAAACATGCAAAATCACAGCACACAATATTGCTCTCTCGCTCTCTCTCACAAGTGGAATGAGGGAAATGAGGTGGAGAAGGTGATATAATCAAAAACTGAAAATTTTTTGCGATGATGGAGATGGAGATCGGATATGGTGATGATGATGATGGTGATGATGGTGGTGAGGTAAGAAAAAGAAAAATAAGAAGAGTGAAGAAATTACCTACAACGCCAACATCTCAAATCTACGTCTTACCATCACACGCTCGTTCTCAAAGCTCGATCCCCGGCAACGGCGCCAAAATTTGGTGTAGCTCAGTGATGAGTAGCACCTCTTTTAATGTCAATCCGGGAAGACGTGAGGATGCTATGAAGACCTCGAGCAAGTGAAGGCACAAGTGCGTGGGTGAGAAGCACACAAACATGCACACACATACACACACACGTGCACACAAGGCAAGACAAAGAGTGAGAAGCAATGGAGTTCTTTAGATTACTTTCAAAAATCTCATACAAGTTCAATTCAATTACAAGCTAACCTCAAAAATGAGCTCTCTAGCTCTTTTTATAGTTTTTGACTAGGTTTTGGCCTTGTCCAGACCTAGTGTCCGGCCTAGTTAAAAGTTAGGTTCTCTACCCTATTTGGAGGTTCAAACGAAGTCTAAAAAATGTGAAAACTGATAGGTAGATACTTCTAAAGCTCCTCAAGCTCAAGGACTCCTTGGCTTGCACAAAATGGAGCTACAAAGATAAGAAATGGTATTTACAATGATTGTTAGTGATGAAAATCATTAGTTTTTGTAGGGATTTCTTCTAACATTTTGACATACATTTCCTGGAGCTCCCTACTTGCTCCTTCTCCTTGTGTGTCCACCTCTCTTATATGCGTAAGTGTCCTGAAAAAATATTGGCCTACTTTCCAGATCGTCGTTGACTGCTCTGTCTACTTGTACTTTCTCTTCTCTCTGACTCCCTTCGTAAGCTTCCTTGCCTTGTGAGTCCTTCAGTTCCAACAGCCATGCAAAAACATCCCTATATTCCCTCAATAGAGCTACAAGCTCCATTTCTTCTCTTGCACTTAGGTCATCTCCTATGTAGGTACATCTCTCTTCGTTCTCCTCAATGGTCACAACAATCTTTTTGGTCTTTTCTTTATTATCATATGATTCACCTATGATGGCCTCTCTCTTAGGCATTCGTACCAAAATTTTGCGGTCGTCAACTTCATATTTCTTGAAATTCTCTGGTACTTCAAACAATGATTCCTCCTCTTCTTGTTTCACTGCTTTTCTTTTCTTTTTCTTTTGACTGCTCTCACTTCCATCCTTTGAATTTACCATTTTAATACTTGTGAGAGGTTCTTCTTCTTTTTGGGTAAGCACACCTACATCTTCTAGATAGTGCCGCTCTGAGTTAAAGCAACTATCCATCACAATGGACTCTAGATCATCGTCATTCTCTTCTTCTTCTATGACATCACTAGGGTCACATTCTTCTAGCAAGGGCTGACACATGAACACTGAGATATCATAACCCTCCTCATCACAATGAGGTGTCCACAGTTCCTTGCTGACAACAATGTCCATGGTGGCTAAGATTTCTGGCCAGCCATGAGGCTCAAATTCCTCATCTAGAAAGATCATCGGTGTATAGGCTAGGTCTTTAATTAGTCTATCTCCTAGCGAAGCTCCTTCTTCTCTTTCCTTTAAACATTTTTCCTCTTCCTCTGCAACCTTGCACATCCACAAATGAGTATCTTCATGCAGCCATGATGGATCAGGTGAACTTTTAGAATGCATAGAGATGGAATCTTCTTTTGCTTTGTGGATAGGATTCCACTGTAGGGGTGGTAAATCTTTGAACGAGTAATCCTTCAAATTGACCTTGGTGTTGACCCCTAAGTGTTGTAAGTACAAGGAGTTGGTTCCCCAATCCTGTACTATTTGCAATTGTCGTAGGAAGGGTCTTCCTAGGATAATCTCATAAACATTATTTTTCTCAAAGTCACGTATAGCAAATGTGTGTTCAAACTCTACACCACAAGTGGTTAGAGTTATCCCTTCTAGCAATCCTAGAGGTCTTTCAAAATGACCATCGGCCATTTGAAGCTTCATTCTAGTTGGTCTTAACGTGGGTTTGCCCCATTGCTTCCACAAGGAGGCGGTTGCAATAGCAACACCAACACCTGAATCTATGATTGTTTTGGTTGTGTAACCTTGGTAGGTGATTGGAAGATAAGTGTTACCTTCTTCACCCTCACACACATCCCCTATTTTGTCTATAGGTATCTCTGGTACTTTTTGCTTAGAGCCTGCTTTTGGCATATTGGACTCAAGTTCTGGGACTTGATCCTTCACATGATCCCATAGCTCAGGTTTTTCTTTGAGCATCTCTTCTACCGTGAGATGACACTTAACCTTAGCGTTCTTCTAGTTCGGATAACTTTTTATTCCACTTGCGATTGGCCTTCTCTCTGGTATCTTTCCATGTTCTTGTTTTCCTCTTACTAGGCTCTCCTGATTCACTCGACTCCGATTGTTCTGCTGGTTTATCTTGTTTTAATGCTTGTGCCCTAGTAACTGCTTGTACAGGAGCCACATTACTGCTACTGACACTTGAATCTGCCACTAAGCCTACCACATTAATGGGTGTAATCTTGGGTGCACTGGAGGGGTTTCTTGGACAATCTCTAGGAAGATGGTCTTTGCCACATTCAAGACAAAAAGATTGTATTTTGATAGCCTGACCTTGACTCGGAGATGGTGGGTGGGGACAATCACGCACAAAATGGTCACCCTGACATTTGAAACAAGGTCCTCTAGGGGCTTGTGGTCTCACTTGTCTCAATTGGGGCCTAGGGTTAGGATTTGTGTACATAACATTGGAGTATTCTGGCTCCCAATTTTGCTCCATAGGTGGTGCCTCATATTGATACGAGTGAATCTCACTATGTTCAGGTGACTCTGTGTAATAAGCATGTGGACTACCTTCATGGGAGTAGTATGAACTATGAGCATGAGAGTCATTCTCTGAGATCAGTGGGGTCAGTGACACCAATGCTCTATTTGGATTTTCCTCTCCCACAACATACTTGACTGGAATCACGTTGGCAGGAGTTGGTGGTTGGTTTCCCAAGACTGGTTGTGGCCTATATTGTGCATGATACTGCTGTTGTGGTCGATAATATGGCTGTTGGTATTGGTTTTGATACCTACCTTGTTGGTAAGGTTGCTGATAAGTTTGTCTAACAGCCTGCCTATTGTAGGGACAATCTTGAGCCGTGTGGTTTGTGTATTTTCTCTCAATAGTGCAATATGGAGCATTCCTTTCTCTAATGTTTTGGTTTTGCATTGGGCATACGTTAGCCATGTGGTCCCCTCCGCAGGTATAACTGTGGATCAAAGATGATGTGTGCTTGAAACTGTGGATCAAAGATGATGTGTTATGCCTGATACCACTCTTGGAAAATTCTACAATGATTTCATCTAGCAGTTGACCTATATCGCAATAGTTTCGACTACTCAGTGGTTGAAACCAAGCCAAGGCAGTGCCCTTAAGAGTCAAACCAAATGCCTCGTACTGGGTGAACAAATCCTCAACCTGTTCAGCTCTTAACACTTGTTTGAACTCGGCCACATGATCATAAGGATCTCCTGACCCATCAAAATAATTCTTCATTGCCTTGATCACTTGAGTGGGTCTAAGGGTTCTTGTGTGCTCTCGGGGTCTAGGCAATGGAAAATCATGTTCATCTCTTTGTTGCCTATGTGCTTGATGTCTCTCTCTTTCAGGTCTTTCCTTTTCAAATCCTGCTCTATTTCTGCCCACACGGTGTGCAAAACTTACCTCAGGTCGCTCTCTAGTTCTTTCTCTCTGGGCTTCATGAGCTTGAGATGAACCCACTGCTTGGAGGCCATGGGAAACATTAGATCTTGGTGGAGGGAAAATCAATTCACTCTTCCAAGTATATGCGTGTCTGTCATGTTCTGTTACCAAGAACATCTTCTCTGATGTGTTGTCCAGGTAGACAACTTTGTCTAGTATCTCTGGATCCTTGAACTCGTAGATGATGACTATGCCCAATTGGCTAGGTTGATCTAGCTTGAATCTCCAAAAGGCTTCCTCTGTTTCTTTATTCAAGAATAGTTCTATGCTTTTGTTGTCTTGAGGAATCCAGTCTAGAGGGATCACTCTGGTCAAAACTGACTTACCTCTAGGAGTATGGGGTCCTTGTCCTACATTTCCTTGTTCTAGGTCTCCTATCTCATTCTCAGGAATGACATTTCCAAACTCATCAGTCCTATCTGGTAGGTTGGTGACCACATACATGGTTCCTTCCTTATCAATGTATGAACCTTCTTCAAACTTGACTACTGGGTGTTCAAGTCCAAAGGGTTTGATCTGGATTTTTGAGTTGGACCACTGATCGTCTCAGGCCATCCTCATAGATGCGAGCACCTAATCGGTTGGTCTGAATATATTCCAGTTGTGTCTTATAAGGACCTTCTGGTGTTTGTAGATGGGCAGTTCCTGAGCCACCTGCAGGTCTCCCCATGCTAAAAGACAATTCTGAGTCACTTGTGTCTGAAATTATTCTGTAAGGATGACCACTTAGTTGTTGTGCCCAAGACTTAGCTGTATGGTTGACACTAGCCTCAGAAGATCTAATGCTTTGTCTATCCTTGCCTAGGTGTCTACCAGATCTCGGGTTCATAAGCTTGGGTTAAGAGTCCAAAATTTCCTTGGTATGCTTTCCAACGAGCTATAGAGCTCAAAAAATGGACTTTGGATGAAAAAGTTATGTCAAATCAAGCTCATAGGGGTCAAAATAGGCAAACAGGACCTTTTGGAAAAAATCGTGATTTTGTGAAATCAAGAGAATCGCGATGCTGTAAATCTCCAGAGAATCGCGATTTCGTGAACTTCAAGAGAATCACGATGCTATGAAATCAGAGAATCGCGATCCTGTGAAACCAAGAGAATAGCGATTGTGTGAAATCGAGAATCGCGATTGTGTAAAATCAGAGAATCACGATTGTGTGAAATCAGAGAATCGTGATTGTGTGAAATCAGAGAATCGCGATTGTGTACCTTGAGAATCGTGTTTTCACAAAATCGTGTTTTTGGCTGAAAATCGTGATTTTTGAGAATCGCGATTTTGGACAGAGAATTGTGTTTTTGAGAATCGCAATTTTGAGGAGAGAATCGTGTTTTTGAGAATCGCGATTTTGAGCAGAGAATCGTGTTTTCACAGAACCGTGGTTCACAGAATCGTGGTTCATAGAATCGTGTTTTCACAAAATCGTGTTTTCACAGAATCGTGTTTTTGGTTGAAAATCATGATTTTTTAGAATCGCGATTTTGAGTAGAGAATCGTGTTTTTGAGAATCACGATTTTGAGTAGAGAATCGTGTTTTTGAGAATCATGATTTTGAGCAGAGAATCGTGTTTTCACTGAATCCTGGTTCACAAAATCATGGTTCACAGAATCGTGGTTTTCAAAATTTAGAGAATCGCGATTTTGAGCACAAGCACAGAATCGTGTTTTCTCAGAATCGTGTTTTTTGGCTGAAAATCGTGATTTGTGAGAATCGTGATTTTGAGCATCACCACAGAATCGCGATTCTACGAATGACCACAAAATCGTGATTATTTCAGCAAGCTTTTAGGCGGGAAATAGAAAATCGTGATTTTCAAAAAAATTGAATTTTCACAGAATCACAATTTTCTTCACAGAATCGCGTTTTTTGGCGGGAACTTCGGATTTTTGAGCGTCGAGCAATGGCGAGCTCTGTATGAGCAAAAAATCATGAAAAACACAGGTGCTTGCTCTCCCTTGCACTTCCTAACTCCTTCCCACACAATAATGCATGAAAAATGGTATGAAAATGGTGAAAATGCACTAAAAAACAAGAAATTTCTATGAAGAAGAAGATGGAAGAAGGTGGAGATGATGATGATGAAGAAGATGAAGAAGAAAAATCAGAAAATAACAGAAATGACAGATTTTTTTACCTTCCAACGTCGCAAATCTACGATCTTACCATCACAACACTCGTCCTCGAAGCTCTCTCCCCGGCAACGGCACCAAAATTTGGTGTAGCTCAAGCGTAAGCACCACCTCCTTTACTTGTCAATCCGCGGAGACGTGAGGACCGGTATGAAGACAACAAGCAAGTGAAGGCACAAGTGTGTGAGTGAAAGCACACCAACATGCACACACACGCACACAAGGAAAGATCAAAGAGAGGAACAATGGAAAGCTTTGATTGCAAAAGAGTTCTCTTACAAAAGCTCTATTCTCTAGCAAGCTAACCTAAAAAATGTGCTCTCTAGCTCTTTTTATAGTTTTTGGACTAATTTTGGCCTTGTCCAGACCTAGTGTCCGGTCTAGTTAAAAATTAGGTTCCAAGGCTTATTTGAGGGCTCAAACGAAGTCTAAAAATTATGAAAATTGGTAGGATGATACTTCTAATACTCCTCAAGCTTGAGGACTCCTTGGCTTGAACAAAATGGAGTTACAAAAATAGAAAATGGTATTTACAATGGTTTTTAGTGATGGAAATCACTATTTTTGTAGGGGATTCTTCTAAAAATTTGACATGTACTTCTTGGAGCTCCCTATTTGCTCCTTCTTCTTGTGTGTGTCCACCTTTCTGATGTGCTTCCATGCTTGTGCTTGACCTTGAGTTCCAACACCAACTTCATATTTTCTTTGTAGCTCTGTGAGTTGGTCTTGGAGCTTTTGGTTCTCCTGTGTTAGTGTGCTGCATTGCTCCATGCCTTCTTTGACTTCTGATTCCTTGGTTGAGAGTGCGTGTTGAACTTGAATTAACTGTGTAGATAAGTTTTCACTCATCACCTAGAATTGGCTTCTCTCTCTCATAGCTTTGTCATAGTCTACATCCGTTTCGAGCATTTGTTGTTGCGTGTCCATAGCTGTTTGTATCGTTTGCTTCACTACTAGCTTTAATTGAGCTACATCCACATTTAACTAAGTTTCTAGTATAATAGGTTCTTCGCCTGTGGTAACGTCCTTTCCTTGTGCCACGTGTAGTGTTGTTTGGTGGGGCTATCGAATATGTAGCTATATCATTGGCTCATCTTCTTTAGTTACTCCCTTCCCTTGTGGCATATCATCTGGAATCTCAATCATAGTTTTTATCAGTGTTTGTTGCAATAGTACCTCTTTTTCTAGCTTCCTTTGTAACTCGTCCTTGATGGGTGGTACTACATTTGTTTTTGGTGGAGATGCTTCTTTTACACTGATCTTGGACTAGGTATTTGATTGAATGGTGTGCCTTGCTTCAGATGGTGCTTCTTGATTCTGTACTTGTGAATTTTGATTTTCGGGTGTGGTTTGGACTTGATGAATTGTTGTCCAATTTTCATCATTCTTTTCTGTTCTTATATCTGTGTCCAATGTATCTTGTTCATGAATAGATTCATCATTAGAACTTGAATCATCAAGCCCCAATTCCTTGTATCTGGCAGCCTGTGATGGGTTATGGTCTTTTTGACTCTTTTTTTGCAAGCATCTGGATTGCTTGTATTGGTGTCCTTGTACAGTAAGATTTACCTGGCCTCGCATGTAAGTATGTGTTTCTTCTAAAGCAGCTGATAGATCCCTTTGCATTATTGGAGGGTGAGTTAACAAGAACCCTGGTAATAGATGTGTTCATTTAGATTGGGGGTCCCCTGTGCTTCTTCTTCTCGGGCCCACTTGGATCCACACATCGTAGTTCTCGAACTTGTTCCAACTTCTTCTCGTGATGTGGAGGCTTTCTTCTCCTTTGGGATTGTTGCAGACTTCACATATCTTGCCATTTCAATAGAGGATGGCCTTAATCGTAAGCATTTCTTCATTTCTAGTGCTTCGTAGATCAATAATGTCAAGGTAGATCTCCCATTCAAAAACTTCTAATGGTCCCATTTCTTCTTAGCTTCGAATAATCGTTTTGGTATGTATGGTGTAAAGTTGACTTTGTTCCCGATTTGCCTCATAGCATGAGATATCAATTGAACTACAATCTTTTGAGGTGTTGTATATCTGTTCATGCTTGGGAAATAGAAATGTTGATGCACCACATGAACTGACTCTTCAATATCCCTCCTATTGATTTCCATAAAGGTCTTCTTTTTAGCATCATGACATTCATTTTTGAGATTTGTTAGGCCGTCTTGATTCCATGCAAAAGCTTTGTTGATGAGCTCATGCGTAAATTGAACATGTTTCCATTCTCCAATTTTGTTAGGAACTGTAGCTTCTGGTACTGAGGGCATATCCACTGCTGTTTGCAGCATGTTCATGACCTGGGTACATCATTGAAACTCTGGTAGATAAATTGGAAGTCATAAAAATGCATCAATTCCTGCCCTTGTCCATACATCCGTAATGCTTGGCAATCCCTGTTATAGAGTTTGGAAATCCTACGAGACCAATGGAAATATATGGTCTCTGTCCATAATCTTGATTGTGGCAAAAAAGATAAGGTCTGCCACCGGTTGTTCTTCGTAGAACCAATGACC
Source organism: Ceratopteris richardii (assembly GCA_020310875.1). NCBI lineage: Eukaryota > Viridiplantae > Streptophyta > Polypodiopsida > Polypodiales > Pteridaceae > Ceratopteris > Ceratopteris richardii. The sequence goes on along the minus strand of CM035428.1, from coordinate 174,406,911 downwards.
TCTTGCTTATGTAATTGACTCCAAAGGAAGAAACATGACCTCTTCCTCATGTGTAGCTTCCAAATCAAATGATGCTATCTGCACTTAATGCACACCACAATCTTTGTTAAAGTGGTTGCATGACTTATTTCCAATTAATCTCCATGGATTGAATAGTTCTCCGAGTGACTTGTGTCATCCTTCCCCGTGTGTGTAATGAAGGCAATACGTGGGATTTTTTTCATATAATATTTTTTCTTCTTTTTTCCTAAAAGAAAACAAAAATGTTAGTGATTAGCCGAAGCTTTATTTATTTTTAATTATGTTCCTTGAGGTTATTGTACAAGTGCTCTCCTATTTCCTGGGAGGTAAATGTGCATCACTAATAAGTAGAAGAAGAATTATGTGCCAAATGCATGGCCTTGTAATGTGGCCCTATCATGCACGTTCGAGGTGCATGGAATTCAAGATGTGTGCAAGAAGAAGTTGCTGGCGGGTTTGTAGATGGCGATCGGGATTTGGGTATCCAAATCAGCTTTATTTTGTTGTTCATGACTGCAACTTTGTCTCCTCTTGTGCTTTGTGTAGCTGTCATTTTGTGATTCTTCTTTGCTTTCCATACATATCTTTGAGTTGATTGCCTTGAGTACTCCTGTTTCTGCAATTTTGGGTTATCGCATCTTTATTGCTCCTTTGATTTCATTTTGGATGGATCCTTCTTTTGTACTAGTGTCTTTAGTTTAGTTTTCTTTTTTGGCATAGTTGATTTGGGAATCCATATTTGCGTTCTCGAGGGTTGAGCAGCAATCAATTTCTTTGGGATCCATAATTGAACAATCTTCTATATACCTAGTGATCCAGCTTGGCTTGTAGTCTTGACCTGTTGTTGGTTCCTTTGTAGATGTTGACCTTGTTGCTGATGATATGCTACTACTTGTTCTTCCCGAGTCCATACCTGTCTGGTTCCTTGAATGGGATATATTCTAATGTGGGAGTTTTGGGTTCATTACTCTAGCTAGTCGCTCTTGGGCTCAATTCCTCACTAGGGCTCTCAATGGAAATGATGTTAATTGAAAGGTCCAATGGATGATGAGGATATGTGAGATTAATAAATGGTGTAAAAACAGGTGAAGGACTTGGAGGTGAGGGTTCCACAGTAGAGGTAGATGCACAATCACCTTCATGCATGCTTAATTGATCTCTCAAAGCTAAGAAAGTTGACTTGAGTGGTCTTTCATCTAATAGACTAAACACTTCTTGATGTCCTATCTTGGCTGAGATGTAGCCTAAGGACAATTGAATGGTTACCTCATATTCGTATATCCAATCTTGTCCTACCACAAGTTCTTCTAATAGATCTTGATCGTTGCACACAAATACCTTTTGTTGCATCACAGTATTGCCTAGGTGCAATGATAAGGTTATCTCACCTATGCAATCAGTAACATTGCCTCCTATTCCAATCAGATGTGTTTTGGTGGGTTGCATTTGGATCTTAAGTTGATGGGCCAAAGAAAATCTAATGCAGCTTAGAGCTGCTCCTGTGTCAATGAGGGCATCTGTTAGTTGACACTCCTCTGTTCCCACTCCTAGGTTCAAATAAGGTTGTCACACTTGATGTCCTAGGTTTTCTGGGGCTCTAAACTTAGCCATTGGGATGGGATCTTCACCTTGGTGGTATCTCTCATCCCTTTGTCTCATCCACTCCTTTTGTTTTCTTATTCGTTCTAGGACTTCCTATCGTGCTTCCTCGCGTATTTTTTCGTCTTCTTCTTGTCTACCCCTTGCTGCTAGAAGTCTTGATAGCATCTCCTCTGTTAATGGCTCTAGATACTTCTTCACTCGATAGCCACTTATATATTTTGGTAGTACTTCTCCATCTAGAGTTGCTAAGTTGATAGCTCCACTAGTTGATATGCGATTGATCACCAAGGGACCATATCCTCTTTTTTGCAGCTTTTTTGCATGTTGCTTTATACACTAGGACCAAATCTCCTTCTTTCAAACCTTTATCTCTGACATGAGCATCAAAGCATGCATTTTGTCACCTTTTTGCAGCATAAATGCCTGCTACCGCTTGCAATCTGGTTTCATGTAGCTTCTCGATTTGGTCCAATTGGTTAGATAACTCATGTCTAGTCCATTCGTAGGTTGATGCTACTCTAAGTGAAACTAGAAAATCTATTGGTAAGATGGCATTGTGGCCATACACTAGATTAAATGGAGTAGTTCCTATAACTGTCTTGTATGCTACTCTGAATGGCCATAAAGCATGATGTAACTGCTTGTCTCAATCAGATCTTCCATTATTAACTATTTTCGTAAGCACTGTACATAAGGTCTTATTAGAACTTTTAGCCTGTCCATTGGCTTGTGGGTGATAGGGAGCTGATTTCTTGTGAATTACCAAGAATTCATTCATCAAGGCTTCTATTACTTCATTGATAAAGTATGTGCCTGTATCACTCACTATTTCTATAGGCAATCCAAATCTAGTGAATATGTTCTCAAAGAGAAACTTAGCCGTGGTCCTTGCATTGTTCTTCTTTGTTGCCTTGGCTTCTACCCATTTGGTCAAATAGTCAGTTGTGACAATTATATACTCAGCATGAGAACCTTTCGCCGTGGACTAATAGGATTTACAAAATCTATTCCCCGTTTCGTAAATGCTCTGGCACTTATCATAGGTCGTAATGGCATTTCATCTCTTCTAATAGGATACTTTGTTCATTGACAAGTATCACATCTTTTGACATATGTGGCTGCATCCTGATATAGCGTTGGCCACCACAATCTAGCAAAGAGAATCATTTTTGCAGTTTTATCTATAGAAAAATGTCCTCCTATGGGTATCGTATGAGCCATTTCCAAGACTAGAACATACTCATCTTCATGAATGCACATTCTTAATTGGTTGTCCCTTCCTCTCTTGAAAAGTTATCTGCCTACGAGTACATAATCTTTGCTTTGTTCCTCAAGGGTACGTTTTCTTGCCAAACTAGCCCCTTCTAGGTACTCGTGTTTTCAAGAATTTCATTAGAGGCATACTCCACCTTGGTGCTAGTGTAGAGCAACATAGAGTAGAGTTCTCTTCGAGTGTTCTTTCTTGACAAATGGGACATTTAGAGACATTGTTATGTGTATCTCTTTGCATAGTTGGCCAATATATTCATAATCTCTTAAGCTCTTGCCAAGTCCCATTAACACTTCGATGAGTTTTCCATTGATTCATGTGTGCTCTCTGAAAGCCACATTTCTTGTTCATCTTCTTCCACACATCTCAAAAGTCATCCACTTGACTCTTGGTGATATAAGCTTCGAGCTATGATATGGAGATTTTTAGTTTTCCATAACTCCTGGCTCCTGTTTAAATTGATACTATGTTGAGGTCCATACGTGAATATGGGAATCAATTTTTCAGCCCATTGTGGACATACTTCCAGATTGAAAAGATAAGTATCTAGCAAATCATCTTTCACTCTTGTAGGAGGTTCTCCATGTGTCATTCTTGATAAGTGATCAGCACGGATGTGTGTATTTCCTTTTTTGACTACTACAAAATCAAATTCCATTAACAATAGAAATCATCGTACTAGTCGTCCGGTATTACAAGGCTTATTGACTAGATATAATAGAGCTTGATGATCAATGAAGAATTTGAATGTGTTTGCCAATAAGTAGTGTCTAAATTTCTTCACTGGTTATACCATCCCTAAGCCTTCTCGTTCTGTAGTGGTATAATTACGCTCCGCTTGGTTTAATTGTCTACTAGCATAGGCTATAGGGTGGTCTAGCTTTCTTGTATGTGCTGGCTATGCTAAGATGCAATTGTAGCTCAGTGATGAGTAGCACCTCCTTTAATCTCAATCCGGGAAGACGTGAGGATGGTGTGATGACCTCGAGCAAGTGAAGGCACAAGTGTGTGAGTGAGAAGCACACAAATATGCACACACATACACACACACGCGCACATACGGCAAGAACAAAGAGGAAGACAATGGAGTTCTTTTAAATTACTTTCAAAATGCTCATACAAGTTCAATTCAATTACAAGCTAACCCCAAAAATGAGCTCTCTAGCTCTATTTATAGTTTTTCACTAGCTTTTGGCCCTGTCGAGACCTAGTGTCTGGCCTAGTTAAAAATTAGGTTCTAGGGCCTATTTGGAGGTTCAAATGGAGTCTAAAAAATGTGAAAACTGATAGGTAGGTAATTCTAAAGCTCCTCAAGCTCAAGGACTCCTTGGCTTGCACAAAATGGAGCTACAAAAATATGAAATGGTATTTACAATGGTTTTTAGTGATGAAAATCACTATTTTTGTAGGGATTTCTTCTAACATTTTGACATACATTTCCTGGAGCTCCCTACTTGCTCCTTTTTGTGTGCCCAACTCTTTGATGCATGAAAAATTTAAATGGCCTACTTGCCAGATCTTCTTTGACTACTGTGTCTGCTTGTACTTTCTCTTCGCTCCGACTCCCTTCGTAGGCTTCCTTGTCTTGTGAGTCCTTCAATTCCTTGACTACTGCCAACACCCCCCTCTCTCGTGTCTGTCGTCTCTGATAGACCCTTGTCTACCTGTGCGTTGGGCGTAATATTGAACCACATCGGAAGCGAGGTGGTGTCTTCTAATCGTAGCCCACATGCTAGGTCTGTTAACAATGCATCCCAATCCACTGGACCTGGGACGTCTGGATGGGGCACCCGCAATTGCTCTGAGTGGATGGTCCTCTCCACAGCGAATAGTTGGAGGAGATGTGAGGGCTTGGGTACAAATATTTTTGAGTGATACTCCCAGAACCCTGTGATGAACATCTCCTCGAAGGTCTGCTTGAAGCATGCTGGGAGGTATTTAATTCTTGCGTGCCAGGCATATACTACCTTTATTGAGGGGGTAGTGCTCATGTCATATACCAGATCTTGGTTGCCTACAATGAAGCCAACTCTTGAAAAGTGGAGGTCCTTGATATTCTTGAATGTCCTGAATGTGATGAGCATTAATTGGAAGATCTTCATGCACATCTGTGCCATCACATCTGGCGTGTTCCGTAGTCGAATGCTCCAGTGACGGATTGTGTAAGCAACAGTAGGAGGTCCTTGTGGAGGTGCTAGATAGACATAATTTAACCACTTTGCTCAACCTTTGACGTTCTTTACCGCAATGGTAAATTCGGGCTAGGTGCGTCTGCGGAAGACTCAAGAAGACGGATCCTCCAGGTGGGTTGATGAATGGATCCTTTTTTAGCACTCTCTAGGATATCATCGGGCCTAAATTGTGTGGCGAAGGTTGGAGCCTTGCCACATCATCGTTGAATCTTTGTGTTGTAATCTGCCAAGAGTACACAGTATGGCACATACTGATCGTCGTTGGTGCCTATCCATCTATGATGAGACATACTGCGGAAATACTCTGACTTTATGATGGTGTCTTCTAATTTGGCCATTGATTGGATTTGGATTGCCACTCGAGCTTCATGGGTTTTTGCTGTCTTTTCGAGTGTCTGGAGCCATTCAGGTACTTCGACTTCCAAGGTATCCATTCCTTCTGAGGTTTGCTGACCTCCTGGCATTGGCATAGGAACCTATGGTTCCTCATACGATTCGTCTACCTCAATGGGTACCAATTCATCTGGCTCTGGTTCTACAACTGGAGAGGGCTGTCTTTAATATTCCAATAACTTCTTCTGCAATTCTGCCACCTGCTCTGTTAATGCCTTTACTTCCTCTGAAGTCGTGGTTGTTTCTATGACTTTGGGTTGTGCCTCCTGTTCCCTGAGCTGGCGGCGTAGCGCATCCCGTTCCTTTTCCAAATCGTCATGTGCTTCTAATAGATCTGCATAGCTTTCCAAGATTGTCTTCATTGTGTTTGAGGGGACTGCTTTGAATTGTTCTAGGTCGATTTCGTGGGGAGAGCCTTCCATGGCAGCTTCCAGGTTTTCTTCGTTTTGCTTCTGCAGACGCTTGTTTTCTTCAAGGGCGGTAGCCATGTGTTTTCTGAGTAGAGTCAAATTATGCCGGACTCTTAGATTATCTCCTTGGTAGACTTCTAGTAAAGCTTCGAGTTGTTTGACTCCTGGCACTTGTGATGGTTGGGGTGTCTCCAGGAGGGTTTGATGAGCTTGCTCGAGTGTGGTGTAACGTTGATTGAGGTCTGCATTTTCTTCTTCTATAATTGTAAGCCGTCTCTGTAGTTGTTGATGATTCGTAGTCAGTTGATGATGACGGTCTTCGAGAGCCTGATACTCACTCTGAAGTTGATACACACATTGATGTAATGCCATGAATATACTATTTACATTAAACGATGCAGGGAAAGATGAAGATGCAGGGGGAATGGGGAAGGGAAAGGGAGTTGTGAATGCTATGGAGTCAAGTGGTTAGGTAGGTGGAGGGGGTATGGGAGATTGAGGCTGCGTGGGGGGAGGGAGTGGTGCTGTGGCTAGTGATGTTTCCATTGTGTCGAACTTGTGTGTGAATGTGTAGATGGGAACGGTGGGTGGGGTGGATGTGATATTTGTGAAGAGTGTTGTGAAAGTGGGCATGGTAACTCCTCCAAATTGGATGCTGGGAGAGAGAGGAATTCCCATGACGAATGTGGTAATGGCAGGAATAGGCGTGGTAGTGCCAGGTGGTGAGGTGACTTGTGTAGTGAGAGGTGAGGTGGGTGGTGAGAGTGGTTCCACCTAATGTTCTTCTGTTTGTGTGTTACCTCCTGGCTCTGATACATTGATGTGGATTTGTTTGCCAGATCGCATGGGGCGAGTAGGCACTCATTTCTCAAATCGATGAATATAAGACATGGCTGCATGAACAGCCTCATCTAAACCTACTGCGTCAGCGTGCAGAATCATTGATTCAATAAACATGTCATCCACACCTTCCTCGGCTAACATTTGGCTCATGATCATCTTTCCTGTCTCGAGCGACAGTTTGTGTTGTCCTTGGACTCGCTTCATGGTTTTGTATAATCTTTTTATTTGGGCCGAGTATGCCGGGGCACTTGCTAGTTCTGAAAGTTCTTCATATTCTTGATCATACTCCTCGTTTGCTTCTTCTTCTTCTATCTCTTCTTCATCCTCTTCTACTTCTACTACTCCCGGTTGGGTCGGGGCTGAAGTTGTAGTCGTGGGTTGTTGTCCTTGGGTCGGCTCTGCTTCTGTCTCTAGGTTACACTCATTGATCAAATGGGAAATTTCTTCATCTGTCAAATCAGCAAGGGTGTAACCTTGTGGGAACTCCAAGTCCGATGGAATCGGAGGGAACACTAGATTGGGTCCTTCGGCGCTTGGTCTGGGCAGGTGAATGGTAAATGGTTGAACACGTCGCGTTTGTGGAGGGGTCACCTCTAGTGTGGTGGTGGCTCCCCTTGCTTGGGCACATGGTAATTGAACTCCCCCTCTCATCTTCTTCTATGGAGGACCCGTCGTTGACAGCCGTCTTTGGAATTCTTGGGCCCTAGACCATACTATTGCTCTTTGAATGGGCACATCGTACGCTAAGCATCTGTAAATTATTTTTGTCAGGGCACAGCATCCATGAAGTACATTCTTTTGTTTCTTATTCCATCGTTAATGGGCTAGGCGGATCTGATCTATGATCCAATGTGGTATATTGATGGTGAGATTCTCTGTCTCCGCCAAGTACAAGTTGAACCATATCTTTTTTGGTGGCATAGTGAAGCGTTCTTGGGCGGGAAAAGCAAAATGCTGCATGATCGTTCGTAGGTGGAGAGCAATGGTAGGTGTCATTGCTACCATGTCCTTCAATTTTTTGAGATCCTTATGCTTCATCCTGCCTGGAACCAATGTTTCTTTCTCAGTGGGAATATGCATACCTTGCATGTTCAATGCTTCCCGTACCAAATTGAGGGTCAGTTTGAATCTCTTGAGTTCGTGGCCTGGCAACAGTGAGGGTAGCACAAAAGTACTATCGCCTCCCTTGGCCCTGCTAGGAGTGATGGTACTGATAAAATAGGAGTAGTGTAGGAAATCTGGCTTAGGCAAATGTGCCCTGGAATAGCTATCCAAGCCCGCTTTGGTCCATACCGATCGCATTACTTCTGCATTCTGATATTTCTCAAATTCGTGAGTGAAGAAATGGTAGCGTCCCCATTTGCCATTGAACTCAATTTCTGCTTCCCAGAAGTAGGTGCCATCACCCAATGGCCGTGCGACATCACTAAACCAATGAGTGTGTTTCCCCACTTGAGAAGTGTGTCCCTAAGGAGGGTCCTGAATAGGGAGCACATGCACCGCTTGAAGTTCTTGAGGCCTCTCGGTGAGTTGTGGTTCAAGGAGGAGGGCTTCAATGTCCACAATTTGTGCGCTAGACCCCGCCTGGGAACTGGTGCCTCCGGTTTCTGCCATGTTACAGCTCGCTTGCTAGTTCTGTGAGAATATAGAAGCAGGTGTTAACATTGTAAAGGACAAGGTAGAACAATTTTTGTCCCCCTTACAATATTAACATGAGGTGAATGATGAGTTAGTCGATCAGTGAGTGCTCGATGATTGTGTGTGTTGTTAATCCTATGAGCTAAGTGAAAAGATGTAGTTAGTAGGTGTAGAGGAATGTACAAATGGGATCAAGGGGTTTATTAAAAGCTTTTGGCTGCCAAACACATTGAATGACTTTATGTTTTGGTTTTGTGGAGACTCTGGAGGGCTTTCTGAGGGTGTCTGCTTGGAAATGAGGCTGTATAGGGGCCCATTTGCAAGTGATTCCGCCCGTGCTCATGTGTAAATGTGTGTTTGTGTGTGTTGAATGAGAGTGGGCATCGGCTCTTTGAGTGAGTGAACCCTGTCGTGTATGGTGTGATTTGTGTGTGACTAGTTGAGCCCGTAAGCAGACTTAGGCACCCAAATTTATCTTGATTGTGGGCCAGCCTTCATCGACTTCTTGGGTACCTAGATAGATTTCACTTTCACAAAAGAATTTTTGGGAGTCTTCTTATTAGTATCATGCCGTTGATTACTAATAGGAAGTTGAGATAGTTGTTGTGGCTTGACCGCAATAGGACGCTCGCCTTTCCGCACCCACACTTGTTTCAATGGCTGAGACATCCTACTTTGCACGTTCTTTTGGCCTCCAGCATTGGTAGTCTTCAGTAATTGATCTGCCTTTGGTTGCTGCCTCCCCCTGGCCTTTGGAAAAGAAGTGAGTTCCGTTGAGTCCTTGACTTCTTTATTGAGATCATCATTCCTCTGCATCACATAGCTTTGGACAAGAATAGCATTGTCAACTTCATGTGTACCCCTGGAAGGACCAGGAGTCTGTGCCTTTCCTAGTTCCGTGAGTGCTCCATTATCTAACTCAACTATAATTCGACTCTGATTTACCCATACCTGAAGAAGTCCACTTCTTATGTTTAGGTTGACTGCATGATCATAGATCCAGTCTTGACCCAAGACAAGTGAGGTCCTCATCTTGACACACTAGTACTTTAACTGTCATTAGAACATCTTGAATGTAGAGGGGGAGTTCCACCTCGCCCATGCAAGGGGTTTCCACACCTTCCAATCCTATGAGATATGCTTCTATAGGATTGACATTTAATTTCAACTCTCGACAGTAAGAAAGTTTAACGGCACTAGCAGCTACACCTGAGTCAATCAATGGCCGTGCAATCCTTGCACTCTTCCCTTGTCCTATCTCCAAGGTTACAAAAGGACATCGGTCAACTATTCTATGGGGGCTTACACTTGAGACTTCACACATAGCCATATGATATCCTGGGTTCGCATAGTCATCTATCCTTGGATGATCTCGTCCTTGTCTTCTCATCTTCATTTTTCGGATGCGTTCCAAGGCTTCTGCCTGTGCTTCTTCTCGAACTCGTTTTTCCTCTTCTTTACGTTTCTTGGCAGTGTTGAGTCGATTGAGCATTTCCTCGGTGAGAGGTTCCTGATACAACTTGACGCTGCATCCGCTTATGTAGCTCGGGAGAATGTTGCCTTTGAGTGTGGCTAATTGGACTGCTCCACTAGTCGAGATCCTATTTATGATCATAGGTCCATAACCACGTTTTTCTAGCTTTCTCGTATGTTGTTTCAGAGTATATACCAAAACTAAGTATCCGGCCTTTACTCCTTTATCTTTAACATGGGCATCAAAATATGCCTTCTATCGTTTCTTAGCTGCATATATTCCTGCGGCAACTCTCAGTCTTGTTTCACCTAATCGTTCAAGGTCAAAAATTCTCGAAGAGAGTTCATGGCCCGTCCACTCATGCTCCTGTGCTACTTTCAATGTGGGAATCAAGAAGTCCAGAGGTAGCACCGCATTTTGGCCAAATACCATCTAAAAGGGTGTGTCTTGGAGTATCGTTTTATAGGCCACTCGGTATGCCCAAACAGCATGGTGTAGCTGTTTGTCCCAATCAAAGCGTTTATTATTTACCAATTTAGTCAACACATTGCATAGGATCTTATTTGTGCTCTCAGCCTGGCCATTAGCTTGTGGGTGGGGCAGACTTCTTATGTACTACCAAGAATTCTTGGAGAAGATTTTCAATAACCTCATTCAAGAAGTGAGTCCCTCTATCACTAACTAGATCTACAGGTAGCCCGTATCTTGTGAATACATTCTCAAATAAGAACTTAGCTGTCGTTTGAGCATCGTTCTTTGTGGTAGCTTTCACTTCTACCCACTTGGTTAAATAGTCTGTGGCCACAATGATATATTCAGCATGTGAACCCTTGGCTAGGGGATTAATAGGACCTACAAAGTCTATTCCCCACTTAGAGAATGCACGTCCACCCATCATAGGTTTTAAAGGCATCTCATCTTTGTGTATAGGATACTGAGTTCGCTGACAAATGTCACACCCTTCCACATAGGTATGTGCATCCATGTGAAGGGTCGGCCACCAAAGTCCTGCAAATAGGATTGCCTTGATCACCTGATCTGGTCCAAAGTGTCCTCCTGCTACACCTTGGTGGGCAGTTTCCAAGATCTTGAGATATTCACTCTCATGGACACATAGTCTCAAGTAACCATCTTTACCACGCTTGTATAGATTATCACCAATGAGTGAGTAATCTAGGGCTTCTTGTTCTAGACTTCTTTGTTTGGCCAATGTCATATCTTGAGGGAATGTTTTCGTCCTCAGGAAGGCTACTAGTGGTTCACTCCAATCTGGCACTATGGACACTTGATATAGAGTGGCATGTTCCACAGGTGGTTTAGTGCAGCAGATCGGGCATTCCTTGCACAACTTGTGGACATCAACTTCCATAGTAGGCCAATGCACTCCGAATCTCCTAAGTGTCTGTAAAGTTCTTTGCTTTGAGTAGTGTTGCTCTAATGCACCTACATGTGCTAATTGCAACCATTTTGCGTACTCGTCCTCTTCCACACAACAAGCCAATATCCCTTGATCTGTCTGTTTGTACATGCTTCCTGCCATGATATGGTACTTCTGGGCTTTTACTACCTCTCTACCTTGAGTGTTTATGACTGGATGGTTAGGCCCGTATGTCAATACTGGCACTAATGGCTTAGCCCACTGAGGTACAACTTCCAAATTAAACAAGTAAGCATCAGGAAGGTCATTTGATACTCCTTGTGGGGCTTCTCCAGATGTGAGCCTAGAGAGATGGTCTGCTCTCAAGTGAGTCTTCCCTTTCCTCACCACAACTTCAAAGGCGTATTCCATTAGTAAGAGAAACCATCTTACTAATCTACCTGTATTGCATGGCTTGTTTACCAAGTACAACAGTGCTTGATGATCAGTGAAAAATTTAAACTTATTTGCAAGCAAATAGTGTCTAAACTTTTTAACAGCGTATACCATGCCTAAATCTTCTCGTTCAGTGGTGGTATAATTTCGTTCAGCTGCATTCAATTTTCTACTGGCAGAGGCAATCGGAAGATCCATATTACCTTCACCTGTAGGTTGTGCAAGCACACATCCAATAGCATAATTGGATGCATCTACATGAACATGAAAGGGCTTATTCGAGTCTGGTGTGGTCAAGATTGGTGTTGAACACAATCTTCTTTTGAGTTCATTGAAAGAGTTTTCACATTCATCGGTCCACTCAAAGTTAGTCAAAAGTCCATACAGAGGCTTGGCAATGATGGTGTACATGTGTATAAAGCATCGGTAATAGCCACAATGCCCCATGAAAGCTTGTACTTCCTTGACATTCTTTGGCCTAGGTAACTTGGCTATGGCTCTTACTTTCTCTTCATCGGTGGATATGCCATTCTTTGACACTATGTGTCCTAGAATCTTGCCTTGCCTGACCATGAAAACACACTTTTCTGGGTTCAAGCAGACTTGATATTCTCTGCATTTGTCAAAGATTTGCCTGAGTTCAGGTATTTGTGTATGTCTAATGTTGGAATGCGCACAGAGATCATCAACATAGACCTCCAAATTCTTCCTCAAGAACTCTTTAAACACGTGACACATCAGCCTCTAGAAGGTAGCGGGTGCATTGGTAAGCCCAGATGACATTACTCTAAAGGCAAATATGCCCCACTCTGTGGCAAAAGCTGTCTTATGCTGATCTTCCGGAGCAATGGCTACCTGATTGTAGCCCGAAAATCCATCAAGGAAGCTGTACACTTCCTTGCCTGCTACTCTTTCTAAGAGATGTTCTGTGATAGGAAGCGGATAGTTATCTCGAATTGTGGCTGCATTGACCTTTTTCAAGTTAATGCACACATGTAGCTTTCCATTCTTCTTGGGCACCACTACAATGGGGGATACCCACTCAGTGTGCTCAATTTCATAGATGAATCCAGCTTCTACCAGTCTATCTATCTCCTCTTTGATCTTAGCAGCATAATTATCATTACATGTGTATGGTTTTTGCTTAGAGGGTTTCACGTTTGAGGTCATGGGAATTGTGTGTGAGCATATGTCTGGGTCAACACCTTTCAAATCCTTGTAACTCCAAGCGAATACATCTCTGTATTCTCTTAGCAAGGCTATTAACGCATGCTCTTCTTCCTCTGTTAGGTCATGGCCTATGTACGTGCATCTCTCCTCTCCTTCTTCTAGGGCTACCACTATTTTCTTGGTGGTTTCTTTGTTATCATAGGCTTCTCCTGATTGTGCCTCTCGTTTAGGCATTTTTATCATGACTCTCCTGTCGTCTATCTCATACTTTTTAAAGTTTTTAGGGACCTCAAACAAGGATTCCTCTTCTTCTGGTGTGACTTCTCTCTTCTTTCCTTTCTTTCCTTCATCCCTAGGGGTCACTTGTGTGGCTAATCTTACATCATTTGTAAGCTCTCTGTGTCTCTGGGGTTGAAATTCTACTCCATAGAAGTATTCTTCATCTGATGCAAAAGGTGGATCCATAATGATTGACTCTAGATCTGAGTCACTTGCATTCTCAACTGCATCAGGGCTAGGTTCCGATGCTTCTAGAACTGCCCCTCCCATGATGGGCTCTATGGAGAAGACTGAAATGTCATAGCCATCCTCATCACAGTGGGGTGTCCATTGTTCTTCATTGATGGCTATGTCCATTGTTGCTAAAATTTCTGCCCAGCCGTGAGGTTCAAACTCTTCATCAAGAAACACTACAGGTGCGTAGGCTGGGTCTTGAATTGACCTATGGGTTAGCACCTATCTCTCTGGCCTTTTCTCTCTTCTCTTCTTCCACTGCCACTTTACACATCCATAAGTGAGTGTCTTCATGCATCCATGAGGATCCTGATCCTATGGAGTGCACAGACTCCATGTCATCCTTGGCTCTATGGATGGGATTCCATTGAAAAGGCGGTACATCTCTATGAGAGTAATCCTTGAGATTGACTTTGGTCGTAACACTTAAGTGTTGAAAATACAAGGAATTGGTTCCCCAATCCTAGACCACTTGCAACTGTCGCATAAATGGTCTTCCCAAAATCATCTCATAGGCATGGTTTTTGCTAAAATCACATATGGCGAAAGTATGCTCAAACTCAACACCGCATGTAGTGATATTCCTTCCAGTAAGCCTAAGGGTCTTTCTATGTGGCCATCAGCCATCTGCAATTTCATCCTCGTGGGCCTGAGTGCTGCCTTGCCCCAACGCTTCCATAGGGAAGTGGTAGCAATAGCAACTCCTGCACCTGAGTCTAGAATCGCCTTGGTTGTGTACCCCTGATGGGTAATGGGAAGATAGGTGTTTCCTTCTTCTCCTTCACTCATATCTCCTATCTTGTCTAGAGGAATTTTTGGTACTGTTCTATGAGAACCTACCTGGGAACGGGGTTTCACTACTTCTGGCATTTGCTTAGCTACATGTTTCCATAATTCTGGCCTAACTTTGAGTAGCTCTTCTAAAGTGAGGTTGCATTGCACCTTAGTGTTTTTCACTACCTCCGTATTCCTAGGTATGACTGAGTCTTCGTTTCTTACCATGACAGTGGGTGCTCTCATACAAGTAGACTTGGCTTCCCACGGGCCTGTGAAGTGGGGTAATTCCTGTAGGGAGTTAGACTCGAAGTCTAACCTCTCTTGATTTTGTGCACTCTCCTGCTCTCCATAAATGGAAGGAATATCTTGTGGGAATTGATCCTGCGTGTCATCCACAAGTTCAATGGGAGGAGGGACTTCACTTTCATTATCCCATTTGTCTTCTTGAATCTCTCGTAGGAATTCTGGTGTGTACCTATTCATAGAAGAGGAGGTGTCTAGTTCAGTGGAATTGGGCACAAAAGCTTCCTGTGGGGGAAGGCTTATTCTTTTACTTGCCTCATCTTTTCCTTGATTTTTTTCTTCCTTGGCAGATCTTGCAATTATGCTCTCTTACTTCTCTAGGAGTCCATCCAAGTGCAATTGTGTCTTAGCTGAGCCAGAGTAATTGAAGAGGTGACTGGCTTCAAACATGGTCTGAGCCAACGCGACCATTTTTGCGCACAGCTTGGTTCTTTCTATCTCTAGGTCAGCTCTAGGGTAACACTTGTCATGATCCATTACATTTGGCCCTTCTTGGATTCTGGCCTGATATGCCTTAAGCATCATATCTATGTCTTCAGGAGTGGGGTCAGCTAATATTGATCCTACTCTAGGGGGTGGTGGGATGGCCTAAGGTAGGTGAACAGATGGTGGTGGAAATGAGGGTGGTGGTGGTATGTGAGATTTTGTTTGAGAGGTGAGTTCAACAATTTTGGCTTTTTTTTCTCTTATGCTTTCTTCTAGGTCGCTCATCTTTTTAGAACATTGTCTTTTCATTCTCTCTCGGCTATCCCTCCAGGCTCTCGACCGTTTCTTGGCTATGCTCTCGGTTTCACTAACCTTCGCACTCTTCTCCTGACCTATTCCTGGGTTTTGTTGCAAAGCCTGCGCTCTTGTGACCACTTGCACTGGTGCAGTGGAAGTGACACTTCCTGTTGAGTCTACAACTAAGCCAATAACGTTAATTGGAGTTATTTTTGGCATATTATTGGGATTCTTTGGGCAATCTCGTAAGAGATGCTCCTTTTCGCAATCTTGACAAAAGCCTTGTATTGTTACTGAATGTGGTTGTGTAGATACAGGCATTGGGCAATCACGAATGAGGTGATCTCCTTGACATCTATAGCATGGTCCCCTAGGGATTGGGGGTCTTACCTGCCTCGGTTGAGGTCTAGTGTTGGGATTTGTGTACATGAGATTTGCATACTCTGGCTCCCAACTAGGTTCACTCGGTTCTTCACTATAGTAGGATTCACCATGTTCAGGAGACTGCATATAGTAAGCCTGTGGACTATCTATGTGAGTGGAATCAAAACTATGATCATTCGGGTCACTTTCTGAAAGCAACAGAGTCACTGGGACTATGGCTCTATTCAAATTTTCCTCAGCAGCAACATACTTCACAGGAATCACATTAGCTGGGGTTGGAGGTTGTTGAGCTAACACAGGTTGAGGGCTTGGTTGGTTTTGGTAGGGTTGTTGATAGGATTGCTATGGTCTACCATATTGCTGTGGGGGGTACTGGTTCTGGTATCTGCCCTGTTGTGGATAGGGCTGAGGGTAGGTCTACCTAACTGCTTGCTTATTGTATGGGCAGTCCTGTGCTGTGTGATTAGTGTATCTCCGTTCTATGGTACAATATTGGCTGCTAGGGTTCACTTGGGGTTGAGCCATGATGGGACATACGTTCGCCATATGGTCACCACCGCAAGTATAACACCTCTTTACTGGGGCAAATCTAGGAATTTGTTTACTAGAGACACCTAGTTTTTGAGCTACTTTCTCCGCAAGTTCCTCAATTGATGTGGATTGCGAGGAAGAGAGACTAGAGGCACTATCTGAATCTTTGTAGATTTTGGAAAGCTCTAACTCCTCCCCTAGGTTATCCTCAATGTCGATGCACATGCGTACACACTCTTCTATGGTCCTAGGGTCCTTCAAGTACACATAGGATCGCAACTTTGTACTTAGCAATCCATCCAAGAATAAAGCCACTTGTTTGGCAGGTGTGGGTAACTCAGGAACAGGGCATCTCTCAAGATACTGCCTAAATCTTCTTCCTGCAAGTCTCACGGTCTCTTGAGGGGTCTGCTTGAAGCTGTGTATCAATGAGGAAGTATTATGCCTTATGCCACTTTTAGAGAATTCGGTGATGAAAGCCTCTAAGAGTTGGTCTATGCTCCTGAACTCTCTCTCATTCAATAGTTGAAACCACGTAAGGGTTGTGTTCCTAAGTGTTAGACCAAAGGCATTATATTGCATGAATAGGTCCTCAACTTGTTCAGCTCTCAAGACTTGCCTAAACTCGGCCACATGATCATATGGGTCTCCTGTGCCATCGAAGTAATTCTTCATGGACTTAACTAACTGAGTCAGTCTCAAAATCCTGGTGTGTTCCCTAGGCCTTGGCAAAGGGAAATCATCAGCATTCCTTTGGTTCCTTGGGGCTCTAAGTCCCTCAGGTTCTAATCTATTTGTTTCCGTTCTCGTTCTTTCTCTTTCCACTGGGTTGGCAAAGCTTACCTCCGGTCCATCTCTATGTCTGTCTCTTTGAGTTCCATGAGCATGGGATGTTCCAGCTCCGGGGTGACCAAAGGACACATTCGATCTTGGTTGGGGGAAAATAAATTCATCTTTCCAAGTGTAAGCATGCCTATCGTTTTTTGTTACCACAAAGACCCTCTCTGAAGCGTGATCTAAGTAGGTCACTCTGCCTGGGGTATCAGGATCTTTGAACTCATATATCATGATTGTTCCTACCTCATTCGGCTGATCAGATCTATACCTCCAAAAGGCTTCATCAGTCTCTCGGTTCAGGAGTAGATCTATGCTCTTATTGTCTTGGGGAATCCACTTTGGTGTGATAATCCTAGTGAGAACAGATTTGCCTCGGGGGGTTCTAGGTTCTACACCCATGTTTCCTTGCTCCAGGTCACCTAAGTCCGCTTCTGAGATCACATTCCCAAATTCATCTGTCCTATCTGGATGACTCGTGACTACATAATTGTCCCTTCTTTCTCCAAGTATGCTCCATTTTCAAACTTGACCGCTGGATGTTCTAGTCCAATGGATTGGTCAGGGTTTTTAATCTGGACCACATATCTTCCTAGGCCATCCTCATAGATGCTAGCACCTAATCGGTTGGTCCTAAGGTATTCGAGTTGCGTCTTGTAAGGGCCTTCTACCCTATGTAAATGTGGCACTCCTGAACTTCCCGTAGGTCTCTCCATACCTTGGGACATCTCGGACTCACTGGTTTCAAAGCTAGGGTAATAGGAATGATGGCTCAACTGCTGGGCCCAAGACCTAGCAGTGTGATTGACACTATCCTCTGAAGATATAAGACTTTGTCTATCTCTCCCTAGGTGTCGTCCTGATCTAAGGTTCATAAGCCCAATTGAATAATCCCAAATTTTCCCAAGTACACTTTGCGTTGCTGAGTTCTTTTGTATTAGTCGCTTGTTCTTTTTTAATTGCCCTTAGGGTGTCACTTCTTGTCCAATTAATCTTCGTCACGAGGAACACTTAAGTTTTATCGTACTTTGAGTGTGGTCGCTCGATTTAAATTCTTTTCCCTTAGGTTGTTTTGCAATTGTAATCTCCTAGCGCTTGCACTTGAGTGATTAGAGTTCTTGGACTTGGTCGTTCTTAATGTATCCCTAATTAATCAAAACCTCTATCCGTACTTAGCCTATGCTAGGGATTGACAGAGGGTGTTGAGAAGTTCCAACCTTGAGTTTCTTTCCCTGTGTGTTGCCCTCGTGTGCCCAGGAAGCGTGTTCCCAAGCTTGCACTTACTCTTGCTTCGAGTACCCTTAGCTGCTCTCAAAGAACCTGAAAAAGTCCACCATTAGCTCAAGAATTGAATTCAGTTGATAGACAGATCACTTTCATGCATGTAATTCACTAAACAAATTGCCTTTTGCCTTTATGGGAAACAATCCCAAGGGACCCTCTGTTTTTCCAACAAAAAACAAAAATCACAGCAAACGGATTTTGTATGAGGAAGTTATGTCAATTCAGGGTTTTGGGGCTAAAACAGGATTTCAAACAGGTTAACAGGTAGACAGGACTTCTCAAAATGCTTTGGGATACCGGCCTCACAAAGCAATGATGAACCCTAGTATTTGTCCCACAATTTGTCAAAAACAGACCACTATATTTTGCCCTAAAAATTTGGCCGAATTTGCCCGTCAATCGCGTTCGCAAGCTCTGTCAATTGCGATTGATAGGTCAATCGCGATCGACGTGTCGGTCGCGATTGACTGGTCCGTCGTCACTGTCAGTCGCGATTGATGGGTCAATCGCGATTGACACGTGGCCCGGATTTTCAGTCGATCATGGTCAAAGGGTCGTTGACTCTGTCGATCGCGATCGACGTGTCGGTCGCGATTGACAGGTCTGTTGCGAGTGTTCAGTCGGTCGTGGTCAAGCAGTCGTTGACTGGGTTGGTCGTGATTGATAGGTTCGTCGGGGCTGTCAGTCGCGATTGACTGGTCGATCACGATTGATGGCTCGATCGTGATTGACACGTGTCATGCGTAGGTTCTGTCAGTCGTGGTCAATCGGTCGTTGACTCTGTCGGTCACGATTGACGTGTCGATCATGATTGACAGGTCAGTCGGCAAGTGTCCGTCGTGGTTTGTCGATCGCGATTGACAGGTCGATCGCGATGGACAGAAAACTGAGGAATTTTAAAATTTCAAACACATATTCATGAAGCTCTAGGCCTATGCATCACATTTATGCACTTAGTTTTGCAAGAAGGTCAATTTTTTTGTCGGTCGAGATTGACTAAGGTCAACGCCTCGGGACTTGCACAGTCAAGTTTTTTACCTGCTGGAGCTGGTGTAGCTGCTGGGGATGCTGATTCTTGCAGGAAATCTCAAAAAACACAGAAAATCACAAGCACACAAACGCTCTCTCGCTCTCTCTCACAAGTGAAATGAGGAAAATGGTGTGGGTGGGGTGATATGACCAAAAACTGAAATTTTTCGTGATGATGGAGATGGATGTGGGAGATGGTGAGGATGATGATGGTGATGAGAAAAACAAAAGAAAATAGATAAAAGTGAAGAAAATACCTATGACTCCAACGCCTCAACTCTACGTCTTACCATCACACGCTCGTCCTCAAAGCTCGATCCCCGGCAACGGCGCCAAAATTTGGTGTAGCTCAGTGATGAGTAGCACCTCCTTTAATGTCAATCCGGGAAGAGGTGAGGATGGTATGATGACCTCGAGCAAGTGAAGGCACAAGTGTGTGAGTGAGAAGCACACAAACATGCACACACATACACACACACGCGCACATACGACAAGAACAAAGAGGAAGACAATGGAGTTCTTTTAGATTACTTTCAAAATGCTCATACAAGTTGAATTCAATTACAAGCTAACCCCAAAAATGAGCTCTCTAGCTCTATTTATTGTTTTTCACTAGCTTTTGGCCTTGTCCAGACCTAGTGTCCGGCCTAGTTAAAAATTAGGTTCTAGGGCCTATCTGGAGGTTCAAACGGAGTCTAAAAAATGTGAAAACTGATAGGTAGGTACTTCTAAAGCTCCTCAAGCTCAAGGACTCCTTGGCTTGCACAAAATGGAGCTACAAAAATATGAAATGGTATTTACAATGGTTTTTAGTGATGAAAATCACTATTTTTGTAGGGATTTCTTCGAACATTTTGACATACATTTTCTGGAGCTCCCTACTTGCTCCTTCTTGTGTGCCCAACTCTTTGATGCATGAAAAATTTAAATGGCCTACTTGCCAGATCTTCTTTGACTACTGTGTCTGCTTGTGCTTTCTCTTCGCTCTGACCCCCTTCGTACTAGGCTTCCTTGTCTTGTGAGTCCTTCAGTTCCTTGATTACTGCCAACAGCAACCAATGGCGAACTTGGAGGCATCCATATGAATATGAAATGGTTTATTCCAATTTGGTACTTTCAAAATTGGTGCAAAACTCAAATGACTCTTTAAATCGTTGAACGCCTTTTCACGTTCTTCTGTCCAGGAAATTGAGTCAACAATCCATAAAGAGGCCTCGTTTTTATGGCATACATGTGAATGAATCTATGATAATATCCACAATGTCCCATAAATGCTTGCACTTCTTTAGCAGTCTTTGGTCTTGGCAAATCCAGAATTACTTTGATTTTGTCTTCATCGGTGGAAATTCCATTCTTAGAGACAATGTGTCCTAAGATCTTTCCTTGTCGAACCATGATGACACATTTTTCCAGGTTAAGGCATACTCTATACTAATGACATTTAGCAAATATTTTTCTTAGTTATAGGATGTAGGCTCTAGTCTTATAGCTGAATAGGTACATAAATCATCCACGTATACCTCCATAATCTTTCTCAAAAATTCCTTGAACACATGGCACATCAGTCTTTGGAAAGTGGCTAGGGCATTAGTTAGACCAAATGGCATAACCCTAAAAGCATAAACTCCCCATTCAGTTGCAAAGGTTGTCTTGTTGTTGGCCATCAGGACCAATGGTTACCTGATTATATCCTGAAAAGCCATCAAGGAAGCTATAGACTTCCTTGCCTACAACCCTTTCCAATAGATGATCTGTGATGGGTAATGGGTAACTATCACGTATGGTGGCTGTGTTTACCTTTTTAAGGTTAATGCACACCCTTAATTTTCCATTCTTTTTCGGCACTACCACTAATGGTGATACCCATTTCGTGTGTTCAATTTCATAAATGAAGCCCGCATCCAAAAATTTATATATCTCATCCTTAATCTTTGTCGAATAAACATCATTATAGGTGTATGGTCTTTGTTTGGAGGGCTTGGCTTCTCTTGTCATAGGGATTCTATGAGCACAAATAGAAGGATCTACACCTTTTAAATCCTCTTCTCCTTCTTCAATAGCTACTACAATCTTCTTGGTCCGCTCTTTATTGTCGTATGCTATCCCTTGTTGTGCTTCTCGTTTTGGCATCTGTATAGCAATCTTTCTTTCCTCTACTTCATATTTTTTGAAATGTTTAGGCACCTCGAGTTGGTCTTGAGGTTTGTTTTCTTCTTTTTCATTTTCCATGTTGGGTTCATCTATTATTGGTTGTAGCACGTCTTGAGTCAAATCTAGACTAGTCTCAATCTCTTCCTTCTTTTTCCTTTCTTCCTCAAGAGGTTCCAATTCCATTTATATGCTCTCGTAGTCTTCATTCCATTCTTTTTCAATTAATTCCCCTTCATCCGCTTCTTGGAGAATATCCATGTATAGATTTACATCGTATCCTTCCTCATCTATGCATTCATTCATAGTTATTACTTATTTGTTTACACATACATCAAGAGTGGCTAAAATCTCCATCCAACCATGGGGTTCGAACTCTTCATCTAAGAATATTTGAGGCATGTAAGCACGATCTTCTACAGGTCTGGACACTCCTTATCCTGGCTGCCATCTTTGTCTCCTTTCTTCTTTCCTTTTAGCTGCCTCACACATCCATAGGTGAGTATCTTCATTCATCCATGTTTGACTACTCGATCTTACACTATGAATGGATAAATTATTGTCTTCCTTATGAATCGGGTTCCATTGTAGAAGAGGGACATCTTGACAAGTATAAGTATGGATGTTTATCTTAGTTGTCGTTCCTCCATGCTGCAAGTACATTGCATCTTTTCCCTAGTCTTGCACTACCTTGAGCTGTCTCATGAAAGGTCTTCCCAATATCATCTCATAATTGCTAGCCTTTTCGAATTGACATATTGCATAGGTATGCTCAAATTCGACTCCACAAGTGCTGAATACTACATTTTCCAATAATCCTAAGGGTCGCTCTGTATGTCCATCTGCCATTTGAATCTTCATTCTGGTAGGTAGTAAAGCTAGCTTTCCCCATTTCTCCCATATTTATTTGGTAGCAATTTCTACCCCAGCTCCCGAGTCTAATATGGCTTTAGTGGTATAACCTCTATAAGTGATAGGGAGGCATGTGTTTCCTTCATCTCCCTCACTGAAATCTCCAACCTTGTCAACTGGGATTTTAACAGTGGCTGCTTCATCTCGCATCTCGCTTTTGTCTAACTTTGTCTCTAACTGGCTGGTGATTTTCTCTCTTAATTGAGGCTTCGCTTTCAAGAGTTCTTCCAGAGTCAGTGTACATGGTATTTTTAATTTTTTTAAGGTGTTGTATTATGTCAGAGGTTTGGATTGATGGGTTTTGCTCCTTTCTCCTCACTGAGGGAACATGATATAACTCAGAGTTATGTTCATCCTCCCCATATAGTTTGGTAATACATTCACATTGTCTTCATCATCTTTTTTGTCATCCATTTGAGACGATCTTTTTGGGTTTAATTTAGGAATTGACAATTCAAGCTTGCCTACTGCTTCTAACTTCCCAAAAGGTGGTTCAATTCCTTCCACTTTCTTCCATTTATCTTCTTGGAATCTTGGCCATAAGTCTCTAGGCCATTCCACGTCTACTTCAGGGATTACAGATCCTTCTTCTTTACTTTCCTGGAATTTTTCTTCATAGTTCTCGTCTATCTTTCCTTCCCTAGGGTGACTAGGGGCTACACATTAATGAAATTCTTTTTCAGGGATCCTTGTGCTTGGTAACAATTGAACAGGTTTTTCTAGGGTTTGCTGAGCCAATTCAATTAACTTCTTACATATTTCTAATCTCTCTTTTTCTAAGTCGCCTCTTGGGTATTCTCTTTCGTGTTGCTCAGTGGGTGGGCCTGCCTTTATTTGTGCTTGATATGCTTTAATCCACATGGCTAAATCTTTTGGCATTGGATCGGCTAAAACAGATCCTCCCTCTTGTTTGTTATGCTTTTTTGTCTCCTTGTTGGGGTTTCCTTTAGGTTCTTGCTTTTCATCTTGGCTTTGCTTGTTGTTCTCATTCTCTAACTTTTGTTGCAATCTCTTGTGTTTTATCTTTTCTCTATGAGTCTTCCATCTTTGGGTTCGTCTAGACTTAGCATCCTTCTCAGACTCTTCAGAGTCTGCAACTACTTGTGGTGTTGGGGTGTTCAACTCTTTGTCTTAGTTATTATTTTCTTTGGATTTATCGAGGGTATCTCTTTCTTTTGCCCTAGTTATGGCTTTCAATGGCAAAGTCTATTCCTTATCACTCTCTGATGACTCTACCACTTCTATAACATTTATTTGTGCAGCGGGATTGATTTTATTGGGGTTTTTAGGGCAATATCTAAAAAGATGTTCTCTACCACAATCACTGTAGCAACCCTCCCAAACTCTCTGAGGTGGTGGTGGGTTAGGAAATGTACACTCTCTGATAAAGTGATCACCTTCACATCTATAACATGGTCCCCTAAAAGCAGGTGGTCTATTCATTGGTCATGGTGGTACTAGAGCTCTAGGAGTAGTGTACATTAATGACACGTAGTTGTGATCATATCCGTAGGAGCTATCATAACCATCAGATCCATATATATATGGCTCATAGGATTCTCCATACTCAGCCATAGTATTTTCATAGGTGGAATAACTTCCCTGACTAAGGTCATAAGATTGATCATAAGTCTCAGTACTAGTCAATGGGGTTGCTGGTACTATTGCTCTTTCAGGATTCTCTTCAATTTGAGCGATTTTCACTGGGACAACACTTTGTGGGTGAGGTGATTATTGTTCTAACACTGGTTGATTATATCCTTGATATGCATATGGCCTTGGTGCAGGTGCTTGCTGCAGGAAAGGAGGGTATCTATAGGCTTCTCCTCCTTGATCTCTCAGGGGGTATCCGTAAGACTTCAATGATGGTTGTCTAGGTCTTGGTTGTCGATTGTAAGGACAATTCTCCATACTGTTATTTGTGTACCTTTGCTCTATGCTACAATAATGAGTTGTGCCCTAGGCCGGTGGTCTTTTATAGGCATAAAGAGGTGATGGAACTATTCCCTTATTGCACATGTGAGAAGGATGATCTCCTCCACAGTGAACACATCTCCTGAGCATAGGCACTCTCATAGGGTTGTTAGGATAATTCCTCTGTCCTTGAACAATCAGCTTCTTAGCCACTACATCCGCTATCTCTTCTATATTGTTCTTGGGATCGGAAGTACTGCTAGCATTGACCTCACTCTGAACACTTCCTTGAGGTATTTTTAAGTCTTCCGCCAGATTTTCTTCTAGATCGATACACTCCTTCATGCATTCTTGTAAACTTTGGAATCTCTTCACACATACTAAGGATCTCAATGAACCATTCACCAATCCTTCCAAGAATAATGAGACCATTTTATTTTGGGTGGGGCTCTCTTCTGCAGGACATCTATCCACATATTGCTCGAATCGCTACGCTGCTAACCTCATTGATTCCGTAGGCGACTGCTTGAAACTATGAATTAATGACAAAGAGTTGTTTTCTATTCCAGTCTTAGTGAATTCCTCAATCAATTCCTGATATACTTGTTCCATGTTTTGAAAACTATTAGGATCTAAGGGTTGGAACCATGCTAAGGCCATGTCTGTGAGGGTTAGGCCAAATAATTCATATTGGACCGTGAAATCTTCTACTTGTTCCGCACTCACCACTTGCTTGAATTTAGCAATGCAATTGTATGGCTCACCAAAACCATCATAGTGGCTTCTCATGCATTTGGCAACTTGAATTGGTCTTAGTCTTCTTCCAAGTTGAGGCGGTCTTGGCATTACAGGGAAAACTAGATGTCCTACAGGTATGCCTACATCTCTTCCTACTAGTGGCCTCTCAGGAACATGGATTCTATTTCTTGGTTCCCCATTTGTAGGAGGTCGATAGTTGGTATTAACACTTGGTGTAGCAAACTGGACTTGGGGTGTAACCAGAATTCTCTGTTGTTGTGTCTGACTGGAATGCTAATAAGATGAATTTTGGTGAGTTCCTCGGGGATTTTGAGAAGTAGTGGCTTGATCCCTAGGCGGGAATAGACGAATTTTTTGATATCTCAACCTAGCTCTCTCTAATTCAGTCATGGGCCAGTATCTTCTCTGATTCTTGTATAAGTAAGTAATGTGGGAGGGGTTTTCAGGATCTTATAACTCATAGATGGTGGCTCGATTTTTCACTTCTTCCCACAACAAAGAATTGGTTTTATGTCAATGATCCATTCCATTCACCATGTAGACATCCATTAAAGAGTCATCTTGGGGAATTAGGTCTCCTCTCCAAACCCTAATTATAATGGACTTCCCTCTAGGGGTTGACACCTGTTCTTCTTGTCCCTCTTCATTAGGGTTTTGGGCATTATCTTCTTCCCTTTGCTCATTGATGCTCTCTGGATGCTCTGTGACTACATACATAATCCCCCTTTTATCCATATAGAATCCTCCCACAAACTTGACTGCTGGTCTAGGCACTATGTTAGCATCCCTAGCTTTCTTCAACCTTGCCACTGATCTATTCAATGCATCTATGTAGATGCGTAGGTCATGTTGATTGGTGTTCACATATTCTAAGGAGGTTCTGCCTTCAATGATAGCCATTAGGCCTGCTATGGGTATCGAGCTATGCATGTCTTCTAAGGTCATAGTGATTTCCTCTTCAGACTCACTCGAGGTCTCAAAATAATGTGAATGAATACTAGGCTTGGCTACACTTCCTACAGATGATACCACACTCCTTTGGCTTCCTAGGACTCTTCCCGATCTCAAGTTCATTCACTAATGGCTCTATTTGAGTCTGGACAGACCTTGGCTCCAAAACTCTCTTCAATATATATATATATATATATATATATATATATATATATATATATATATATATATATATATATATATATATATATATATATATATATACATATATATTCTTGATTTGGAGTTTCATTAATGAGATATCACTGATATTCACTGCCACGACACATGATACTTGCTCTTCAGACGACACCCGATACCTAGTTTCCCACAATATTTGGCTCCATGACACACAATATTTGTGATCCTGATGACATCTATAGTTGGCGACACTCCACACTTGGATGACTACCAACACACGCCACCTGAGCAGTCATGACACACGACACCTAGATATCATGACTCTTCGATCTAAACATGACACTTGAGTATCATGAAACACGACACTTGGATATCGCGACACTTTGATTTGAACACGACACTTGATTACTGTGACACTTGAGCTTAACGACACTTAGATATCGCGACACAACCCAATGTCACACGATACCTGGGTATAACAACACTTGGCCTTTGGATGTCATGACACTTGGATATCGCGACACTTGGCCTTGGGGGGTCATGGCACTTGGATATTGTGACACTTGGCTCTGATCACGACACTCAGATGTTGTGACACTTGACCCAATGTCACACAATACCAGGATGTCGTGACACTGACCTTGGGAGGTCACGACACTGGGATGTCGCGACACTCCACCTTGGGATGTCACGACACTTGGATTTTCTCACACATAAGCAATTATTTAAAAAAAACTGAGTTAATGAATGTGCTCTTAATGCCTATTCCCCCTTCTCTAGGTGCCTGTGTCACCAAAAAATCTCACTCAAACCCATGATACCTTCCTCATGACATCGGTCACAGGTCGCCTCACGTTTTCTCCTGCTTCAAAATGAAATTTTAGAACAATTACTTGGTCAGCTCACCTCACCAAGCTACCCTCAAGCTAGCTTCAATCCCCACTTGCTCTTTCTAGCTCCAAATACCACGATATCCCCTCTACGACACATGTCGTCTTCGCTCTCTCGACTAGAGAAACACGTATATGGCTTTCCCAAAGGCAATATGCATTGAGTATGCTATAGAAGTATGGTATGGATGATTTTAAGCCAATCTCTATGCCACTAGATCAGAATTTGAAGTTGGATACTACGTCAAGTGAAACATTGGATAATGCTATTATGTACATGAAAATTGTGGGAAGTTTGAAACATGTCATAATTACAAGTTCTCATCTAAGCTACATAGTAGGACTTAGAAAGTCAATCTATGAAGGTTCTAATAAACCACATTTAGATGCATTGAGACACATTCTATGTTATGAGAGTGTTACTTTGGATTATGCATTGTTTTGTGAAGTTGGTGCATAATTGCAGCTTCATGGATATATTGATCATACTGGGCTGGTAGTGAGCAGTAAGAAACAACCCACTATTGCTTTGTCAAGTATAGAGGCTCAGTATAGAGGTGTGGCAACCACAACATGTGAGGCATCATGGGTAGGATACTACTACAGATTTAGGTGTGGAAGTGCAGAAGCATATCATCATTTATTGTGATAATATTCACAACATACAAGTATCATGAAATCTTTTTTTTGCATGTTAGAACAAATCACATCAAGATACATGATCATTTTATCAAGGAAAAGGTATAAGTAGGTGATACTATTCTTGTTTATGTGAGAATAGATGAGCAGGTAGCTGATATTTTCACTAAAGCACTTGGAGCAGAGTAGCTCAAGAAGTTTTGGAAGATGCTTGGATTATACGATATGATCTTGAGCTTGAGGGGGAGTGTTGAGATATCAAGCTCAACTTGTCATGATTGAGGATGACATGTACCACTTTTCATTTCTTTGACATGTATTGTGGTTATGTTGATATATGTCAACGATACTTTTAGCTATTTTATCGGATTTATCTACCAAGAGTGATGACACATTTATTTCTTGCCAACTCACTCATTCGTGCACACTAAGTTGTTCCTTTGTGTACTATTCTTTATATTTTATAGTGCTCCTATTGTTGTATCATATCGTTCTTGTATATTCTCTTTGTGCAATAGAAGTAGAAGAGAGGGTGCTGGAGTGGTAAGACATTGAGCCTCTGCATTGAAGCTCAACGTAAACCTTTGAACATGAGGAATAAAGGAACTCGTTGACTTGTGTGTGCATTGTTCTTTGAAATTTGAATCCTA
This sequence comes from Ceratopteris richardii, assembly GCA_020310875.1. NCBI lineage: Eukaryota > Viridiplantae > Streptophyta > Polypodiopsida > Polypodiales > Pteridaceae > Ceratopteris > Ceratopteris richardii. The sequence goes on along the minus strand of CM035428.1, from coordinate 174,378,664 downwards.
CAAAAAGACTAGATCATTGATAGATAAATAAATAAATACATAAAAGAGTTGGAAGGAGACCATGAATTTTAAAATGTGTTGTTCCTGCCTTCATCTTTGTTTGATTTCTTGAACAATTCTTGTCTTATGACAAACTTGCATAATAATTTATTTTATGAAATCATAATTATTTGAATTGGAAAGAAAACTACAAGAAAGGCTGTACTATAAGAAGGAGGTTAATAGACCTGTTATCCCATTATGGGGGGTCCCATTTTGTTCTTTACATAGTTTCCTTCCCTTAGAAATGCCTAGCTTAGCTCTCGTCACTCTTCCATCACATTGATTTTACAACTTCAGGGAAGATTTGTCCTTGATCGATTTCAAGACCCATTCTTTGATGAATAGAAAAGATTGGCATCAAGGCAATAGAAAAGCTCTCTAACATGGAGATATATATCCATTCAAAAATGATTCAATGAGCTCAAAGAACAAACCCTCATGATGGGGATGGTCATTGGTACCATGATCTCTCTTATAGAGAAACTTAATACTCAAATGATCTCGTTAGAAACAAAGATCACCTCTTTCCTAGATAGAAAGGAAAGAGAAACTCCTACTCTTAATACATCAAAGATGGCTAGGAAGGATATCCTCCAACATAGCAAACACAAAAGAGAAAGTTCTAGGGAGACTACCCTCTTGAATTAAAAGATCAGATAGTAAAGCTCTCTAACAAGGCAATAGTAAATCTCTCTAACATAGAGATATACATTCAAAAAATCAGGCTGGTAGTGCCATCTATAAAGATTCTGAGGTTTAATTGATCATTACCATCTAGAATTTTTTTTCTTTCCCTTTGAATTTCCCCGTTTCAGAACTTCTCTTCAACAAATCAACTTAGAACATTATGTGCAACAACAATGAAGAGTGAGGCACCTAGGAAACCTTATTTTATCAACATTATTTCATGTTTACTAAAAGTGAAGTTTCCCATTAAATTCAAATCGATTAGAAATAAGAACCTATATCAAGGCCTAAGTGTAGAAGGCTCTGTGAGGATAAAATCGCATTCTAGCATATCATAAGACATATCATAGATTCTTCGAATAACTAAATGTATTCATATTCGCTAGTCTTTGATTAAGACCTTTAAACTCATTTTAAGGATCTGATCAATCTCTCATATGGTATGTTGGTCTTATAAAAGGGCCCCTACCTTGCTCACCATGTAGCCCTTCAATCTTTATATAGCCTATTCGTGTTTTAGGTGTGAATCACCTGCTATAAGTTCCCAAATCCACTCCTTTGGGCCACCGTTCCTTTGTGTTGTAGCTCTTCACCACCTCCCATATGCACCCGCCCTCCCACCTATCAATAACATATTAACAAACATCATGTAAATGAACTAAGTGCATAACATGTGATTTGCAATGAGTGGTGTGGCTTCTTTAGTGTAATAATGTGAATGATAAGTGTAGTGCCTCTAGCTAGTCAATCTTCCGAGATAAAAAAAACCATACAATCATATTCATGTTAGAAAAAAACTCTCAAAATCTGAGTTATTTTGAACCAACTTGCCCTCATATCACTCTAGGTTTTCATACTCCATGAGTGCTATCACAAGTATGAATTTTGGCTTAAATGAACCTTCTATACTATGGAAATCCATCACTAAGTTTCACATTTATGCAATTCTTGTTTGCATAATAGGTCCTCTTTCTAGGAAGTTCTTGGTTTCATATCCGTAAACATAATCGGACTAAGCTTCTGATCGGAACTTTAACTAAAGCTATCTCTGTCCACTAAGTTTTCCATTTCAATGCAAACGCATTCTTAATTGACATTTAGATAATCATTCAAAACCAATATTCATAAATCGCATTAGGCCATACTCCTCATGTCAAATAATCAAGTCAGAGTTGTTGCTTCTATGTTTGAAATATACCCCCATCTACTTTAGGTCCTCTATCAAAGGGAAAAGTCATTATTCTAAATCCAAATTCAGTAATATCAACTACAAGAGCTCCTACTCTAGTGACATACATACATACATACATATTCATACATACATACATTATTCTATATCCAAATTCAATAATATCAACTACAAGAGCTCCTACTCTAGAGTAGTGACATAGATACATACATATTCATACACAAATATATATGTGCGAGATGTGATGCTCAAAAAATGTTGTGTGTGTGATACTCTCCTCCCATCCTATTTATCCCCTTGCTCTTAGAATAGACGGTATGGAGTAATGTAGTATGGACATGTGGCCATCATGCACACTTACTCCATTATTACCTTAGAAACCTTAGGATAACACCCGAGCTTGGGACCATGATATGCTAGCCCTTGACCCACACACACTAATATATGATGTAGCTTGGATTTATGTCCGACACTGTCTACCCCTTCTAAAGATCATTGTCATTAATGATCAAAGATGTGTTTGAAGATGAAGAGGTGTTGCAAAATCCTTGATCTACACCAGCCAAATGAACTCCAAGAGTAGATGGTGGGCCCTTTTAGCTTGCCAATGGATGTATTAGACACCCTATGTACCTTGGAAGATCACTCTCAAAAAGATAGATCAAAACAGATAAGTTGGAGTTAGCTTAGAGGTGAAAACTTGCTATTCTTGGTTCATACACCTGTCCAATGTTTTACATAATTCTTTGAGCACAGCAGCATTTAGCTTAATTCCTCTTGGGGAAGTCTAGGTAACTTAAAGAGCTAACTTTCAAGAGTAATCTCATAAAAAATAATAAACCACACACTGAGAATGAGTTTTAACAAGTGATGACATCTTCCCGATTTTCACGGGCTGCTACAGTTTGAGACCAGTGAGCAGAAAAATCAACATAACTCAAAATATGGGAATCCAATGATTATGAAATTTGTATGGTTATACTAGACAGTAAGATGAATCCAACAAGCTTTAAATCACTGAATTTGGATAAGTAACCACTGAGAAACACCTCTGACAAGATGAGTGAAAAAGTCGGGTACCTGACAGAGAAGTGAAAATGCACAGACACTGTTGACTTCAACTGAACATAACTAACGATTGCAACATCCAAATGACATGAAAATTTGTGAGCATATAGTAGACTTATAGAGCTAACTTTACCAAGTTAAATCACTGAAAATGATGCACCAAGCTCAGAGAAAACATCTCTGCAAGCTGACTGAGAAAACTGAGAGTAATGGCAGTGAGTAGTACACTTCACAAGAACATGGAAAGATGAACTCAAATAATCATGAAAATGAAAGTATATTGCTTGTACAATACAATGACTTACTGATACATATGTGTGCCTTGTAAGCACACCTTGATATGGCATAAAGCTCAGCTCTTGGAGGTCTTCACATAGGTCTCTCTAACCACGACTAAAACTACCATCTATGTATAGTTGAGTTTGGGAGGCTCACTTCCCTCAATCACTCTCCAATCAATCAATGATTGATTTGATTCTCTACCTACCACAAATCACGAATTCGTGGCTCCTCTTTCCATTCTTGATCAAGTGGACTCAACCACTTAAGATTCTTTCACTTTTACATTAAGTAAACTCTTCAAAAGTTACAAGAGGTAGTTCACAAGTGAACTTTACATAGTCTTCTTTTTAAGGCTTTTTCTATGACTTTGTGGGACTCAAGCCAATACTTAGGCTTGTCATAGACTTGCTCCAATAGCTCCCCCTCAAGGCAAGTATGCTTGAGGTCTTCAATCTTCCAAGATTACCTGCAAACCAATCATAGCCTTGAATTTGCAAAGCTTTGTACCATCCAATGCTTTGGTTAGAATATCTGCACATTGTTGATGAGTGGACACATATGATATTTGAATCTCTTTGCTTAGAACCTTTTCTTGTACATAGTGATAATGAACTTCAATATGTTTAGTCCTTGCATGAAAAATAGGATTAGCAGCCAAATGAATAGAACTCATATTGTCACCATAAATAGTTGGAGTTCCAAACTCCAATCCAAGATCTTTGAATAATGTCTTCATCCACATAGCTTCTTGTGTAGCTATGGCAAGACCTCTATATTCAGCTTCAGTAGAAGAGAGAGCAACTGTGGGTTGCTTCTTGGATGACCATGAAATAAGCTTTGAACCTGCAAAGGTAAGATAACCTGAAGTGCTCCTTCTATCTTCCTTGGAGCCAGCCCAATCTGCATCAGAAAATAACTTCAAACCTAAATCAGATACATAAGGATAATAAAGTCCTTCATTTATGGTTCCTTTGAGATACTTGAGAATCCTTTTGGCAGCATCCATATGTGGTTTCCTTGGTGTGTGCATAAATTGACTTAGCACACTCACACTGTAACATATATCTACTCTTGTCAATGTGGCATAGTTGAGACTACCCACTAGACTTTGATATGATGTGATGTCCTCTATGAGTTCACCTTCATGTGAGCTCAATTTGTGATTGACCTCCATTGGAGTACCTGCAATCTTACAATCTTGCATCTTGAATTTTGCCAACATGTCCTTAATGTACTTCCGTTGAGTGAGAAACAACCATGATCTTTGTAGACAACTTCCAAACCTAGGAAGTAGGTAAGTGAACCCAAATCACTTATCTTGAACTCTTCTCTCATCTGATCTTTGATCTTCTTCATACCATCTGCATCATTTCGTGTCAATATAATATCATCTACATATACACATAGGTAGATGACCTCGAAAATTACTCTTTTTAATAAAGAGTGAAGGATCTGCCTTGCTTGGTTGAAAGCCTTTGTCCTGCAAGAATGAAACAAGCCTGAAATTCCAAGCACTTGGAGCTTGCTTGAGACCATACAATGCTTTGTTAAGTTTACACACATAATCAGGATAAACTTGGTTCTCAAAACCAGGTGGTTGTGCCATATATACCTCTTCTGTTATCCAACCATTCAAGAATGCATTCTTTACATCTAGTTGAAGTATCTTCCAATTCTTGGAAGAGGCAATACTAAGCAAAACCCTAATAGTAGGCATCTTTGCCACAGGAGAGAAGGTCTCCTCATAATCAATTCCCTGAGTTTGTGCAAAGCCTTTTGCTACAAGCCTTGCCTTATACCTGTTAATTGAACCATCATAATTCTTCTTGAGTTTATAGACCCATCTTGAGCCTATTACCCTCATGGATGAAGTCTTGGGCACCAAATCCCAAGTGTTGTTTTCCTCAAGTGCTTCAATCTCTTCCTTCATTGCATGCTTCCATTCTGATTTTGCTTTGGCCTCTTCAAATGATGATGGCTCCTCTTGGTTTATATCCTGTGCTATGTAGATAGAGTGTTTAGTTACTAATGAGGTGTCAAACCCATACCTTTCTGGTTTTTTCTTTTCCCTCATAGATCTTCTTAGGCCATGATGTGATGATTCTGCCTCATGTCCAAGTTCCTGCAATTTGGTTTTACCTTTAGACTTCCATGCTTTGATCTTTTCCATGTGAGATTCTTCATCATCCTCCGAGGTGTCTTGTTCTTCAATCTTTGATTGTTCTCTACCAAGCTTTGGAAAATCTTCTTCAAGATCATATGGTAAATTGATCTTCCTGCATGAATCTTCATACCATGAATTGTTCTCATCAAAAACTACATCTCTGCTTACCAAGAATCCTTTGTTGGTAGGGTTGTATAACCTGTAGCCCTTTTGATTGTTGTCATATCCAATAAATACACACCTTTCTGCCTTTGGATCCATCTTGCCTCTAACCTGTGAAGGAACATGAGCAAAAGCAATACATCCAAAAATTTTACAATGATCTAAGCTTGGTCTTCTTCCATTCCAAGCCTCATATGGAGTCATCCCATCAAGGGATTTTGAAGGCAACCTGTTAATCAAGTAAGTGGCTGTAGATACAGCCTCAGCCCATAAATAATTAGGTAAATGCTTTTCATTTAACATAGACCTTGCAGCTTCAACAATTTTCCTATTCCTCCTTTCTGCCACTCCATTTTGCTCAGGAGTGTACCTTGTAGTTACCTCTCTTTTGATTCCTTTTTCTTGAAGAAAAGAATCAAACTTGTAGCTCAAGCGTAAGCACCACCTCCTTTACTTGTCAATCCGCGGAGACGTGAGGACCGGTATGAAGACCACGAGCAAGTGAAGCCACAAGTGCGTGAGTGAAAGCACACAAACATGCACACACATACACACACACGCGCACAAAGTAAGATCAAAGAGAGGAACAATGGAAAGCTTAGATTGCAAAAGAGTTCTCTTACAAAAGTTCTATTCTCTCACAAGCTACCCCCAAAAATGAGCTCTCTAGCTCTTTTTATAGTTTTTTGACTAGTTCTGGCCCTGTCCAGACCTAGTGTCCGGCCTAGTTAAAAATTAGGTTCCAGGGCTTATTTGAGGGCTCAAACGAAGTCTAAAAATTATGAAAATTGGTACGATGGTACTTCTAATACTCCTCAAGCTCGAGGACTCCTCGGCTTGAACAAAATGGAGTTACTAAAAATAGATAATGGTATTTACAATGGTTTCTAGTGATGAAAATCACTATTTTTGTAGGGGATTCTTCTGAAAATTTGACATACACTTCTTGGAGCTCCCTACTTGCTCCCTTTCCTCATGTGTCCACCTTTTGATGTGCTTCCATGCTTTGTCCTTGACTTTGAGCTTCAACACTCCCCCCCCTCTCGAGTCTGTCGTCCCTGACAGACCCTTGTTGGAAGGGCTGTTCTGTGTAGTGCTTTGAGAGGTGGTGTCCATCCGTTGTATGAGCTGGTTCCTTGGATTCCAGCAAGAATGTGTCGTTGTGAGCTTTCAAAACTGCAAGTTGCTCAGAAGAGGTTGTCAAGAGTGATTTGGAGCAACTACTGGCTTCAATTTGCTTCCGAGATATGGATGTTGTTCCCATGATGTCCGCTAGCTCTTCCAAAGATGATGTTGAGAGCAGTCATGCCAACTACTCATAACCCATAATGAATGATGGGTAAGTGTGTTCGTGCCTGGGTTGAAAAAAGTATGTGCCTTGTGCACGGCCTTGTAAGGTAGCCCTACGCATGCTTACTTGGAAAATGCATTGGAAGAAGTATGGTGCAAAAATTGCGGTTCTTGAGCTAAGTGCTCAAGGGTATGCTGACGAAGAGGTTTCCTAAACTATCATGGTTATGGTGTTTCCAGAGTAAAGAGACTTACCATGGAGAAGGTTAATGGATGTTTGTCTCTTCGTGTTGTACACTCGGCCTTTGGAATGGAACCTTGTTGATGCATGTCCATGTTGATTGTCCACGGATGAGATCTTTTGGGTGGTGGATCCCCCCTCCTCTTTTCAAAGCAACATTTGTCACTAACAATGTGCATTTCTGAGCTTGGGCTCATGCACGTTCAGTTCCCTATATTGACACTCAGAGGAATATTGGGCACATGCCGGTTTCTAAGAGATTACCATGCTGATTGACATAGACCATTCACCAGTGCTACTGTTCCATACTGGTTCAGAAAATACTGAGAATTGAATTGCTTTATATTCCTTGGCAAGCAACATCGATTAACTACACCAAGCTGAGTTTCACATATTCTCTTTAGCTCACCATATGCAGGAGTCTTCTCCTCCAAAACTACCTTTTGCAGATATCTCCTTGGATGCTCTGGTACATGAAGTAGTTAAGCATCACTCAAGTTGCGGACCTTCAAGCTCTTCATTCCTACCATGGCAAGAGAAAATCATAGTTGTAGATGCCATGTTCATGCCAAATGCTTGTCATCTACCAGATAAGGCAGCAATAATTCCACTGCTGGCCGAGACACACTGGGAACAAGCTCTCTCCCACTTCTTTTTTTTTTTTTTTTTTTTTTTTTTTTTTTGAGAAAAAGGATATCACAAAACAAGAACACAAAAGTTAGTATCAATAGAAATGTTCGACATATGTCACTGTGCTCTTGTGCATGGGATTCTCAAGCGTGTCTATGCACGGCCGTGTAATGTGGCCCTATATTAATGCATACTTTGGAAATGCATGACCTAAATGGTGCAAAGGACAGGGTTGTGCATGGAGCACATGGTTGTTGCTCGTTCGAGGCCTTCGATGTTATTTGTGGAGGTTGATGCCGACCTTGGTGGAGGTATCCATTGAGTCTCGAACTGATGTAATCCTCCTTATTGGAGTCCATTTTAGAACATCATTTGGCACTGTAGAGATCACTTCAGCCGTCTTCCTCTTTGGATGCGTTCTGAACGGTGGTATCTAGTGTGGTTGGCGCTTTGGTTCGATGGAGGCTGCTTGTACTTTTGGCTTCCAAACCCTTATCCTTTTTGCACGTCTTCCTACTTTTCTTGAAGAGCTGATTTGATCTTCTTTCGGTCTCTGTACGTGGTTCTTACCCTCTTCCCTTTTTGGCTTCTTGGGTGAGACCTTTCGCATGTGGGAGAACATAGGTTGTTGTGGATGTAAGAGCTTCTTAGGTACCCACATCTGTAATTGCCCTTGTTGAGCTGCAGCTAACTTCTTGGGCACCCAAACTTGTTGAATACCTTGTGATGGAGCTTGTCTGAGCTGCTTCCTTCGTCTTCTGGCTTGGTTAGTGTGCATGGATGGGATTTGTGGGGTTAAGGCTGGTGGTTGCTCTCCTTTGCGTACCCAGATCTGCTTCATGCCCGGAACCGCTTTTTTATCGAATGGTGTCTTTCTATTTGATGTAGCAGTTGTCGTGAACGGTTGTGTTTGCTTGTGTGGTGGGCTCACTACTGTGGCTACTTGAGTCTTTGGAGAAGAAGAAAGATCCACCCGCCTTCGAACCTGGTCTTCCACGATTGACTCCTTCTGCATCATAGAGCTTTTGACACATACAACATCTTCTTTCATATGATTAGTCTTGGAAGAACTAAGAGAGTGTGTGGTGCCATGATCTAGGAGCATGCAATTCTCTAATTCTAATGTAATGCATTGTTCTTGTACCCAAACTTGAAGAATTTGACTTCTTAGGTTTAAGTTAACTGCATGGTCATAGATCCAATCTTGACCCAAGACAAGTGGTTCTGTAAGGTTCTCATCTTGACATACTAGCGCTTTGACTTTCATTGGAACATCTTGAAGGTAGATGGGAAGTTCCACCTCGCCCAAACAAGGGGTTTCCACACCTCCCAATCCTATGAGATAAGCTTCTATGGGATTGATGTTCAACCCCAAGTCTTGGCAGTAGGAAAGTTTAACTGCACTACTTGCTGCACCTGAGTCAATCAATGCTTTCACCGTCCTTGCACCCTTCCCTTGTCCTATCTCTATGGTCACAAAGGGTCTTCGGTCAATGACCTGAGAAGTCGCAATGCCTGACTTTTGACACATATCCATGTGATATTTTGGGGCTTTTGAGTTGACATCTAGGCCTAATCGCCTTAGCTTATTTCGCCTAATACGCTCTCTGGCCTCTACCTGCGCTTCTTCTCTCACTCTTAACTCTTCTTCTTTTCGCTTCTTCGCAGTGTTGAGTCTCATTAGCATATCCTCAGTAAGAGGTTCTTGATATAGCTTGACTCTACAGCCACTAATATAGTTTGGCAAGATATCTCCTTCTAGAGTGGCCAACTGAACTGCACCACTAGTGGAAATTCTATTAATGATCATGGGTCCATATCCTCTTTTTTCCAACTTACGGGCATGTTGTTTTAGTGTGTATACCAACACTAGATCTCCCTCTTTCAATCCCTTATCCTTGATGTGTGCATCAAAGTATGCCTTTTGCCTCTTCTTTGCAGCGTAGATGCCTGCTGCCGCTCGTAGCCTCGTTTCACCCAAGCGTTCGAGATCAAAGATCCTAGAGGACAATTCATGCCCATTCCACTCATACTCTTGTGCTACTTTTAAGGCAGGGATTAAGAAATCTAATGGTAGCACAGCGTTCTGTCCGAAGACCATCTGAAATGGGGTGGCGTTGAGTACCATTTTGTAGGCAACTCGATAAGCCCAAACAGCATGATGAAGTTGTTTGTCCCAGTCAGAGCGTTTATTATTCACCAGTTTTGTCAATACGTTACAGAGGATCTTATTGGTACTCTCGGCTTGTCCGTTGGCTTGTGGATGATAGGGGGCGGATTTCTTATGTATCACCAAGAATTCTTGGAGAAGATTTTCAATGACTTCATTCAAGAAGTGTGTGCCTCTATCGCTCACCAACTCTATTGGTAGTCCATATCTCGTGAACACATTCTCGAATAAGAACTTAGCCGTAGTCTGAGCATCATTCTTTGTTGTGGCTTTGACTTCTACCCACTTTGTAAGGTAATCTGTGGCTACAATGATGTACTCTGCATGGGAGTTTCTAGCTGGGGGGTTAATAGGACCTATGAAGTCTATGCCCCACTTCGAAAATGCACGTCCTCCCATCATTGGCCTCAAGGGCATCTCGTCTTTTCTCACTGGATATTGAGCACGTTGGCATGTGTCACATTTCTTCACATAGGTATGTGCATCCATATGAAGAGTGGGCCACCAAAGTCCTGAGAATAGAATGGTCTTAATCACTCGGTCAGGACCAAAATGCCCACCTGCAACACCACTGTGTGCAGTCTCTAAGACCCTTAAATAGTCTGATTCATGAACGCACAGTCTTAAGTAACCATCTTTACCTCTCCGGTATAGGTTCTCTCCTACTAAGGCATAGCCTTGAGCCTCTTGCTCCATATTTCGTCTTCTTGCTAGACTGGCCTCTTTGGGTAATCTTCCCGATCTCATAAACTCTACCAATGGAGCACTCCAATCTGGAATTAATGATACTTGATAAAGGGTCGCATGCTCCACTGGTGGTCTCTCTCTGCACATTGGACAATTCTTGATCCACTCATTGATTTCTTTGTCCATGCTAGGCCAATACACTCCTAAACGTTTCAAATTCTGCAATGTTCGTTGTTTAGAATAGTGATTTCCTAGCAATCCCTCATGAGCTTGCTGCAACCAACTACTATGTTCATCATCCTCGACACAACAAGCTAATACACCCTCAGTATCTTGTTTGTACATGCTTCCTGCCAATATGTGATATTTTTGTGATTTTACAATTTCTTCTTGTGATGTTTTCACATTCTTATTTGCAGGGCCGAAGGTTAGGACTGGTACCAACTTATTTGCCCATTTAGGAACAACTTCCAAATTGAACAGATAAGCATCAGGTAGTTCATCAGACACTCCTTGTGGTGACTCTCCTGAAGTAATGCGAGAAAGGTGATCTGCCCGAAGGTGGGTTCTACCTTTCCTGACAACAACTTCAAAGTCATACTCCATTAGTAAGAGGAACCATCTTACTAAGCGTCCAGTATTGCAAGGTTTATTGACCAAATATAACAAAGCTTGATGATCAGTGAAAAACTTGAACTTGTTGGCCAATAAATAGTGTCTAAACTTCTTTATAGCATATACCATGCCTAACCCTTCTCGCTCGGTTGTGGTATAATTTCTTTCGGCTGGGTTTAGTTGTCTACTAGCATATGCTATGGGCAAATCTAAATTCCCTTCACCTGTGGGTTGTGCTAGCACACATCCTATGGCATGATTGGATGCATCCACATGGACATGGAATGGTTTATTCCAATCAGGAGTGGTGAGTATTGGTGCCGTGCACAAACGTTTCTTCAGTTCGTTGAAAGAATTCTCGCATTCGTCGTTCCACTCAAAATTAGACAACAAGGCATAAAGGGGTCTAGCTATGATCGCGTACATGTGGATAAACCTACGGTAGTATCCACAATGGCCCATAAAGGCTTGTACCTCTTTAATATTCCTTGGCCTTGGTAGCTCCGCTATGGCTCGTACCTTATCTTCATCTGTTGAGATTCCATTCTTAGAAACAATATGGCCTAAGATTTTACCTTGACGCACCATAAACACACACTTTTCTGGGTTTAGACACACTCGATATTCTCTACACTTGTTGAAGATTTGTCTGAGTTCAGGGATGTGAACCCTTCTTTCTTGGGAATGAGCACATAAATCATCCACATACACTTCTAAGCTCTTTCGCAAGAACTCTTTGAAGACATGACACATGAGCCTTTGGAATGTTGCAGGTGCATTGGTGAGCCCAAATGGCATCACCCGAAATGCAAAGATTCCCCACTCTGTAGCAAAAGCTGTTTTGTGTTGATCTTCTGGGGCAATGGCTACTTGATTGTAACCTGAAAATCCATCAAGGAAGCTATAAACTTCCTTGCCTGCAACACGCTCCAAAAGGTGTTCTGTGATTGGAAGTGGATAACTATCTCTAATCGTAACGGCATTAACTTTTTTAAGGTTAATACACACTCGCAACTTCCCGTTCTTCTTGGGTACCACAACAATGGGGGACACCCATTCGGTATGCTCAATCTCATAGATGAATCCGGCTTCAATCAACCTATCAATTTCTTCTTTTATTTTTGCTGCATAGGTATCATTATATGTGTAGGGCTTCTGTTTGGTGGGCTTAGCATCAGCAGTCATGGGGATAGTATGAGAGCAAATTCTTGGATCTACCCCTTTCAAGTCTCTATAGTGCCATGCAAACACATCCCTATATTCCCTTAATAGAGCTATGAGCTCCATTTCTTCTCTTGCACTTAGGTCATCTCCTATATATGTGCATCTCTCTTCGTTCTCTTCAATGGTCACTACAATCTTCTTGGTCTTTTCTTTATTATCATATGATTCTCCTATGATGGCCTCTCTCTTAGGCATTCGTACCAAAATTTTGCGATCGTCAACTTCATATTTCTTGAAGTTTTCTGGTACTTCAAACAATGATTCCTCCTCTTCTTGTTTCACTGCTTTTCTTTTCTTTTTCTTTTGACTACTCTCACTTCCATCCTTTGAGTTTACTGTTTTAATACTTGTGAGAGGTTCTTCTTCTTTCTGGGTAAACACTCCTATATCTTCTAGATAGTGCTGCTCCGAGTTAAAGCAACTATCCATCACAATAGACTCCAGATCATCGTCATTCTCTTCTTCTTCTATGACATCACTAGGGTCACATTCTTCTAGCAAGGGTTGACACATGAACACTGAGATATCATAACCCTCCTCATCACAATGAGGTGTCCACTGTTCCTCATTGACAGCAATGTCCATGGTGGCTAAGATTTCTGGCCAGCCATGAGGCTCAAACTCCTCATCTAGAAAGATCATCGGTGTGTAGGCTGGGTCCCTAACTGGTCTATCTCCTAGCGAAGTTCCTTCTTCTCTTGCCTTTAAACGTTTTTCCTCTTCCTTTGCGACCTTGCACATCCACAAATGAGTATCTTCATGCAGCCATGATGGATCAGGTGAACTTTCAGAATGCACAGAGATGGAATCTTCTTTTGCTTTGTGGATAGAATTCCACTGTAGGGGTGGTACATCTCTGAAGGTGTAATCCTTCAAATTGACCTTAGTGGTGACCCCTAAGTGCTGTAAGTACAAGGAGTTAGTTCCCCAATCCTGTACTATTTGCAATTGTCGTAGGAAGGGTCTTCCTAGGATCATCTCAAAGACATTATTTTTCTCAAAGTCACATATAGCAAATGTGTGCTCAAACTCTACACCACAAGTGGTTAGAGTGATCCCTTCTAGCAATCCTAGAGGTCTTTCAAAATGACCATCAGCCATTTGGAGCTTCATTCTAGTTGGTCTTAATGTGGGTTTGCCCCATTGCTTCCACAAGGAGGTGGTCGCAATAGCAACACCAGCACCTGAATCTATGATTGCTTTGGTTGTGTAATCTTGGTAGGTGATTGGAAGATAAGTATTACCTTCTTCACCTTCACACATGTCCCCTATTTTGTCTAGAGGTATCTCGGGTACCCTTTGCTTGGAGCCTGCTTTTGGCATGTTGGAATCAAGTTCTGGGACCTGATCCTTCACATGATTCCATAACTCAGGTTTTGCTTTGAGCAGCTCTTCTACAGTGAGATGACACTGAACCTTAGTGTTCTTCACGACATCAGTGTTCCTTGGAACCACTGAGTCTTCATTTCTTACTAGTATTGTGGGAGCTCTAATCTGGAGTGATTCCGATTCCCATGGGCCTGGAAATTGAGGCAGTTCTTCTAAGGTATTAGATTCAAAATCTAATTTTTCGTCTCCTTGTTCTGCTTCATCTTCGTAAATAGATGGAATGTCTTGGGGAAATTGATCATGAAGATCATCAATCTCAGGAATAGGAGGGGAATTACCCTTCTCCTTGGCCCATTTCTCCTCTTGTATTTCCCGCAAGAACTCTTGAGAGTACTGTTGAATAGAAGGAGGTATTCCAGCATCCGTGGAATTAGGAACATAAGCTCCCCTTGGTGGTGAGCTTCCTCTTTCAATAACTGGTTGAGCCTGTGGAGGTAGAGAAACTTGTGGTTTGTTTACCAACTGCTCTAATCGTTCTAGTAAGCCCTGGAAATGCAAATCCGATTTGATAGAGTTTGTCTGATTGAACTTTTGACTAGTCTCAAGTATGGCTTGAGCTTGTTCTACGATTTTCATGCACATTTTCATCCGTTCAATCTCTAAATCTGCTCGAGGGTAACTCTTGTCTAGGTTTGCAGCAGTAGGCCCTTCTTGAAGTCGAGCCTGGTAGGCCTTGAACATCATGTCCAAACCTTCTGGGGTTGGATCTGCGAGAACAGACCCTGGTTGCGGTCTATTTACAATGGGTGGTGGGGTGGGATGAGATGGAGTGGATGGAGTTTCGGCATGCGAGGGGCTTTGAGATGCAATGTCTTCTATTTTTGTTTTCGCTTCTTTTAAGCTTTCTTCTAGTTCCGATAACTTTTTATTCCATTTGCGATTGGCCTTCTCTCTCGTATCCTTCCATGTTCTTGTTTTCCTCTTACTAGGCTCTCCCGATTCACTCGACTCTGACTGTTCTACTGGTTTATCCTGTTTTAAGGCTTGTGCTCTAGTGACAGCTTGTATAGGAGCCACATTGCTACTACTTGAACTTGGATCTGCCACTAAGCCTACCACATTAATGGGTGTAATCTTGGGTGCACTAGAGGGGTTTCTTGGACAATCTCTGGGGAGATGGTCTTTGCCACAATCAGGACAAAAAGCCTGTATTGTGATAGCCTGTCCTTGGCTCGGAGATGGTGGGTGGGGACAGTCACGAACGAAATGGTCACCATGACATCTGAAACAAGATCCTCTAGGGGCTTGTGGTCTCATTTGTCTCAACTGGGGCCTAGGGTTAGGATTTGTGTACATGACATTGGAGTATTCTGGCTCCCAATTTTGCTCCATAGGTGGCGCCTCATATTGATACGAGTAAATCTCACTATGCTCAGGTGACTCTGTGTAATACGCATGTGGACTACCTTCATGGGAGTAGTCTGAACTATGAGCATGAGAATCATTATCTGGTGTCCATGGGGTTAGGGGCACCAAAGCTCTATTTGGATTTTCCTCTCCCACAGCATACTTGACTGGAATCACGTTGGCTGGAGCTGGTGGTTGGTTTCCCAAGACAGGTTGTGGCCTATATGGTACCTGATACTGCTGTTGTGGTCTATAATATGGCTGTTGGTATTGATTCTGATACCTACCTTGTGGGTAAGGTTGCTGATAATTTTGTCTAACAGTCTGCCTATTGTAGGGACAATCTTGAGCCGTGTGGTTTGTGTATTTTCTCTCAATAGTGCAATATGGAGCATTCCTTTCTCTAATGTTTTGGTTTTGCATTGGGCATACGTTAGCCATGTGGTCACCTCCGCAAGTATAGCACCGATTCAATGAAGTGACTCTCTGTGTTTGTTTATTTTGGACTCCCAGCTTCTTGGCAACTTGCTCAGCTATCTCCTCTATTTCTGTGGAGATCTTTGAAGTATGACTAGTAGAACTATCCGAATCTTTGTAGAGTTTGGACAATCCTAACTCCTCACCCAAGTTATCTTCTATGTCTATGCACGTCCGCACACACTCTTCTATGGATCTAGGATCTTTCAAGTATACATAGGATCTTAACTTTGTGCTCAATAAGCCATCTAAAAACAAAGCCACTTGTTTGGCTGGTGTGGGTAGCTCTGGAGCAGGGCATCTTTCTAGGTACTGTCTGAACCTTCTACCTGCTAGTCGCACTGTTTCTTGGGGTGTCTGCTTGAAACTATGGATCAGGGACGATGTGTTATGCCTGATACCACTCTTGGAAAATTCTACAATGAATTCGTCTAGCAGTTGACCTAAATCGCGATAGCTGCTTCTACTCAATGGTTGAAACCAAGCTAAGGCAGTGCCTTTAAGGGTCAAACCAAATGCCTCGTACTGGGTGAACCAGTCCTCAATTTGTTCGGCTCTCAGCACTTGTTTGTACTCGGCCACATGATCATAAGGATCCCCTGTCCCATCGAAATAGTTCTTCATTGCCTTGATCACGTGACTGGGTTTAAGGGTTCTTGGGTACTCCCGGGGTCTAGGCAATGGAAAATCTTGTTCATCTCTTTGTTGCCTATGTGCTTGATGTCTCTCTCTTTCAGGTCTTTCATTTTCAAATCCTGACCTATTCCTGCCCACGGTGTGTGCAAAACTTACCTCAGGTCTCTCTCTAGTTCTTTCTCTCTGGGCTTCATGAGCCTGGGATGATCCTACCCCTTGGAGGCCATGGGAAACATTGGATCTTGGTGGGGGGAAAATCATTTCATTCTTCCAAGTATATGCATGTCTATCATGTTCTGTTACCAAGAAAATTTTCTCTGATGTGTTATCCAGGTAGACAACTTTGCCTGGTATCTCAGGATCTTTGAATTCATAGATGATAACTATGCCCAATTGGCTAGGTTGATCTGGCTTGAACCTCCAAAAGGCTTCCTCTGTTTCTCTATTCAAAAATAGTTCTATGCTTTTGTTGTCTTGAGGGATCCAGTCTGGAGTGATCACTCGGGTCAAAACTGACTTGCCTCTAGGAGTCTGGGGTCCTTGTCCTATATTTCCTTGCTCTAGGTCTCCTATCTCATTCTCATGAATGATATTTCCGAACTCATCGGTCCTATCTGGTTGGTTGGTAACCACATACATGGTTCCTTCCTTATCAATGTATGAACCCTCTTCGAACTTGACCACCGGGTGTTCAAGTCCAAAGGATTGATCTGGATTTTTGAGTTGGACCACTGATCGCCTCAGACCATCCTCATAGATGCGAGCACCTAATTGGTTGGTTCGAATATATTCCAACTGTGTCTTATAGGGACCTTCCGGTGTTTGTAGATGGGCAGTCCCTGAGCCACCTGCAGGTTTTCCCATGCTAAAAGACATTTCTGAATCACTTGTGTCTAAACTTAGTAGAAGATGACCACTTAGTTGTTGTGCCCAAGACTTGGATGTATGGTTGACACTAGCCTCAGAAGATCTAATGCTTTGTTTATCCTTACCTAAGTGTCTACCAGATCTCAGGTTCATAAGCTTTAGTCAAGAGTCCAAAATTTCCCCTTGGTATGGTTCAAAATTCTTTGGAGTCCCCTTGGTTCCCTAGTCCCACCTGAGGGTCAACTTCAAATTATCCTATCTCAAAATCAACGCATTATTCTTGAAAAAAACAGTTGAGATTGTGTAGGATTTGAAACGAGCTTTCCAACAAGCTATAGAGCTCAAAAAATGAACTTTGGATGAAAAAGTTATGCCAATTCAAGCTCCTGGGGGTCAAAACAGGCAAACAGGACCTTTGGAGAAAATCGCGATTTTGTGAACTTTCTGAAAATCGCGATGCTGTGAAGTCAAAAAAATCGCGATGTTGATCACAAAATCGTGTTTCAGAGAATCGCGATT
Organism: Ceratopteris richardii; assembly: GCA_020310875.1. Classification (NCBI taxonomy): domain Eukaryota; kingdom Viridiplantae; phylum Streptophyta; class Polypodiopsida; order Polypodiales; family Pteridaceae; genus Ceratopteris; species Ceratopteris richardii. The sequence continues at coordinate 174,360,978 of CM035428.1, read as the reverse complement.
TTGAGCAGAAAATCGTGATTTGAAAATCGCGATGTTGATCACAAAATCGTGTTTTTGAAAATCGCGATGTTGATCACAAAATCGTGTTTCAGAGAATCGCGATGTTGATCACAAAATCGTGTTTCAGAGAATCGCGATGTTGATCACAAAATCGTGTTTCAGAGAATCGCGATGTTGATCACAAAATCGTGTTTCTGAAAATCGCGATTTTGACTCAGAGAATCGTGATTCACAAAATCGTGTTTTTGACTGAAAATCGTGTTTTCTCAGAATCGTGTTTTTGACATAAAAATCGCGATTTTGAGCAGAAAATCGTGAATTGAAAATCGCGATTTTGAGCAAAAATTCGTGTTTTCTCAAAATCGTGTTTTTGACTTGAAAATCGCGATTTTGTCCCACAGAATCGTGTTTTTCTCAAAATCGTATTTTTGGCTGAAAATCGTGATTTGTGAGAATCGCGATTTTGAGCAGAAAGTCGTGTTTTTCACAAAATCGTGTTTTTTGCTGAAAATCGTGATTGGTGAGAATCGCGATTTTGAGCAGAGAATCGTGTTTTTTGAAAATCGTATTTTCACATGAAAATCGCGATGTTGAGCACAAAATCGTGTTTTTGAAAATCGCGATGTTGATCACAAAATCGTGTTTCTGAAAATCGCGATGTTGAGCAGAAAATCGTGATTCTGAAAATCGCGATGTTGATCACAAAATCGTGTTTCTGAAAATCGCGATGTTGATCACAAAATCGTGTTTCAGAGAATCGCGATGTTGATCACAAAATCGTGTTTCAGAGAATCGCGATGTTGATCACAAAATCGTGTTTCTGAAAATCGCGATGTTGATCACAAAATCGTGTTTCAGAGAATCGCGATGTTGATCACAAAATCGTGTTTCAGAGAATCGCGATGTTGATCACAAAATCGTGTTTGTGAAAATCGCGATTTTGACTCAGAGAATCGTGATTCACAAAATCGTGTTTTTGACTGAAAATCGTGTTTTCTCAGAATCGTGTTTTTGACATAAAAATCGCGATTTTGAGCAGAAAATCGTGAATTGAAAATCGCGATTTTGAGCAAAAATTCGTGTTTTCTCAAAATCGTGTTTTTGACTTGAAAATCGCGATTTTGTCCCACAGAATCGTGTTTTTCTCAAAATCGTATTTTTGGCTGAAAATCGTGATTGGTGAGAATCGCGATTTTGAGCAGAGAATCGTGTTTTTTTGAGAATCGCGATTTTGAGCAGAGAATCGTGTTTTTTTTTTTTTTTAGAAAAACACAGAATCGCGATTTTTTTCAACCAACTTTTAGGCGGGAAAACTGAAAATCGTGATTTTTCAAAAAATTTTGAATTTTCACAGAATCACGATTTTCATCACAGAATCGCGTTTTTTGGCGGGAAATTCAAATTTCTGAGCGCCGGCTATGGCGAGCTCCGTATGAGCAGAAAATCATGAAAAAAATGCAGCGCTTGCTCTCCCTTGCACCTCCTAACTCCTTCCCACACAATAATGCATGAAAAATGGTATGAAAATGGTGAAAATGCACTAAAAAACAAGAATTTTCTATGAAGAAGAAGATGGAAGAAGGTGGAGATGATGATGATGATGAAGATGAAGAGGAAAAAACAGAAAATGAACTGAAATGACAGTTTTTTTACCTTCCAACGTCGCAAATCTACGATCTTACCATCACAACGCTCGTCCTCGAAGCTCTCTCCCCGGCAACGGCGCCAAAATTTGGTGTAGCTCAAGCGTAAGCACCACCTCCTTTACTTGTCAATCCGCAGAGACGTGAGGACCGGTATGAAGACCACGAGCAAGTGAAGGCACAAGTGCGTGAGTGAAAGCACACAAACATGCACACACATACACACACACGCGCACAAAGTAAGATCAAAGAGAGGAACAATGGAAAGCTTAGATTGCAAAAGAGTTCTCTTACAAAAGTTCTATTCTCTCACAAGCTACCCCCAAAAATGAGCTCTCTAGCTCTTTTTATAGTTTTTTGACTAGTTCTGGCCCTGTCCAGACCTAGTGTCCGGCCTAGTTAAAAATTAGGTTCCAGGGCTTATTTGAGGGCTCAAACGAAGTCTAAAAATTATGAAAATTGGTACGATGGTACTTCTAATACTCCTCAAGCTCGAGGACTCCTCGGCTTGAACAAAATGGAGTTACTAAAAATAGATAATGGTATTTACAATGGTTTCTAGTGATGAAAATCACTATTTTTGTAGGGGATTCTTCTGAAAATTTGACATACACTTCTTGGAGCTCCCTACTTGCTCCCTTTCCTCATGTGTCCACCTTTTGATGTGCTTCCATGCTTTGTCCTTGACTTTGAGCTTCAACAAAACTCATGGGAGAAGTATTCTCCCCCTCCATCTGACCTTAGCCTTTTTAGTGATTTACCTATTTGATTCTCCACAAGAGCCAAATATCTTTTGAAACATGAAAAAACTTCATCTTTGTGTTTCATAAAGAATAGGATAGTCCATCTGCTGCAATCATCAATAAAGGAAACATAATACCTTGATCCAGATATTGAAGCTTCCTTGCTAGGTCCCCATACATCTGTATGAACCAACTCCAAGAGATCTCCATGCATATAACCTTTCTTCATGAATGGTAACCTGTGAGACTTTCCAAATTGACATGCACTACACTTATAAATCATATGTTGTTTTGACAAATTAGGAAGTCCAAGTACACTTTGGTCCCTGCAGATTTGCTTTAATGACCTTTCACCAATATGTGCTAACCTTTTGTGCCATACTTCCAATTCTGTGAGTGTCTGACTACCATAATTAAAGAGAGCAATGTTTCTAGTGTCCTGTAATTCAAATGTGAACAATCTACCTGTCTTTTCACCTTTTGCAATTCTTCTGAATCCTTGACTTGGATCTTCAACAAATGCTCCTGCTTTTGTGAACCTGACTTGCAACCCTTTCTCTACTATCTGCCCAACACTTATCAAATTCTTTGTAATGGTAGGGACATAGAGTACCTTACTGAGTAGGTTGATGTTTCCATCAGGTGCTTTGACATTGCCTATTTTCTCCATAGGATGTTTTGTATCATCTCCTGTTTGTACCTCATGCTTATTCCTTGGATCTTCTAAATCTGATAGGAGTGCCACATTTCCTGCCACATGATTTGAACAACCTGAATCTATGTAGAAAACATGCTCATCAGATTTACCTTGTGGCATAGCCATGTTCATGATCAATAATGAATCCTCTTTGTTTGAGTCTTCTGTGTAGTTATTGTAGTCTCTCCTTCCTTTGTAGCCTCCTTGATAGTTTGAATGATTGTAGTTGTTGTAGTTTCCATGGTAGTTGTTGAACCTTCCTCTTGAGTAGCCATAACTTCCTCTATTGTATCCTCTCCCTCTTTGATTCCTGGAATTCCTAAAGCAATTTTCAGTTGTATGATTAGTTAATCCACAAATAGAACATGAGTTGGAGTCTTGGGATCTCCCCCTGCCTTGTCTACCTCCTCTTCCTCTACCTCTGCCATGTCTTCCTCTACCTGCATAGTTAGCTTGATATGTACCTGCTTCATCATCCACTTTCTTTGCCTTTCCTTTGTTATCTTTAGACTTGCTTTTATCCGTGTACAAAGCTGAAGATTGATTACCTTTAGAGCTTTCTCCATTTTTGATAAGCTTTGCCTCTTGAGTAAGTAGTTGTCCAATGAGTGTATTGAAATCAGGTACATGCATGTCCATGTACAAATCCATAGCTGTGGTGAATGCTTCCCACTTGTCATCTGCCTTCAAGCCATTGATGACCTGCCTTACAATTTTCTCTTCATCTATTACCTCTCCAATGCTTCCCAACTGATCTGCTATGTCCTTGAGCTTTGTGACAAAATCAGTCACATTTTGTTTGGGAGCCTTCTTGAGAGTTGTGAAATCCAGCCATAGTTGATGCTTCTTAGCTTTAGTACTTGAAGAAAAGAAAGCTTCAAGTGCATCCCACACTTCCTGAGATGTCTTACAACTTCTAATGTGAGGCAACAAAAAATCTGAGATAGAGTTGAGGAGATAAGACCTTGCAAGTGCATCCTTGGAGCACCATGTGCTCAATCTTTCTTGCTCTTCTTGTGTTGGTTGACTTTTGTTCTTGAAACTTGGCATAACTTCATCTCCAGCCACATAACCATATAAACTTCTACCTTGGAGATAAGCTTCCATTCTTAATGACCAAGCTGAGTAGTTACCTCTATCCAATTTGTCAATTGATGAAGGAAATCCATCTGCCATGTTGTCCAACCTTGCTCTGATACCACTATGAAGAGATGGATAAGTATGTGTTTGAAGATGAAGAGGTGTTGCAAAATCCTTGATCTACACCAGCCAAATGAACTCCAGGAGTAGATGGTGGGCCCTTTTAGCTTGCCAATGGATGTATTAGACACCCTATGTACCTTGGAAGATCACTCTCAAAAAGATAGATCAAAACAGATAAGTTGGAGTTAGCTCAGAGGTGAAAACTTGCTATTCTTGGTTCATACACCTGTCCAGTGTTTTACATAATTCTCTGAGCACAGCAGCAATTAGCTTAATTCCTCTTGGTGAAGTCTAGGTAACTTAAAGAGCTAACTTTCAAGAGTAATCTCATAAAAAATAATAAACCACACACTGAGAATGAGTTTTAGCAAGTGATGACATCATCCCGATTTTCACGGGCTGCTACAATTTGAGACCAGTGAGCAGAAAAATCAACATAACTCAAAATGTGGGAATCCAATGATTATGAAATTTGTATGGTTATACTAGACAGTAAGCTGAATCCAACAAGCTTTAAATCACTGAATTTGGATAAGTAACCACTGAGAAACACCTTTGACAAGATGAGTGAAAAAGTCGGGTACCTGACAGAGAAGTGAAAATGCACAGACACTGTTGACTTCAACTGATCATAACTGAAGATTGCAACATTCAAATGACATGAAAATTTGTGAGCATATAGTAGACTTATAGAGCTAACTTTACCAAGTTAAATCACTAAAAATGATGCATCAAGCTCAGAGAAAACATCTCTGCAAGCTAACTGAGAAAACTGAGAGTAATGGCAATGAGTAGTACACTTCACAAGAACATGGAAAGATGAACTCAAATAATCATGAAAATGAAAGTATATTGCTTGTACAATACAATGACTTACTGATACATATGTGTGCCTTGTAAGCACACCTTGATATGGCATAAAGCTCAGCTCTTGGAGGTCTTCACATAGGTCTCTCTAACCACGACTAAAATTGCCATCTATTTATAGTTGAGTTTGGGAGGCTCACTTCCCTCAATCACTCTCCAATCAATCAATGATTGATTTGATTCTCTACCTACCACAAATCACGAATTCGTGGCTCCTCTTTCCATTCTTGATCAAGTGGACTCAACCACTTAAGATTCTTTCACTTTTACATTAAGTAAACTCTTCAAAAGTTACAAGAGGTAGTTCACAAGTGAACTTTACATAGTCTTCTTTTTAAGGCTTTTTCTATGACTTTGTGGGACTCAAGCCAATACTTAGGCTTTTCATAGACTTGCTCCAACACTCTCTTATCGAGAAACTAAATACTCAAATGATCTCATTAGAAACAAACATCACCTCTTTCATAGATAGGAAAGAAAGAGAAACTCCTACTCTTAATACATCGAAGATGGCTAGGAAGGATATCCTCCAACATAGCAAACACAAAAGAGAAAGTTCTAGGGAGACTACCCTCTTGAAATACCTAAAACCCCAAATATTTATAGGGGATGTTCGTCAGAGGAATAAGGATGCCATCTACACTTTTTTTTTTGCAAAAGTGAAATGTTGTGCATCAAGTGAAGGTCACCCCACATAAGTATCGTGTGTTAGAAGCGAGTCTCTTGCTTGGACCACATGCTTATAAGTTGTGGATGAGGCTCAAGGAGGCAAATCCCATCCCTACTGATTGGAAATAGTCTAAAACTCTTTTTTTGAAAGAGTTTGTTCTTGAGAATGAAGAAGAGAGGAATTGGGATGAGTGGGATAGGATTACGTAGAGAGGTAGATCATTGTCTATCTACATATCCCACTACAGAGAGATCATTTTTAAACTTAAGGGATTAGATTACTTTCAAAAGACGAAGGGGTTTATAAGGAGTTTAGATAAGGCCATAAAGAGGAAAGTGAGAAGAAACACACCAAAAACATTTCAAGAGGCGATCAAGTATGGACATATCTATGATGAACATAACCACTCCTATGGAGATGGATCAGCCCCTCAAACTTGTTAATACTACTAAATTCAAGAAGAAAATAGTTATGGGGAAAAACAAAATGTTCATAAAGAAACAAAGATCACAAGGGCCTAAGTTACCTACTAAGAAATATGAGAGGGCCAAAGGGGAAAACCTATATTTCAGATCTATGTCCCCTAATCATGCACAATGGAACTGTCCACTTTGTAAAGGGGAAAAAAAGAAATTAGGACAAGGGACTAGAACGGCCCCTGACGAGGGCAAAAAGGTGTTCTAGTGATGCATTTTGGGCTGTCCAATGCCATCCTGCCACTTTCATGAAGCTCATGAACAATGAACTAATGTCATATCTAGGGTACTTTGTAATAGAATTTTCGGATGATATTCTATTCTATAGTAGATCAGAAGAGAAACACTTGGAACACTTGAGAAAAGTATTCTGAGTGTTAAGGGAAAATTCACTCTTTGCCAAGGAATCAAAGTGTGAATTTTTCATAATAGAGGTTAGATACCTTGGGCATATGGTCTCCCAAGACAAAATCTAGATGGATCTTGATAAAGAATAGGCTATTATAAAATGTCCATATACTAGGAACTTGGAAGAGCTTCATATCTTCCTAGGTTTATCGAGATTCTATCGAATTGAAGAATTATGCCAAAATTGTTGTCCTGATGATGAAAGAGCTTAAAGAGAAAGGGAAAACCATTCACTACGGAGACAAACAAAAGAAAAGTATGGACAAATTGAAAGTAGAAATTTATGTAGCTCATTAGGGGAAAAAATGAACCCTGCATGGGCCTTTTAGATTAAGGAGTGATTAGTGATGGACCAATGAGAAGAGGGTGGTGGCCACAATCTAGTCCCTTAAACACATAAGCTAGGCATAGGCTTCCCTTGTTTTTGTGTGGTCAAAAAGGCAAAAACCACTTAGCATTGGTGGTTTTAGCTATTTGAATGGTTTTCAAATGCTTGAGAACTAATTAGAACCCTTGGATGGGCTCAAAGATCTAATGGTTGAGGCTTAATGGAAAAAGTCAAGGCGGCATTGCATTTGGGCCTTTGGATTGTCTTGAAATCCAATGGATGAGATGAGTTACATCCTCAGAAAGGCACCTTTGAATTTGAGCCTTTGGATTTGCTTCGGATCCAATGGCTAGGATGAGTATCCTCCTTCAAAATGCACCTAAGATGTGGACCCTTGGATCTTAGCTTGATCTAAAGGCTAGAAGTGATGCCCACCATATCAAGAGCGCCTTTTGGTATCTCCCCTTGGATCAAGCACGCATCCGACAGCTCAAAACACACTCAAAAAAAGTATCAACCGGAAATGGGGGCTTCCGTCCGATTTATCATAGATATGAGGGTTGTAAACACACTAAAAGATGAGATCAACCCCAAATGCGGGGATCCATTCGATTCAATGCCATCCAATAGCTCAAAAATCTACAGAGAGCATCCAACTTACATGCGTGAGCTTGTCGTTACTTCCACGAATCTCAAAGCTTTTCTCTCTTCCCTCCTCTCCAATTCAATCTCAGCCATTAACTTCAAGCATCCAAGGGCTACAAAATACTCCTTTTAAAAATACAAATTTATTTGTATATTAAACATTATTTTATTTAAGAATACCACTAGTGGTTTCATATGCACCCTTAATCTCTTTGATTAGCTTTTTTATCCCAAAAAATTAGGAATCCTTGCAAGGCCCATGCAGGGCTCATTTTTTCCCCTAATGTCCACTTCTACATATAGCAAATCCCAGTAAACCCTTTGTGGTTGACAGTGATGCAAGTGATTTTGTTGTACGAGTAGTTTTAGTTTAGAATGGTCAACCAGTGGCTTTTGAGAGCAAAAAGCTAGAACCTACTCAGAAGAATTACTCCGTCTATGAGAATGAGTTGTATGCAAATGTCCATGCTTTGAAGAAGTGGCATCATTATCCCTTGTGTGATTTGTCCATTTTGTATCTAGGGTACTGTTGATATATTTAGGTAGTGATGTGTGTGAACACTCTAGGACCACCGGGGCACGTTTTTCGCTCTTTAGGAGGTTTTTTCCCCAGCTTGTATATATGCCTATAGCCCGAACGGGTTACTTATCTTTGTACATTCTAGTGGTAATACATTCTGTATTGTGTGTTGTTCTTCAAGCTTCTCCTTCTTCCTTGTGTTGTTCGCGTGCTTTTGCAGATGTCTAACTCCAACAATTGGTATCAGAGCAGGCCGTTGCTTCATCTAGGGCATCGTCGATACCCCTCTGGTCATAGTCTCAAAATTGCACGAAAATCGATGAGCATACTTAGGGTGATTAGGAGATCAAAACTGCTTCACTTTGTAGTGTCAAAATCATGATCTGAGCTCATTTTGGCCTTTGAATGCACTATCACAGCGCTTGTGTAGGCTATTTTGTTTTTTTGTTCCAAAGATATATACAGGTTTTGGTTCGCCAGTATAAGCATCTCAAAGTCTGCTACAGGTTTAACAGAACTTGTGAGGGTAGTTTTGTTTAACGTTGTTAGATACAATCATTTTTTTGCATGAGGGCATTTTAGTCAGTGGCCATCGTTGAAATCAGTGATCTATTTCATATGTTGGTTGTTGAGGATAAGTTGGATGGTACGAATTACCCATTGTGGGGTTATATGATGCGTCATGTATTGGTTGCAAAAGGCCTCTAGAATATTGTGCAGGGTGTTGAAAAATGTCCTATTACACCTGCAAATACATGTACTGAAGCTGATGCAGATGGCATCGAAGATGCTGATATTCTACAGATTCTTGTTCGTGCTATGGTTTTTGTTGCACCTACTATAGAGCGAATTTGTTGGGATGGAAGAGCTGCTCAGACACATGCATTGATAGCCTTGTCTATCAAACATGCCATTATTCCTCACATCCGCTCTTGTAGAATAGCTAAGGATGCTTGGGATACACTTACCACATTGTACCAGGCAAGGAATGAGGCTCGTGTTGCTTACCTCTGAAAATAGTTCGAGAGTGCACACATGAATGAAGGTGATTCTATGGATAGTTTTCTGAAAAAGCTCAAAGACTTGAAGGAACAATTGATTTCTACAATGAAGTTATACCAGATAGCTCACTGTGTAGGCTGTTCTAAATGGTCCTCCTGATTCATATCAAATTTTTGCTTCTTCTCTTCATTTGATGATGAAAGGCAATCCAAATGCCTTGATATTTGAAGAGTTTTCTTTGTTCTGTTGCAAGAAGATCAGTATAAGCAAAACAAGTCCATTATGTGTGTTGCAGATCAAGCTTTCATGGCTAGTCAAAAGGGCAAAGGTAAATGGAGCTCATCTACTAGTAAGCAAAAACCTGCAGATGCTGCACATTTGAAGAAGGAAGACAAAGATGAAAAGAAATCAAAAAAGCAGAAATTCTTTTGTAAGTACTCTAAAGGAAACGATCATATCATAAAGAACTGTCCAAAACTGGCTGCTAAAGAGGCAAATAAAAAAGAGGCTAGAATGGTTGTTGTAGAGGCCTCTACACAAAAAATAGAGTCTACTAATCTTGTTTAGAATGAAGAATGGGATTTTACTACTGTTTGTAGTTTTGAACCATCTTCTCCTGAACAGTGTATGTCTATAGTACACTTAGATGTTTGATACTTTGATAGTGGGGCAACCAAATATATTACCTTGCAACACAGTTTCTTCACTTCAATCGAGGTCTGCTCCTACAGGGAATACTATCACATGTGCCAACAACTCCTCTTATCCTGTAATGGAGTTGGTAAGATCATTTCGACTACTATTGATGGTAATTCTTTTACTTCGTCGGATGCTTTATTTGTGCCACGAATCAAGAAGAATCTATTATCAGTTTTAGCATTATCCAAGATTGGCTTGGTTGTGAAATTTTTTGATGAAGGATGTACAGTTCATGATCTGTCAAATGGTGACATGATTATTGCTTCTGGAATTTTATGTCATGGGTTGTATAAGCTCATAGAATATGAAAACTCTATGAATGATTTAGCATGTGCAGTACATGATTCTGAGGCTATATTAGATGCAAAGTTTTGGCATGCACGCTTTGGTCATCTAAATTTTGCTAATTTGCTACATCTACAAAAATCTGAAATGGTGTTCTCTTTGCCCAAACTTGAGGCACCCGATAAACATGTTTGTGAAGGCTGTATTTTGGGCAAAAGAAAGCATTCATTCTTTCCAAAAGATGGTTCAGTTCAAGCTACTCAAAAATTGCAGTGTCATATGATATTCAAAAGGTTAGGATCACCTTTTGGAGAAGGATGACACATGGCATCACATAGGTATTTATACCATTTGGTAGAAGAGACATTGATGTGTGATCGATTTGCATCACGTGAGATGAATTCTAGAACAAAAAGGATGCTATGCAACACTAGTATCAGGGCTACAAGAGACGATGGCCACATGGGTGTGGGTTGTAAGACTTGAACCTCCAACCTTGTCTTAGACAGTCCAACGCTCCATTCCAATCAGTGTGTACCTAAGTCATGAACCCTTAGGGACTTGTGCCAAGGAGACTAAATCTCATTTGCCACACAAGTGCGTATAGTGGGGAGTTGACACACGCTTATTTGTCAATCCGATGAACCGACCTAACCAAACATATGAGGATGTGTGCATACGTGATGGAAAGTGAAGTGGTTCAGCTCGCATGCATGAGAAAAGACTAACCTACCTCTCTAACTCACTTAACTGCTGAAAGTGTCTGCCGCGATACCATTTACAAAAGTTTTCACTAAATTGAGGATTCTCCCAACTCCGAACCCCGAATATGGCCAATAGCAGGTTTGTTTCGAAGCTCTTGACAAGATGCTTGTACTGGAGGTCACTTGATTCTGACAACCGTGCTTCAAGTTATGACCAAAATAGTGAATGGCAGGAAATGCACACACTCACTCCACAACTCATGCCTGCTCACACACACACTACAACAGCTCAAAAGTGTTGGGGAGGGGTAGAAAACAGTCTTACATATACATTCCAAGCTTCACACACACATAAAAGATCATAGAGAAGATGAAAAACTGCAGGAAAGAAGCAAATTCGAAAATCAGGAGCTCTCCCTCTTCACAATGGCAAAAAGTCTTTACAAAGAGTCACCAAGTGACTTATATACATGTGCCCTAAAAAATGGTCCTTTCACACAAGTGACCGGCACTTTATTGATTAATCTCTATTTTCCTATTATTTTACAAAGAATATATTACAACGACTTGGGATTATGCATCTAGAGGACTCCTCTAGTGCATTTACATAGCTTGAGGGAATTTCCTAAAACTTTGAAGAAGAAAAATATGCCCGTTAATTTGAAAAATTTGGGGCTCCTCTTTTGTGCCTCTTTGCTCTGCAACACTCTCCCCCTCTTTGTCTCTGTCGTCCCTTGACAGGCTTTTGTTTCTCGTTTATGGCTTGTCTAAGACTTCTGAATACACGCACCCAGTGGTCGAAGAGGTGATAAGGACTATCAGGCAATTTGTTATTTTATTCGAAATCAGTCCTTTGCTTCTATAATCCCCTTGGTATTCCGTACATCACAAATCTGGGTTGTTGTATTAAGTCGGGCAACCATGCACGCTATCAGTGGAAGGATCATTACCTACCAAATATCTTCTTGCACTTCTTCATGGATACTTCTTGGCCTTGATCCTCCCTTGTTACTCACATACCTTCCCCTATTGTATTGCTTTGAGCATGTTTGCCTTCTGCCACCACACACCTTAATTTTCTGACCTCTACTCTCTTTTAAGAGAGCATTACGTTTCAAAGGCCCTATTTCTGAATCTTCTTTGTCATCCTCTAGGACCTGTTCCATTTCTTTCCACCGCACGCATCCAATGGACGAGGAGAAACCTAGGACCTTCAGAAAATTGGTTATCTTATCCGATGAAGTGTCCTATGTGTTTTGTCTCTCTCCTTGACTTTTTTCGCTTCACCGCCAACTCCTAGTGGATGAGGAAGTTGTGTGAAACCTCCCATGAAATGCCCTGGTTGTTATCTTTCTCTAATTCCACTCCTCAGGACCTAAGCCTTTGGGGTTGTTGCCTGATGCGTGCCCCTGTGGGGCTTTGGGCAGAGAATTGTTCTTTTTCTTAGTGATCTTCATTCCTTATTGAGCAACTTTATTCTTTGATTTTCTTCTTCTTTTCTTTTTGCTTGATTCCCCTTCCACACATCCCTCCTCCTGAACTCTGTCATCCTCGACAGGCTTTTTGTGGCAACGTGAGTACGTTTGTATTGCAGCTTTCTCTCGTTGATTAAGCAGATTGGTGTGACATATCATGAACTCTTTCCATTGTCTTGACTTCACCCCATCCTCTGGTGCCTTTCGATGATCTGCAAAGAAGCTTGTTTCATAGGCCACCAGTCTTGCATTAAGATTGGAAGTCATTTTTACAAAAATTTCTGAATCAATTTCAAAGAAACCAGTGAAAAAGGCTTCTTCAAAAGGCTGCATATAGGGGCTTGGCAAGAACATAAGTCATGAATAGAATGCCATAATTGTTAATCTGCTCGGGATACTTGAAAGATAAAAAACGAGTGCTTCGGATCCATGAGTAATGCCGGCGAAGTTCAAAAAAGTATATTTGGCATGTTGGAAAACTTTGATAATTGTAAGTAACATGCTTAGAATCTTATTAGTCATTTTGACTCCCAAATCAGGTACAGTGGCGTAGCGAGCAATCCAAAATTCCATGGTTTTAACCATGTATTCTTCCATTGGTAGATAGTTATGCGGTGGACTTGGTAATAGTGGATAGTTGAGCCACTAGTTATTTATGCTACCCTAGCGCTGTCCTTCCCAAAAATGCGTCCAGGAGCGTCTACGGGGTACTCTGCAAAAAGATGGATTTACCTGAAGTGCATATGGCGATGATTCCCATTGTACCCATAGTGTAGGGTTTTTTTCTAGAAGTTTTCTCCTCCATACAGGGTCAGCTCTTTCGAATTCCTCTTGAGTGTAGTTGAATGTATGATTACTAAACTGGAGGTTGTTGTCGGGCTCCTTATTTGTCGTGGTCTTTATATATTGTCGTGTTTGTTCTTTAAGGAGTCCATATGGTACATTACATGGTTTTAATATCTGTTCTAAATTTTTTCTTTCAATCTGAGCTTCCTTCATGATCTTTATGATTTGATCTTCAAATTCTGTAGTAAGCTGGGACACTAGTAGTGCCCTCTCATTTCGGCTCAGTTCTGCAATGTCCCGATGAGTATGTTCAGAGTGGATCTCCGTTTCCTCCCTTATCGGCGAATGATGTAAGGGGGGAGAGAGAGGACATACCTCAATCTCCTCAGTAGCCACTGTGGAGTGTGGAACTACTGGTGTCCCCTCTGATGCCTTCTGTGCTAGTTGATCTTGTAGTTGCTTTATAATATCATCTTTGCTTTTAATTTCCTCAGTAGCCTTCATAATTGTTTCTTTGTTTTTGAGGAGCTCTTGTCCTATGGCTTCGAGTTGCTCATTGTCTTCTCTATATACCTATTTTCGGCTTTCTTCCACTTTGTCCTTAGTGCCGTGGTATCATCCATATAACTCTTCTCCCATTCTGCAATGATGGCTTGCTCTTGCTTGAGCTGATCTTCATACCTAGCTAACTTTTCCTCCAATGCCTTTGTGTCCTTTTCTGGCACTTCCTGAACTTCTATAGGTTGATTACATAAAAGAGTTGTCATCATCTCCTTGTTTCTGTTCCTTAAGTTCTCTGCTTCTTCCATATATATTTTTATTTGTGATTCCAAGAACTTGCTTCTTGCATTCATCCGTGTTTTCTCAGCCTCGCTAGCATCATATTTCTTTAGTAACTCCTGTAGTTGTTCTTCCAATTTCTCATTTTTGGTCTCTAGTGTTTTACATTGCAGCTTGGCCTCTTGGATCTCGTTCTCTTTATGTGTTATGTGTTCTTGTGCTAGAATCAATTGGGCTAAAAGGTTCTTTCCCATTTCATGAAGTTGATGCTTTTCTTGCATTGCTTTGTCATAGTCAGCATCAGCCTCAAGCATTAATTGTTGTGTACCCATAGCAGTTTTTGTTGGAACATCAAGCTTACACTATGCTTGAGGTGGATTTGATCTACATCAAAGGCAATCACATCGAAAGAATATCCGTTGGAGAGTTTTTTTTCTTATGCTCATTTATTGTATTTTTTTGAGAAATTTTTGATGGCTCATTTACCGTTGTAAAAGCCTTGAGCTTTACACATGTAAAGGTAGAAAGATAGAGCCCAAATCCCATGAATTTTTGGTGGTTGAAGTTGCATTCAATCAAGCAATCAATCACCTAAAAGTAGATCAAAGTAGATCTTCACTTTTCCTAGATTGTAGGAAAGTGAATTGATGCCCTCCAACAACCATTCCCACCTTCATTTGAATTCAAATTCAACATGTAAAAATCATGGAACACTCCTAGAGTCTATATAAAGACTTGAAATCACTTTTACATTACATGGAAGCAATATACATACACTTGTGACCATCATTGTCTTGCTCCTTCAATTCTCTACATCATATCTTCTTCAGCAACAGTAATATTGCAGAGGCTGCTGCTCTCTCTCCACATCTTCAAACTGAGAGAAAGATGACTCATTGGAAAGATATAGGTGTCTAGTTTATGCCTATAAAGTTTCATAGCATTTGCTTCAGCAGATTGGGAGAAATCTGAGTTTTTCTGTCTCGGGGTCAATCTCTACATATTCCTGAAAAATAAGAAGTACCACCGGTGAATGTCGCATTCATTCCTATAGCATAGTTTGCTTATTTCCTTATACTTTTGTGCATTCCATACACTCAACCCTATGTGTATCACTCCCATAAAAGGATTGTTTCTAATTGTAATCACACTGGTCGCTATGTGTATTTGAAGTTCATTGTCTCTTCCATAGATAGTAAGTTTTTTTGAGCTAGTCGACCTGCGAACCTATCTATTTTGTATCGACTCATTCTCCTTGATGCTCCAAAGTACATAGTGTGTTTCTTTGCACTTATTGCATGCCTATAAGGTCTATTTGAGTCTCCATAAGCTCAAGGGCTGGTCTTGTGCCGGTTGGCTTGACCAAACTTCGTCGCTTCGAAACGCACTTTTCTACCTTCGACAAGCTTCTGCAAGTTCTTTCAGTGGTATCAGAGCTAGATCAAGATGGGTGACGGCTTTCCTTCAATGATCGAGAAACTTGATCGACACAACTATGCGGCTTGGCAAATCAGAATGGAGGCCTATTTGCAAGGTAGAAATCTTTATGGAATTGTAGCAGGTGATGAAGCTATGCCTATTCCAAGATCCAAAGGAGGACCTACACAAGAGGAGACAGATAAGCTCACACTTTGGTGTGCAAGGGATGCTCAAGCAAGGTCGTACATACTGAACTCTATCTCTGACTTTCTATTACCACATATTAGAGGATGCAAGACATCTCAAGAGACTTGGGATGCCCTCGAGACTTTCTTTTCTGCTAGTACCAAAGCAAGAAAGAATCATCTTTGGAACGAGTTCAACCAAATGAAGAAGACACCTAAACAAACCATCACAGAGTTTGTTACCAAGGTCAAGGAGGTTGCGGATTAGTTAGCATCCATTGGTTCATCATGAGGCAAATTCTCAATGGCATTCGAAGTGATAAGCAATGGAAATCCTTCACGATAGCTTATGATCTCATCATGGATGTGCAAACTCCAGACTTCAACATCTTTCTTGGACAACTCTTCAATCAAGAAGCCAACAATAGCATAAAGGAAGGTAACTCCTATCATGGTAATTCAACTAGTGCTCTATATGCAGATAAGAAGGATAAGAAGCAGAAAGGCAAGAAGAGGGAAGAAGATGAAGAAGAGACTTCCCAAGCCAAGTTTGCAAGCAAGAGCAAGTGGAAAGGGAAGAAGAAAGGACCAAAGCAAGACAAATCCAAAGGTCAGAATGTTCAACCTTGTGCCATATGCTATAAGACGAACCACACCACTCAGAATTGCTAGTTCAATGGGAAGACCCAGAAAGGAAGTGGAAGAGGTGGATATGGCAGCAATAGAGGCAGAGGTGGACACAACTTCAACAATAACAATAGAAGCTATAATAGAAGGGACTACAACAATTATTCAGAAGATCAACCACATGAAGACTCATTGCTATTTATGAATCTAAGCCACAAAGAAGGTAAAGAAGATGATCACTTGTTCTACATAGATTTAGGATGTTCGAATCATGTTACAGGCAACATTGCTCTTCTATCTGACTTGGAAAGTCCAAAGCATAGACATGAAGTGCAAACAGGGGATGACAGGAAGCACAATGTGGAGAAGATTGGTAATGTCAAAACTTCCAATGGCAGGACAAACATTCTGAGTAAGGTTCTCTATGTACCCACTATCACTAAAAACCGAATAAGTGTAGGCCAAATAGTTGAAAAAGGCTTGCAAGTTAGGTTCACCCAACATGGAGCTTTTGTGGAAGATCCATGTCAAGGCTTCAAGAAGATAGCCCAAGGTGAGAAGCATGGTAGGCTCTTTACTTTTGAGGTAGGAGAAACCAGGAACATAGCTCTATTCAACTTTGGGTCTCAAACCACCCTAAGTGAGCTTGAAGTGTGGCATAAGAGACTTGCTCATGTGAATGAAAGAACCTTGAAGGATATATGCAGAGATCAAAGTGTTCTAGGACTGCCGAACATATCAAAGCAACACATGATCAACAGGTGTGATGCATGTCAGATTGGGAAGGCACAAAGACAACTATTCAACCACAAAGGCTACATCCACAAAAACTTATTGGACTTAGTACATGCAGTGTATGGGGACCAAGTCAAGAACCTTCATTGGCAGGATCAAGGTATTATGTCTCATTTATTGACGACCATAGTAGATGGACTGTTCTATACTTTATCAAGAGTAAAGAGTTTGATGAGTTCTTGCAGGACAAAGATATCAAAAGGGAAGTGACTACTAGGTACTCTCCTCAGCTAAATGGAATTGCAAAGAGGAGAAGCAAGACATTGGTTGGATCAGCCCGAACAATGCTTGAAGAGAAGAAGTTGCCACATTATCTATGGGTAGAAGCTATTTCAACTGTTGTGTACCTTGTCAATCGATTACCATCCAAATCACTTCAAGGTATGACTCCTTATGAAGCATGGCATGGAAGAAAACCTAGTCTTGGACATTGCAAGGTTTTTGGTTGTTTAGCTTATGTTCATGTACCATCACAAATAAGAGGTAAGCTAGATGAAAGGGCAACAAAGGCAGTGTTTATTGGATATGATTCAACTCAGATGGGTTACAGGTTCCTCAATCCTTCAACCAAGAAATTCACTACAAGTAGAGATGTTGTGTTTGAAGAACATAGGTCTTGGTATGATGAAGACAAACAAAAGGTAACACTACCATATGATCTTGATTCTGACTCTCATCAATTAGGAAGCAAGCATGATACACAGGTCCAGAATCCAAGAAGTGATACAGATGATGACCAAGATGAAAGAGAAAAGGATTACAAGCTATGGAATTCAAGAGGCAAAGCAAAGATGCAAGAGGTTGGAGAATGCTCAAAACAAGCACCTAGAAGACCAGCAAGAGAGAAGAAACAACCAAAAAGGTATGGATATGATTCCACATTTGTTACGAAGCATTCAATCTACTTGGCAAAAGACTCTATTTCAGAGGAACCCTCAACCTATGAAGAGGAAAAGGGAAACCCTAATTGGGAAAAGGCCATGAACGAAGAAATAGATGCACTGAAGGAGATGGACACTTGGGATTTGGTTCCAATGTCGCCAAATCAAAAGGTAATTGGTTGCAGATGGGTATATAAAGTTAAAAGAAATTCAAATGGATCAGTGTACAGGTACAAGGCAAGATTAGTTGCCAAAGGATGCTCACAAACTCATGGTATAGACTATGAGGAAACATTCTCACCAGTTGCAAAGATGACTACAATCAGGACATTGATAAGTGTAGCTGCTGCAAGGAATTGGAGACTCCTCCAACTTGATGTGAAAAATGCATTCTTAATTAGTTGGATAAGTGAAGAGGTATACATGTCACAACCACTAGGTTTTGAAAACCCTAATCATCCATCTTATGTTTGCAGACTTAAGAAAGCATTGTATGGATTGAAACAAGCTCCTAGAGCTTGGAATTATAGGTTGGTTACATATCTTCAAGATCAAGGGTTCAAAGCTAGTAGCTCAGATCCTTCTCTATTCATCAAAAGGGATCACAATGAGGTTATCTATCCATGTGTATATGTAGATGATATTATTGTGACAGGTCATGATCTAAATGGCATTCAAAGGATCAAGAGACACATGCAAGAGGAGTTCAAAATCAGTGACCTAGGTGAGCTCACATATTTCCTAGGTATGTAGGTGATATATACAGATGAATGAATGTATTTGACTCAAAGAAGATACATTGAGGATCTTCTTCTCAAGTTCAAAATGGAGAACACTAAACTTGCAGGTACACCTTTGGAGATGAATCATAAAATTAGTGTTTATGAAGGTGAGAAAATTCAAGACATTAAAGAGTATCAAAGCTTGGTAGGTAGCTTGATATATGCTACTCATACAAGGGCAGGCATCTCATATAGTGTGGAAGTGCTTAGTCAGTTCATGCACTCACCGAGAAGACCACACATGGATGCGGCTAAGAGAGTACTTAAGTATCTCAAAGGTACAATCAACGAAGGTATATTCTATCCTTACTCTTCAGATTTGGATATCAAGATCCACTCATATGGAGATTGGGCAGGAGCTAAGGATGATAGAAAAAGTACTTCTAGTTACTTAGCATTTGCAGGTTCGAAGCTAGTGTCATGGAGTTCCAAGAAGCAACCAACAATTGCTTTATCTTCAACTGAAGCAGAGTACAGAGGCTTGACCATAGCAACTCAAGAGGCAATATGGTTAAAAGCATTGTATACATATTTGGGACTTGTGAGTTCCAAACCTCACATATTTGGAGATAATGTAAGTTCCATGCATCTAGTGGTAAATCCTATTTTCCATGCGAGAACCAAGCACATAGAAGTCCATAACCACTTCATTAGGGAGAAGTTCATGACAAAGGAGATCGACATTTCTTTTGTTCCTACTGAAAAGCAAGTAGCAGATATGATGACGAAGGCACTTGATGGAATAAAGCTTTGTAGATTCAAAGCTATGGCAGGTATTCAACCTATCAGAGAATGAAGACTCAAGCATACTTTAGCTTGAGGGGGAGCTGTTGGAACATCAAGCTTACACTATGCTTGAGGTGGATTTGATCTACATCAAAGGCAATCGCATCGAAAGAATATCCGTTGGAGAGTTCTTTTTCTTATGCTCATTTATTGTATTTTTTTGAGAAATTTTTGATGGCTCATTTACCGTTGTAAAAGCCTTGAGCTTTACACATGTAAAGGTAGAAAGATAGAGCCCAAATCCCACGAATTTTTGGTGGTTGAAGTTGCATTCAATCAAGCAATCAATCACCTAAAAGTAGATCAAAGTAGATCTTCACTTTTCCTAGATTGTAGGAAAGTGAATTGATTCCCTCCAACAACCATTCCAACCTTCATTTGAATTCAAATTCAACATGTAAAAGTCTTGGAACACTCCTAGATTCTATATAAAGACTTGAAATCACTTGTACATTACAAGGAAGCAATAAACATACACTTGTGACCATCATTGTCTTGCTCCTTCAATTCTCTACATCATCTTCTTTAGCAATAGTAATCTTGCAGAGGCTACTGCTCTCTCTCCAGAGCTCCAAATTGAGTTCAAGATGACTCATTGGAAAGGTAAAAGTGTCTAGTTTATGCCTACAAATTGTCATAGCATTTAGTTCAGCAGAGTGGGAGAAATCTGAGTTTTTCTGTCTCGGGGTCAATCTCTGCATATTCCTGAAAAATAGGAAGTACCACCGGTGAATGTCGCATTCATTCCTATAGCATATTTTGTTTATTCCTTATACTTTTGTGCATTCCATACACTCAAACCTATGTGTATCACTCCCATAAAAGGATTGTTTCTAATTGTAATCACGCTGGTTGCTATGGGCATTTGAAGTTCATTGTCTCTTCCATAGATAGTAAGTTTTTTTTAGCTAGTCGACCCGCGAACCTATCTGTTTTGTATCGACTCATTCTCCTTGATGCTCCAAAGTACATAGTGTGTTTCTTTGCACTTACTACATGCCTATAAGGTCTATTTGAGTCTCCATAAGCTCAGGGATGCTTGGAGCTTCCCCTGTGATTACATCCTTCCCTTTTTCTATGTGTAGTGTATTGTTATGTGGTTGTCGGATTTGCAGTTGTACCTCCGCTTCTTTTCTTTGACTTGTCATTATACTAGTCTTTGTGGCACTCCCTTGAAATGTGACATCCATAGGGGACGGTTTCGCCACTACCCTTATTGGTGTGAAGGGTTCTGACTCCTCCACAGTAGTATCTTCAGGTTCTTCTTTGGGATTTTTGAATGATCCCTCTCCTGCAAGCCTAGTCTCTTTGACTTGAATGTTAGAAGTTTCATTTAATTTGATGACATGTGCTCTTTCTTGGGAGGCCTCCTCTTCTGCTCTATCTCAGTTGGGGCTGGTGGGCATTTGATCCACCTTTGTGCCTCCCTCTTCCACACTCCTATTCACTTCATTTAACTCCTACCATTGTCCATCATCTTTGGATTCACTTCGAATGTCCACATTTAATAAGGAGGTGTCTGGTTCTTCTTGTACATCTGATGATGAGCTTGAATTAACCAAGCCCAATTCCCTATATCTATGTGGTTAATGTCATTGAAGATGTGGGTCTTTGCTCCTCGACTTTCTTCCTTCAATACCGTGGTTCCATCCTTTTCCCATCCAAAAGATTCTTTTATTAGATCATGCGTGAATTGGATGATGACCCATTCACCTACTGCATCCATGACTCTAGCCTCTGGCACCAATGGTTCATGTAAGGCAGGTTGCAACATATTCATCACTTGTGCACATCGCTGAAAATCAGGCTTGTATATTGGCAACTCAAAGTATTTATGAATGCCCGCCTTCTTCAAAACATCCATAGTTGATGTGAGTTCATGTACTACCTTGAAGTCTTTGGACATCACTGGGAACTGATGATATGTATCCATGATTTTAATGGTGACGAAAAATAAGTAATCCCCTGCTAGTTGGTCATCTCTAAACCAATGTCCTTTTGCTTTAGTCACACTTTTTAAAGGGAATTCCATCACTTCCTCCTGAATGGTTGCTTTGGAATCTTCCGAGGCCATCTACACTTGTAATGAAAAGAGCATTAGCTTCTATGGAAGACATGTCTTTTGTGATGTGTGTTGTAGTGACATCTCGTTCGATGCATCACTCCGTTCCCCTTTGCTCGTATAAGTAAGATCTCTTACCGCATATATTTTTTCATTTTATCCTGAAAGAAACAAGAATTAGCATAGCCGAAGCCTTTACTTATTTAATTGTAGGTCCATTCCTAGAAAATAGAAGCTATGACATATTCCCCATTGGAGAATGTGCACCACTAATTCTATTTTGTACATTGTGCCGAATGCCTGGCCTCATAATGTGGAACTATCGTGCATGCTTTAGGTGCATTGGAAGCTTCATGTGTGCAACATAAATCTTCTTGATTCCGGTGTTCTATTCCTAGCTGTTGCTTGGGTTTCCATATCCATTTCATAGTTGAGGTATTAAGCCTTGTCTTTTGCTCATGTTGCCATGCTGCATGTGTATCTCTTCTCTTTTTGGTTATCGGAGGTGTGGGGTTCCTTCTCTTGAGGTATCTGCCACAAAGCTCACTAGTCCTTATGGTACTGTTGTGTTGATATAATGTTTCCTCGTGCTTGTCTATCTCTTGAATGGCTGCTTGTCTGACCTTCTTGGGAATCCACATTTGTTGTCATGTTTTTTGAGCTTCAATCAAAGGCCTAGGAAGCCATACTTGCAAGAGTCGTTTTGGTTCTGATTTCAGTGAAGAAGAATTCTTGCCCACCTTTGCCTCCTTATGAGCAATGACATGTGCTCGTGTTGCGTTCTCTGATTCCTTCACTCGATCCTTGCGAACCCATTTGCAGTTTATGTTTCTTGACTACAAGTAGTTGATGGTGGATTTCCAGGTTGTTGATCGTTCTTTTGCATCGAAGACTTTAAAAGTATTGTTCTCCTTGGTTTATGTTCACCAATCAAGTAAGATGAATCTACTTTCTCCTTGGATACATTAGTGTTTGAAATTCCTTCTTCTATCGGACCTGCTTCTGAGTGATTATGCTGGAATCATTTTCTACGTGCTCTTCTACGATTTGTTCCGCACTTTCGATGACTCCCGATCTTTGAGAGGGTTTCTCTCCTAATAGACTAAAGATTTCCTTGTGCCCAATTTTGGCTGAAATGTATCCTTGCGCTAGGTGGATGCTCACTTCATTCTCAATGATCCAGTCTTGTCCTAGGATGAAGTTTTCTATTAGATCCTCATCTTTGCACACTAGAACTTGTTGTTCCGTAGTTGAATTTCCTAGGTGGAGGGATACTATGGCTTCTCCAATGCATGTTATATGTTGTCCTCCCACACCTATCATATGTGCTTTCGTGGGTGTCATAATCATTTGGAGATCCAAGATGAATGTACTTTGTATGCAACTGAGTGTGGCTCCCAAATCTATCAAGGCATCTATCAGTTGATATTCTGTCATTCCAATTCCTAGGTTTGAGTATGGATGTGACATGCAGACATTGTTTGTGTTCAACTTATGAACCTGATAGTTAGCCATGGTAATAGTCTCTTCTCCTTGTAGATACCATTCATCTCTTTGTCTAATCCACTCTTTCTGTTTCTTGATATGCTCTAGAGCTTCTTGTCGTGCTTCCTCTCTAATCCGTTCTTCCTCTTTCTTCCTATTTTGTGTCCCCAAGAGGCGTGCTAACATTTGGTCCATCAATGGCTCCATATATTGTTTTACTCGACATCCACTTATGTAGTTAGGAAGAATATCTCCATCGAGAGTAGCTAGATTAACTGCTGCACTAGTGGAAATCCTATTGATGATTAGAGGTCCATATCCGCGTTTTTGTAATTTCTTGGCATGTTGCTTCAAGGTGTAGACCAGAACTAAGTCTCCTTCTTTTAGTTCCTTGCCTTTTATGTGTGCATCATAATATGATTTTTGTCTTCTCTTGGCCGCGTAAATCCCTACAACCGCTTGTATTCTAGTCTCATGGAGCTTCTCAATTTGATCTAGTTGCTTGGATAATTCATGTCCTGTCCATTCATACTGTTGGGCTACTCTCAACGTGGGCACTAAAAAATCGATCGACAGGATAGCGTTCTGTCCGTACACTAGATTGAATGGGGTAGTTCCAATGGCAGTCTTGTAAGCGACTCGAAAGGCCCAAATTGCATGATGCAATTGTTTGTCCCAATCTGACCTTCCACTATTGACTATCTTTGTCAATACTGTGCATAACACCTTATTGGAATTTTCCGCTTGACCATTGGCTTGAGGGTGGTATGGGGCTGATTTTTTATGGATCACTAAGAACTCATTCATTAAAGACTCTATCACTTCATTAATGAAATGTGTTCCTCGGTCACTCACAATCTCTATTGGTAATCCGAAACGAGTGAATATATGCTCAAAAAGAAACTTAGCAGTGGTTTGAGCATCGTTCTTACTAGTAGCCTTTGCCTCCACCCATTCTGTCAAATAATCTATGGCTACTATGATATATTCGGCATGTGACCCTTTGGCTGGTTGATTAATGGTCCTATGAAATCAATACCCCATTTGGAAAATGCTCTAGCATAGACCATAGGTCTCAATGGCATGTCATCTCTCCCAGTCGATTATTTAGCCCTTTGGCAGGTTTCACAACTTCGTACATAGGTGTCCGCATCCAAATGTAGAGTGGGCCACTACAAGCCTGCAAAGAGGATCATTTTTATAGTTCTCTCGGTTGAGAAATGACCCCTTGTCGCACCTGGGTGTGCCATCTCTAATATGGGTAAGTATTCTCCTTCATGCACGCATAATCATAACTGATTATCTTTTCCTCTCTTGAACAATTGTCTTCCCAAGATTACATAATCCTTGCTCACTTCCTATAGGGATCGCTTCCTTGCCAAGTTGACTCCTTCCTCATCTTTTCGCATCTTTAGGAATTTCACTAAGGTTTCACTCCATTTGGGTGCTATTGTAGAGAAAGGTAAGGATGTATGATCCTTCAGGATGGTCTCCTGGCATTCTGCACGATTACTGACATAATCATGGACATCTTTAGGCATATCAGGCCATTATACTCCTAGTCACTTAAATTCTCTTATGGTTCCGTGAATTCCTTTGTGCGTCCTCCATTTGTTTACATGAGCTTGTCCAATCAACTTCACTTGTTCGTCTTCCTCAACACATCTAGATAATACACCGTTGGGTTCCTTATGATACACACTTCTTGCGATAATGTGCAAATTCCTTGACTGTAGAGTTTCCTTTTTACTCTCTTTATTGATTGAATGTTGTGGGCCATGAGTGAGTATCGGAATTAGTTTCTCTACCCACTTTGGACACACTTCCAAATTAAACAGGTAAGTGTCTGGCAAATCGTCTGGTACTCCACTTCATGGTTCTCCATGTGTTAATCTAGAGAGCTGATGTGCTCTTACGTGGGTATTTCCCTTTTTCACAATTACTTCAAAGTCAAATTCCATCAATAGCAGAAACCATCTCACTACTCTTCCCGTGTTACAAGGCTTATTGAATAAGTACAATAAGGCCTGATAATCTATGAAGAACTTGAATTTGTTGGCTAGGAGATAGTGTCTGAATTTCTTTACTGCGTACACCATTCCTAATCCCTCTCGTTCCGTAGTTGTATAGTTTCTTTCAGCTTGATTCAGTTGTCTACTCGCATAGGCAATTGGGTGATCTAACTTTCCTTCATCTGTCGGCTGAGCTAAGATGCATCCTATTGCGTAATTTGAAGCGTCCACATGAATATGAAAAGGCTTTTTCCAATTTTGTGTTTTCAGAATTTTTTTTTTAATATAAAGGAAGTTCGGCAATAGCCTACTCTCCCGGGCTTGAATTAAATAAAGAAAAGTACAAGAGAAGGGGACTAGTGCCCACAGGACCCCCCAAATCCCACAAAGCAGGGGAATCTTTTATAGATCTTAGATGGCATTACAAAGAAGGTTAATCACCCTCTCATCACCCTCATGTGGGGCCCACTTGGGTTTAAGCTTGTTATTGATCAAAAGGAGTACTTGATGATGCCTGAAGGGGGGGGATTTCTTATAGTTGACAATTCTTTTGCCAAGGAGGAACAATGATTTCTCAATTGACCACTCTTTGGGGGAGTCACCGAAGTTGAAAGCACATCTTTCCTGCCAGATTTTCCATAGGACCTCCCCTCTGATGGCGTTCCAAAGAGTCGCAGAGCAGCCGATCGCTTCTCCAAACAGGGCTTGCTGCCAACTGAGATGTTTCTGAAGTCTAATTTTCTTTCCAACCATCTGCCAGATTTTGTTGGAGTTGGGGCAGGTAAAGAAGATGTGTGAAACATCTTCGATAGACAGGTAGAAACGTTTGCACCAGGGAGGAAACCCACAAAACTTGCTAGCCTTAAGGTTGGTCCAGATTCCATGATGAAGAATTTGCCATAAGAGGACATACTTTTTGATTTCTATGAGGGGGTGCCAGATAGCCATGAACTTCATGTCCCACCGAAGTCGCGTCCATGACAGGCACCACTTCTTGTTGAGATTAACCTGATAGTCAATCATTTCTTTGATGTTTGGGATTTTTGATAGGCTATTCCCATTGTGCCATTTGAGACCAAGCGAGCTCGACGTGTCGTGTCCCATGAGAAGGTGGACTTTGAGTCGGTCCCAGGCGAGACATTTGCTTTGCAAAGTGTTCCATTCTTCGTACGAAATGTTGACGCAAGGGTCAATATCCTCGAAGTTGATCCAGCGGTTGGTGTCATGTTTCCAGAGATGTTTCCAATTTTTGAAGCCTTTGTTCCATAGCTTCTTGGCATTTTGAATGTTCCAAGATTCCACACTCCGGATGCCATGGATCAGAAACCAGATAGAGTCGTTTTGTCTGATACCGGCTGCCCACTTCCAGTCTTCACTTACTCTTGTGTAGCTTTTGACTTTGTTCCAACTATTCCATAGGGAGCACACAAGATTAGAGCCTTTCGGGAAGACGGGGATCGGGGAAAACAGCAAGGTCAAGATGTCAAGATTCCTCCAATTTGGGAAACCCATGAGAGCCAACTCATTCTTGTTTCTAAAGATCAACTTGCCCATGAGGCCTCCCTGTTGCACCAAGCCTTAATCATCCATTTGGCCGCCAGTTTGTTAGCCATGCACCCAATGTCCAGGATACCAAGACCCCCACTATCTCTATGGCTGGTGCAGATGGACCATTTGATTTTAGGCACCCCCCTCCTATTGTGGTCACGCGTCCAAAGGAAGTTTCTACAAATACTATCCAGCTTGGACAGATCTTGCTCTTTCGATCTCCAACAAGAAAGGAAATAAATGGTAGAAGATAAGAGGAACGTGTTGATAACCATAGCACGACCAGCAAGATTGATTTGCATACCTCTCCAATAGTTAAGCTTGTTTTCGAGTTTGGCCAGCACCCAGTTCCACCGCTGTTCCATAGAGACGCCAAACCCCAAGGGAATCCCAAGCAGCCAAAAA
The DNA here is from genome assembly GCA_020310875.1 of Ceratopteris richardii. Lineage (NCBI taxonomy): Eukaryota > Viridiplantae > Streptophyta > Polypodiopsida > Polypodiales > Pteridaceae > Ceratopteris > Ceratopteris richardii. The sequence goes on along the minus strand of CM035428.1, from coordinate 174,334,060 downwards.
ATTTGGCCCTGCGGAATGATTTGACAGCCATGATCAATGAGAAGGTCGGGCTCTGACCCAAAAATAGCTCTAAAGGCGGTCTTAGAGTGGTTGATTGTGGATCCAGAGGCTTCACAAAAGGTAGCCAGACACCTCCAGAACGTCTCTAGGCTAGTATTATCATTGTGAATAAATGCATTCATATCATCGGCAAAAAGTCTCATGGTGATCTGACTATGGTCATGAGGCAAACAGAGGCCTTTGATATTACCAGCTTCCACCTGATGTGCCACCAGCCTGCTAAGCCCTTCCGTGGCAATGGCAAAGAGAAGGGGAGCCAATGGGCTTGGGGCCGTGCTAAGTCGCCTTTTTAACTTGTTAAATGCCTTCTCGCATTCATCAATCCAAGTGAATTGAGTCAAAAGTCCATACAAGGGTTTGGCAATTATGGCGTACATGTGGATAAATCGACGATAGTATCCACAATGTCCCATAAATGCTTGCACTTCTTTTGCATTCTTCGGCCTAGGAAGCTCTAAAATGACCTTAATCTTGTCTTCATCTGTGGATATTCCGTTCCTAGACACTATGTGTCCTAAGATCTTCCCTTATCTTACCATGAAGACACATTTTTCGAGATTCAAGCAGACTCTATATTGTCGGCACTTATCGAATATCTTCTGCAATTTAGGAATGTGGGCTCGCCTTTGATTTGAATATGTACATAGGTCATCCACATACACTTCCATACTCTTCTTCAGGAATTCTTTGAAAACATGACACATCAATCTTTGGAAAGTAGAAGGCGCGTTAGTGAATCCAAAAGGCATCACTCGGAAAGCATAGACTCCCCATTCAGTCGCGAATGCGGTCTTGTGTTGATCCTCAGTAGCAATAGCTACTTGGTTCTATCCAAAGAATCCGTCTAAGAAGCTATAGACTTCTTTTCCTACAACTCTTTCTAATAGGTGATCAGTGATGGGTAATGGGTAGCTATCCATCATAATGATTCCTCACACATTTGGCCACCTCAATAGGTCTCAATCTTCTCATTGGTTCTGGCTATCTGGGCATTATAGGGAAGGCGGGGATTGCTGGTCTAATTGGGGGTATTCCGAATTGCACTCCTGTTGGTGGTCGTCGCCTTACTAGTGGTTAGTATTGATTACCTACTCCAGGGTGGGTCTGATTGTGTGCCTGCACTCCGGGTGTTGCGAATTGCACATGAGTTCAGTTCAGAACACTCCATTGGCTTGTTTGTCCCGACATTGTATGCTCTACCTCTTGTTGTGTTCTAAAGGGATTCTGAGAGGTGGTTGCCTGCTCTCTCTGAGGAAATACAGGCAAACCCATATACTTTAGTCGAGATCTGTCTATGGCATCCACCAACCAATACCTTCTTTGGTTCTTGTCTAGGTATGTTACTCTCGACTCGTCTTCTGGATCTTTTAGCTCGTAAAATGTCATCGTACTTTCTTCCCTCCTTGAGTAGGTGGGTAAGTTTGGAGTAACAAGTCTGACCCGTGGATCAAAAAAACTTCCAGTAAGTAATCATCTTGAGGTATCAAGTCCCCTCTCAAGACTCGCGTTACTATTGACTCGCCTCTAGGGGTAGTCACTAACTCCTCAGGGTTCGGTCTTCTTGAGTTCTCTTGTCCTACTAACTCTCCCCTCTCATTGATCAAATCTGGGTATTCTGTTACTACATAGATGTGAGCCAACTTGTCCATGTATGCTCCACCTTCATACTTGACAGTAGGTCTCGGCACAATTGTTGAGTATGAAGAAGTCACCATCCTAGCCACAGATCTGTTTAAACCAGTCAGGAAGATGGGAATCTCCTAGTCATTAGTAGAAACATACTGCAAGGAGGTGCGGTATTCTCCTTCTACAGTGGTCATGAAGTTTCTCCCGGGAGTAGGACCCTGCATGTCTTGCGAGGCCATGAGTATCTCCTCCTTTGAGTCACTAGAGGTATCTGAATAGACAGAGCGGTGACTGACCTGAGCGGTACTTCCTATGGATGATATGACACTTCTTTGGCTACTTAGAACCTTTCCTGACCTCAAGTTCATTCACCCTCTTGAGGCTCTCTTGACCTCTAATACTCTCCCTAAGTGGCTCTTCACATGCCTCAATTTCACCTTGAAAATGCTCAAAGAGTTCTGGATGATACCACTTTGGCGATATTGCACTAGGCGATACCAGGTTGTCAACGATACGATACCACTTCAGGACACGATATGATACCACTTCAGGACACGATACGATACTAGTCCTTGTCACGATACGATACCAAGTATGTTCATGATACGATACTTGGGGAATTCACGATACGATACTAGAAGACTAGACGATACGATACTAAAAGCAACAGGCGATACAATACCTTTGCACAATGCGATACAATATCGAGAATTCTAATGATACGATACCAGTGCAAGTCACGATACGATACCGCAAATTTGCATGATATGACACTAATATTCACAAGATACGATACCGCTACACTAGGCGATACGATACCACAAGAGTCGGCGATACGATCTTGGGTGCACGATACAATACCGATTCTGAGGTCGATATGATACCAAACTTTTTCACGATACAATACCTGGTATGCTCACGATACGATACCACTTTATGAACGATACGATACCAAAATTAGTCGCGATACGATACTGAAATTCGACACAATACGATACCGCTAGGTCAACAATACGATACCATGACCGAGACAATATGATACCAAAGTGGACCGCGATACGATACCACTTGGCAATTCGTGATCCTGATACCAACTAGGCGATACAATACCAAAAATGGTATCATAATACCACAGCTGGCAATCGGCAATACGATACTTTAGCGAGTATCGCGATACAAGGGAATTTTTGGTATCGCGATACCAAAAACTCAACCAATCATGATACTCCAGCCAAATCACCTCCAAATTCAAAAACTTTTTCAGCCCCTAGCTCTTCTCTCACCCCTCTTCACTCCTACACCCTTGTTTCACAAAGAGAATTCCTCAAAACACTCTGTCCCACCCCGCGATACTGTCTAGACCTTTAATCACATATAAGTGCAAATTTTAGAAGTTTTTGAGATTGAGATTTGAATGTAGCTTACCTTAAGGTTGTTATGCTTAGGTCTTTTAATTCACTAGGTATGTTTGGGCTCTGTTTGCACGATTTCACACTGACGATACCAGTCGCTGCTCTCAAACGATACCAAACTGAAGCTTGTGTCAAATGAACTTCTAATTTCTGGTTTTTATAGTTTTCAGTGACTGAAGCCTAACTACACTAATTTGGCAAATTTTTTTGGAAATTTTTCTTGATAATTTTGACTTACTCCTACTCCACTTCTCTTCCTAGCCTAACCCTAACTCTTTCCCCTCTTTCTCTCTCCAAACCATAAACCTAAAAACTCATTACACACACCTTCGGATGTGAAGTAACAAGTGCTGAAGCGTCGAACTCTTGGCCACTGAACGAATTCACTCCTACAAGTACAACTTTGTCACTCTAGAGCTATAACCATCACGAAGGCACCTTGGTCGAGTGTGTTCCCCGGCAACGGCGCCAAAAACGTGTGTACCTAAGTCACGAACCCTTACGTACTTCTACCAAGGAGACTAAATCTCATTTGCCACACAAGTGCATATAGTGGGGAATTGACACATGCTTATTTGTCAATCTGATGAACCGACCTAACCAAACGTATGAGGACGTGTGCACACGTGATGGAAAGTGAAGTGGTTCAGCTCGCATGCATGGGAAAAGACTAACCTACCTCTCTAACTCACTTAACTACTGAAAGTGTCTGTCGCGATACCACTTACAATAGTTTTCACTAAATCGAGGATTTGTCCCAACACCGAACTCCAAATATGGCCAATAGTGGGTTCCTTTCGAAGCTCTCGACAAGATGCTTCTATTGGACGTGCTTCACTTGATTCTGACAACCGTGCTTCACATTATGACCGAAATAGTGAATGGTGAGAAACGCACACACTCACTCCACAACTCGTGCCTGCTCACACACACACTACAATAGCTCAAAAGTGTTGGGGAGGGGTAGACAACAGTCTTACACATACATTTCAAGCTTCACACACACATAAAAGATCATAGAGAAGATGAAAAACTGCAAGAAAGAAGAAAATTCGAAAATCAAGAGCTCTCCCTCTTCACAATGGCAAAAAATCTTTACAAAGAGTCACCAAGTGACTTATATACATGTGCCCTAAAAAATAGTCCTTTCATACAAGTGACCGGCACTTTATTGACTAATCTCTGTTTTCCTATTATTTTACAAGGAATATATTACAACGACTTGGGATTATGCATCCAGAGGACTCCTCTAGTGCATTTACATAGCTTGAGGGAATTTCCTAAAACTTTGAAGAAGAAAAATATGCCCGTTAATTTGAAAAATTTGGGGCTCCTCTTTTGTGCCTCTTTGCTCTGCAACAATTAGCTACTTCAATCATTGATGAAATAATGGGCACCTTTTGATATCATCCAGGGTATCGATCACCCTCATGCACAAGGGATTCACTTGGGACATCATATAGGTCACAACAACCTCACGAGTGATGAAGACAAGCTAGCCCAACATATTTCTATAGTGAGAGGAGGTGGAGAACGTCAAAGACCAATCCTATGAGGTTGTTATCAAAGCTAATGAAGATATTCATATTGTCCCCCTACAAAGAGGATTCATAAACCATCTCGACACTCTCTTAGATAACCTATGGGCGGCCCAGGGAGACCCCTTCACCCATGATAGAGGTTGGAGATCCTTTATGGACTCCCATAAGCATGCAACCACAATGTGCATTTACACAATAGAAGCCAAACGAGCTTGTTTAGCTGCCTATGAGAGCTACAAGAGGAGGATGATTACACTATCCAACATGGCATCTACAAGAGTTCATCCTTTTTCATATGGGATTTCTCAAAGAAAGAGGTATACCACTTCAAAGCACAGGTATGAAAGTTTAGTTTGTTATTTCTTAGATTATTTATTGTAATACTCTATTCTTAGGAAAGAGAAAGGAAGGGCTTTACGCAAAGCTCTTTGAGGGAAAATCATATGTTTGGGGAGTATGAGATATGTGCTCTCATCTAGAGTTAAATATTCTCTCAAGTTACAAGAAAGCGTAAGCTTTGGGCACCTCCAAAATAGCCTACTTTCATAATTTTCATATAATTTTCATGGGCTATTTTGATAAGTAGCTATTTGGGAAAGCAAAATAAAGAAGGATTTTTCATAGATTAGTAGGAAAAATCATGCATACACATAGTATGATGTATGAAATTCCATATAAGATCAAGAAATCCAAAATATAGCTCAGTATGATGGGATTTTGAAGCTTCACAAAACCCCCTTCCATTAGGATTTCAGAAAAAAATTCAACACCTGAATTTGATAAATTCCCATTTTGGAGGAGGGAAAAAGAGGTGCATTAGGTATGGATGGATGGAAAAAAATTTATATACTGAGAGTATCTTATATGAAATTCATAATGGAATCATTATATTCATTAAAATAATACGTTAAGGAGGAATTTTGTATCCTCAAAAATCCCCTTTCCACACTTTTTGGAAAAAAATTCAGATGTTAATTTTTGTCAAACTCCACTTTTGGGAGTAAGAAAAGAGATCATTTATGAGGCTTCCCATGGATTAGTGCAGACACGCACAAAGTGTGGTTTCTATATTACCATGGAGAATGAGGAAATTCAAGAAAAATCCACATTAGGAGTGGATTAGAAACTTGCTAAAATCCCCCATTTAACTTTTTGCATGAAAGTAAAAATCTTGATTTAGGCCTCTTTCAGGAAGCGAATTAGCATGCTCAAAGAAAGGATTTGGTAAGGTAAAAATGGTCCAAGCATCTTCATATATTGCTCTCGAGGATTATGGAGAGAATTTTAGGATTTGCTTGATGGAAGAATGTTGTTGGACACTCCAAAAATCACATTTTCACACTTTTTCCAGCCTCTCCACCAGTCCAATAGTTTGGCATGTCATGCTTGGAAAGGCCATATCTTGGGCTAGAAAACTCCAAATTGGAAATGCTATAGCTTGTTTCAAAGAGCACAAGGTCAACCTTCATTTTATTAAAAGAAAATTTGGAAATTCTGTATTTTTGTAGGTCTATACAGGTCTGCAAAATCTGAATAGTTTTTGGCAACTACCTTTCAAGAGCCATATCTTACAAACTGGGAAGGTGATTGAAATAATTTCACTTCGAGCCACTTGCACATGATACATACGTCATTCTATGATTATTTTCAGGTCCTAAAATATTTTTTGCAAGTCTAAAGAGCGATTACAAATGCATTTTTTGGGTAAAGTTACATTATTTTGGTAATCATCTGACTATACTTTATGTTTTTGGAAGTGATTTGATGTTTTCAGACACTTCAAAGTTTATGTAAGGATCTAAAGAGGAAGGTGTAGAGGTCTCAAAGCTCGTCGAAAAGGATAATATGCATGCAATTCCAATACCAAATTATTTAGGGACGTATGCTTTATATTTCTGGAATTTTACTTTACATTATGGCATGTTTTGTATGTACAATGCATACATCAAAGTTGATCATTTCTCTAATTCTAAAAGCATGGATCATCTTGGGGAGGTATACTTTTTGATTGTTGTAGGAAAGATGGTTGCAGGAACTACATGGTTATGCAACAAAGAGATTGTTGCTAGCATTTGTTTTTATATTTTTGCAGGTTATGGAGTCCATGTATGAGTTTATTGTGTGCATGCCATGGGCTTGCCAAGCCCTATGTTGTTGGATGGCGTGTGTGCCATTAAGTTTATGGTTAAATTTTTGTGGGACTCCATTTCCTTGGGGAAATGCTGTAGAAATCTTTCCCATGTCATGGCGTTATATACGCACTTACCTTTAGGTAAGAATGTTATGGCATGGTAACATGCCTTTCTTGCAAACATTAGTAAGGTGTTAGCATGCTTCTAAGCATTTATTTGATGGACTTCATACCATCATAGTAGTATACAGAAGCCAACTTCAATAGTAATAGGATCTCTACACATAAGCCTTATGGATTTAGACCATAGGATTGCTAAGGGGAAGGAGATATACCTTCACCATTAGGAATGTGCACAATCAATCCTATAGGTTATGGAAAGTTGCATATAGGCATGGGAGATACATTTATGATAATCTCCAAGGTAGTGAAGATTTACTTATCTTCACAAGAGTCTCACAGTATCATTAGAAGACTATAGGATATTATGAGGAATACCCAAAAAGTGACTAGTTTCACTCATGCACATCACTTGACCAAGGTGAAGCATTTCTGCTACACTACTAAGGAGACCAATTAGATGGGATCACACAGATGAGTTTCATGAGATAGCATTGACGAGTGCTTATGTGATTCGAGTGATGGTTAGGAAAACCACAGGCATGGCACTAGCTCTATAACATAGAGCATAGATCCCTTAGTCAAGAATAGTTGGGGAATCCAATACATGTATGTATTTTGGGATCTATAGAGAGGTACTGAGACCTTGTCTTTGTACCTAGGGACAAGTTAGTTTGGAATAGAAAGGGATATCCATTATCACATATTGACTAGAACCAAACTAACTAGTTCTAGGAAATGGGATTCATTTGAATCCACAGATATGAGTTTAGGCTATGGAATTCATTAGAGTCCACCTACATATTCCATTACATATATGGAATATATCTTTGGTTTAGTGTAAGCATGACACCATGAATCGGAAGAAGGTTCCACTGGTATGGGATGGTGGAACTGACTTCTCGTTGAGCACTCTTCTTCTATGGTTGGGTAGAAAAGGAGTCATGATTCATGGTGGCATGTCTCATTAGATGAGAGGAGAGCTCTTAGCATACATCTCCTTAGGATTGGGAGTTATCCTTCATAATCGATGGAAGATTTGTTCTTCCAATAGAGAATGTGATAGGTGTTTTTATCACCATTGGTATCACATACTCATTTTGAGCTTTTGACGAAGGATAATTCCACTAGTTTGATTGGATCGTATAGATCCATGCATAGAGGATGGTTGGTAGAGATAGCTCTTTAGTATAGATACACATATGTTTATGATATCATGTCATATCATTGCCGACCATTTTAGTAGAGGGCGTGGAATTTATTTTCTCCACTCTTCACTTCATACACCTTCATTAGTTATGGGAGATTTTTTCTCCATCTTTATAGGATTTTATATAATGAGGAATTATGTATTAGTTACAGAAGAGAAGACTAAATGAATTCACAAGTTTTGCTTTTACAAAAAGAAGAAAGAGGGAATTGGCTTAGAGATCTGGGAGTGATCTCACTCTAGCTTAGAGAACCCACTTCAACTCCTCTTCCTTGAAAGGGAAAAGGAAAGGAGAATATCATTTCTTCTTTTGAGAAAAATAGAGTATGTTTTCCTTTAAAGAGAAGAGGTTTTTAGAAACCATCTCTTAGTCTACATTTCATAAGGAATTCATTTGCTCTACTTTTCATTGTAAATTTCCTTCACATGGGAGTTTCATTCTCGACTATTTTGAAAGGAAAAATATGGAGAACTTATATACATGTTCTCAGTTATGGATGAGTAAAGCAAATGGATTCAACTAAATCTCTTTCAAAGGGAAAGGGAAAGTGGAATAGATTCCACTACCACAACTTATTTCCTTCAAGGAGATTAGAGAGAGAGAGAGAGAGAGTCACTTTCTCATTTCGATTGTCTAGATAGAAGTAGCACTCTTTATCAAAGACGAGAGGGAGATCAGTTAATCATGATGGTTAGATTTAGTCTCACCTATAGACTCTAGAGAGAAGCAGCTATGTTTATTTCTAGTGATGGTCCTTGACTAGATGAGATAATCTATTTATCGACATTAGTGAGATTGGGAGTAGAGATATGACTCTTCTCTTTAGGGTTTCTAGGAGATAGGGATATATCTAGCCTATTACTGTACCAAATGCTTAGTTGGTGTTACATCATGATTATGATGTATAAACATCAGCTAGGAGGATGGGTACTTAGGGATTATCTGAATCTCAAAGGGAATGTTTTTGCATTCATATGGCAAACTACAAGGAAGAGAATATGTTTCTTTCAACACCTTGCATAATATTCCATAGTCCTTTTGTGACCAATACACGATGCATCATATAAGCCCATAATGGGTAGTTGGTACCATCCAACTTATTCTCAACAGTCAACATACGGAATACATCGTTGCTTTCATCCATGGCCGGTGACTAAAATACCCTGATGTAGAAAATTGACTATATCTCAAAAAGTTGATCAAAATTGCCAAGACAAATTCTGCTAAACCTATAGCAAACTTTGAGACACTTACACTAGCAAACCAAAACTGGTACATACCTTTGGCACAAAAAGATGAAATAGCCTGCACAAGCACTATGATAGTGCATTTGAAGGCCGAAACGAGCTCATATCGCAATTTTGACACCACATAGCGAAGTTGCTTTGATCTCTAAAACAACTTGAGTATGCTTACCAAATTTCATATGATTTTGAGACTACAACCGGAGAGGTGTAGACAATGCCCTAGATGAAGTGATGACCTGCTATAATACCAATTGTTGGAGTTATATGTCTATAGAAGCACACGAACAACACAAGGAAGAAGAAGAAGCTTGGAGCACAACACACAATACTGAATGTATTACCACTAGAATATACAAAGTTAAGTTTCCCATTAGGGCAATAGGCGTATACGCTCATGAGGGTGATGAGAGGATGATTAACCTTCTTTGTAATTCCATCTAATCTTTGCAAGATCTTCCCTCACTCTATGGGACTTGGGGGGTCCCGTGGGCACTAGTCCCCTTCACTTGTACTTTTCTTTTCCTTTATTTAATACAAGTCCGGAGAGTAGGCTAAGGCCGAACTTCCTTTTGTTAAAAAAAAAAGTTTCATGTGATGATGCAGATCATTCTATTTTTGATGTAGGTTTACATGATGAACTTGTTGATAAGGGAGCTGATATTGAGGAGGCAAAAACTATGCCAAAATGGTTGGTGCAGACTTTGCATGACAGCAAATTAGATGTACCTGTATCATATCGTACTCGTTTGGGCTCTCATAGTGCCTCTTTTACATCAGATTGCTATGCTATGGCTGCCTCTAGTTTCTGTTATGAGATTGAACATGTTTCGTTTGATGAAGCACAAAATTCTGAAACATTGGATGGCTGTAATGCAATCTGAATATGATGCTATCATGAAAAATGGTACCTCGTCTTTATGTGACTTGCCTCCTAGAAACAAGGCCAATGGCAGTAAGTGGGTATTCAAGATGAAGCATAAACCTGATGGAAGAGTTGACAAGTATAAGGCTAGGCTTTTTGCAAAGGGTTATGCGTAGGAAAGAGGCATTGATTTTCATGAGGCCTTTGCACCTACATCGCGAATGACTACTGTTCATAGCATCTGTGCACTTGCAGCTCATCATGGTTGGAATGTACATCAGTTGGACATTAAAATTGCATTTATAAATGGTGACTTGCATGAAGAAGTGTATGTTTTTTAGCCCCGTGGCTTTGTGCAAAAAGGGCATGAAAACCAGGTGTCTAGGTGAAAGAAGGCATTATATGGTTTAAAGCAAGCACCACATGTTTGGTATGAAAAGATGCATGCCTATCTGATTGCACATGGTTTTGAGAACATTCCAACTGAAAGACCTTATATGTTAAGCATGATAACGATGTGCTTTTGATCCCTATTGTGTACGTTGATGACATGCTGCTTACTGCTCCTGATGACAAGCATATTGCTAATTTTAAGGCTGATTTGCATGCTTGATTTGAGATGTCTGATTTGGGACATTTGCATCATTATTTGGGCATTTAGTTCATGCAAGTTGATAGCAAAATAGATGTGTGTCAAACAAAATAATTGACACATTATTGCAAAATTTTGGCCTTGAAGACTATAAACCTATTGCCACTCCTATGGAGATAGGTTTATGATTGAGTCTTCATGATGTTGGAGATGCATTTGATGTTGTTCTCTATCAGCAGGTTGTTGGATGATTGATTTACTTATGCATTACTTGGCCATATATTCAGTTTGTTGTCTCATATATGAGTAGATTTATGCATTGCCCACGTGTCAAGCATTGGCAGGCAGTTAACTGCATCTTTCGCTACTTGAGTGGCTTGTTTTATCCAAAGGGGTTATCAATACTGCCAGATTTGCATGCTTTTTTTTTATGTGATTGGGCTGACTATTATGATACTCATGTATCCACTAGTGGCTTTCTCTTCATGCTTGGTATCTCATGTATATCTTGGTTGAGCAAGAAGTAGCTATTGTGTCCACTTCTAGTTGTGAGGCTGAGTATAGGGCAGCTTTCATAGCGACTGTTGAGTGTGTGTGGCTCAGATGCATTATGGCTAATTTGGGTGTTGGTTAGTCTTCTGCCACCACCATCTTCATTGATAGTCAGAGCACATTGGCAGTTGCGAGGAACCCTGTGTTCCATGCTCACACTAAGAACATCGAGGTGCATTATCATTATGTCAGGGAGAGGTTCTATGCTAGAGAGATCAGCTTGGCATATGTGCCCATGCAAGAGAACATTGTAGAACTTTTCATGAAGGCTCTGCCTAGGGACAAATTTGAAGCTTTCCGCAAAGCTTTGGGCTTAATTCCTTTTGTGGATTGATTCCACATAGCTTCACACTTCCTTATACATGAGTGCCAGTTCCTTGTTCACTACATCACTCCTAGGTGGGATTTGTTGATATATTTAGGTAATGATGTGTGTGAACACTCTAGGACCATTGGGGCTCTTTTCTCCCTCTTTAGGAGGTTTTTTCTCCCAGCTTGTATATATGCCTATAGCCCTAATGGGTTACTTATCTTTGTACATTCTAGTGGTAATACATTCTATATTTTGTGTGTTTCTTCAAGCTTCTCCTTCTTCTTTGTGTTGTTCGTGTGCTTTCGCAGACGTCTAACTCCAACAAGTACAATATTTCAGAAATCTCTTATCCTATAAATGAGGTGGTTTCTGATAATTACACATTTGGGTTTGTTGATTTTCTCCACAAAAATAGCACTTCCTAATTTGTGTCATTCTAGGACTAGAACTGTTTTGTTTTATGGTTTCTCCTAATGCTTTTGCTATAGCTTGAGGTAACTCTTTAGTGGGAGGAATTTTACTTTCCCCACCAACGTTTTGTTCATATACCGTGAGATCTCACCCTCTATTATCCTCTAGGTCAATGGCTTCCTCTATATAGGAATCTAGATTTTGAAATCTTATGCAATAAAACATGGTCCTGAATTAAGCATTGATCAATCCCTCAATGAATCATGACACCTTTTCTGCCATGGAATGTTTTTTGTCATTAGGAGATCTATCCAAGTATTGTTTAAATCTTCTTATAGCAATTCTTACACTCTCTTTAGGCCTTTGTTTGAAAATTTGAATCAATGTAGTTGTGTTATGCTTGATCCCTCTTTTGGAAAATTCCCTATTGAATTCTTCAAAAAATATTCAATGTCCAAAAACATTTCCTTTATTAAGGGCTAAAACCAAGACAATGTTGATCATGTTAATATTGATCCAAATGCCTCAAACTGAGTTGTGTATTCATTCACTTCTTTTGATCTCAATATTTTCTTGTACTCAATCACATGATCATGAGGATCACTAGATCCATCATATTTATTTTTTGTACATTCATCACTTGTGATTGTTTAAGTTTCATTCCTTGATTATATCAATCATTCATATCCTAATAGGAAATTCTTCTACTCATCCTCCCTCTCTTAAGAAAGGATCAGGTGAAATTTGGTATCTTCTTTCTCTTTGCTACTCTATTGGAGTATGATGCCTACTAACACTTTGATTTTCATGGTTTTCAAAGTTCTAGCCCCAAGTTGCTTTGTCAGCACTTTGTCCCAAGTAATTAGTTTCACCAAGAACTGTTGGTAAAAATATATAGACAACCTTGTCTATCCTCAAATCTGCGATCCTTAAACTGAGCCACACACATTAAATTTAAAGGAATTTCTAAGTTACTTAATCTAATGATTTACTTATGCAATCCATCTTTGTATACATAGGCTCCTTACCTATTTGTATATAGACGCTTGAGTATCTTCCTATAATCTCCTTGATCAAAAGTTTCAGGTTCCAAGTTGTGTTCTTCCATGTTTAGTTGAGATAGTGATTTATTCCGTTCCTTCCGTTTTTCACTTAGATATGCTTGATATTTCCTTTTGAACCTTTGATTATATGTATTCTTTTTTAATAATCCTGAGTTCAATCTCATCAATTATAACAGTAACAATTTTAACCCTATTTTTCTCCTATTCTAGAATTAGGGTTTAATGTTTCCTTTGACTTTTGATGGATTTCTTCACTTTATATTGCTTCAAGAACTTATACATACTCCTTGCTAAAAATCTACTTGCAAATTTGTAACTTTTCCTTGTTTTATCATGATTTTTAGTGACAATTGCGATTGTAAATTTTTCTCTTAATTGTAATCTTTTCTCAAATGTAGTTTTTTTTTTCATTTTTCCGAATTTACAGAGATCATGAAAATTATTGTTTCCCCTCACAATCATAATGTTTTGGTTTAATGTGAACAAATATGATTATATGGAGAGAATTGCATTAGTTCTTTTAAAATCATGATTCTTTGAAAGTCACGATTGTAAGGTCAAAATGGCTAATTTGTTTTCATAAATCATGATTCTATCTCAAACAGGACTCTTAATAGAGAACCACGTTATATTGATAAAATTGCAATTCTAAATAGACAATCATGTTTGCATATGAGGAAAAAATTGCGATGTCTAGGTTTTACATAACGACCTATTCTTTATTCATGGAAACTTTTTCTCAATTTTTTTTTTTCAACTTTCTTTAACCCTTCATAACGACCTATTCTTCACTTTAATCATGCAGAAAAGAAATTTTAAGAGATTCCATTATTTTTATCATTAACTCACATTACTCAAGATCAAGACTTTCTATTTTTGCCTTTTACACATTCACTTTGTGCAAAACAATTCATGCATTCATTGAAATAGGTTGAACAATATCTTACCTCAACCCTTGTAATGCAAATGGTTGCCAAAAAATCTAGAAATTTCTCAAGTGCTCAAGATGAAAAATTGTAGTGCTCTCTCTCACACATCACTTAGTGAATAAAGTGTTCCCTAATTTTTTGTTTCATAGTTTTTCTCAAACAAACATGGTTTCCGAATTATTCTCTTGGGAGAATTATTCAAAATTACCTGAAAATGGATGCAATACCTTTACATCTCTATTCCTTTTCCAACTTATCAACCTTGTCTCTCACCTATGAGTTCACTTTATAGAGAATTGTGATTCTTTGTACGGAATTGTGTTTCTTCCAAATGTATTTTTCTTCTTATTTTTTGAAAAAAATTCCAAGTTCCCTTGTTAAGTCCACATACATTGTGTCCCTCATTCACGTTTGACCTACAAATAACATCAAAGTTCAACAATGTTTTCTTGAGTCTTTCCAAATGAACGACTTATTCATTAAAATTTCATATTAAAATCTTGCTTCTCATATACTCCAAGGATTCCAAGTTTTTTACTTGCTTTATCAATTGCACCACATCATCAATTCAATGTATCACCATAAAAGTTCATTATTTTCTAAGTTTTCTTAAAACTCAAAAGAAAAAGGGTTTCGGAGTCTCTTTGTCTCAAAGAATGCTTTTGTGAACTTTTTTTCTTTCCAAATCCTTCATGAAACAAGTTTTACACCTTGGTCGTGGATCTCTCTCAAACAATGATGTTCGATTCCATGTTTTGTGAATTTTTTCAATAAAATCACTTTTCAAAAATGCTCTATTTCTCTTTCAATAGATTTCATTAATGAGAATGGAAATATAGAGAAAGATATTCCTCAAAGAATTTAGTAAGATGAATGAACAAATATTCCCAAGATAAAAGTTATACCCACATTTTTCTCCACTTTTTCCACCTGAGAATTTGAAAATTACCTTGGATTAAGTGTTTGTTACCATTAATCGGGAAGATCTAGCAAGGTCCAAAGCATGTTCTCTGACAACTACACCAAAAATATTTGTTATCTTTTGGATTTTTCCTCTCCAATCATTATAGCAAAAAATAAAACCAAACACAAACATTTAATGGTCAATCCAAGAAATATTCAAAGGCCCTATCCCCTTCCTAATCATTGAAGCTCAAGACTTATCAAGCAAAGATCAATACATTCATGAATCCACATCATCTAAATAATAGAATTCAAGATCATATTGTTTTGATTGTAAATCTTCTTTTGATCATACGTGGGGATAGGAATTAGCCTTTTTAATGATTTAAGTGCCTAAAGTGTAAGAATTTTCATAAAGAATACATGTAAAATTAGTTTCACCTTTGTATGTATGTAAACCCTTGATGAGAGAATCAAGATTTTTGCAACTTTACATAGTCATGAGAAAATAGTTTCTACCTTGAACTCACAAGCATTTAAAGTGAGAATAGATCAATGAAACTCATATACACACATAAAACAACCAATCCTTGAGATAAATCCATGGAAAGCACTAACCAAATATACTTCAAATTCCTAAGAAAGAAATATGACAAGAAATAGCTTTTGAAAGAACTGTCTAACTTCTCATTCCTTCCAAAACTAAAGTTTCTTACAAAAATGACTTGGATTCTCTTTTATACCAATTTCAATGTCCAAATTCACACTAAAAAGTTTTTCCTTTCCTCCTTCTTATATGAAAATATACATTCTAGAGAGCTCTTTAAATTCTATGAAAGATACAAAAGTTGGATATCATGATGAGCAAGACTCTTCCTCATTTTTAAAAATTTTGACATAATTTACAACATCAAAAATTACATTGTTTTTCTTCTTTTTTCCATAAAAACTCCACTAAAACTTTCTCTTTGGATTTGTTATACCATTCATTTGAACATAAGGTCCTATTGATTGAGGTAATTCATGTAAGGAATCAGAATCAAAATCTAACCCTTCATCTTGTTGAGATTCTAATTGGTCTCCATATAGAGACGGGATGTCTTGGGGAATTTTGATCCTATAAGTGATCTACATCTTGAATGGGTGGGGGTTCCCTTATTCTTGAACCCACTTCTCTTCTTGGATTTTGTGCAAGAACTGCCTAGAGTACTTGGTCATGGAGGGGGCTATTCCACATTCAGATGAGTTGGGAACATTAAATTCCCTCTAGTAGAAATTTCTTCTCTCACTTTGAATGGATTGAGCCTTAAGTGGTGCTAAGACCTTAGGCTTAGCCACCAACTTCTTTAATAGTTATAATATCCCTTCAAAATACAACTCTCGCTGAGAAGTGGAAACCCTTTACCACTTCAGTATATGTAAGGGATAATCTTCTCGATATTGAGCAATTGGTTGCTCTTATGGTCACCAAAGAAATGAACATAGGTGGAAGTTCAACTAAAAGCAAGGATGCACTAGTTTTCTATGCAGGTAATCAAAGGGGCAAAGGAAGACGAGGACAAGGAAGGGGCAAAGGAAGGTTTGGAGGAAGGCAAGGCCACTCAAGCAATCAATGACATGACCAAGGAACCTCATCACAAAGAGGGAGAGGAAGAACAAGAGGAAGAGGAGGACGACATCAACAAAACAGGAAGGAAGATGGCAAAGGATGTTACATATGTGGCAAGTTTGGCCACTATGCTAGAGATTGCTACCAAGGAGGAAACCAAAGGAGCTATAATCAAGGTTCTTCATACAAAGGCCAAGGTAATTATGCTTCTACAAGTTCAGAAAATGACAATCTCTTGATGATGCACATGAATGGGAATTCAAGCAAAGTAGATAACACTTGGTATATTGATAGTGGATGTAGCAACCATATGAGTTGCAATTCTTCTTGTTTTACTAATCTACATGTTCCTAAAGGTAAAGGACATGTAGAAACAGGTGATGATACAGCCCATGAGATCTCCCATGTTGGAGATGTAGCTTTGGATGACAAGGAGGAAGGAAGATGTCTCAAGGATATCTTGCATGTACCTACCATCACAAAGAACTTGGTGTCCGTTGGGCAAATGGTTGAAAGAGGCTAAGTAAGGTTCAACAAAAGTGGATGCTTTGTGGAGAACCCTAAGCAAGGTTACAAGGTCATAGCAAGAGGAAAGAAGCAAGGGAGGCTCTTCACTTTGGAGGTAAATTCTCATTCCACTCAACATGTCTACTTCACATATGGAAACAAGAGGATTTCGGAGTTGGACTTGTGGCACAAGAGGATAGGTCACATCAACATACAAAAAATGAAGGAAATGCAATTCAAGAGGCTGGTTGAAGGTCTTCCCAACTTCCAAGGACAAGGTATGAAGCATTTATGTGAATCTTGTCAACTAGGGAAGCAAGCGAGACTTCCATTCAAGAAGAGTGGCTACATAAGCCAACATCCATTGGAGTTGATACATACAGATGTGTGGGGGCCAACCAAAGAGCAATCCATTGGAGGTAACAAGTACTTTGTCACTTTTATAGATGATTGCACAAGGATGGTTTGGGTTTATTTCATCAAAAACAAATCAGATGTGTTTACATGTTTCAAAGCATTCAAGGCAATGGTAGAGAAGGAAACAGGTACATATATCAAGAAGCTAAGGTCCGATGGAGGGGGAGAATATTTCTCCAATGAGTTTTCTGATTTTTTAATGGATCAAGGCATCAAGAGGAAAGTAACATGCAGGTACACACCCCAACAAAATGGAGTAGCAGAGAGAAAGAATAGATACATTGCCGAGATCGCTAGAGCAATGCTTAATGAGATGAATGTACCTAACATGTTTTGGAGTGATGCAGCAAATACCGCCGTGTATCTTATGAATAGGGCTACTACCTCACGGATCCATGGCTTGACACCATATCAAGCCTATTATGGTAAGAAACCTGATCTTTCCCACTTGAAGATATTTGGATGTACTTGTTATGTACATGTGCCAAGTGAATTGAGGCACAAGCTACAACCAAAGGCAGAAAAGTGTGTGTTTCTAGGATATTCAAATGATCATAAAGGTTACAGGTGCTTCAACCCAAACACAAAGGACTTGAGGATATCAATGGATGTAGCATTTGATGAGCTACTCCCTTGGTATAAGAAGTATGATTGTATGCAGGACTATGAAGAAGAAAAGCATGGACATGATGAAGAACAAATCGACCTAGAGCTAAGCGGCCCAAGGTGTTCCATCAATGAAGATAGTTCAAGCATGAACTCACCATGGAGGGGGAGATCTTCATCAAGCTATGAAGCACAATCAATCAACAAAGGCAAAGCAACATTGGTGGAGTTAGATGAAGAAGGTAATGAAGTTGAAGATGATGGACACATGATGGAGAAAGAAGCCACGTAAAAGAAAGAGATCAAGTTCCCAAGGCAAAGGAGGTTTATTCCTCCAAAAGGTGAAGAAAGGAAGTCTTCTAGAGTTAAGTATCCAACTCAAAGGTTTACTTATGATTCATACATGGCAACGCATTATGCATATATGAACAAAGTAGTAGAAGATCATGAGCCCGATTGCTATGAAGATGCAAGTAGGTACACCGAATGGAAAGAGGCAATGCAAGAAGAGATCGACGCACTTGAGGAAAATCAAACATGGAATCTAGTGCCCAAGAAGGAGAACATGAAGGTAATAGGTAATAAGTGGGTGTATAAAGTAAAGAGGAATTCAGATGGATCTATTTCTGGATTCAAAGCAAGAATTGTGGCCAAGGGTTTTGCACAAACCTATGGAGTGGACTTTGAAGAGACATTCAGCCCCGTGGCAAAGATGAGCACCATTAGGACACTCATTGCAATGGCTGCTAAGAAAGGATGGAAGCTTTTCCAATTGGATATCAAGAATGCCTTTCTCAATGGAGACTTGGAAGAAGAGGTATACATGGAGCAACCGCTAGGTTTTGTTCATAAAGAGTTTTTACATCATGTTTGTAGGTTGAAGAAGGCACTTTATGGCCTAAAGCAAGCTCCAAGGGCTTGGAACCAAAGATTGGTGGACTATTTGATCAAATGTGGTTACAATCAATGCAAGGCGGATCCATCTCTCTTCATCAAACAAAGAGGAGAACTTGTAGTCTACATGTGTGTGTATGTAGATGATCTTATCATTACAGGTAATGATACAAAGGGCATTGAGGAGATCAAGGCAAAGCTTGGCAAGGAGTTTAGGATATCTGATCTTGGAGATCTTAGGTATTTTCTTGGCATTGAAGTTGTATACAAAGAAGAAGGTATTATGCTCATACAAAGAAAGTATATTCTAGACCTACTTGAGAGGTTTGGGATGCTACATTGCAAGCCTATTTCAAATCCCATGGAAGTTAATGTAAAGCTAAGCTCCATTGATGGAGAGCCATTAGAGGATGTAACTTTTTATCGATCTATTGTAGGCTCTTTCAATTATGCCACAATAACTAGGCCTGACATAGCATATGGAGTTGGAGTGTTATCACAATTTATGCATAGTCCAAGGACTACACACTTGCAAGCTGCAAGAAGAATGTTACGATAGCTCAAGGCCACTATAAATGAAGGATTGTTCTATTCATTTGATGATGATATGCAGGTCAAAGCTTATTCTGATGCGGATTGGGCCGGTTCCAAGGAGGATAGAAGAAGTACAAGTGGTTACCTAGTCATGCTAGGTAGCAAGATCATCTCATGGATTTCAAAGAAGCAACCCACGGTGGCATTATCTTCCACCGAGGCTGAGTATAGAGCTTTGGCTCAAGTCACATGTGAGCTAATGTGGATTAAGAAGTTATTTATGGAGCTTAATTTGTAGGTTGACACATATCCAATTTTTTGTGATAATATGAGTAGCATTCATCTATCATCAAATCCTGTCTATCATGCTAGAACCAAGCATATTGAAGTGCACTATCACTTCATAAGGGAAAAGGTGATATCGAAGGAAGTTTCAGTACATCATATTGGTACCAAGGACCAAGTTGCCGACATGTTTACAAAGGCTTTGGATGGAATGAAGATTTCAAAATTCAAGCAAAGCATCAACATGAAGGAGCTTGGATGAGGATGAAGAATTGAAGCTTGAGGGGGAGTGTTAAAAGTCAAGCTTCAAGCTAAAAATTTGTGGGAAATCTTTTATGGACATGTGGAGCAATCAAAGGAAGCCAAAAGCCACGAGATTCCATCAAGAAAAGTCACTCAACCACTCCCCAATTCATCTCAACTAAATCCTCCAAGTTAGGAGGCTGATTTGGAAAGGTAGTTCCTAGATTTTAGGGGCACACTTCTCACTATAAAAGGAGCATGTATCCCGACTTCTTTTGGGCCATCTTCTTGGAGTTTTAGCTCATGTAAAGTGAGCACTAAGTGCTGGAGTTGTGATAAGCAAGCCCCTTGCTTAAGCTAGCCCCTTGCTTGCTTGTTTGTTTTCTTTTAATAGGCATATCTATGTGTGTGCGCAGGCAGTGTTGCAACTCTCTACCCCTGAGTTGTTAGCATCGGTTCTCCCTCATATTGTATCCATTTGATGTAATTCTTGTCTCATTGGATAGCTAGTAGAGTCTATTTTGTGCTCACAAATTCTCTGGAGCATTCTTTGAGTAATCTGGGAGAAACATTCATTTTAGTGAATTTGTGTGATTGATATCTCTCTCTGTGTGTAGGCTCTGTTGGAAATATTTTGCTCTCTGTTGTAAGGGCTGTTTCTCCTTCTCTATTTATCCATTTGCTATGATGTTGGTGTCATTGGGTAGCTATTAGAGTGCTCTAAAGTTGACAGTTCTATCGGAGTAGAGTCATGTGGTGGTAGATTGTTTGTTCATGAGGGTGCTCTTTCATGATAGGTTGAGCTAGTCACAATAGAAGTGGTATATCATGATAGATTGCCTGCACAACAAAGGGAGCTTTGTCATGATAGAGTGAAAATTTCACCCTTTTAGATGCATCTATAACATTGAAAATGCATTGGAGAGGCTTGTCTTGTTGTGTTGATGCAATATTAAAATGGCATCTTTGTTGTTGTGTCACGATAGAACGAGCATGATACCTCAAAACTAGAAAATGGTATGTCATACCTGTGTACACTACAAGAGGTGATGATCACATAAAATAAATAAGAAAACAACAAAGAGAATGCGAAATGCACTTGATCTCTCTCTCTCTCTTGCTTTCTCTCTCTCTCTCTCTCTCTCTCTCTTGCATCCAAGCAAATGAGGAATAAATGGACAAAGGGGGTGTATATGTTCATGAAGGTGAAATTTTGGTGAAGAAGGAGATGGGAGGAGGAGGTAAAAGGGGGTGAATTGAGGTGATAGAAGTGGAAATGGGGATGGAAATGAGGAATAAAATGGCAAAATGATCACAAAAAACCTACTTACCAATGACTTCAATGCATTTTCTCTACACTCTTACCATCAAACACTCATCCCCCAAGTAGTTCTCCTTGGCAATGGTGCCAAAAATGTGTCTCTCATAGAGAAATTGTGAGTACCAATGTCAATGAGAAGTCAATCTCCAGTTGTCAACCAAGAGAGCATGAGGGTGATATGAAGATCGTGAGCAAGTCATGCATGCAAATGCAAAAGTGAGAAGCACAAGAATGCACACACACACACACACGAGGAAGAGATAGTAGAGTGGAAAAATGGAGTCTTGCATTCATGAACATAATGGTCACAACATAAGTTCTCCTCTCCATAGAATCTCCAACTAGCTAACACTAACAAACCTAACAAAATGAGCCTACATGGCTTATTTATAACTTTTAGACTAGTTTTGACCGGTTTCATATCTCATGTCAGACATAGTTAAAAAATAGGTCCTAAAGCTAATTCCATGGCTCAAGTGAGCTCCAGAAAGGAGATTCAGATGTGCATTCTACCTTATCTCCCTTAGCTTCATGACTCCTTGTGTGAGACAAAATGAAGCTGATATTTATAAAATTGGGATTATTACAAAGTGGGCCAACATTACTTGTATGTGATTTAGGTTTGTTGCAAACCTTCTCAATATCCTTTCTTCTACCTTTATTAAGACTTTGGTTCTCAACAATGCTCAATTTTCCTAAGAACCTCACAAAAATGAAACTCACAACTGTTGCTCTCTTATCTGGTGACTAAAAGCATGTCTATTTATACTCATAGTTTTGAGTTTGAATTTGAATTTTCCCTCACCTAAAAGTGATCCTACACTTTAGGAACATAATTGATTTGATTCCTTCACCAAAAAATTCGTGGCTCCACTCTCCTAAAACCAAGAGATTCCTTATTCTCTTGGCGTTTACATTTATCCAAAGTAACTATGCCGAAATTGACTAGCATAGGTTCACATGTAGTTCTTTTCTTGTAAAGGGATAGATGGATGAGTAGTCCTAAGGTCTTGGCAATGCATTTTGGCTTGTAAATTGCACCAATAGCTCCCCCTCAAGCCTAAGATGCTTGAGTCTTCAATCCTTCATGATCTTCTGTAATCCAATCATTGATTTGAACCTATTTAATTTGCTTCCATCCAATGCCTTTGTCATCATGTCTGCACATTGTTGATGTGTAAATACATGTGAGAGTTGTATCTCCTTACTTATGATCTTCTCTCTGACATAATGGTAGTGAACCTCTATATGTTTAGTCCTGGCATGATAGATAGCGTTAGTAGCAAGATGTAATGAACTAATATTGTCTCCAAATATATGTGGATTTGAAGTATTTAACCGTGAATCTGAGTATAGGTTCTAATCCACATAGCTTCTTGTGTAGCATTTTCAAGTCCTCTATATTCAGCCTCTCTTGACGAAAGAGCAACTTTGGGTTGCTACTTGGAAGAACATGAGATCAATTTTGTACTTGCAAAAGTAAGATAACAAGATGTGCTTATTCTATCATGTTTAGAGCCTACCCAATCTGCATCAGAGAAGAGTTTAACATCTATATCATATGTATATAATGGATAGTACAATCCTTCACTAATTGTACCCTTCAAGTACTTCAAAATTCTCTTAGCTGCTTCCATGGGAGGCTTTCCTGGAGTGTGCATGAACTAACTTAGCACACTAACTCCATAGCAGATATCTACTCTAGTTAGAGTAGCATAATTCAAGCTTCCAACTAAGCTTTGATAACTAGTAACATGTTCATATAATTCACCTTCATGAGCACTTAGCTTTAGATTTACCTCCATGGGTGTTCCTACAACCTTTTTGTTTTCCATCTTGAACTTGGTGAGCATATCTCCAATGTACTTTCTTTGAGTGAAGAACATACCTTTCTCTGTATACACCACTTCCAAACGTAGGAAGTACATGAGTAGACCAAGATCACTGATCTTGAACTTCTCCTTCATTTGGGCTTTGATCTTCTTGATTCCATCTACATCATTACATATATGATTATGTCATCCACATACACATAGAGGTATATGACCTCTGAATGATTCCTTTTAATGAAGAGGGAAGGATCTGCTTTTCTTAGAATAAAACCTTTATCCTACAAGTAAGTGACAAGTCTATGAT
Organism: Ceratopteris richardii; assembly: GCA_020310875.1. Taxonomy (NCBI): domain Eukaryota; kingdom Viridiplantae; phylum Streptophyta; class Polypodiopsida; order Polypodiales; family Pteridaceae; genus Ceratopteris; species Ceratopteris richardii. The sequence continues at coordinate 174,310,534 of CM035428.1, read as the reverse complement.
TCCAAGCTCTAGGAGCTTGCTTCAAGCCATACAAGGATTTCCTCAACCTTCATACATATTCTGGATATGATTGATCTTCAAAACCAGGAGGTTGATCCATGTATACTCATAAGTACTCTAATTGTAGTCATTTTCACAAGAGGTGAAAATGTCTCTTCATAATCAATACCATGGGTTTCTACAAACCCTTTGGCAGGTTAATGGGTCCTATGAAGTCAATGCCCCATTTAGAGAATGCTCTAGCACAAACCATAGGTCTCAATGGCATGTCATCTCTCCTAATCGCGTATTTAGCCCTTTGGCATGTTTCGCAGCTTCGTACATAGGTCTCCGCATCCATATGTAAAGTTGGCCACCACAAGCCCGCGAAGAGGATCATTTTTATGATTCTCTCGGCTGAAAAATGACCTCCTACCGCACCTGCGTGTGCCATCTCTAATACAGGTAAATATTCTCCTTCATGCACACATAGTCGTAATTGGTTGTCTTTTCCTCTCCTAAACAAGTTTCTTCCTATGAGTACATAATCCTTGCTCATCTCTTCTAGGGATCGTTTTCTCGCTAAGCTAACTCCTTCCTCGTGTTCTCTCGTCTTTAGGAATTTGACCGATGTTTTTCTCCAATTGGGTGCTATCGTTGAGAAAGGAATGGATGTATGATCCTGAGGGATCATTTCCTGGCATTCTGCACAGTTACTCACATAGTCGTGTACATCCTTAGGCATGTCAGGCCAGTATACTCCCAATCGCTTTAACTCCCTAATAGTTCCATGAGTTCCTTTGTGTGTCCTCCATGTGTTCACATGTACTTGTTTAATCAGCTTCAATTGTTCATCTTTCTCAACACATCTCAACAATACACCATTGGGTTCCTTATAGTACACACTTCCCGCAATAATGTGCAAATTCCTCGACTATAGAATTTCCTTTTTACTCTCTTTATTGATTAAGTGTTGTGGGCCATGAGTGAGTATCGGGATTAGTTTCTCTGCCCACTTTGGATACACTTCCAAATTAAACAAATAAGTGTCTGGCAGGTCATCGGGTACTCCACTTGGTGGTCTCCGTGTGTTAACCTAGAAAGATGATCTGCTCTTACATGAGTCTTTCCCTTTTTCACTATCACTTCAAAGTCGAACTCCATCAATAGTAGAAACCATCTTACCAATCTTCTCGTGTTACAAGGCTTATTGACTAGGTACAATAACGCCTGCTGGTCTATGAAGAACTTGAACTTGTTGGCTAGAAGATAGTGTCTGAATTTCTTCACGGCATAGACCATTCCTAATACCTCTTGTTCCGTAGTCGTATAGTTCCTCTCAGCTTGATTCAATTGTCTACTTGCGTAGGCAATGGGGTGATCCAACTTTCCTTTATCTACTGGTTGGGCTAAGATACATCATATTGCATAATTAGAAGCGTCCACATGGATATGAAATGGCTTGTTCCAATTTGGTGTTTTCAGAATTGGAGTTGTGCTTAGCCGCTTCTTTAACTCATTGAATGCCTTCTCGCATTCCTCTGTCCATGTGAATTGAGTTAAAAGCCCATACAAGGGTTTGGCAATTATGGCATATATGTGGATAAATCGACGGTAATATCCACAATGTCCCATAAATGCTTGCACCTCTTTCGCATTCTTCGATCTAGGAAGCTCCAAAATAACCTTTATCTTGTCTTCATCTGTGGATATTTTATTTCTAGAGACTATGTGTCCTAAGATCTTCCCTTGTCTTACCATGAAGACACACTTCTCTAGGTTCAAGCAGACTCTGTATTGTCGACATTTATTAAATATTTTTCTCAACTCTGGAATGTGGTCTTGTCTTTCATTGGAATATGTACATAGGTCATCTACATATACTTCCATGCTCTTCTTCAGGAATTCTTTGAAAACATGATAGATCAATCGTTGGAAAGTAGCAGGCACATTAGTGAGTCCAAAAGGCATCACTCAAAAAACATAGACTCCCCATTCAGTTGCGAATGCAGTCTTATGTTGATCCTCAGTAGCAATAGCTACTTGGTTGTATCTAGAGAATCCATCTAAGAAGCTATAGACTTCTTTTCCTGCAACTCTTTCCAATAGATGGTCAGTGATGGGTAATGGGTAGCTGTCATGTATGGTGGCTGTGTTGACCTTTTTCAAGTTAATGCACACTCTCAATTTTCCGTTCTTCTTAGGCACAACTACTAGTGGCGATACCCACTCGGTGTGTTCTATCTCATATATGAATCCTGTTGCCAGTAGCTTGTCTATCTCTTCCTTAATTTTAGCAGCATAGACCTCATTGTATGTATAAGGGCGTTGTTTTGATGGTTTTGCATATGCCATCATTGGTATTCTATGAGAGCAATGTCCATGCAAACACATCTCGGTATTCTCGGATCAATTGTATTAATTCTTCTTCCTCCTCCATTGACACATCTTTACCTATGTATGTACATCTTTCTTCTCCATCTTCCACTGTTACTATGATCTTCTTTGTTTGTTCTTTGTTGTCGTACGCCTCTCCTTCTCGAGCCTCTCTCTTAGGCATTTGAATGGCTATCTTTCGCTCTTCTACTTCGTACCTTTTAAAATGTTCCGGGACTTCAAATAGGTCAAGATTTGGTCCAATTTTACTCATGTTTTCCTCTTGCTCTTGTATTATGGGGGCAGCTTCTATTGCCAAAATCTTGGTTGGTTTCTGCTTCTCTTTGGTTCGAATGGTATCTAGATAGCTCTCTTCTGAATCAAATTCAGGCTCCATTTCTATACTCTCATATTCCTCCTTCCATTCTTTTTCCAAGGTTTCCCCTGCTTCTACTTCTTGAAGGACAACCATGTACAAATTTACATCATAGCCGTCTTCATCTATGCACTCGTTCGTAGTTAGGACTTCCTCATTCACACATACATCCAATGTGGCTAAGATTTCCATCCATCCATGTGGTTCAAAAGTTTCATCAGGAAAGATTTGAGGCATGTACCTTGGGTCCTCTACAGGTCAGTAGTTAGGATGTCCTATTGGCCACAGCTCTCTTTTAGTGTCCTCCTTCTTGGCTCCTTTACACATCCATAACTGAGCATCCTCATACTTCCAAGATTGATTGCTTGATCCAGCACTATGAATGATAAGTCATCTTTGTCCTTGTGTATGGGATTCCATTGTAGTGGAGGGACATCTCTATATGAAAATATATGCAAGTTTATCTTGGTGGTATTTCCTTGATGTTGCAAGTATAAAACATCTCGTCCCCAGTCTTGTACTATCCGCATTTGTCTCATGAAAGATCGTTCTAATATCATTTCGTAGTTGTTAGCCTTTTCAAATTTACAGATGGCTAATGTGTGTTCAAATTCAACTCCACAGGTGGTTAATTTGATCCTTTCCAATATTCCTAAGGGTTTCTCCACATGACCGTCTGCTAATTGGAGCTTCATGCATGTGGGCCGTAAGGCAAGCTTTCCACATTCCTCCCAAATCTCCTTGGTGGCAATTCCTAGTCCAGTTCCTGTGTCTAGTATAGCCTTGGTCATGTACTCATTGTAAATGACAGGTAGACACGTATTACCTTCGTCTCCTGCACTAAATTCTCCCACCTTATCTATTGGGATGTGTATTTTAGATGGACTTTCTTTTTGCTTGTTTTCCTTTTCATCCTTCTCTTGCACTAATTCCAGTTGACTCGCTATTTGCTTCCATAGTTGTGGTTTAATCCGAAGTAATTCTTCCACAGTCAGTTTGCATTGTACTTTCATCTTCTTAAGTTCCGTTAGATTGTGTGATTTCTTTTCTGAGTTTCCCTTTCCTTTTCCATGTACTGTGGGTGCTCGTATTATCATGGATTCCTTTTCGTATTCTCCCATGTAATTAGGCAAGGTTGAAATGCTCTAGGTTTCTTCTCTATTTCGGTCTAGTCTTGATACTTCCTCATATACTTCTTCCATGTTGGGATTCGGTTGTTAAATTTTTACATCTAATTCCTCAAAGGGAGGCTTAGTCACTCCATTTTTCTTCCATTGTTCTTTTCGGATTCTATTCCATAATTCCTTTGGCCAATCAGCCTCTAAGTCAGGTATTGTTGACATAGGTTCATCCTGAGTTTTCACTCGTTCACATTTGTCATCCTTCTCTTTAAGTTCCTTACCCTTGGCTTTGACATACTCTTTGTATTGATCATGTGCTATCCTCGTCTCTGGAAGGGTCAGGATAGTCTTTTCTAGGGTTTCTTGTGCGACCTCTATAAGTTTTCTGCATATCGCAAGCCTCTCTTTTTCAAATTCTCCTTGTGGGTAAAGCTTTTCGTGTTGTTCTACGTTCGGTCCAGTCTTAATTCTAGCTTGGTAAGCTTTTAGCCACATGTCTAGATCGTCTGGTTTTGGGTCAGCTAGAATTGATCCTGGTTTCTCTGCTTCTCGGATAGGCGGTGGAATGGAAACTTCCTCCCGAATCTCTGCTTCTTTATGCTCTTTCTTACTTCTGGTTTGTTTCTTATTCTCTTGAATCTTGATTTTCATCCATTTATCTTTGAGCTTCCCTCTCCTTTCTTTCCATTTTAGCACTTTTGTGTTTGGGGTAGTCTCACGTGAATCCTCTGAATCTTCTACTATTTGAATTTTGGGACTTACTGTCCTATTGTTTTCTTGTTCCCGTTCTCGTTGTTTTCCTTTTTGTTCTTTTGTTTGAGCTCGTGTAATGGCCTTTAAAGGAAAGGTGTATTCCTTTTCACCTCCAGGTGCTTCTATCACTTCAATTACATTAATTGGTGCAGTGTCTTGGACTTTGGTTGGATTCTTAGGGCAATCTCTGAAAAGATGTTCCTTTCCGCAATCATTACAATATCCTTCCCAAGTCCTAGGTGGTGGTGGATTGTAAGGTCGAGGACATTCTCTAATAAAATGGTCTCCTCCACATCTATAACATGTTCCTCTTGGCAAAGGTGGTCTCATGGGTGGTCTTCCTGGTTGTTGTGCTTTAGGTGCAGTATACATTAAAATTGCTACCTCTGTTCCATAAGCGTGATCATAACCTTCATATCCATAGTAAGCCGAATCATATGCTGGTTCGTACTCTAACATGTTGGCTTCGTAGGGATAGTAATCTCCTGGGGGCAGCTCATATCCAGGGTTTGCTGATTCTACACTGGTCATCATTGAGGCTGGCACTATGGCTCTTTCCAAATTTTCTTTTGGCTGGGCATACTTTACCGGTACCACTTGTTGTGGTTGTGACAGTTGTGGTCCTAACACTGGTTGGGGTGGTGGATATGGTACTTGCTCGTATGGCCTCAGTGCTCCTGTTGGTGTTGGGTAGGGATTGTACCTGGGCATCTCTCTGCCTGGCTCTCTAGGTGGATATCCATATGGTCAATACTGAGGTGGTTGTAAGGGTCGTACTTGCCTATTGAATGGGCAGTTCTCCGTGGTGTGATTGGTGTATTTTTGTTCTATGTGGCAATACAAGGCAGTTCCTTGTTGGAGCTATCTGTTGTAAGGATATGTCTGAGGTATACCAGTTCCTCCTCGCACACACATGTGTGTAGGGTGATCTCCTCCACATAGACTACATCTTTGTAACATAGGCACTCTTAAGGCTGGGTGTTGGTAATTTCTCTATCCTTGGACTCCCAACTTCTTTGCTATCAGCTCCGCTAATTCTTCCACATTACTGGAGTTGGAAGTAATAGTACTCCGAGAGTCTTCTGACTTAGTGGGGTTGGGCATGCTCTTGAGATCTTCAGCTAGATTGTCTTCTAGGTCAATACACTCTTGAAGGCACTCACTCAGGGTTTGTAACCTCTTCACGTAGACTAGCGTTCTTAGGGTTCCATTCGTTAGTCCATCCAAAAACAATGATATCATTTTTTGTTGAGTGGGTCTCTCTGCAGCTGGACATCTATCCACATACTGGTTGAATCTTCGGGCGGCCATTTTCACAGTTTCATTAGGGTTCTGTTTAAAGCTATGGATTAAAGACGCACAGTTGTGCTTAATCCCTCTCTTAGTGAATTCCCCAATGAATTCTTGAAAAAATTGCTCCATATTTCCAAATTGGTTGGGGTCTAATGGCTGGAACCAAGTCAGAGCCGTTCTTGTGAGGGTGAGTCCGAAGGACTCATACTTCACGAAGAAATCTACTTATTCTGCCCTTAAAACTTGTTTAGATTTAGCAATGTGATCATAAGGTTCTCCCAATCCGTAATAATAATTTCTCACACATTTAGCTACTTGGATAGGTCTCAATCTTCTCATTGGTTCTCACGGTCTAGGAATTACAGGGAAGGCAAGAACTGCTGGTCTAATTGGGGGTATTCCTGGCTGCCCTCCTACTCGTGGGCGTGGCCTTACTGGTGGTCAGTACTGATTACCTACTCCTGGGTGGGTCTGATTGTGTGTTTGCACTCTTGGAGTTGCAAATTGTACATGAGTACGGTTTGGAACACTCCGTTGGCTAGTTTGCCCTAACATGGTGTGCTCTGCCTCTTTTTGGGTTCCGAATGGGTTCTAAGAGGTGGTTGCCTGCTCTCGCTGAGGGAATACAGGCAAACCCATGTATTTCAATTGGGCCCTGCCTATGGCATCTACCAACCAATATCTCCTCTGGTTCTTATCTAGGTATGTTATTCAAGTCTCGTCTTCTGGATCCTTTAGTTCATAAAATGTCATCGGGCTTTCTTCTCTTCCTGGGGCAGGTGAGTCAGTTTGAAGCAACAAGTCCAAACCATGGATCAAATATACTTTGAATAAGTAGTCGACTTGAGGTATCAAGTCTCCTCTCAAGACTCACATCACTTGGGACTTGCCTCTAGGAGTTGTCACTAACTCCTCAGGGTTTGGTCTCCCTGAGTTTTCTTGTCCCACTAGCTCTCCCCTCTCATTGATCAATTCACGGTATTCCCTCACCACGTAGATGTGACCCAACTTATCCATGTATGCTCCTCCCTCATACTTAACAGCTAGTCTGGGCAAAACTGTTGCATCCATGGAAGTCACCATCCTAGCCACAGATCTGTTTAATCCATCTAGGTAGATTGGGATCTCCTGGGCATTAGAAGAAACATACTGTAAAGAAGTGCGATACTCTCCTTCTACAGTGGTCATGAAGTTTCTACCGAGAGTGGGGCCCTGCATGTCTTCCAAAGCCATGGGTATCTCCTCCTCTGAATCACTAGAGGTGTCTGAATAGCCGAGCGGTGGCTGACCTGAGTGACACTTCCAACACAAGATATGAAACTTCTCTGGCTACTTAGCACTCTGCCTGATCTCAAGTTCATTCACCCTCCTGGGGATCTCTAGGTCTCTGAAACTCTCCCTAAGTGGCTCTCAAAAAGCCTCAAGTTTGCCCTTCAGAAAAGCTTCAAATGCTCTAGGCGATACTACTTTAGGCGATACCAAACCGTCCACGATACGATACCACACAAGCTCACGATACGATACCTGAAGACTAGACGATACAATACTGGCTATCTTGGTGATACGATACCTCCAAAGTAGACGATACCATACCAAGCCTAGTCACGATATGATACCTGTGGGTTCCACGATACGATACCCAAAAATTGGGCGATACGATACCAAAAAGGGCACGATACGATAAAGGAGTTTTGCACGATACGATACTGCCACTAAGCACGATACGATATCACATCAAGTGACGATACCGGAATGAGAGACGATACGATACCTGGGGCTGCACGATAGGATACTAGAGTAGGGGACCATACGATACTAGCAATTATGCGATACGATACCATATAACCGCACGATACGATATCACTGCAAGTGGCAATATGATACCATCAACTTGAGCGATACGATACTAGTATGGTATCGTGATACTAAACTCGACAAGGCACGATACGATACCAGAGGTGGACCATGATACGATACCACTTTGGTAAAGTGCGATCGCGATACCAACCCGGTGATACGATACCACAAGTGGTATCGCGATACCAAGGCTGGTAGTCGACGATACGATACTTCTGCGAGTATTGTGATACAAGGGAATTTTTGGTATTGCGATACCAAAAACTCAACCAATCGCGATACTCAAGCCAAAATATCTCCAAATTCAAAAATTTTTGTTGCCCCTTACTCTTCTCTCACCCCTCTTCACTCCTAGCCTTCTGTCTCACTCCAAGAAGCACAAAAAACACTCTGTCCCTCCCCGCGATACAGGTTGCGCAAATAATCATGTTATTGTGCACCTCTAAACTATTTTTTGCCAATAAAATCTTATGGAATCTTACCTCTTTGATGTCTTGCTTGCACCTTGAGCTCAATATCTAGCTTTGATAGCCTGGAAAGCACGATACCAAGCCCATGATACTGATCGCTTCTCTCTAACGATACTGCTTCTCTGACAAGTGAGAAATGAACTGAAATTTTTGGTTTTATACTTTTTGGTGACTGAAACTGAACTACACTAATTTGGCAAATTTTTTGGGATTTTTCTTGGTGATCTTGGCTTGCTCCTACTTCACTCCTCTTCTCCTCTTCTCCTAACCTAACCCTAACTCTTCCTTCTCTCCCTTCCTACTAACCTTAAACCTAAAAACTCATTACACACACCTCCGAGATGTGAAGTAACAAGTGCTGAAGTGGTTGACTACTTGCGACTGAACGAATTCACTTCTACAAGTACGATTTCATCACTCTCGAGCTATAACCATCACGAAGGCACCTTAGCTGAGTGTTCCCCAGCAACGGTGCCAAAAACGTGTGTACCTAATTCAAGAAGACTTACGGACTTGTGCCAAAGAGACTAAACCTCATTTGCCACACAAGTACGTATAGTGGGAAATTGACACACGCCTATTTGTCAATCCGATCAAATGACCTAACCAAGTGTATGAGGACATGTGCACACGTGATGGAAAATGAAGTAGTTCGGCTAATATGCATGAGAAAAGACTAATCCACCTCTTAAACTCACAGAAATACTAAAAGTGTCTGTAGCGATACCACTTATAGCAGTTTTCACTAAATCGAGAATTTCTCTTAGCTCCAAGCTCCGAATATGGCCAATAGGGGTTTGTTTCGAATCTCAATGAGACGCTTCTATTGGAGGTGGTTTCACTCGATTCTGACAATCGTGCTTCAAGTTATGACCAAAATAGTGAATGGCAAGAAACACCCACACTCACTCCACAACTCCTATAAGCTCACACACAACACAGTAGCTTAAAAACAGTGGGGCGGGGTAGACAATAGTCCTACACACACATTCGAAGCATTACACACACATAGAAGATCAAAGAGAAGATGAAAATCTGCAAGAAAGAAGCAAATTCAAAATTCATGAGGTCTCCTTCTTCACAATGGCAAAAAGTGTCTCTACAAAGAGTCACAAAGTGACTTATATACATGTGCCCTAAAATTGGTCCTTTCACACAAGAGACCGGCACTTTATTACTAAAAAGTGAATTTTCTACTAATTTACAAAGAATATATTACAATGATTTGGGAATATGCATCTAGAGGACTCCTCTAGTGCATTTACATGGCTTGAGGGAATTTCCTAAGACTTTGAAGAAGAAAAATGTGCCCATTAATTTAAAATTTTTGGGGCTCCTCTTTCCTGCCTCTTTGCTCTGCAAGACATAGCCTCATCATGTCCATATAGAGGTCATATTTGTGGTGAAAGCTTCCCATTTGTCATCTACCTTTACTCCATTGATCACTTGCCTTACTATCTGCTTTTCATCAATCATTTCTCCAATGCTTCCAAGTTGGTCAGCTATGTCCTTCATTTTGGTGACAAAGTGAGTCACACATTGCTTGGGCATCTTCTTGACTGTGGTAAACTCCATCCATAGTTGATTCTTCCTTGCCCTGGTACTTGATGAAAAGAATGCTTCAAGGGCATTCTAAGTCGCTTGTGAAGTCTTGCAACTCCTAATGTGTGGAAGTAAAAAATAAAAAATTGAGTTAAGAATATATGACCTTGCTAGCACATCCTTTGAGTACCATGTGGTTAACCTCTCTAGTTCTTCTTGAGTTGGTTGTCCTTTGCTTCTGAGAATTCGCATCATCTCATCTCTAGATATGTAACTATAGGGGTTTTTCCCTTGAAGATAAGCTTCCATTATAAGTGACCAAGCTGAGTAGTTATCTCAATCCAATTTGTCTATGGATGAAGGATATATATATCTCCCATGTTGATTTGTTGTTGCTCTAATACCACTGTGAGGAGATGGATAGATGGGTTCCAAAGATGAGTTGGTGTTGCACAAAACGTGATCTACACCGACCAAGTTAACTCTATGGATGCTTAATGTAATCTTTTAGCTTCACAATAATGCATTTGGAACCAATAAGTCCTTTGCAAAATCATTTCCAAATGTGTGCATCAAAACAAATAGCTTGCATATACTAGAATTGTGAAGAAACCTTCTATTTTGGGAATAGAAGTGCTCAGTATTATAGTCAAGCTCACAACCTAGTATGAATTGACCAGTGAGGTTTTGCACACACCTTATTTGAGTGTATGGCTAACTAAATCAAGTTATTTCATCAATTTAGTTGTACCATACATTGAGAAATGATTCTAAAAAGTTAGGGGGGTCATATCAACTTTTCAAGATCTAGAAGGTATATAAACACATTGACCTTCTATGATTCATATCTCGAGATCATCTGAATCAAACTTAATAAAAATTGCTATCCAAGTAGTAGAAACTTTAATATAACCAACTAACCACCAAGTTAAAGTGTAGCAAATGAGTGAGCACATGTAGAGAAATCAATTCCACAAAATCACTATAATGATGAAGATGTAGTAGAGAACAATAGGCAACAATGAACTGAAGAAGTTTAAACTCACATTGAACTTGGTTCTCTAAACATGCAAGGTATGCAAATTCTTTTGGATAAGGAAGCTTTAGTGCCAAAGTACATGAAGAATAGCAAAATAGTGAAGCTGAAAGACATGGCCATGATGACACCAAACCTATCTGTGCCACGTAGGATCTGCATGCAACATTTTGCATTTCCAAGGTAGGACGGCTTCACCTAGCCCCACAAGAAGATTTGGTTCAGTTTGTATGTAGTGATGATTGTTGGACTAAAAATTAATCTTCCCATCTAGATTATTGATCAGTTGTATGTTGCCAACAATAGATGGTTTTGTGAGCCAGTACTAAATGGATGTTGTGCAATTATGCACATAATCTATAAATGTTTATCCTATGATGTACCCATAGAAAGGGCACTCACGTGGACTAAAGTTCAGCTCTTTAAAGGAAGGAAAGCATGATTAACTCACCATTCAAAGAGGATGCATGAAAATATTCCTTTTGTACAACCTAGAGGTACGCTACTGACCCCAGAAGTTCACCACTTGGGGAACACATAGTTCCATGATTCACTATCCACCTCCCTCATTCTAGTGCAAAAGGTACATTCAAAAGAAGTCTAGAGGTTCCTCCTATGCCGGTGGAGTTTGAATTTCACGCTATGAGAAACATGTAAGATCTAGGAGCCTCTAACTTTGAGTAACTATTAGACACACAACTTTCATATGTGGAGATTTGCTTAGACCCAAACACTCCCATGGGAGCCTAGAAACAAAGGGGTCAAGGCCAAAAAATGTGTTGGTGCAATTGGACAAGCCTTCACATTTGTCTTCACTTGAAGAATCATATGAAGAAACATGTGATGAGTCACATGAACCACATGAACCATTGCTTGTAATTGTGTGATCATTTACCATTTGTAAATGGTTAACCCATTAAAGAATCTTATAAAAGGCTACAAACTCGTGGAGTTAGATAAAGCATTAGTTACAAACTTGGATTGAGAGAATATCTCCTAGATCAATGGGATCACTTTTTAGTGAGAGCCAAATATCAAATTCAAATTTGACGAAAGTCATTATAGAAGTCTTGAAAACTCACAGTCCAAGAGGCATCCTATTGAAGCTCTTCCACTGATCACTTATTGGATTTGAGTAGCTCACTTCATTGAATACTCATATCACTATCATTTGGCATCAATTCCTTCCCAATGATCTTGCTAAATCGTGTTCCATAACACATACATCATTGAGTATCTCTGTTGATTTCTCTGTTATGTCCACTTAGTATAGTGAACTTTTTGAATGATCATATCTCAATAATATCTCCATCAGTTTCCATGATCTATAGCTTGTTGGAACCACCTCAAAGTCTAATATAAGTACCAAATTTTGGAAGGCATTTGGTTCAGCCAATTTGGAGAAATCGGCATTGAAGTGCTCTCTGGTCATTCTTTGTGTACCTCCTAAAAAGTCGGGGGTAAGCATCTACTTGCTAAAGTGATTGCTCAGTGTATATTTTATCATTTTAAGTGATTCCACTTCGAATCATTAGATATCTAAGCTAATTAGATATTATCAAAAGGAATTTTCCTAATTGCTACTGTACAAGCAACATATCCAACAGGTGTCGAGACTAAAATAGCAAGTTTTTTATCACTAGTTATTTGCAAAGTTATCTGTTTTGACTAATTGTTTGAAGCATCATATCCAAAGTACATAGGTACCTATTTTGTGTCATTTTCAAGCTAAGAGAGCCTAAAACACAAATCTAAAGTAAAATAGGGTAGGTACTAAGCAGGGTTTGGCAGTACCACCTCACTTCTTGAGGTATCCATCCATCTCTTCCAACAGTGGTATCAGGAAGGTTGAAGACGAAGGTACTACTTCTCAAGCTAAATATGCAGGGAGAGGTAGGAACTCAAAAGGAAGAGGCAGAGGAGGTAAGCAAGGTATGGGAGACCCTTGAACTCTTCCCCATGCAACATATGTGGACTGTCTAAGCACACTACTGATGAGTGCTATAGTAACTTCAAGAATCAGAGAGGAAGAGGATATCAAAGAGGTGGATACTCACAATCAAGAGGAAGGCTCAACCATAATCAATACTACAACCATGGCTACAACAACAACTACAACAACAATTATCAAGGAAGATACAAATCAAGACAGGACTTCAACAATTACACAGAGCATCAAGAGGATTCTCTTCTCATCATGAATATGACTTCAAAACAAGGTATGAATGATGAGCACCTCTTCTATATTGACTCAAGTTGTTCAAACCATGTAGCAGGCAATGTGGCTCTTCTTTCTCATCTTGAGGAACCCAAGGGAAAGCACCAAGTACAAATAGGTGATGACACCAAGCATTCAGTGGTCAAGGTAGGAAGTGTCAAAGCTTGTGATGGGAATAGAAATTTGTTGAGCAAGGTTCTTTATGTACCTACAATCACCAAGAATATGATGAGTGTTGGACAGATAGTGAAAAAGAGTTTGCATATTAGGTTCAACAAATATGGAGCTTTCGTGGAGGATACCCAACATGGATTCAAGAGAATTGCCAAGGGAGAGAAAACAGGTAGACTATTTACATTTGAACTTGAGGACACTAGAAATTTTGCGCTTCATAACTACAAGGATCAAACATTGTCTAAGCTTGAGATTTGGCATAAAAGATTAGGGCATATTGGTGAGAGAACCTTGAAGCAAATATGTAGATATCAATGTGTGCTTGGGATACCTAATGTATCCAAGCAACACATGATCTATAAATTTGGTGCTTGTCAGTTTGGTAAATCACATAGGTTACCCTTTACAAAGAAAGGCTACATGCATGAGGATTACTTGGAACTTGTCCACACAGATGTGTGGGGACCAAGCAAGGACCCTTCAATTTCAGGCTCAAGGTATGATGTGTCATTCATTGATGGTTTTAGTAGGTGGACTATCTTGTATTTCATGAAGCACAACCCATTGAGAAAATCATTTTTTACATCTAGTTGATACATATTCCAATTTCTAGATGCACCTACACTTACCAACACTTTGATGGTTGGCATCTTAGCCACAGGTGAAAAGGTTTCTTCATAATCTACTTCTTGGGTTTGTGCAAAACCCTTAGCCACAAGCCTTGCTTTGTACATGTTTATGGATCCATCTAAGTTCCTTTTGATTTTGTAAGTCCACCTAGAACCAATTACCTTCATTGATGCTTTCTTGGGTACTAACTCCCAAGTGTCATTCTCTTGGAGTGCTTCTATTTCTTCATCCATAGCCTCCTTCCATTCTTCTTTGGTACTTGCTTCTTCATATGAAGAAGTTTCTTCAAGTGGTAAATCCTTAGCAAGATAAATAGAATGCTTAGTGACTAATGAAGTATCATACCCATATCTGATTAGCTTCTTACTCTCTCTTTGTGATCTCCTTAAGGCTTGGTTGGATGACTCAGGTATGTCCTCCAACCTCTTCATCTTGACCTTGCCTTTTGATTTCCATGCTTTAAATTCTTCCAAGTTGATGGTGTCCTCATCATCTGATTTGATGTCTTCAATCGTGCTTGGCTCCTCCTTCGTGAGGCTTGGAAATTCTTCTTACAAATTATATGGCGATTTGACTTTTGTGCATTCACTTTCAAACCAACAATCATTCTTCTCAAACACACCATCTTTACTGAACATAAATCCTTTGTTGGATGGATTATAAAACATGTATCCTTTTTTATTTATATCATATCCTATGAAGATGCATTTCTCTGCCTTAGGGTCTAAGTTACCTCTGATTTGAGATGGAACATGCACATAAGCAACACAACCAAATATTCTTCAATGTTCAAGTGATGGCCTCCTACCATGCCATGCCTCATAGGGGGTCATCCCATCAAGGGACTTAGAAGGTAACCTATTAATAAGATAAGCGGTAGTAGAAACACTCTCTGCCCACAAATACTTAGGCAACTTCTTTTCATTTAGCGTAGATCTAGCTACTTCCACAATCAATCTGCTCCTCCTCTTTGCTACTCCATTTTTCTCAAGAGTATATCTAGTAGTGATCTCCCATTTGATACCTCTGTGCTGCATTAATGCATCAAACTCATTGGAGAAGTACTCACCTCCTCCATTTGACCTTATCCTCTTTAAGCTTTTTCGTGTTTGATTTTCCACAAGTGCAAGGTACTTCTTGAAACAACTAAACACTTCATCCTTATGTTTCATGAAATATAAGATAGTCCACCTATTGAAATCATCAATAAATGAAACATAGTACCTCGAGCCAAAAATTGAAGGGTCCTTGCTTGGTCCCCACACATTTGTGTGGACTAGTTCCAAATAATCCTCATGCATATAGCCTTTCTTTGTAAAGGGTAACCTGTGTGATTTACCAAACTGACATGCACCACATTTATAGATCATATGTTGTTTGGATACATTAGCTATCCCAAGTACACATTGATCTCTACATATCTGCTTCAATGTTCTCTCACCAATGTGCCCTAATCTTTTGTGCCATATCTCTAACTTAGACAAGGTTTGATCCTTATAATTATAAAGTGCAATGTTTCTAGTGTCTTGAAGCTCAAATGTAAACAATCTACCTATTTTCTCTCCCTTGGAAATTCTTCTGAATCCATGTTGGTGATCCTCCACAAAAGCTCCAAATTTATTGAACCTAACCTGCAAACCGTTTTCCACTATCTGTATACCACTCATCAATTTCTTTGTGATGTAGGTACATAGAGAACTCTGCTCAATAGATTCCTATTCCCATAAGAAGTTTTGACATTTCCTACCTTGACAACTGAATGCTTGGTATCATCACATGTCTGCACTTCGTGCTTTCCCTTGGGCTCTTCAAGATTAGAAAGGAGAATAACATTGCCTGCTACATGGTTTGAACAACCTGAGTCAATATAGAAGAGGTGCTCATCATTCGTACCTTGTCCAATTTATCAATGAAATAAGGGAAACCATCTCCCATTTTACCTCAACTTGCTCTGATACCACTGTTGGAGGAGATGGATAGATACCTCAAGGAGGTGAGGTGGTACTTCTAAAACTTGCTTTGTACCTGCCCTAATACACTTCAAAGTTATATAGTAGGCCCTTTTATCTTGCAAATGACACCAAGAAAGTACCTATGTACTTTGGAGTTGATGTTTGAAATAATTGAATCAAAACACACTACTTCATGAATAGCTAGTGTTACAAAAGTTGTTATTTTAGTCCATACACCTACTGGTTCTTTTGCTTTGAGCTCACAATATAGTAACAATTGATGAAATTACTTTTGAGGGTAGCTTAGATAGCTAATGATTTCAAGTGGAATCATCTAAAATGATAAACTATGCTTTGAGAAATAAGTTTAGCAATTTAAAGCTTACCCTTGATTTTTTAGGGACTAACGACGATGATTTCTCCCGGATGGATGAATCAAATGCTTTGAGATATTGATAGCACAAAGTAAATTTTAAGCTGGTTCCAACAACCCAAAGGTCATAAAAATTAGTTGAGTATTCATTGACATATGTCCAGAGAAAGTTGACTGTCTTGAGTAGTCATAGCAGAGAAGTAGGCAAAGATGTTTAATGAACTATAGGTATTATAAAACATGATTGTACAAGATCAATGGCATTGTAATGATGCTCAATGATGATGGACTGAGTGGGCTATAGTGTAAGTCACTCAACTTCTACAAATGATCAAGGAGAGAGCTCTAAATGAGGCCACACATCCGCAAGATTTACAAAAGCCTTTTATAAGAAATTTCTTCTGCGTTTGAATTTGAATTCGAACTTGGCTCCAACTAAAAGTGACTCCCTTGATTTAGGAGTTATTCCAACATTTGAAACTTGTAACTAGTATTCCTCCTAACTCCAGGAGATACAAGCTTTTGCATGATTCTTCAAAGATTCAATCTTTTACAATTGGTAAATGATCAGGTGATTACAAGTCAAGGTTCACATAGATTATCAAGTGATATTTGCACACATTGACTTCTAAGCCAAGTGTGTAGGCTTGATCATTCGCACCAACAACATTGACTATAGGAATTTTCCCTAAATTGGTTTTGGATACCCTTGCATATTCCTGTACTAGCTTCTAAGGTTTTTTCTTGTTGTTTTGTAAGAAATCAAAGATCTGAGTTGGGGTATTCTTCTTCCAAAATCTATTCAAGAACACGTCTTGATTGCGGGATAGATGCAAAAATTATTTAACTCAAATTCTATCAACCATTTTGCAGCTTTGTTTACCAAAGTGGATCAAATGATTCTAGCCTTTTATTTCTCGTCTCTTGGAGCATTAATCCTTACAACATAATTTGTTTTAAATGATTGATCATACGGATGTGGCTTGTTTCTAGGGAAACCTTCAAATTTTTCATAAGTCATGCCCACCAAAAATTCTCTACATAGCATCATATCTTTGGTTTGCATATTTCTATGATTCAAGTGATCAAAGGCGTCGAGGATTTCCTGAAAATCAAAACTCAAAGACAATAACTCTATGTGATTATCGGAGGGAATTTTAGTGGCTTATGGAATTTCTAGATTATGTGTGGGGAAAACTACACGTGGCTCTAAATAAGTCCAAAATCAGTGAAAGAGAAAACTTCAAGTTCTTTCACTTGATAGTGTTTGATAGCCACAAATAGAACCAAACATATTTATGGTGTCCTCCGATGGAGAAACTATTTTCATAATACGTTCTGGTGAAGGTGTTGTTGAGGCCGTACTGTCACCATAGAAGCTTCTAGTGCCATTAAGGGTTGACCTAATTGAGAGTTGGTAATGAGGGTAGTCTTTTGTTGGTGCTTCTTGGTCTACATTGGTTTTTGGGCTCCAAAATGACCTCATATTGATTGTGGTTGTGTATCTAACTTGTATTTGGGATAACTTTCATCTAAATGCAAAACAAGCATACATCTTTACCTAATACCTTCTCTTTTCTTGATCACTCGCATCAATCCCTAGAGGTATCCTCAGTCTTGACCTTTATCCAATGTTGCACACTGGGATGAACTACACTACATCTATTCACCACACAAAATACCGATGGTCAATGGTGGGTTCTTGGCTGGAGGAACCTGAGGATAGGGGTCCTAAACTATTTCATACTTTGGTCTACGTCACTCTAGCACAATGGTGAGTACCAATGTAAGGAGATCCACCTCATAATTGTCAATCCATAGAGACGTGAGGACTAGTATGAAGACTATGAGCAAGTGAAGGCACAAGTGCATGAGTGAGAAGCACACAAACATGCACACACATACACACACACGCACACACAAGGCCAGAACAAAGAGAGGAACAATGGAGTTCTTTGCATTAGTCAAAAAGTCTTTTACATAAGCTCAAATCACTAACAATTCAACCTCAAAAATGATCTCTCTAGCTCTTTTTATAGGTTTTTTACTAGCTTTGGCCTTGTCCAGACTTAGTGTCTGGCCTAATTAAAAATTAGGTTCTAGAGTCTACTTGAGGGCTCAAACGGAGTCTAAAAATTATGAAAATTGGTATGTAGCTAATTCTAATACTCCTCAAGCTCGAGGACTCCTCGTCTTGGACAAAATGGAGTCTATTCTTCCAAAAAGGGGATTTACAATGTGTGTGTAGAGATGAAAATCACTCGAGTTGGAAAGAGTTTATGAAAAAAAATGATTGGGCCTTGTTGCCATATTCTGCATGACTGCTCTGTTGTATGCTTTTCTTCTGACTTGTATGCCAACACTCCCCCCTCTCTAGCATCTATCGCCCCTCACAGACCTCTGCTTTGTTATAGGGTGGTCTATATAGTATTGTAGGACATCGTGGCTAGCTCGTGTTCACCTAGGCGTAAACCTCTTGCTAGATCAGCTTCCAATGCATCCCAATTTATTGCACCAAGTACAGCTGGTTACGGTGTCATGTAGTACTCGAAGTACATGGCTTGTTCACATGCAAAGAGATGAAGCAGGTGTGTGGGCTTAGGTGCAAAGACCTCCGAGTGATACTCCCAAAATCTTGATCGGAACATGTCTTCAAATGTTTGTTTATAGCATGCGGGGAGATACTTGATTTGTGCATGCCAAGCATAAGCTAGCTGTATGCTGGGGGTGGTGCTCATGTCATACAACAAATCGTAATTTCCATTGGTAAACCCCGGTAGACGTACCTATGGTGTTGCTGCATTTCTAATGGTTTTGAGTACTACTTGCATCATAGCTAAAATTTTAAGCATCATTTGGGCTGCCACATCTGGCATGGGCTTCAATTGAGGCATCCAATGTCGAGTTGTGGCCATCATGTATGCTATCGATGGTGATCCCTACGGTGGCGCTATGTATGGATAATTGAGCCACTCCTTACATTGAGCATTATTCTGTACCTTTATGTTGAATGCTTTCCATGATCTGCATTGTGGAACGGGGCCGTAGCATGGATTGTAAAGTAGATGTAAAGGCGCATTGTTCCATGTGCACAGCATTTCAAGATATGTCTCGAGAAGTTACCATGTCGGCTGATGGATTTTGCCTTTCTGCACCTCTGGAGGAAGGTCTTCGGGTTGAAATTGGGTAGCGAAGGAAGGAATCTTACTCGTGACTCTCTGTATTTTTGCATTATAATCGGCCAGAATAACATAGTAAGGCCTGTATTAGAGTTTTGATGAGAGGATAAGGCGTCTAGATGACAAGTTCTTGAAGTAATCGGATCGTAACACAATTTCTTCTATGACTCTCATGGCATAATTTTGCACTACTATGCGCTTTTCATGAGAACTGCCCCATTTCTTCCACTTGTCGTAGCCATGGGGGTCGTGGTGCTTCAAAAGTATCCTGACCTTCTTCTGTTTGTTTTCCCCATGGGAAGGGTTGTGGATCATATTCCTCTTCAAACGTTTGTTCCACTGGAATGGAGACTGTCTCTTCATCTGTGGGCGTCTCAGGGGGGGATGGTGGTCTTTCGTATTGTAGTAGACGTGCCTGCAATTCTGTGACTTGTTTTTGGAGATCTTGAAGGGCCTTCGAGTTCGTGATAAATGAAGTGGTTGGGGCAGTAGCTTGGGGACCCGTTGTCATTTCTTTTTGTCTTGTCTGCTTCAGTTGACCCAGTTCTTCTGTTAACTGGTCATGTGCATCGAGTAAAGTGGCATAGTCTTCAAGAATGATTTTGATGCTCTCAGGGGTCACCGCTTGAAACTTGGAGGGACTAATGGGTGCTTTGGGTGTGCTTTCAATGGTTGCCTCTAAGTTTTCCTGGTTTTGTTGTTGGAGACATCTATTTTCCTCGTGTGCTGCTACAAGGTGTCATTTGAGTAGTGCCATATTGCATTGGAGTTTGGAATTTCTTTCCAGTTGGATCTGCAAATGGCTTTCCAACCCTTGGATCGCTTCCTGATCTACATTGTGAAATTGTGTCTCCAACATGCCGTGAGCCTCTTGTAAGGTCTGAAATCAAGTTTGGAGATTGGTTTTGTCCTCTTCCAGTGTATCGAGGTGTTGTTGTAATGCTTCAGAGTGTTCTTGTAACCTTTGGTTATGTGCCTGCAACTGATTGTATTCTGTCCTTAACTGTGACATACATGCAATCATGGTGTCAAATGCATTGCCTATGGATGGAGGTGTTGTTTGTACAATGGAAGATGCAAGGGGAGGGACTTGGGGAATGGGAAGTGTGAATGTTGTGTCTACAGGAGATGTGTGTGCAGGTGACATTGGTGGAGGGGGAATGGGGGAAGGTGGGAGTGTGGGGGGAGGGGGAGGTGCCCTCAGTGGTGAAATGTCCATGCTTTCAGCTGTGGGGGTGAAGGTGGTGTCTATCATATATACTAGAATGGTAGGTGGTGTTTGTGATAGTGGTGAATGAATGTTGTGTGGATGGTGGGAATGGTATCGACGAGGAGGGTTGGTTGGTGGCTTGAAACATTCTACAAAAGTAGTCATGGGCAGGTTGAAGGACTGGTGGTATGGGGGGTGGGAAGTGAGAGACCGAAGGCAGGAAGGCCATGAAAGGTGACGTGGTGGCAGGGAATCCAAAGAATATGGATCTAGAGTCAGGATGGCCTATGGCCGAGGTAGGCTCTATGAAGGACTCTGTTATGACGGTAGTGGTATTATACAGAGGGTTTTCACAGGAGGAAATCAAAGTGGAACTGGATGTGGGACTACGAAAAATGAAGGTTTGCTCTGTGGGTTGGGTAATCGAGGTGATATTTACAGATTCTATTCGAGGAGGTGATTGAAAGAACTTGGAGAAGCTTGTTGAAGGTAGAAAAGTGTGTTTCGAGGCGACGAAGTTTGGTTCAAGCCAACCGGCACAAGACCAATCATTGAGCTTATGGAGACTCAAATAGACCTTATAGGCATGCAATAATTGCAAAGAAACACACTATGTACTTTGGAGCATCAAGGAGAATGAGTCGATACAAAATAGATAGGTTTGCGGGTCGACTAGCTTAAAAAACTTACTATCTATGGAAGAGACAATGAACTTCAAATGCTCATAGCGACAAGCGTGATTACAATTAGAAAAAGTCCTTTTATGGGAGTGATACACATAGGGTTGAGTGTATGGAATGCAAAAAAATTCTAAGGAATAAGCAAAATATGCTATAGGAATGAATGCGACATTCACTGGTGGTACTTCCTATTTTTCAGGAATACGCAGAGATTGACCCTGAGACAGAAAAACTCAGATTTCTCCCAAATTGCTGAACCAAATGCTATGAAAATTTATAGAAATAAACTAAACACTAGTACCTTTCCAGTGAGTCCTCTTGCACTCAATTTGGAGCTCTGGAGAGAGAGCACAAGCCTCTGCAAGATCACTGTTGGCGAAGAAGATGATGCAGAGAATAGAAAGAGCAAGACAATGATGGTCACAAGTGTATGTATATTGCTTCCATGTAATGTACAAGTGATTTTAAGTCTTTATATAGACTCTAGGAGTTTTTCACGACTTCTACAAGAGAAATTTGAATTCAAATGAAGGTGGGAATGGTTGTTGGAGGGAATCAATTCACTTTCCTACAATCTAGGAAAAGTGAAGATCTAGTTTGATCTACTTTTAAGTGATTTGATTTGCTTGATTGAGTGCAAATTTAACCACCACAAATTTGTGGGATTTGGGCTCTATGTTTCTAGCTTTACATGGGTAAAACTCAAGGCTTTTACAACGGTAAATGAACCATCAAAAATCTCTCAAAAAAATACAATAAATGAGCATATGAAAAAGAACTCTCCAACGGATATTCTTTCGATGCGATAGCCTTTGATGTAGATCAAATCCACCTCAAGCATAGTGTAAGCTTGATGTTCCAACAGCTCCCCCTCAAGCTAAAGTATGCTTGAGTCTTCATTCTCTGATAGGTTGAATACCTGCCGTAGCTTTGAATCTACAAAGCTTTATTTCATCAAGTACCTTTGTCATCATATTTGCTACTTGCGTTTCAGTAGGAACAAAAGAAATATCAATCTCCTTTGCCATGACCTTCTCCCTGATGAAGTGCTAATGGACTTCTATGTGCTTGGTTCTCGCATGGAAAATAGGATTTGCCGCTAGATGCATGGAACTTACATTATCTCCAAATATGTGAGGTTTGGAACTCACAAGTCCCAAAATTGTACACAATGCTTTTAACCATATTGCCTCTTGAGTTGCTATGGTCAATCCTCTGTACTCTGCTTCAGTTGAGGATAAAGCAACTGTTGGTTGCTTCTTGGAACTCCATGACACTAGCTTTGAACCTGCAAATGCTAAGTAACCAGATGTACTTTTTCTGTCATCCTTAGCTCCTACCCAATCTGCATCTGAGTAGATTTTGATATCCAAATCTGAAGAGTAAGGATAGAATATACCTTCGTTGATTGTACCTTTGAGATACTTAAGTACTCTCTTAGCCGCATCCATGTGTGGTCCTCTCGGTGAGTGCATGAACTGACTAAGCACTCTCACCCTATATGAGATGTATGCCCTTGTATGAGTAGCATATATCAAGCTACCTACCAAGCTTTGATATTCTTTAATGTCTTCAATTTTCTCACCTTCATAAACACTAAGTTTATGATTCATCTCCAAAGGTGTACCTGCAGGTTTAGTGTTCTCCATTTTGAACTTGAGAAGAAGATCCTGAATGTATCTTCTCTGAGTCAAATACATTCCTTCATTTGTATATATCACCTGCATACCTAGGAAATATGTGAGCTCACCTAGGTCACTGATTTTGAAATCCTCTTGCATGTGTCTCTTGATCCTTTGAATGCCATTTAGATCATCACCTGTCACAATAATATCATCTACATATACACAGATAACTTCATTGTGATCTCTTTTGATGAATAGAGAAGGATCTGAGCTGCTAGCTTTGAACCCTTGATCTTGAAGATATGTAACCAACATGTAATTCCAAGCTCTTGGAGCTTGTTTCAATCCAAACAATGCTTTCTTAAGTCTGCAAACATAAGATGGATGATTAGGGTTTTCAAAACCTGGTGGTTGTGACATGTATACCTCTTCACTTATCCAACCATTTAAGAATGCATTTTTCACATCAAGTTGGAGGAGTCTCCAATTCCTTGCAGCCGCTACACTTATCAATGTCCTGATTGTAGTCATCTTTGCAACTGGTGAGAATGTTTCCTCATAGTCCATACCATGAGTTTTTGAGTATCCTTTGGAAACTAATCTTGCCTTGTACCTGCAAACTGATCCATCTGAATTTCTTTTAACTTTATATACCCATCTGCAACCAATTACCTTTTGATTCGGTGACATTGGAACTAAATCCCAAGTGTCCATCTCCTTCAATGCATCTATCTCTTCGTTCATGGCCTTTTCCCAATTAGGGTTTCCCTTTGCCTCTTCATAGGTTGAGGGTTCCTCTGAAATAGAGTCTTTTGCCAAGTAGATTAAATGCTTTGTAATGAATGTGGAATCATATCCATACCTTTCTGGTTGTTTCTTCTCTCTTGATGATCTTCTAGGTGCGTGTTTGGAGCATTCTCCAACCTCTTGCATCTTTGCTTTGCCCCTTGATTTGCATAGTTTGTAATCCTTTTCTCTTTCATTTTGGTCATCGTCTGTATCACTTCTTGGATCCTGGACCTGTGTATCATGCTTGCTTCCTAATTGCTGAAAATCAGAATCAAGATCATATGTTAGTGTTACCTTTTGTTTGTCTTCATCATACCAAGACCTGTGTTCTTCAAACACAACATCTCTACTTGTAGTGAATTGCTTGGTTGAAGGATTGAAGAACATGTAACCCATCTGAGTTGAATCATATCCAATAAACACTTCCTTTGTTGCCCTTTCATCTAGCTTACCTCTTATTTGTGATGGTACATGAACATAAGCTAAACAACCAAGAAACTTGCAATGTCCAAGACTAGGTTTTCTTCCATGCCATGCTTCATAAGGAATCATACCTTGAAGTGATTTTGATGGTAGTCGATTGACAAGGTACACAGCAGTTGAAATAGCTTCTGCCCATAGATAATGTGGCAACTTCTTCTCTTCAAGCATTGTTCGGGCTGATCCAACCAATGTCTTGTTTCTCCTCTCTGCAATTCCATTTAGTTGAGGAGAGTACCTAGTAGTCACTTCCCTTTTGATACCTTTGTCTTGCAAGAACTCATCAAACTCTTTGGAGAAGTATTCTCCCCCTCCATCAAATCTGCTTCTGTAGTGATCTACCTGTATGATTCTCCACATGTGCAAGATACTTCTTGAAGCAATCAAACACTTCATTCTTACTCTTGATAAAGTATAGAATAGTCCATCTACTATGGTCATCAATAAATGAGACATAATACCTTGATCTTGCCAATGAAGGTTCTTGACTTGGTCCCCATGCATCTGTATGTACTAAGTCCAATAAGTTGTTGTGGATGTAGCCTTTGTGGTTGAATGGTTGTCTTTGTGCCTTCCCAATCTGACATGCATCACACATGTTGATCATGTGTTGCTTTGATATGTTCGGCAGTCCTAAAACACTTTGATCCCTGCATATATCCTTCAAGGTTCTTTCATTCACATGAGCAAGTCTCTTATGCCACACTTCAAGCTCACTTAGGGTTTGAGACCCAAAGTTGAATAAAGCTATGTTCCTGGTTTCTCCTACTTCAAAAGTAAAGAGCCTACCATGCTTCTCACCTCGGGCTATCTTCTTGAAGCCTTGACATGGAACTTCTACAAAAGCTCCATGTTGGGTGAACCTAACTTGCAAGCCTTTTTCAACTATTTGGCCTACACTTATTAGGTTTTTAGTGATATTGGGTACATAGAGAACCTTACTCAGAATGTTTGTCCTGCCATTGGAAGCTTTGACATTACCAATCTTCTCCACATTGTGCTTTGTGTCATCCCCTGTTTGCACTTCATGTCTATGCTTTGGACTTTCCAAGTCAGATAGAAGAGCAATGTTGCCTGCAACATGATTCGAACATCCTGAATCTATGTAGAACAAATGATCATCTTCTTTACCTTCTTTGTGGCTTAGATTCATAAGAAGCAATGAGTCTTCATGTGGTTGATCTTCTGAATAATTGTTGTAGTCCCTTCTATTATAGCTTCTATTGTTATTGTTGAAGTTGTGTCCACCTCTGCCTCTATTGCTACCATATCCACCTCTTCCACTTCCTTTCTGGGTCTTCCCATTGAACCAGCAATTTTGAGTGGTTTGGTTGGTCTTATCGCATATGGCACAAGGTTTAACATTCTGACCTTTGGCTTTGTCTTGCTTTGGTCCTTTCTTCTTCCCTTTCCACTTGCTCTTGCTTGCAAAGTTGGCTTGGGAAGTCTCTTCTTCATCTTCTTCCTTCTTCTTGCCTTTCTGCTTCTTATCCTTCTTATCTGCATATAGAGCACTAGTTGAATTACCATGATAAGACTTACCTTCCTTTATGCTATTGTTGGCTTCTTGATTGAAGAGTTGTCCAAGAAAGATGTTGAAGTCTGGAGTTTGCACATCCATGATGAGATCATAAGCCATCGTGAAGGATTGCCATTGCTTATCACTTCGAATGCCATTGAGAATTTGCCTCATGATGACCTCTTCTTCAATCAGCTCTCCAATGGATGCTAACTGATCTGCAACCTCCTTGACCTTGGTAACAAACTCTGTGATGGTTTGTTTAGGTGTCTTCTTCATTTGGTTGAACTCGTTCCAAAGATGATTCTTTCTTGCTTTGGTAATAGCAGAAAAGAAAGTCTTGAGGGCATCCCAAGTCTCTTGAGATGTCTTGCATCCTCTAATATGTGGTAATAGAAAGTCAGAGATAGATTTTAGTATGTACGACCTTGCTTGAGCATCCCTTGCGCACCAAAGTGTGAGCTTATCTGTCTCCTCTTGTGTAGGTCCTCCTTTGGATCTTGGAATAGGCATAACTTCATCACCTACTACAATTCCACAAAGATTTATACCTTGCAAATAGGCCTCCATTCTGATTTGCCAAGCCGCGTAGTTGTGTCGATTAAGCTTCTCGATCATTGAGGGAAAGTCGTCACCCATCTTGATCTAGCTCTGATACTACTGAAAGAACTTGGAGAAGCTTGTTGAAGGTAGAAAAGTGCGTTTCGAAGCGACGAAGTTTGGTCAAGCCAACCGGCACAAGACCAGCCCTTGAGCTTATGGGGACTCAAATAGACCTTATAGGCATGCGATAAGTGCAAAGAAACACACTATGTACTTTGGAGCATCAAGGAGAATGAGTCGATGAACTTCAAATTCCCATAGCTTAAAAAACTTACTATCTATGGAAGAGACAATGAACTTCAAATTCCCATAGCGACCAGCGTGATTACAATTGGAAAAAATCCTTTTATGGGAGTGATACACATAGGGTTGAGTGTATGGAATGCACAAAATTATAAGGAATAAGCAAAATATGCTATAGGAATGAATGCGACATTCACCGGTGGTACTTCCTATTTTTCAGGAATACGTAGAGATTGACCCCGAGACAGAAAAACTCATATTTCTCCCAAACTGCTAAACCAAATGCTATGAAAATTTATAGGCATAAACTAGACACTAATAACTTTCAATGAGCCATCTTACACTCAATTTGGAGCTCTGGAGAGAGAGCAGCAGCCTCTGCAAGATTACTATTGGCGAAGAAGATGATGTAGAGAATTGAAGGAGCAAGACAATGATGGTCACAAGTGTATGTATATTGCTTCCATGTAATGTACAAATGATTTCAAGTATTTATATAGACTCTAGGAGTGTTCCACGACTTCTACAAGAGAAATTTGAATTCAAATGAAGGTGGGAATTTTTGTTGGAGGGAATCAATTCACTTTCCTACAATCTAGGAAAAGTGAAGATCTAGTTTGATCTACTTTTAGGTGATTTGATTTGATTGATTGAATGCAACTTCAACCACCACAAATTCGTGGGATTTGGGCTCTATCTTTCTACCTTTACATGTGTAAAGCTCAAGGCTTTTACAATGGTAAATGAACCATCAAAAATCTCTAAAAAAAATACAATAAATGAGCATATGAAAAAGAACTCTCCAATGGATATTCTTTCGACACGATAGCCTTTGCTGTAGATAAAATCCATCTCAAGCATAGTGTAAGCTTGATGTTCCAACAGTGATGGTGGGGGGTAGGTGGTAGTGGTTCGGTTGGTTCATCCTGGGTGACTGGGAGCTCCTTGCCAGAGGTTACTGCTGTTTGGGAGGTTTTCTCAATGGGTTCGAATGTAATAATAGGTCCTTCCCCCGTACTAATGGGAATCTGGATGTTTTTAGCCGACCGTGGCCGTGTTTGGAATCTTCGAGGGTCATATTGAAAAGGAGGCCTCTCAATCGCTAATCTAACTGCTTCTACTACCCCATACATTTCTGCCACCAATAGTTGGCCTTTGCTGTATTCAGAGTCAACTCCCTCTTCTTCCAACAGCTGAGCCATGAGACCCTATTACTCTATTCGGTGAGCAGTTGTTGTGAGCACTCGTCCATGATTTTATATAGTCTTCCGAGTTCTTTTGTATATGCTAGGATTCTGATGGTTTCTTATGCTTCTGCTTCTTCTCCTTCCTCTCCTTCTCCCTCTGAGCATTCTAGTTGTTGAGATAAAGTTCCCTGCTGATCATCACCCCAATGTGCATGGCGATTGTCTGTGGATTTCCTTCGTCTTTGGGAAGAGGTGCCCTATTCTTCTGTGTCCGAAAAGAATTCTACATCAGAGAGTTGGGTATCCTGTAAGAATGATTCGAAGTCGAAGGTGTTCATCCCTTCAATGTCTCCAGTCGTAGAAAATTCAAATTCGAAAGGTATAGGGGGAGTCGATGGGGCAGCTTGTGATGTACTTTCAGATCCAAACCTGGGTATTCTAATGGTAAAGGGAGGTACAGTGGCCTCCCCTCGTGGCAAGACTTTCGGACTCCTCAGGACTTCACATGTCTGGACACAAGGAATCGAGCCCCTCATGTGCTTGGATTGATGTGTGGCAGTTTTGAGTCTGTTAAACATTTGTAGTTGTGCCCAAGTTAAAGCACGTTCAATGGGTACATCATATGCTAAGCATCTGTAGATAATGAGTGTGATTGCACAACAACCATTCACCATTAGTTTTCTAGATGACCTTTTATTTGCTTCATACAACTGCTCCACAATTCATACAGGAAGCTTAATTGGTAATGCACCTATCTCTGCCAAGTAAATAGCAAACCATATTCTTTTGTGGGGTTGTGTGAATCGATCTTGACCAAGAATGCAAAATGTTGCATGCACATATGGAGAGGGATAGACACATTTGGTGTGAGTGTCGCCATATCTTTCAACTTTTGTAGCTTTCGGTTCTTCATGTTAGTGGGAATAAGAGCATCCTTCTCAGAGGGCACATGCGTGCCGTGCATGTTCAAAGCAGAACTCATCAATTCTAATGTGAGTTCGAACCTTTTCAACTCATTGTTTCCCAATAAAGGAAGAAGGAAAAATGTTCCTGGTTTATCTTTTTCTTCATTCGCTTGTAATGTTGAGACAAAATAGTAACATCATAGGAGATCTAGTTTGGGTAAGGGTGCTGCAAAGTACTCGGCCCGCGCTACACGCTGCCATATGGTCTGCAGATCTTGTGTGTTCTGCAGAGTCTTGAACTCCTTGGAAAAGAACTAGAATCTGGCCCATAACTTGTCATACTCACACTTGGACTCCCAAATATACGTAGCCTCTCCTAAGGGCCATGGCATGCCATTGAACCAATGAGAGTTTGCATGGATGTGTGTGAATGTTGGTTACTAGGTTAGTGTTCATCCTAGATGCATACTTTGGATGTGCAATGTACTCAGAATGCACCTACATCAGAGGGGAGTGATTTACAAAATTGGGTCAGGCGGTTTGATATGGGGTTTAAGTCTCCAAACTTTGATGTTGGAATCGTAGCTTTTAGTGTTGATGACATGTAAAGGTTTGTGGACTACATTGTGTTGGATTTTGGACCTTTTGGGTACCCATTTCCCGACATTCCTGGGTGTGACCAAAGATGTAGTGGTGTGGAGTGTAGATGTTTGCCCTGGGATTTGTGCCAAGGGTGCTTTGTGGGTGTTGATTCAATCTTGTGAATGGAGGTGAAGCTATTTGAGCTCATAAGTAGGTCTTGGGCACCCATATCTGTCTAGTTTTTGGGATAGCCTTCATTGATCGCTTTGGAACCCAAATAGAAATGGTTTGTCTAGATTGATGCCTAGGATACTCCTTCATTGTAATCCTCGACACTATAGCTCGTTTGGTGCATCTTTGGGATCCTTTCTCCAAAGCTGAGGGTTGTTCACCCTTGTGTACCCAGATTTGCTTCATGCCACGAGGTACTCTATATTGTACAGGTTGGTGTCATGCTTCTTGATCATCGGCCTCCCCTGTGTCGTGTGTTGCCCAGCTTGCTTTCCTCAAATCCTCTTTGGAAAAGAAGGGAACTCCTCTTTGACTTCCGCACTTTTGTCAAGAGTGACAATCTTCTGCACCATAGAACTTTGGACAAGAATAGCATCATTATCTTCATGTGGGTTCCTGAGGTAGGTTGAGGTTGACTGCATGATCATAGATCCAATCTTGGCCCAAGACAAGAGGTTCGGTAAGATCCTTGTCTTCACATACTAGCACGTTGACTGCTATTTGAACCCCTCTACATAGAGGGGAAGTTCCACCTCACCCATGCAAGGGGTTTCCATGCCTCCCAACCCTATGAGATATGCCTCTATAGGATTGACCTTCAATTGCAATTCTTGGCAGTAAGAAAGTCAAACTGCACTAGTGGCTGCTCCTGAGTCAATTAAAGCTCTCACGGTCCTTTTACTCTCTCCTTGTCCTACTTCTAGGGTCACAAAAGATCACCGATGGACTATCCTATGGGAACGTTCACCTGAAGCCTCGCACATGGCCATGTGATAACCTAGAGATTCTTGAGTGTCAGGCATAGATTGATCTCTACCATGTCTTCTAAATTTCATTCGTCGGATGCATTCTAGAGCTTCTGGTGTGCTTCTTCTCTAATTCGCTTTTCCTCTTCTTTACGTTTCTTTGCAATATTGAGTCGATTTAACATCTCCTCCATGAGGGGTTCCTGATATAACTTGACTCTGCATCCACTGATGTAACTCGATAGGATGTCGCCTTCTAGAGTGGCTAGTTGAACTGTTCCACTTGTGGAGATCCTATTGATAATCATTGGTCCATAGCCTCTCTTCTCTAATTTCCGTGCATGTTGCTTCAAGGTGTAGACTAGGACTAAGTCTCCTGCTTTCAAGCCCTTATCCTTCACATGAGTGTCAAAATATGCTTTTTGTCTCTTCTTGGCTGCGTACATTCCTGCTACAACTCTCAAGCGTGTTTCACCCAATCGTTCAAGATCGAAGATTCTAGAGGAGAGCTCATGGCCTGTCCAGTCATGCTCTTGTGCTACTTTCAATGTAGGTATCAAAAAGTCCAATTGTAGCACTGCATTTTGGTCGAACACCATCTGAAAGGGTGTGGCTTGGAGTACCGTTTTATAGGCAACTCTGTATGCCCAAACATCATGCTGTAACTGTGTGTCCCAATCAGAGTGTTTATTATTAACCAATCTTGTCAATACATTGCATAGAATCTTATTTGTGCTCTCAGCTTGTCCATTAGCTTGTGGATGATAGGGGGCAGACTTCTTATGTATTACCAAGAATTCTTGGAGAAGGTTTTCTATGACTTCATTCAAGAAGTGCGTGCCTCTATCACTCACTAACTCTATTGGCAATCTGTATCTAGTGAACACATTCTCAAATAAGAACTTTGCTGTCGTTTGAGCATTGTTCTTCATTGTGGCTTTTACTTCTACCCACTTGGTTACATAGTCTATGGTCACAATGATGTATTCAGCATGTGAACCCTTGGCTAGGGGATTAATAGGACCAACAAAGTCTATTCCCCATTTAGAGAATGCACGTCCACCCGTCATAGGTTTCAATGGCATCTCATCTTTGCGTATAGGATACTGAGTTTGTAGACAAACATCACACCTCTTCACGTAGGTATGTGCATCCACGTGAAGGGTTGGCCACCAAAGACTTGCAAATAGTATTGCCTTGATCACCCAATGTGGTCCAAAGTGTCCTCCTGCTACACCTTGGTGAGCAGTCTCCAAGATCTTCAGATATTCGCTCTCGTGGACACACACTCTAAGATACCCATCTTTTCCTCGCTTGTATAGATTATCTCCAATGAGAGTATAATCTAAAGCTTCTTGTTCTAAGCTCCTTTGTTTGGCCACTGTCACCTCCTAGAAGAATGTTTTCATTCTCAGGAAGGCTACTAATGGTTCGCTCCAATATGGCACAAAAGACACTTGATAAAGAGTGGCATGTTCCATAGGCGGTCTAGTGCTGCAGATTGGGCATTTCTTGCACATCCTATGGACATTTGCTTCCATAGGTTGCCAGTGCACTTAGAGTCTCTTTAGTGTTTGTAAAGTCCTTTGTCTCGAGTAGTGTTTCTCTAATGCACCAACATGTGCTAATCGCAACCATTTCGTGTACTCATCCTCTTCCACACAATAAGATAATATTCCTTGATCTGTGTACTTGTACATACTCCCTCCCATGATATGGTACTTTTGGGCCTTTACTACCTCCCTATCTTGAGCATTGACTACTGGATGTTTAGGCCCATATGTTAGTACTTGCACTAAGGTCTTGGCCCACTGTGGTACAACTTCCAAATTAAACAAGTAAGCATCAGGAGGTCATCTGATACTCCTTGTGGGGCCTCTCCGGATGTGAGCCTCGAGAGATAATCGCTCTCAAATGAGTCTTGCCCTTCCTCACCACTACCTCAAAGTCGTATTCCATTAGTAAGAGGAACCATCTTACTAATCTACCTGTATTGCATGGCTTGTTTACCAAGTAAAATAGAGCTTGATGATCAGTAAAAACTTTAAACTTATTTGCAAGCAAATAGTGTCTAAACTTTTTAACTGCATATACCATGCCTAACCCTTCTCTCTCAGTAGTGGTATGATTTCGTTCAGCTGCATTTAACTGTCTACTAGCATAGGCAATTGGAAGATCCATATTACCTTCACCCGTAGGTTGTGCAAGTACACACCCAATAGCATAATTGGATGCATCCACATGGACATGGAATGGCTTGTTCCAATCTAGTGTAGTCAAGATTGGTGCTGAACATAATCGTCGTTTAAGCTCATTGAAACAGTTCTTACATTCATTAGTCCACTCAAAATTGGTCAAAAGTAGAGGCTTTGCAATGATGGCATACATGTGTATGAAACATTGGTAATACCCACAATGTCCCATGAAAGCTTGCACTTCCTTGACATTCTTTGGCCTAGGTAGTTATGTGATAGCTCTCACTTTCTCTTCGTCAGTGGATATGCCGTTCTTTGACACTATGTGTCCTATAATCTTGCCTTGCCTGACCATGAAAACACACTTTTCTGGGTTCAAGCAGACTTGATATTCTCTACATTTATTAGAGATTTGTCTGAGTTCAGGTATATGCGTATGTCTAATGTTGGAATGAGCGCAAAGATCATCAACATAGACTTCCAAATTCTTCCTCAAGAATTCTTTACATACATGGCATATCAGTCTCTGGAAGGTTGCCGATGCATTGGTTAGACCAAATGGCATTACTCAAAAAGCAAATATGCCCCACTGTGTGGCAAAAGCCATCTTATGTTGATCTTCTAGTGCAATGGCTACTTGATTGTAACCAGAGAACCCATCCAGGAAGTTGTATACTTCCTTGTCTGCTACCCTTTCTAATAGATGCTTGGTGATAGGAAGCGGATAACTATCTCTGATAATGGCTGTGTTAACCTTCTTCAAGCTAATGCATACAGGTAATTTGCCATTGTTTTTGGGCACCACTACAATGGGGGATACCCGTTCAGTGTGCTTGATTTCATAGATAAATCCAGCTTCAACCAAGCCATCCATCTCTTCTTTGATCTTGGCAGCATAGTTGTCATTATATGTATATGGCTTCTATTTAGAGGGTCTGGCATCTGAGGTCATGGGGATCGTATGTGAGCATATGTCAGGGTCTACACCTTTCAGATCCTTGTAACTCCATGCAAACACATCTCTATATTCTCGTAGTAAGGCTATCAATTCCTGTTCCTCATCCTCACTTAGGTCATGTCCTATGTATGTGCATCGCTCTTCACCTTTTTCTATGGTCACTATGATTTTCTTTGTAGTTTCTTTGTTATCATAGGCCTCTCCTATGACGGCTTCACGTTTAGGCATTCTTACCATGACTCTGCTATCTTCAACTTCATACTTCTTGAAATTTTCAGGGACTGTGTACCTAAGTACCAACTTAGGGACTTGCGGAGAAAGAGACTATACCTCGATCCCCCTCAAGTGCATATAATGGGGATTCACACTTTATTTATCAATCCGAGGAGTATCAAAACCTAGCCGAGTGTATGAAGGCATGCATTCAAATGATGATCAATGCAAATGAGCTTCCCAAAGAGTGTAAATAAGTCTACGTCTATTCAAACAAGGTTCAAAGATCTGTTGAGATGTCACGATACTTGGAGCAGCAGCCAACAACAAATCCAGCTTTTCTCTCAGCTCCGAACTCCGAATATAGGGAATAGTTGGCTCATTTCGAAGCTCTCGAGAAGACGCATCCATGATGGTCTTTTCACTCAATTTTGAAACTTTTTCTTCAAGTTATGAGCAAAATACTGAGTTGTGGGAATGATCTTCCTACACTTCAGCACTTTCTACACTTCACACACACCTTAAAAACAACAAATAAGCACTTTCATGGATAGGCAACACTTCCAAACACTCTTTTCCAGCATCACACATGCACACAAGCTCACAAAGAAGATGATACAGAGAGGAGAAGACACAAATTCGAAATTTTGTGCTCTTGATTCTCACAATGGCAAAAAGTCTTTACAAAGAGTCACAAATTGACTTATATACATGTGCCCTAAAAATGGTCCTTTCACACAAGAGACTGGCACTTTATTCACTAAAAGGTTAATTTCCTACTAATTTACATGGGTAAGCTACTAATCTCCAAGGGTATGCATCTAAAGGACTCCTCTAGTGCATTTACATCGAAAAATATGTTACAACAAGGCTATGATACAAAAATAAAGTGTCCGAATCGGAAAATTTTTGGGGCCCATCTTTTTCTCTGCTTTTTGCTCTTCTTAGCTCTGCAACACTCTCCCCCTCTTTGTCTCTATCGTCCCTTGACAGGCTTTACTTTTATATCTACCGCTTGTGTAAGGCTCTTTCATATGTCAGGTTGGTTGTGTTAAGTCGGGCTGCCACGCACGCCATCAGTGGCTAAGAATCTGGTATTCTTAGTCACTCTCTTCAACTTGAGCCTCTGCCTCTTTCTAAATTTTGGTCTTCCGATTTGTCTTTATCAAATTGCTTTGAGCATGTTTACTTTTTTTCCATCGCACGCTATCAATGGGAGGATTATTACCTGCCAAGTATTGTCTTGCACTTCTTCATGGATACTTCCTGGCCCTGGTTCGTCCATCCCTCCTACATGCTTTTCCTTGCTGTGTGCCCCTGCGGGGCTCTGTGCAGAGATGGGTGTTGCGTGCCCCTGCGGGGCTTCTTGCAGAGATATGTCTTCAGATATAATCTTTTCAATGAAGCTTCTTTCTTGGTCTTCTTCTTTTCTTATTTTTTTTGGACTCTCCCTCAACACTGCCCCCCTCCTGAACTCTGTCGTCCCTGACAGGCTTTGGAAGTCGGTGGGAGTATGTTCTGTAAACTTTTTTCTCTGTCTCATTAAGCAGCTTAGCTTCACGTATCATAAGTTGCTTCCATTGTTCTGCTTTCACACCGTCATGTGGTGGCTGTCTATGATCAGTGAAGAAGCTTAATTCATATGCCACTAATATGACATTCAAGTTCGATGACATTTTTAAGAAAATTTCTGAATCAATTTCAAAAAATCCTGTGAAAAAGGCTTTCTCGAAGGTTTGCATATATGTACTTGATAAAAACATAAGCCTATAATAATATGGCATTATTGTGGGTCGGCTGGGCATAACAGACAGATAAAAAATGAGGATATCTGTGCCTTGATTAATACCAATGAAATTTAAAAACGTATAAGCCACATGCTTGAACACTTTCAAAACTGTAAGTATCATGCTGAGGATTTTATTTGTCATCTTGATAGTTAAATCGGGGATTGTTGCACAACAATGCAGCGAAAATTCAATGGTTTTTACCATGTAATCCTCCATTGGTTTATAATTATGGTGGACTTGGAAGTGGCGAATAATTCAGCCACTGTTTATTGATCGCACCACTCTTTTGCATGTCCAAAAATTCTCTTGCTTCTCTGTGACGTGGTGTTGGGCAAAATGAAGGATTTACCTATAATAAATAT
The DNA here is from genome assembly GCA_020310875.1 of Ceratopteris richardii. Classification (NCBI taxonomy): domain Eukaryota; kingdom Viridiplantae; phylum Streptophyta; class Polypodiopsida; order Polypodiales; family Pteridaceae; genus Ceratopteris; species Ceratopteris richardii. The sequence continues at coordinate 174,274,887 of CM035428.1, read as the reverse complement.
GGTGCTACTTGCCAGTGCACCCGCAAAGTAGGATTTTTCTCCAAAAATGTTCTTCTCCATACAGGTTGTGCAGCTTCAAATTCCTCTTGAGTGTAATTGAATGTATTATCTTTGAAGTACAGCAGCTCATCTGGATCCTTCTGTGTTATCTTCTTTATGTATTGCCTTGTTTTCTCTTTCAATAGTCCATAAGGAATGTTGAAAGGCTTCATGATCGCATCCAAATCTTTCCCTTTTATTTTGGCCTCTTTCATAACTTTGACCACTTCATTTTCAAAATTTTCTATCAATCGGTTCCTAGTATGCATAGATATATAGCACCTCAAAAAATCGTCGTGCAATTTCTTTCCCATGCAATGAGGCAAGTGGGAAATAAGTAAATATGACTCCGTATATTCAAGATCGCCTATTTGAAGCTAAGAATAAGTGGAGTCAATAGAAATTTTTGAACGGAAGCTCAGCATTGACTGTGTTGATTTATGATGCACTTGAAATTAAAGAGTGCTTACGCTTGATGCCAACCTCAACCGAGATGGCAAAATATGTAAAGTCAGCTATTGTGCCAAAGAAAAACAAAACAATAATTTCCATTGAAGAATTGGGAACCAGTTCAAAGAAACCCATGAGAGGGACTAAACGCATTAGAGAGGAAGCAACCCAAGAGACACCACAATCAAAGAGGACACATACATTACCAAAGATTCCTATGACACAACAACCAATCACAAAAAGGGACCTCTCTGTAACTCTAGAAGAGACGCATATGTATATGCAGGGCCAAGTGAACCTAAATGTTCATGGACATCAATACAGACAGGCAAGCCAAGGAAAGCAACAAAAGACTAAAGAACACACCCCAAAACAAACCACCAGATATAAAGAACTGGGATTAGAAGATTCAAGCTCTAATGAGGAATCCAGCCCTAAGAAAGACACCTTAGACACTGACATAAGAATGGAAACGAACAATGAGGAATGGACAGAGATAAACCAGGTCGAAGTCACACCTGACAATCAACAATCAAAGGTACATCACCACAAAGTATCCACTGAACATACCCACATCATTCAATTGAACGATAAGTCGAAAATCAGTATAAAGGACGCTCCAATCACAAATAAAGATGTAGTGCCATCTATGAAAGAGGAAATAAACACACATAGAAACAGAAGGGTGTTTACCACAAAATATGGAGCAAATTGTGATTGAAGTCCCTGATGATACACCACAAGGCAAGATTGACCACAGGGAGGCTGAGCCAAGGATACAACTCCATATTCGGCAGCCCCATGATACTACGTTACATGTAGTAGAGGGGAAAGATATTACCACGGGTGAAGAACCTAGCATCCCTACCACATGGCTAAATGTTGATGTTACTCAATTGAAACTCGTCGTCAAGCAGATGATACAAACACCTATGGATATGCAACAACAGATGATGGAAACAGATGCCGATTATGAGAAGGCCATGCAGGAAAAGAATCAATTTCAAGTAATGAGTAAGCAACTGTCGGCACAGCTGATTGAGGCCCAACAAGATGTTTCACCAAAAGAAAAAGAAATACTTGAAGTCAAAGGACAATGCACTACATTAATGGAGTAGAATCACAAACTCCAGGAACAACTGATAGAATCACAAAGACAACATGAAGCAAATGAAGCGGACAAAGAGAGGATAAAAGCTAGAAGCAGTCTGCTGGAAAGAGAGCTCAAAGTATATATGGAGGAAAACGATAATCTACACAATAGGAATACCAAAGAGGCACTCCGGGCAGCTCTTCAAGAAGTTACAGAGAAGATTGAACGTCTTGCACAATTAGAAACTAAAGCCGAACAAAAAGTATCCATCGGGTCACCAGTAGAGCCACGACAAGGAAGTCCTACTGACGAGGTAGAGGTACGTCCTCTATCTCCCACAAACTATAATTCTCCAATAAAAGAGCAGATGGCGGAACCATGTGATGATCATCCCATGCCATATACTGCAGAAATAGGTTAGAAGGAACGGGCACTATTAATGGTGCACTAATCGAATCGAGTCTTCAATATCTATTCTGTTGATTTCCAAAAAGGTTCTCTTTTTTTGGATCATGACATTCATCCTTGACATTAGTGAGGCCATCTTCGCTCCATCCAAAAGATCTGTTGATTACTTTATGAGTGAATCGAATTGTTTTCCATGTACCCACTTGTCGATCACTCTTGCTTCCGAGATTGACGGTTTATCTGATGCAGACTGGAGTGTATTCATAACTTGTGTACATCACTGGAAATCTGGCAAATATATGGGCAGTCTTAGAAATGCATTGATGCCCGCCCTTGTCCACACATCTGTAATGTGTGGTAATCCTTGTATGATAGTCTGGAAATCTTGAGACATAATAAAAAAGTAGCGGTCTCTATCCATAATCTTAATGGTGGCCATGAAAAGTAGCTCTGCCACTCGTTGATCGTCAAGAAACTAATGAACTCTTGCCTTAGTGATTGATTCCAAGGGAAGAAGCAGGACCTCTTCCTCTTGTGTAGCCTCGGAATTAAAGGATGCCATCTGCACTAAATATATACCAGTAATTAGTGGCAAGTTGGTATCAAGAATCATCCTTCACTTATCCTTCATAAATTTGGCAACTCTCCGAGTGAATTGTGTCGTCCCTTCCCCGTGGGTGTGAGAGAAAGGTAATACCTGGGATTTTTTTTTCATACTTGTTTATATATTTTTTTATGTTTGTGTCTGAAAGAAAACAAAAATGTTAGTTCATAGCCGAAGCAGTTATTGAATCATTAGTTATTTTCTTTTGGATTATTTTACAAGTGCTCTCCTATTTCCCAAGAGGGAAATGTGCTTTACTATCTAGAAGTAGAAGAAGAATGTGCCGAATGCTTGGCCTTGTAATGTGGCCCTATTATGCATACTTTGGACCCTTGTAACTCTAGATGTGTGCAACCCGAATTATTTGGTCGACGTGTACAGATTGTTTTGCCTGTCCGCATCCAAATCTACTTTACTCCACTGGGACAAACTGCATTCCCAGCACTCCTGGTGAATATAGTGCTTCTCATGTTGTACTTTTGCTTCATCTGCCTTTTGAATCTTTGACTAATTTTTGTTGCGTATTTAGACTCCTACTTTGCCCTGTAGTTGTTTGTTTTCTATTGTTTCACCTTTAGATCATACTGATTCTCCTTGTGTCTTGACCTATCCTTTGTGATGATTGTCACTTGGGCACATGATTTGGGAATCCATATTTGCGTTCGGGCCGGTTGTGCTGCTATCACCTTCTTTGGAATCCATACTCTAGCAATTCTTTGTGGACTTGGGTGTCCCATGTGACTTGCATTCTTATTCTGTTGTTGTTTCCGATGTCGAGAGTAGTTCTGTTGTTGAAGATATGCCGTCACTTAATCTTTTCTGATCCAAGCCTGTCTAGTGTAAGGAATGGGGTTTATTCTAATGTGTGCAGGTTTTTGATAGTCTTGTTGACTAGTCCCTCTTGTGCTTGGTTCCTCACTGAGGCTTTTATTTGATAAGACACTAATCATGTGATTTACTCAATTAGAAGATTGTGTGAAAGCGAGATTTGGTGCATTCTCACATGACGTACTTGATGGTGGGGTTTCCATAGTGTGAGTGAACATACATTCATCATCGTGCTCGTTTGAGTGATCTCTTAGGTCTATACATTTGGCTTTGACCGGTCGTTCGTCTAACATGCTGAATACCTCACAATGTCCTATCTTGGCCGAGATGTATCCTAGGGCCAATTGAATAGTCACTTCATATTCATATATCCAATCTTGACCTAACACGAGCTCTTCCAATAAGTCCTGATCATGACATACTAAGAGTTTTTGTTCCATCGTGTTGTTTCCGAGATGTAGAGGTAAGGTAATCTTGCCTATGCATTTAGTAATATTTCCTCCTATTCCAATCAGTTGCGCCTTAGATGGGCATAATTCTTCCTTGAGTTTCTGGGTCAACGAAGACTTGATACAGCTTATGGCTGCTCATGTGTCAATGAGAGTGTCCACTAAGTGGTACTCTTATGTTCTAGCACCCAAGTTCAAATAAGGTTGCTTTATTTGCTGTCCTAGGTTTTCAGTGGCTCTAAAGTTAGCCATTGGGATGAGTTCCTCTCCTTGTCGATATCTCTCGTCTCTCTCTCATCCACTCCTTTCGTTTCCTGATTCGTTCTAGCACTTCTTGTCTAGCTTCTTCTCGTATTCTTTCTTCCTCTTTGTGTCTATTTTTACCCATTATCAATCGTGACATTATCTCTTCTGTCAATGGCTCTAAATATTTTTTTACTCGGCAACCACTGATATAGTTTAGCAATACTTCTCCATCTAGGGTTGCTAAGCTGATGGCTTCGCTGGTAGATATACGATTGATGATCAATGGGCCATATCCTCTTTTTTGCAGTTTCTTTGCATGTTGCTTCAAAGTATAGACCAAAACTAAATCTCCTTCCTTCAGGTTTTTGTCTTTAATATGAGCATCAAAATATGCCTTCTATCGCCTTTTAGCAGCATAAATCCCTGCTACAGCTTGTAACCTTGTTTCGTGTAACTTTTCTATTTGATCCAATTGAGTTGATAATTCATGTCCACTCCACTCGTAAGTTGTTGCTACTCTGAGAGTGGATACTAAGAAATCAATTGGCAAGATGGCATTCTTTCCATACACTAAGTTAAAAGGAGTAGTTCCTATGGCTGTTTTGTAGGCTACTTGGAATGCCCATAAAGCATGATGCAATTGCTTATCCCAATCAGATCTACCATTGTTAACAATTTTAGTGAGGATTGTACACAAGATTTTGTTTGAACTTTTGGCATGTCCATTGGCTTGTGGGTGATATGGGGCTGATTTCTTATGAATTACTAAGAATTCATTCAGTAGGGCTTCTATCACTTCATTCACAAAGTGTGTGCCTCTATCACTCACAATTTCTATAGGCAATCCAAGTCTAGTGAATACGTTCTCAAAGAGAAACTTGGCCGTAGTCCTCGCATCGTTTTTCTTGGTTGCTTTGGCTTCAACCCATTTGGTCAAATAGTCTGTGGCTACGATTATGTACTTGGCATGGGATCCTTTAGCTCGTAGGCTAATAGGTCCTATGAAGTCTATTCCCCATTTAGTAAAGGCTCTGGCACTCATCATGGGTTTCAGCGGCATTTCATCTCTTCTAATAGGATATTTTGTTCGTTGGCAGGTATCACATCATTCAACATATGTGACTGCATCTTGATATAGATTTGGCCACCACATTCGTGCAAAGAGAATCATTTTTGCAGTTTTATCCGCAAAAAGATGGGTCATATGGTTCATTACCAACCACAGGCGTGGAGGGGACTATTGCTCTCTCAGGGTTCTCTTTCTGTCGAGCTATTTTAACGAGGACAACATTTTGAGCGTGGGGTGGTTGTTGACCTAACACTAGTTGTGGTTGAGTGTACCCTTGGTAAGCATAAGGTCGTGGTGCTGGTCCCTGCTGTTGGTATGTGGGATATCTAAAAGCTTCCCCTCCTTGATCTCTCTGAGGGGATCCATAAGGTCTCACTAGCGGTTGGACTGGTCTTGATTGCCGATTGTAAGGACAGTTTTCTGTGCTGTGATTTGTGTACTTTCGTTCTATGCTACAATAATGCATAGGACCCGGGACAGGTGGTCTATTGTAATCATAAGCAGGTGGTGGGACAACTTCTGTAGTGCACAAATGAGAAGGGTGATCACCTCCACAATGCACACGCCTTCTAAGCATGGGTACTCTCATTGGGTTGTTGGGGTAATTCCTTGGCCCTTGAACATTCAATTTCTTTGCTACTAAGTCGGCTATTTCCGCTACATTGTTCTTAGAGTTTGACGTGCTACTGGCGGAATCTTCACTTTTCACACTACCTTGAGGTATTTTCAAGTCTTCTACTAGATTGTCCTCTAGGTCAATACATTCTTTCATACATTCTTGCAAAGTTTGAACTCTTTTCACATATACCAGAGATCTTAATGATCCATTCACTAATCCTTCCAAAAACAATGACACCATTCTATTTGGAGTGGGTCTCTCTTCAACAGGGCATCTATCTACATATTGCTTGAATCTTCTTGTTGCCAACCTCACTGATTCCGTAGGAGCTTGTTTAAAGCTATGGATTAATGAGGAAGAGTTGTTTTTTATTCCACACGTTGTGAATCCTTCAATTAATTCTTGATAGACTTGTTCCATGTTTTGAAAGTTATTAGGGTCTAATGGTTGGAACCATGCTAATGCCGTATCTGTAAGGGTTAGCCCAAAAGATTCATATTGGATAAAGAATTCTTCCACTTGTTCGGCTCTGATTACTTGCTCGAATTCAGCTATGTGATTGTAAGGTTCACTGGAGCCATCATAGTCGTTTCTCATGCATTTGGCAACTTGGATTGGCCTTAATCTTCTTCCTGGTTCAGGTGCTCTAGGCATTATAGGGAAGATTGGTCTTCCTATCAGTATACCAGGTCCTCTTACTATAGGTGGTCTATCTGGGAGAGGAATTCTATTCCTTGGTTCAACAGGTGGGTGAGGCTGATAATTAGGATTATTGCCCGGTGTCGCGAATTGCACATGTGGTCTGACTAGAATATGCGTTTGTTGTGTCTGTCCCGAGTGCTTATATGAATTATCTTGATACGTTCCTTGGGGGTTCTGTGAAGTAGTGGCTTGATCCTTAGGAGGGAACACTGGGATGTTCTGATATTTCAACCCTGCTCTTTCTAACTCCGTTAAAGGCCAGTACCTCCTCTGGTTTTTGTCCAAATACATGATAATGGTGGGGAGTTTAGGATCTTGTAACTCATAGATGGTGACTTGGTTATTGGCCACTTCCCATAACGAAGAGTGGGCTCTGAGAAGATGTTCCATCCCATTGATCAAATAGACATCCATTAGGGAATCATCTTGGGGAACTAGGTCTCCTCTCCAAACCCTGATGACCGTGGATCTCCCTCTAGGGGTGGTTACCTACTCTTCATGTCCCTCTTCATTAAGGTTGTGGGCATTTCCTTCTTCCCCTTGTTCGTTAATGCTTTTAGGGTGTTCCGTAACTACATACTGAATATCTCTTTTGTCCATATAGAACCCTCCTGCATATTTAACTGCTGGCCTAGGTACTATGTAAGTGTCTGTAGCTTTCTTTAGTCTGGCCACTGATCAATTTAGCCCATCTAGGTAGATAGGTATCCCGTGTTGGTTGGTGTTCACATATTCTAAAGATGTCCGATATTCACCCTCAATAATTGACATCGTGCCAATTATTGGTACAGAATTCTGCATATCCTCTGAAGCCATGAGAATTTCTTCCTCAGACTCACTCGAGGTTTCAAAGTAATGTGAACGACTACTTGGTTCGGCTACACTTCCTACAGAAGAAATCACACTTTTTCGACTCCCTAGGGTTCTTCCGGATCTTAGGTTCATTCAATTGAAGAATTCTAGTCTAATTTAGCCAACCTCCAGCTCGTAGAGTTCTTTACTAAGGGTATGAGTTCTAGGGAATATTTGGTTGACTTAAGACTTACAATGAATCCACAATACACGATACTTGAACCAAAAGAATTCCATGATACTCGATATTTGACCCACAAGATACACGATACTCGACCAACTAGACACATCACGATACACGATACTTGATTGGTAGATCACGATACATGATACTTGACTGGCAGATCACAATACACGATACTTGCCTGGCAGATCACGATACACGATACTTGCCCAATATCGCGAGCCAATCAACGATACTCAATACTAAAAACTTCACGATACTCGATCTTCCACAAATGTCATGAAAAGCAACCTCCACGATACAGGATATGCAATAGGTATCGCGATCAGACATTCACGATACACGATACTCGACTAAGAGAATTTCCACGATAGTCGATACTAGGCAAATATCGTTTTTAGTGTCCCACGATACTCGATATCCACCAGGTATCGTGAAAAAACTTCAACGATACACGATGTCCATCAGGTATCGCGAACAGAAATTCACGATAGACGATATGTGACTAATCTCTCAATGATACTCGATATGTGACCAATGTAAGTATCGCGATACTCGACCACACGAGTTCACGATATCCAGATATCACGATATCTCAACTGTGGGAGAACACAATACTTGGCCTTTTTTAAAATTTTAGCAAGTATCTTTGGATTTTAATTGCATACAAATGTTCCTAGAGTTTATCTACCCTCCCCCCTTAGCCTGAATCACAAAAAGAATTTCTTCATCCCTTAAATCATCTCTTACTATACTTGTCGTAGGCTATTTGACTGTGTTGCTAGATTCCACCTAATTTTATGAGTAAAGGATGGTTATGGTTACCTTGGGAGCTACTCTCCAACTCCTCTATGACCTTTTCTCATCTGCACAGCTCAAAATCCTTGCTCCCCAATCGCAATATTCGATCTCCAGAGCTCACGATACTTGCTTTGAGACAAATGACTTGTTGAAGACAAATTTTTTTTTGGTTTTTAACTTTGAAAATTCTTCCTCACTAAAAAAGACTAACAAGAACCAAGGTTGAAAGCTATTCTACCTTCCTAACCTACTCCCTTCTTCCTCCTACTCTACTCACTCCACTCACTTCCCTAGACTATCAACTCACTACACACACTCCAAGAGCGAGAAGTAGTTTAGCAGCCACCAATAAATCGAGCTTTTCTCTCAGCTCTGAACTTTGAATATAGCAAATAGCGGGTTCTTTTCAAAGCTCTCGAGAAAACGCATCCAATGGTGGTATTTTCACTCAATTCTGACACTTTTGCTTCAAGTTATGAGCAAAATACTGAGTCACGGGAATGATCTTCCTACACTTTAGCACTTCCTACACTTCACACACACCTTAACAATAGCAAACAAGCACTTTCATGGATAGGCAACACTTCCAAACACTCTTTTCAAGCATCACACATGCGCACAAGCTCACAAAGAAGATGATAAAGAGAGGAGAAGACATAAATTCGAAATTCTGTGTTCTTGATTCTCACAATGGCAAAACGTCTTTACAAAGTGTCACAAATTTACTTATATACATGTGCCCTAAAAATGGTCCTTTCACACAAGAGACCGGCACTTTATTCACCAAAAGGTTAATTTTCTACTAATTTACATGGGTAAGCTACTAATCTCCAAGGGTATGCATCTAGAGGACTCCTCTAGTGCATTTACATCGGAAAATATGTTACAACAAAGCTATGATACAAAAATAAAGTGTCCGAATCGGAAAAATTTTGGGGCCCATCTTTTTCTCTGCTTTTTGCTCTTCTTAGCTCTACAACAGGGACCTCAAACAATGATTCTTCTTCCTCTGGTATGACTTCTCTCTTCTTCCTCTTCTTGCCTTCATTCTTAGTGGTCACTTGTGTGGTTAATCTCACCTCATTCATAATCTCTTCGTGTCTCTAAGGGTGATTTTCTACTTTGTAGAAATATTCCTCATCTGATGCAAAAGGAGGGTCCATTATAATTGACTCTATATCGGAGTCACTTGCATCCTCGAATGCATCAGTGTTACGTTCACATTCTTCAATAATTGGATCACACATGATTGGCTCTATTGTGAAGATTGAAATGTCATAGCCATCCTCGTCACAATGGGGTTCCACTGCTCTTCATTGATGGCTACATCCATAGTTGCTAAGATTTCTGCCCAACCATGAGGCTCAAACTCTTCATCAGGAAATACTACAGGTGCATAGGTTGGGTCTTGTATTGGTCTATGCATTTCCTTCGCACCTACCTCTCTAGCCTTTTCCCTTTTCTCTTCCTCTTCGGCCACTTTACACATCCATAAGTGAGTGCCTTCATACATCCAAGATGATCCTGATCCTATGGAATGACTCTGTATCCTCTGTGGCTCTATGGATGGGATTCCATTGAATGGGGGGCACGTCTCTATGAGAGAAATCTTTGAGATTCACTTTGGTCGTGATACCCAAGTGTTGCAAATACAAGGAATTAGTTCCCCAATCCTGTACTACTTGCAATTGTCTCAAGAATGGTCTTCCTAGAATCATCTCGTAGGCTTGATCTTTGCTAAAATCACATATAGCAAAAGTATGCTCAAACTCTACACCACAAGTGGTGAGAGTTATTCCTTCTAGTAGCCCTAAGCTTCTTTCAATGTGACCATCAGCCATTTGTAGCTTCATTCTGGTGGGCCTGAGTGATGGCTTGCCCCATCACTTCCATAGGGAAGTGGTAGCAATTGCAACTCCTGCGCCTAAGTCCAGAATTGCCTTCATTGTGTAACCCTGATGAGTGATAGCGAGATAGGTGTTTCCTGATTCTCCTTCGCTCATGTCCCCTACCTTGTCCAAGGGTATTTCTGGCACCGTCCTGTGAGATCCTACCTGGGAACGAGGTTTTGCTATGTCTGGCACTTGCTTGGCTACATGTTTCAACAATTCAGGCTTAACCTTGAGTAGCTCTTCTAAAGTGAGATTGCACTGCACTTTAGTATTCTTCACTACCTCTCTGTTCCTAGCTATGATTGAGTCTTTGTTTCTTATCATGACTGTGGGTGCTCTCATTCAATTAGACTTTGCTTCCCATGGGCCCGTGAAATGGGGTGGTTCCTGTAAGGAATTGGACTCGAAGTCTAATCTATCTTGGGCTCTCCATAAATGGAAGGAAGGTCTTGTGGGAATTAATTGTGTGTGTCATCCACAAGTTCAATGGGAGGAGGAACTTCACTCTCTTTAGCCCATTTCTCTTCCTGAATCTCTCACAAGAATTCTGGTGAGTACCGATTCATAGAAGAAGAGGTGTCTTGTTCAGTGGAGTTAGGCACATAACCTTCTTGAGGAGGAATGCTTATTCTATCACTTGCCCTCTCCTTAGCCTGGGAGGTGGCTCCTTTTCTAGACTTTGCAATTAACCTCTCCAATCTATCTAATAGACCATCAAAATGCAATGGTGTTCTAGTGGAGTTAGAGCAATTGAAGAGGCGATTGGCCTCAAACATGGCTTGAGCCAATTCCACCATCTTGGCACACAAGTTGGTTCGTTCAAGCTCTAGGTCAGATCTAGGGTAAGATCTTTCATGATCCGTTACATTTGGCCCTTCTTGGATCCTGGCGTGATATGCTCTAAGCATCATATCTATGTCCTCTGGAGTGGGATCTGCGAAGATTGATCCTACTCGGGGTGGTGGGTGGGTTACATGTGGTGGATTGGAAGGTTGGGGAAAGGAAGGTGATGGGGATGGTAGTGGGGGTGATGTGTGAGAGTGCGTTTGAGATGTGATTTCTATTATCTTGGCTTTTCTTTCTCTCAAACTTTCCTCGAGTTCGCTCATCTTCTTTGCCCATTGCCTTTTCATACCTTCATGGCTATCTCTCCAAGCTCTTGTTCTCTTCTTATTCTAACACTCAGTCTCGCTAACCTTTGCATTCTTTTCCTGGCCTAAGTCTTGGTTTTGCTTAAGTGCCTAAGCTCTCTTGATGACTTGCACTAGGGCTGTGGAAGTCACATTTCTCGTGGAGTCTACCACTAGCCCAATCACACTGATAGGGGCAATTTTTGGCATATTGTTGGGGTTCTTGGGACACTCTTGTAACAAGTGCTCCTTCCCGTAATCAAGACAAAAGCCTTGAATTATCATGGATTGGGTTTGTGTAGGTGCAGGTAGAGGGCAATCACGAATGAGGTGATCTCCCTGACATCAGAAGCATGGCCCTCTAGGAAATGGAGGTCTTATGTGCGTAGGCTGAGGTCCGGAGTTGGGGTTTGCGTAGATGACATTTGCATATTCTGGCTCCCAACTAGACTCACTCGATTCTTCATAATAGTATGGCTCATTATGCTCGGGTGATTGCATCTTGTAAGCCTGTGGGCTATCAATATGGGTAGAGTCAAAACTATGATCACTTGGGTCACTTTCTGAAAGCAATGGTGTTACTGGCACTAAGGCTCTATTTGGATTTTCTTCTGCAGTTGCGTACTTCACTGGAATCACATTGGCGGGATGAGGGGGTTGCTTCACTAGGACTGGTTGAGGTCTTTGCTTCCCTTGATAGGGTGGCTCATAGGGTTGCTGGCGCCTACCATTGTGGCACCTGATTCTGGTATTTTCCTTGCGGTGGATATGATTGAGGATAATTTTTTCTAACAACTTGTTTGTTATATGGGCAGTCTTGTGCAGTGTGATTGGTGTATCTCCTTTCTATGGTGCAGTACTGGCTGTTAGGATTAACTTGGGATTGAGCCATGATAGGGCACACACTATCCATATGGTCTCCTCCACAGGTATAACATCGTTTTCTTGGGGCAAATAAAGGGATGTGCTTGCTAGAGACTCCAATTTCTGAGCTACCTTCTCTGCTAGATCCTCAATCGACGTGGATTGTGAGGAAGCCAGGCTAGTGGAACTATCTGAATCTTTATAGATCTTTGAGAGCTCTAATTCCTCCCCTAGATTATCTTCGATATCTATGCACATGCGTACACATTCTTCTATGGATCGAGGGTCCTTTATGTACACATATGATCTTAGTTTGGTACTTAACAATCCATCTAGAAATAAGGCCACTTGTTTGGCTGGAGTGGGTAACTCTAGAACAGGGCATCTCTCTAGGTATTGCCTAAACCTTCTTCCTGCAAGCCTCACTGTCTCTGGAGGTGTTTGCTTGAAGCTGTATATCAAGGAGGATGTGTTATGCCGAATACCACTCTTGGAAAACTCAGTGATGAACGCTTCAAGAAGTTGATCTATATTTCTGAACTGACCTTGGTGAAGCGGTTCTACTTGTGTGCATTTCTTCTGACTTGTATGCCAACAGTCTATTCCAATCCTGTTACTACTATGTCCTCACAACATTGTGCACTCTACGTATTCTACTAACAAGTTCCTTCCCCAATAACACATATCAATTATGACATGTCACTCACAAAAATACACCGAACAGTTATCTTCACTAAACAATCCTTCCATTATCAACTTAATAGTGCCCAAACTTCAATATAAAAATTGACAACTCACAAATTTCAATATACACACATACATAGAGCTAACCAAATAGACAATAGATTGATCACATTTGCTCTTCTCATGCCCAAAGCACCACTGACATATAATTTTTCTTTTCATCATGGTCTTTAGAACAAGTCGATACTAATCGTAAAAAGTTACAAAGCGCTTTGAAGGGGTAGCATCCCTTTAAATTTTGGTACTATCGATAAACAAGAGTGGGAAAGGAAAATTACAATTGTGGCTCCTTTTGACATCCAACGTGTGCGGCTCCTTTTGACATCTAGCACGGCATAACATAATGTAACCTTTTCATTTGAGGACTACCTTGATCCTATTGCCTCCTCTTTTCCTTGATTTGACTTCCATTATGCTTCTTTGAAATTCTTCCTCTAGCTCTTCTTCATGTTTAGTGAAGAGGGTACCCTACTTGGTGCTATGTTGTCTCCTCGTTTTATTTCTTTCAATTCCAATATCCGTATTTAAAATTCTACATCTAATTCTTCTTCACCTCTTGATGATATATTGTCTCCTTTTTTCTTTTTTCGTTTTGAAAAGGAGGTTCAGCAGATGCTTACTTCCCCATCTTTAACTTTGATATTATCTCCTTTTTTTTCTTTCTTTAACTTTCAATATCCTTATTTGATATTGTTCCTCCAATTCTTCTTCACCTCTTTATGGTATATTGTCTCCTCGTTTCTTTATTTGAATTTCAATATCCTTGTTTCAAATTCTTCCTCTTATTCATCTTCATCTTGTTTTAAATTCTTCCCCTAAGCTATATTCACCTTTTGTGTTTCATTATTGCTAATCGTTCAAAAGCCAAAGATGTGCTCCTTACCTTTGTGGACCATGGAAATCTTTTATCTTAAATACAAATCACATAATTTTGATATTTAACTCAATTTCATCATTTATAATTCCATACTTTGTTCTTGTACCCTACTTGTCAACCTTCAAAAATACTGCTTATTGGTTAAAAATACAAGCTTATTGATATTTCTAATTTCATTGAGGAATTATGAATCATTTAACCTTTCCTTTTAGTTGCATACCCAAAAAACATAAACTTCTATTGTAGCATCGATTTTCTAGCTTACCTTTTCTAGTACGGCTACAACATTTGCATCCATAGAAGTTTTAGCTTTATTTGATTTGGTCTACTTCAATGGTAGCATTCATCAAGACTAACAATACTTAGTCCCATATTAGATTTCTATTCAAGATGTATTTGGTATTGGACCATCAATGGATGTTCACTCAATCCACCATTGCTCTTCGTATCTCTATAATGACCCTATTTTTCCTCTTAACTAAATAGTTTTCATGTTGTGAATTGCATGTAAAGGTTATCATAGTAATAATGGACTAAGTACATTAACAAAAAAAACTCATTTACTTTATCAAGTATAGCTCATACCTTCGTTTCTCCACAATAGTCTTAAGCTTATCAAAGGTTTCAAGATATCAAATTAACGGTTAATTAACACAATCAAACATGGATAAAGTAATCATCTTAAACTCAATATCTAATACGCCAAATGAGTTACCTATTACACAAAATGAGTTTTTCCCTAAAATAAACAACTGTAGTGAGCTTGTAGAGGCGTAAGTAAACTTCTTTGAAGAAGTAAACATCACCTATAAAGAAGTAAACTTCTTTGAAGATTGATTTTCCTTTCACTATATCTACATTTCTGATATCTTCATAATCACATCATATCCTCTCATCACAAAAAACGATCTTCGTAATCCTCATGCACTCACCTATAAATTACAAATATTAAACTTTTTGGTTTTACCTAGTGTGTAAAATACTTTCCATCCTCCATTTCACTTTATATTTTTTTATATATTTCTTGGATCCTCTACAGATTATTCTTTAAAAAAATTCATAGAATTGTCCTACCATATGTAACACAATTATTGGGTTCTTTAATAATGTGGATAAATGTGTTCATATATTTTGATAATAATGTGTATGAACACACTTAAAACTCTTGGGCACTCTTTTCCCTCTTTAAGGTCCTTCTTTAGTGTGTTATTCATGAGCTTCCATAAGCCTCCAACGCCAACAATTGGTACCAATCATTTTGCTCCTTCATCTAGGGTACCGTCGATATCCCTTGCGTCAGTCTCCGAATCACATGAAAATGATGAGCATAAAAATCCAAATGCAGTATTGTAATGATTGTGCATGCAAATTTGTTATTTTCTACAAAACATATATACATGTTATTTCTCTTCAATTTTTTTAGATAAAATCGATTTTCCGCATTGAGGTATTTTAGTCATTGGCCATAGCTGAAAGCAATGATGTATTCCATATGTTGGTTGTCAATGATAAGTTGAATGGTACTAATTACCCATTTGGGAATATATGATGCATCATGTATTGGTACCAAAATGATTGTGGAATATAATGCAAGGTGTTGAAAAATATCCTACTATACCTGCAAATTTAGTTATTGAAGGTGATGTAGATGGCATTCAAGATGTTGATCCTCAAATTCTTGTCTGTGTTGCAGTTCTTATTGCACCTCTTGTAGAGCAACTTTGTTGGGATGGTAGAAATTCCCATGCACATCCATTAATCATGCCATTATCCCTCACATTCTCACTATTTTTTGAATGAATGACTGTTTTCGCGACTAATTAGCAAAATGGATTTGTAAACCAGATAGAATCATTATTCACTAGGAAAGAAATGAATCTCTTGTTCCTTACCTCCAAAAACAATTGGAGATTGATCATATGAATGAAAGGAGATTTTATGGATAGTTTTTTGACAAAGATCAAAGATTTGAAGGAGCGTTTGAAATTTGCTAACGAAGTCTTGCTAGAATTAATGGTCTTTCAGATTCATATTAGAGTTTTCCTTCTACTCTTCAATTGATGATGAAAGGCAATCCAAATGCTATAACATTTGAGGAGTTAATCTCTATTTTGTTGCGAGAAGATCAATCCAAGTAGAACAAGTCAATTATGCATTGTGCAGATCAAGCTTTCTTACCTAGTCAAAAGGGCAAAGGTAAATAGAGCTCATCTACTAGCGAGCAGAAATCTTCTAATGTTGCACAATTGAAGAAAGAAGATAAAGATGAGAAGATAACAAAAAATGAGAAATCTTCTAATGTTTGCCTGTTTTGACCCCCAGGAGCCTGATTTGACATAACTTTTTCATCCAAAGTCCATTTTTTGAGCTCTATAGCTCGTTGGAAAGCTCGTTTCGAATCCTACACGGCCTCAACTGTTTTTAATAAGAATAACGCGTTGATTTTCAGATAGGATAATTTGAAGTTGACCTTCAAGTGGGACTTGGAACCTAAGGGGACTCCAAAGGATTTTTGAACCATACCAAGGGGAAATTTTGGACTCTTAGCCAAAGCTTATGAACTTGAGATCTGGTAGACACCTAGGCAAGGATAGACAAAGCATTAGATCTTCTCAGTCCAGTGTCAACCATACAGCTAAGTCTTGGGCACAACAACTAAGTGGTCATCCTTACGGACTAAGTTCAGACGCAAGTGACTCAAAAATGTCTTTTAGCATGGGGAAACCTGTAGGTGGCTCAGGGACTGCCCATCTACAAACACCAGAAGGTCCCTATAAGACACAGTTGGAATATATTCGGACCAACCGATTAGGTGCTCGCATCTATGAGGATGGCCTGAGGCGATCAGTGGTCCAACTCAAAAATCCAGATCAATCCTTTGGACTTGAACACCCGGTGGTCAAGTTCGAAGAGGGTTCATACATTGATAAGGAAGGAACCATGTATGTGGTTACCAACCAACCAAATAGGACTGATGAGTTTGGAAATGTCATTCCTGAGAATGAAATAGGAGACCTAGAACAAGGAAATGTAGGACAAGGACCCCAGACTCCTAGAGGTAAGTCAGTTTTGACCCGAGTGATCACTCCGGACTGGATCCCTCAAGACAACAAAAGCATAGAACTATTTTTGAATAGAGAAACAGAGGAAGCCTTTTGGAGATTCAAGCCAGATCAACCTAGCCAATTGGGCATAGTTATCATCTATGAATTCAAAGATCCTGAGATACCAGGCAAAGTTGTCTACCTCGATAACACATCAGAGAGGATATTCTTGGTAACAGAACATGATAGACATGCATATACTTGGAAGAATGAATTGATTTTCCCTCCACCAAGATCCAATGTTTCCCATGGCCTCCAAGGAGTAGGATCATCCCAAGCTTATGAAGCCCAGAGAGAAAGAACTAGAGAGAGACCTGAGGTAAGTTTTGCACACACGGTGGGCAGAAATAGAGCAGGATTTGAAAATGAAAGACCTGAAAGAGAGAGACATCAAGCACATAGGCAACAAAGAGATGAACATGATTTTCCATTGCCTAGACCCCGAGAGCACCCAAGAACCCTTAGACCCACTCAAGTGATCAAAGCAATGAAGAATTATTTTGACGGGTCAGGAGATCCTTATGATCATGTGGCCGAGTTCAAACAAGTGTTAAGAGCTGAATAGGTTGAGGATTTGTTCACCCAGTACGAGGCATTTGGTCTGACTCTTAAGGGCACTGCCTTAGCTTGGTTTCAACCACTGAGTAGTCATAATTATCGCGACATAGGTCAACTGCTAGACGAATTCATTGTAGAATTTTCCAAGAGTGGTATCAGGCATAATACATCATCCTTGATCCACAGTTTCAAGCAGACACCCCAAGAAATAGTGCGACTAGCAGGTAGAAGGTTCAGACAGTACCTAGAAAGATGCCCTACTCCAGAGTTACCCACACCAACCAAACAAGTGGCTTTGTTCTTAGATGGCTTACTGAGCACAAAGTTAAGATCATATGTGTACTTGAAAGAGCCTAGATCCGTAGAAGAGTGTGTGCGGACGTGCATTGACATAGAAGTTAACTTGGGTGAGGAGTTAGGATTGTCCAAACTCTATAAGGACTCTGATAGTTCTACTAGTCATACTTCAAAAATCTCCATGGAAATAGAGGAGATAGCTGAGCAAGTTGCCAAGAAGCTGAGAGTCCAAAATAAACAAACACAGAGAGTCACTCCATTGAATCGGTGTTATACTTGCGGAGGCGACCACATGGCTAACGTATGCCCAATGCAAAACCAAAACATGAGAGACAGGAATGCCCCATATTGCACTATTGAGAGAAAATATACGAACCACACGGCTCAAGATTGTCCCTATAATAGGCAGGCTGTTAGACAGAATTATCAACAACCTTACCAACCAGGTAGGTATCAAAACCAATACCAACAACCATATTATCGACCACAACAACAATATCAGGCACAATATAGGCCACAACCAGTCTTCGGAAACCAACCACCAGCTCCTGCCAACGTGATTCCAGTCAAATATGCTATGGGAGAAGAAAATCCAAATAGAGCATTGGTGCCACTAACCCCATTGATACCAGATAATGACTCTCATGCTCATAGTTCAGACTACTCCCATGAAGGTAGTCCACATGCTTATTACACAGAGTCACCTGAACATAGTGAGATTTACTCGTATCAATATGAGGCACCACCTATGGAGCAAAATTGGGAGCCAGAATACTCCAATGTCATGTACACAAATCCTAACCCTAGGCCCCAATTGAGACAAATGAGACCACAAGCCCCTAGAGGATCTTGTTTCAGATGTCAAGGTGACCATTTCATTCGTGACTGTCCCCACCCACCATCTCCGAGTCAAGGACAGGCTATCACAATACAGGTTTTTTGTCCTGATTGTGGCAAAGACCATCTCCCCAGAGATTGTCCAAGAAACCCCTCCAGTGCACCCAAGATTACACCCATTAATGTGGTAGGCTTAGTGGCAGATTCAAGTTCAAGTAGTAGCAATGTGGCTCCTATACAAGTTGTCACTAGAGCACAAGCCTTAAAACAGGATAAACAAGCAGAACAATCAGAGTCGAGTGAATCAGGAGAGCCTAGTAAGAGGAAAACAAGAACATGGAAGGATACCAGAGAGAAGGCCAATCGCAAGTGGAATAAAAAGTTATCGGAACTAGAAGAAAGCTTAAAAGAAGTGAAAAAAAAAATAGAAGACATTGCATCTCAAAGCCCCTCACATGCTGAAACTCCATCCACTCCACCTCATCCCACCCCACCACCCATTGTAAATAGACCACAACCAGGGTCTGTTCTTGTAGATCCAACCCTAGAAGGCTTGGACATGATGTTCAAGGCCTACCAGGCTCGACTTCAAGAAGGGCCTACAGCTGCAAACCTAGACAAGAGTTACCCTAGAGCAGATTTAGAGATTGAACGGATGAAAATGTGCATGAAAATGGTAGAACAAGCTCAAGCTATACTTGAGACTAGTCAAAAGTTCAATCAGACAAACTCTGTCAAACCGGATTTGCATTTCCAAGGCTTACTAGAAAGATTAGAGCAATTTGTTAACAAACCACAAGTTTCTTTACCTCCACAGGCTCAACCAATTATTGAAAGAGGAAGCTCACCACCAATGGGAGCTTATGTTCCTAATTCCACGGATGTTGGAATGCCTCCTTCAATTCAACAATACTCTCAAGAGTTCTTGCGGGAAATACAATAAGAGAAATGGGCCAAGGAGAAGGGTGACTCCCCTCCTATTCCTGAGATTGATGATCTTCATGATCAATTTCCCCAAGATATTTCATCTATTTACGGAGATGAAGCAGAACAACAAGAAGATGAAAGGTTAGATTTTGAATCTAATACCTTAGAGGAACTGCCTCAATTTCTAGGCCCATGGGAATCTGAATCTCTCCAGATTAGAGCTCCCACAATACTGGTAAGAAATGAAGACTCAGTGGTGTCGTGAAGAACACTAAGGTTCAGTGTCATCTCACTGTAGAAGAGCTGCTCAAAGCAAAACCTGAGTCATGGAATCATGTGAAGGATGAGGTCCCAGAACTTAAGTCCAATATGCCAAAAGCAGGCTCTAAGCAAAGGGTACCAGAGATACCTCTAGACAAAATAGGGGACATGTGTGAGGGTGAAGAAGGTAATACTTATCTTCCAATCACCTACCAAGGTTACACAACCAAAGCAATCATAGATTCAGGTGCTGGTGTTGCCATTGTGACCACCTCCTTGTGGCAGCAATGGGGCAAACCCACATTAAGACCAACTAGAATGAAGCTTCAAATGGCCGACGGTCATTTTGAAAGACCTCTAGGATTGCTCGAAGGGATAACTCTAACCACTTGTGGTGTGGAGTTTGAACATACATTTTCTATATGTGACTTTGAGAAAAATAACGTCTATGAGATGATCCTAGGAAGACCCTTCCTACGACAATTGCAAATAGTACAGGATTGGGGAACCAACTCCTTGTACTTGCAGCACTTAGGAGTCACCACCAAGGTCAATTTGAAGGATTACTCCTTCAGAGATGTACCACCCCTACAGTGGAATCCTATCCACAAAGCAAAAGAAGATTCAATCTCTGTGCATTCTGAGAGTTCACCTGATCCATCATGGCTGCATGAAGATACTCATTTGTGGATGTGCAAGGTCGCAGAGGAAGAGGAAAAACGCTTAAAGGCAAGAGAAGAAGGAACTTCGCCAAGAGATAGACCAGTTAGAGACCCAGCCTACACACCGATGATCTTTCCAGATGAGGAGTTTGAGCCTCATGGCTGGCCAGAAATCTTAGCCACCATGGACATTGCTGTCAATGAGGAACAGTGGACACCTCATTGTGATGAGGAGGGTTATGATATCTCAGTGTTCATGTGTCAGCCCTTGCTAGAAGAATGTGACCCTAGTGATGTCATAGAAGAAGGAGAGAATGACAATGATCTGGAGTCTATTGTGATGGATAGTTGCTTTAAGTCAGAGCAGCACTATCTAGAAGATATAGGAGTGTTCACCCAGAAAGAAGAAGAACCTCTCACAAGTATTAAAACGGTAAATTCGAAGGCTGGAAGTGAGAGCAGTCAAAAGAAAAAGAAAAGAAAAGCAGTGAAACAAGAAGAGGAGGAATCATTGTTTGAAGTACCAGAAACCTTCAAGAAATATGAAGTTGACGACCGCAAAATTTTGGTACGAATGCCTAAGAGAGAGGCCATCATAGGAGAATCATATGATAATAAAGAAAAGACCAAGAAGATTGTAGTGACCATCGAAGAGAACGAAGAGAGATGCACATATATAGGAGATGACCTAAGTGCAAGAGAAGAAATGGAGCTTGTAGCTCTATTAAGGGAATATAGGGATGTGTTTGCATGGCACTATAGAGACTTGAAAGGGGTAGATCCAAGAATTTGCTCTCATACTATCCCCATGACTGCTGATGCCAAGCCCACCAAACAGAAGCCCTACACATATAATGATACCTATGCAGCCAAAATAAAAGAAGAAATTGATAGGTTGATTGAAGCTGGATTCATCTATGAGATTGAGCATACTGAATGGGTGTCCCCCATTGTAGTGGTGCCCAAGAAGAACGGAAAGTTGCGAGTGTGTATTAACCTTAAAAAAGTTAATGCCGCTACTATCAGAGATAGTTATCCACTTCCAATCACGGAACACCTTTTGGAGCGTGTTGTAGGCAAGGAAGTTTATAGCTTCCTTGATGGGTTTTCAGGTTACAATCAAGTGGCCATTGCCCTAGAAGATCAACACAAAATAGCTTTTGCCACAGAATGGGGAATCTTTGCATTTCGTGTTATGCCCTTCGGGCTCACAAATGCACCTGCAACATTCCAACGGCTCATGTGTCATGTCTTCAAAGAGTTCTTGCGAAAGAGCTTAGAAGTATATGTGGATGATTTATGTGCTCATTCCCAAGAACGAAGATTTCACATCCCTGAACTCAGACAAATTTTTAACAAGGTAGAGAATATCGAGTGTGTCTGAACCCAGAAAAGTGTGTGTTCATGGTGCGTCAAGGTAAAATCTTAGGTCATATTGTTTCTAAGAATGGAATCTCAACAGATGAAGATAAGGTACGAGCCATAGCAGAGCTGCCACGGCCAAGGAATGTTAAAGAGGTACAAGCCTTTATGGGCCATTGTGGATATTACCGTAGGTTTATCCACATGTACGCGATCATAGCTAGACCCCTTTATGCCTTGTTGTCTAATTTTGAGTGGAACGACGAATGCGAGAATTCTTTCAATGAACTGAAGAAACGTTTGTGCACAGCACCAATACTGACTACTCTTGATTGGAATAAACCATTCCATGTCCATGTGGATGCATCCAATCATGCCATAGGTTGTGTGCTAGCACAACCCACACGTGAAGGGAATTTAGATTTGCCCATAGCATATGCTAGTAGACAACTAAACCCAGCCGAAAGAAACTATACCACAACCGAGCGAGAAGGGTTAGGCATGGTATATGTTGTGAAGACTATTTATTGGCCAACAAGTTCAAGTTTTTTACTGATCATCAAGCTTTGTTATATTTGGTCAATAAACCTTGCAATACTGGACGCTTAGTAAGATGGTTCCTCTTACTAATGGAGTATGACTTTGAAGTTGTTGTCAAGAAAGGTAGAACCCACCTTCGGGCCCACCTTTCTCGCATCACTTCAGGAGAGCCACCGCAAGGAGTGTCTGATGAATTACCCGATGCTTATCTGTTCAATTTAGAAGTTGTTCCTAAATGGGAAAATAAGTTGGTACCAGTCCTAACCTTCGGCCCTGCAAATAAGAATGTGAAAACATTGCAAGAAGAAATTGTAAGATCACAAAAATATCACATATTGGCGGGAAGCATGTACAAACAAGATACTGAGGGTGTATTAGCTTGTTGTGTTGTGGACGATGAACATAGTAGTTGGTTGCAACAAGCCCATGAAGGAATGTTAGGAAATCACTACTCTAAACAACGAACATTGCAGAATTTGAAACGTTTAGGAGTGTATTGGCCTAGCATGGACAAAGCAATACATGAGTGGATCAAGAATTGTCCAATGTGCAGAGAGAGACCACCAGTGGAGCATGCGACCCTTTATCAAGTATCATTAATTCCAGATTGGAGCGCTCCATTGGTAGAGTTTATGAGATCGGGAAGATTACCCAAAGAGGCTAGTCTAGCAAGAAGACGAAGCATGGAGCAAGAGGCTCAAGGCTATGCCTTAGTAGGAGACAACCTATACCGAAGAGGCAAAGATGGTTACTTAAGACTGTGTGTGCATGAATCAGACTATTTAAAGGTCTTAGAGACTGCACACAGTAGTGTTGTAGGTGGACATTTTGGTCCTGACCGAGTGATCAAGACCATTCTATTCTCAGGACTTTGGTGGCCCACTCTTCATATGGATGCACATACCTATGTGAAGAAATGTGACACATGCCAACGTGCACAATATCCAGTTAGAAAAGACGAGATGCCTTTGAGGCCAATGATGGGAGGGCGTGCATTTTCAAAGTGGGGCATAGACTTCATAGGTCCTATTAACCCCCCAGCTAGAAACTCCCATGCAGAATATATTATTGTAGCCACAGATTACCTTACAAAGTGGGTAGAAGTGAAAGCCACAACAAAGAATGATGCTCAGACTACGGCTAAGTTCTTATTCGAGAATGTGTTCACGAGATATGGGCTACCAATAGAGCTAGTGAGCGATAGAGGCACACACTTCTTGAATGAAGTCATTGAAAATCTTCTCCAAGAATTCTTGGTGATACATAAGAAGTATGCCCCCTATCACCCACAAGCTAATGGACAAGCCGAGAGCACCAATAAGATCCTCTGTAACGTATTGACAAAACTGGTAAATAATAAACGCTCTGATTGGGACAAACAACTTCATCATGCTGTTTGGGCTTATCGAGTTGCCTACAAAACGATACTCAATGCCACCCCATTTCAGATGGTCTTTGGAAAGAATGCTGTGCTACCACTAGATTTCCTAATCCCAGCATTAAAGGTAGCACAAGAGCATGAGTGGCATGGACATGAGTTGTCCTCTCGGATCTTTGATTTAGAACGCTTAGGCGAGACGAGGCTACGCGCGGCGGCAGGTATCTATGCTGCAAAGAAGAGGCAAAAGGCATACTTTGATGCACACATCAAAGATAAGGGATTGAAAGAGGGAGATCTAGTGTTGGTTTATACACTAAAACAACATGCCCGTAAGTTGGAAAAAAGAGGATATGGACCCATGATCATTAATAGAATTTCCACTAGCGGTGCAGTTCAGTTGGCCACTCTAGAAGGAGACATCTTGCCAAACTATATCAGTGGTTGTAGAGTCAAGTTATACCAAGAACCTCTTACAGAGGATATGCTTACGAGACTCAACACTGCTAAGAAGCAAAAAGAAGAGGAGTTAAGGGTGAGAGAAGAAGCCCAAGCCGAGGCTAGAGAGCGCATAAGGCGAAATAAGTTAAGGCGACTAGGCCTAGATGTCAACTCAAAAGCCCCAAAATATCACATGGATATGTGCCAAAAGTCAGGCATAGCGACTTCTCAAGTCATTGACCGAAGACCCTTTGTGACAATAGAGATAGGACAAGGAAAGGATGCAAGGACTGTGAAAGCATTGATTGACTCAGGTGCAGCAAGTAGTGCAGTTAGACTATCCTACTGCCAAAACTTGCAGTTGAACATCAATCCCATAGAAGCTTATCTCATAGGATTGGGAGGTGTGGAAACCCCTTGTTTGGGCGAAGTGGAACTTCCCATCTACCTGCAAGATGTTCCAATGAAAGTCAAAGTGCTAGTGTGTCAAGATGAGAACCTTACAGAACCACTTGTCTTACGACAAGATTGGATTTATGACAATGCAGTCAACTTAAACCTAAGAAGTCAACTTCTTCAAGTTTGGGTCCAGGGACAATGCTTTACATTAGAACTAGAAAATGGCATGCTCACAAATCCAGATGTCACATCTTGTAGTTCTTCTAAGACTAATCATATGGAAGAAGATGTTGTATGTGTCAAAAGCTCTATGATACAGAAGGAGTCAATCGTGGAAGAACAGGTTCGAAGGCGGGTGGATCTTTCTTCTTCTCCAGAGAATCAAGTAGCCATAGTAGTGAGTCCACCACACAAGCAAACACAACCGATCACGACAACTGCTACATCAAATAGAAAGACACCATTCGATAAGAAAGCAGTTCCGAACATTAAGCAGATCTGGGTACGCAAAGGAGAGCAACCACTAGCCTTGCCCCCACAAATCCCATCTAGGCAAGCCAACCAGGCCAGAAGACGAAGGAAGCAGCTCGGACAAGCTCAATCACAAGGTATCCAACAAGTTTGGGTGCCTACGAAGTTAGCTGCAGCTCAACAAGGGCAATTATAGATGTGGGTACCTAAGAAGCTCTTACATCTACAACAACCTATGTTCTCCCACATGCAAAAGGTCTCAACAAAGAAGCCAAAAGGAGAAGAGGGTAAGAACCACGTACAGAGACCGAAAGGAGATCAAATCAGCTCTTCAACAATAGTAGGAAGACGTGCAAAAAGGATATGGGTTTGGAAGCCAAAAGTACAAGTAGCCTCCATCGAACCAAAGCACCAACCACACTGGATACCACAGTTCAGAAAGCATCCAACGAGGAAGACGCCTGAAGTAATCTCTACAATGCCAAATGCTGTTCTAAAATGGATCCCTATCAGGAGGAAGGATCAGTGGTCATCTCAAGATCCAATGGATACCTCCAACAAAGATGACATCAACATCTGTAGGTGACATCAGGCCTCGACGAGCGACAACCATGTGCTCCTTGCACAACCCTATCTTTTGCACCATTCAGGTCATGCATTTCCAAAGTATGCATTAATATAGGGCCACATTACACGGCCGTGCATAGACACACTTGAGAATCCCAGGCACAAGAGCACATTGACATATGTCAAAGATTTTTATTGATTGATACTAAATTCTGTCTTCTTGTTTTGTGATATTGTTCCTATTAAATTAAAAAAAAAAAAAAGAGAGAGAGAGGAAGAACTTGTTCCCAGGTTTGGCTCATGAAACATGAATGAGACATGCTTAGTTGAAGATGGAACTATTGATTACTGGGCATTTATCAGTTGGGATAGAAGTGTGTCTCGGCTAGCAGATGATATTACTGCTGCCTTATCTGGTAGATGGCAAGCACTTGGCATGAACATGGCATCTACAACTATGATTTTCTCTTACCATGGTAGGAATGAAGAGCTTGAAGGTCCGCAACTTGAGTGATGCTTAACTACTTCATGTACGAGAGCATCCAAGGAGATATTTGCAAAGGGTAGTTCTGGAGGAGAAGACTCCTGCGTATGGTGAGCTAAAGAGAATATGTGAAACTCAGCTTGGTGTAGTTACCCAATGTTGTTTGCCAAAGAATATAAAGAAATTCAATTCTCAGTATTTGGCAAATGTTGCTTTGAAAAGAGGAGAGAGGATCAACCACTCAAAAGATCTCATCAGTGGACCATCAACATGGACATTCATCAACAATGTTCCATTCCAAAGGCCGAGTGTACAACACGAAGAGATGAACATCGATCAACCTTCTCCATGGTAAGTATCTTTACTCTAGCAACACCATAACCATGATAGATTAGGAAACCTCTTCGTCAGCATACCCTTGAGCACTTAGCTCAAGACCCGCAATTTTTGCACCATACTTCTTCCAATGCATTTTCCAAGTAAGCATTCATAGGGCTACATTACAAGGCCATGCACAAGGCACATATTTTCCTCAACCCATGCACGAACACACTTACCCATCACTCAATATGGGTTAGGAGTACTTGGCATGATTACTATGAACATCAACTGCGGAAGATCTAAACAACATCAACGGAGACTCACAACGACACAGTCATGCTGGAATCCTAGGAAGAAGCATATACCAAGAAACTACAACTTGCAAAGACTAGCAGTGATAGATGAAGAACCAGACACATCTGGAAGTCAGATGACTTTTGTTCAGACAGACGGGACGCTCCCTCTCAAGGCACTACTTGGAACAACCACTACAACAAGGGTCTGTCAGGGACGACAGACTCGAGAGGGGGGGGGGGAGTGTTGAAGCTCAAAGTCAAGGACAAAGCATGGAAGCACATCAAAAGGTGGACACACAAGGAAAGGGATCAAGTAGGGAGCTCCATGAAGTGTATGTCAATTTTTCACATGAATCCCCTACAAAAATAGTGATTTTCATCACTAAAAACCATTGTAAATACCATTATCTATTTTTATAACTCCATTTTGTTCAAGCCGAGGAGTCCTCGAGCTTGAGGAGTATTAGAAGTACCATCGTACCAATTTTCATAATTTTCAGACTTCGTTTGAGCCCTCAAATAAGCCCTGGAACCTAATTTTTAACTAGGCTGGACACTAGGTCTGGACAGGGCCAAAACTAGTAAAAAAACTATAAAAAGAGCTAGAGAGCTCATTTTTGGGGTTAGCTGGTTAGAGAATAGAGCTTTTGTAAGAGAACTCTTTTGCAATCAAAGCTTTCCATTGTTCCTCTCTTTGATCTTACCTTGTGCGCGTGTGTGTGTATGTGTGTGCATGTTTGTGTGCTTTCACTCACGCACTTGTGCCTTCACTTGCTCGTGGTCTTCATACCGGTCCTCACGTCTCGCGGATTGACAAGTAAAGGAGGTGATGCTTACGCTTGAGCTACAAGTGTTTATGTCCTTCAACAAGTTCTTGGTTATGGCTGAACATGTGTGAGCATGTAAATTGGGAAATGTACATGATCAAGGGAGGGAATAAATGTCTTCTCATTTTAATGGATTTCTAGTTGAGCCTACGACAAAACATATGTGT
This sequence comes from Ceratopteris richardii, assembly GCA_020310875.1. Classification (NCBI taxonomy): domain Eukaryota; kingdom Viridiplantae; phylum Streptophyta; class Polypodiopsida; order Polypodiales; family Pteridaceae; genus Ceratopteris; species Ceratopteris richardii. Next base: position 174,247,137 of record CM035428.1, on the reverse strand, counting down.
ACACCTCAACAAAATAGAGTTTCTAAAAGAAAGAACATCTCTCATGGAAATGGCAAGGTGTATGGATAAAAGTCAGGCTTTACCATACATAGCTTCTAGCTTGAGTTTGTTATGTATGAAACATATGTACTTAAGAGGTCTCCCACAAAAACAATACAATCTATCACTCTATGAGGCTTTGCATGGTTGCAAGCCATCGTTTTCTCATATATGTGTCTTTTGCTATCTTGCATATGCATTAATGATTAAACAATAATGTAGAAAATTGGATGATAAAGCATTCAAATGTATTTTTAATGTGTAAAGTTTTGAGAGCAAAGGCTATTGTCTACATCATCCACATATTAAACACATTTGATTAGTGTTGACAACACACACTTCAAGAATCCTACTTTTATTCATCTCTATTTGTACTTGATGATACCTTTACTACTTTTTATTTAGTTTAAGAAGCACTTTTGTATAGGTGTGTGTGAGTGCCACACTAGTGAATAAGCAAGCTTCATTCTCCGTTTAGTTGAGAAGTCCCATATAGCATGCATTTTTCCCATTTTGTATATAAAGAGGTCACTATCTCTCATTTGGGGAGCATTCTTGAAGATAATGAGACCATGCTAGTTTATGGAATGGTTGGAGAGCTCTTCTTGTCTTCACCATGTGCTTGCATACTTGCTCCTTTCTTGATTCATGCTTATGGCACATTAGCTTGTTGATTAACCAGGTGATTATGTTTGTTTAAGCTTGTTTGTGTCATTACTGATGCTTTCATCTTAATGCTATGCATAATTTTGTTGTTAATCTCATGCTAAGGAAGCACCATTGCATCTGCTAAATGCTTCTATGCAACATTTGGGTCTTGTGGGATGCTCCTTGGTTTGACAAATATGAGTTGTGATGCTACAACATTAACAATGTTTGGTGCCCTTTCCAAGGAGCATTCTCTTGTCATGTACGTGATGGTTTATGGCATGAAAGTGACGTGTTCATGATGATTTTTTTTAATTCTTCTTTTCATTACATTCTTGTGAGCATTCGCGGCTTGCAAGATTTACAAACTTGTTGAGATGACCCACTTTTGGTGTGATTCAAGTCCCTTTTTTGAGTGATTAACCTACCAAGTGTGGTGATCCTTCAATTCATAAGTAAAATGGTATTTTTTTACAAACTTGTAATTAAATAGCTAATTTTGTTTTTTATCTTAATGATTAGTTCTGTAATTATGTGTAAATAAGCTTGCTTTAGGGTTATTCTAAAAGTTTCAATGGAGCTCAACATCTTCATCATCTCTTTATTAGAAGATGATTGCCTACATCACTTCGAGAAGCTTAGGTTTCATTACCTCTTTGCCATCACCTTCTTGAGTTCTTCATTGAACTATAGAACGATGGTTAGTGAGAAGACTATGTCTTCTCAATTTGTTAGATTCATCTACATGCACTCTGAATAGGGACCGAGGCGGTGCATGTATTATACAATGGATCCATACTGTGTCTATTCATAATTATTTTAGTTCTAGTCATAGTCGTCACCAAATGCCAGAGCTTATGTAGGGTTGTGAATCGACATGGGCAAGTGTTTGGGGAACTTCCGTAAGTATAGGATTAGGTCGTACACTTTGTGAAGAAGATGGGGGCGCACAAGTTTTCACATTCAAAGAGAGTGAATGCACCACATGTGCTTATCGTGAGAAGCACATTTGTCACTATAATTGGAGTGTCAAGGCTATTCAAAGGAAAATTACTGGTACTGGAAGGATGTGTTATCTTATCCATCTTCCTAGGTGATTCAAGAACAATTTTAAAGAAGATCTTTGGTGCCCTGGCTAAACATGGCAAAGGGAAGGGTCGATGTTCTATATGCCTACATTGATGATAATCATGAAGTATTTGATTATCATGGATGATCGAAACATTGTAGTTACAAAAAAAAGGCCTTGGATTCAGTAAAGCTACAATGGATTACATGTCTCTTATTGTAGGACTTGAGACACTTATTGCTATTGGGAATGTAGAAAGTTGATGCATTTAGTGATTCTATTATTGAATTCAATCAGGTGACAAGGAGGTGGAAGTCATGCTTTGAGATAGGCTAGAGGTGCTCGAAATTTCTAGCCTTCTTTAGATACATGAGAAGCCTCAAAAGTTGCTGGAATGGATAAGATTCACCCCATTTGCATAGAAAAAAAAGAAGAGAAATGAAATTCTTGAGGTTTCAGTATGTTATCATGGACTTTGTTGCATCTGTGTAGTTCAACATATGGAGGTCAAAATCTAGGTAGGCCAAGTTCTAGTTCGATGTCTTCATGTCAATTGCACTTAGAATTTTATTCTTTGTCCACAAAAATGGTCTGATATTCTGAATGAGCACCTGATAGAAATGAACATGCCAAAATCTGAACATGTATATTGTCCATTTCCTAAGTGCTCATCCCTAATGAATAGAAAAGATTTGGACAGTATTCCTAATGATGCAAGATCCTCCTCATTATCATCTTCTCAATCACTTGCTCCTAACAGGCATATGGAATGTTTCAGATTGTTCTGTATGGGTTGTTGTGTACTTTGGCATACTAACATGACTTGCAAAGCATATCAACAACTCCCTCTACATCTGAGGAATGCACAAGATGCAAAACTACATCAGCTTGTAGTGAAACATGAGATGGCAACACTGTGGAAAATGGAGCGGAATGATAGATCTCGCAAAGGGCTACTACCACATTATGTGTCCTTGTGGTTATCAATTTTTTTATTTTTGTGGAGAACCTTGGAAGAATGAAAAGCAGTCCTACAAATATAGATTGTGAGATGAGGACTACTTACTTGAAGTTCCACTTAGTGAGTTAGATGGTGATGAGTAGGAAGTCTGTAGATGACTCTGATGATCTTCCACCAGAATATGAGGATTGGTAGGATCCAGTTGACTTGAACACAAGAGTGTTGGTTGATATCCTTCATACATGATCGTTATTACAAAATTAAGCTTTGTAGGTATGAGAAAAGGGGTTGTTATAGGGGAGAATTTCAGAAAACATAATGGGTAGTGCATACTATGTTGCTCCAAAGGTTCTCCATCGGGACTATGGTCCAAAGGCCAATTTATGGAGTGCTAATGTTCTGCTTTATATGCTTCTTAGTAGCATTCATCCCTTTTGGGCAGAGTTAGAGCAAGAAATTTTTCACGAAATCTTAGAAGGCGGGCATGATCTTTCAAGTGACCCTTGGCCATCTATCTCACAAGAAGCCAAGGACCTAGTGCAAAAGATGCTCAAAAAGGACTTCAAAGCGAGATTAACAATCCAATAATTTTTAAGTCATCCTTGACTGTAGAAGGATGGCGAGGCTCTAGATAAACCACTTGATATTGTAGTCTTGTCTAGGATAGAGAATTTCATAGTCATGAATAAACTAAAAATTTGATTGTTGATCATTTGTTAGAGGAAGAGATTACTGGGATGAAGGAGATGATCAAAAGCATGGGCACTAGACTATGGAGAAAGAGCAAATCATTTGCTGAGTTTAATGAAATAAACTCCCTATATGCTAATCAGCTAAGGACATATTCTGATGGGGAATCTCCTATGCTCCTGAACCTATTGAAGTTCCATACATCACTTTTCCTCACCCTGGTGTTGTTAGAGTAAACAAAATGGGATGGAAGATTGATGAGGAATTCCATCGTCAACAGTTTGCTAGTTCAAATCCTCATACAAGTGAGCTTCTCAAGGTCTTTCACCGTGAGAGAAAGTTGGATGAGAATGTATATGGTTCAAGTAAATCAACTATTTGAGCTCATCAAGGGGTGTTGTTGTTAAATTTTCAAGCACAAAGAGTGGCATAAGAGTTATCATCAAGGCCTACCCCTATGTTATTGATGGACTTGAGATTTGGGTAGGAATCAGATAGTGGGTACATGACTATGTCTCACTTTATTATAAGGATAACCAAATTACAAAAAGCTTTAGAACTGGTGATGGGGGATTTATATTTTAAAAAAAAAATGCCATGGAAATCATGCTGGTGTAGAGTGGTGATAAGATATGAACAAGGTTGAGGATGTGAAGGAAGCTCTATCCATGATAATTTCGGTGACATCATGTTTTCATGCTTCAGCTAACTTCAGAAATCATGCTTAGGGAGAATATGTACTAAACAGTCCTGACATGTTAAGGCTTTTTATTCCAAAAGAAGGATCACCAAAGTACAGAAAGCTGATAGAAAATCTAGAGAGGTTCTACATGGACATGCTGCCATCTCAAGGGGTGGCAATCATAACAATGGCAACATTCAAGTCTATTGCTCATCATCTAAAGGAAGAGGAGTGTTTGGATCAATGCTTCGATCCATAATGGACAAGTGACAGACATGCTTTGGGTGCCCTTGAGATGTTTTAGTAGAGCCTATGATTGAAGCTTACATTTCTGCTTATAGCCATCTTCCGCACAAGGCTGGCCATGTGCTTATGCCATATGCACTTCTTACCCCTTTATCTAGAGGTGTTGGCTTGACCATCAATGGTGTATGCAATAGCATATCGATGTGATTCACCATATGTGTGAGGACATTGGTTCTAGCTTGGGTGTTCCATAGGGATATCAAAGCTACAAACATGTCCATGGATAGAAATGGCTCGAGAAGGGGCATACTAACCTCAGGTCAAGGCACCAAGGATCTAATGATGAGTGTGGTGTAGTGAATGTAAGTGCATATGATAATCATACAATTGGCCATGGACCTGGGAAAAGTCCATGGATGCAGCTTCTAAGGATCTCGAACAGTCTTGAATATGAGTACATAATAGCACTGCTCGCGTAGGAAC